>CM062810.1:308051303-309251303 GCA_031772625.1 Pinus tabuliformis | reverse complement strand
TTTATTTCATTTCCATTCTGCAAAAGTAGCATAGACATTTCCTGCTTTCATAGATTAACATTTCAATTCCGCAATTTCATTTTTGCAAGTGTAGATTAGCATTTCAATTCCACAAGCGTAGCCTAGCATTTCATTCCTGCAATTTCATTTGAGCAAAATAGATTAGTTCTTTTATGCTTTCAGTTTAATTCCGCATTCCCATTTCAGTAAGATAGTTAGTTGCAGTTTAATTTGTTTTAGTTTTGCAGGTACCAGAACAAACAAAAGCAATCAAAAGTATTTTCATTTCATGCCTCGTAGAAATCGAGATAAAACAGGCAAATTTTTACCCAACACCCCCACCACATCACTGAGTCACCCTTCTCTCTTCTTTGGTGACAGTGATCCAGAAGAACCTATAGGCGAACCTCCTGAGATATACGAAGATCCTATAACAGAAGAAGAGTTAGAGAACACTCCATCTGAAGCTATGGCTGACAATAGGGGAGAAGATGAGAGAATTGAAGGTGCCTTCCCCATCCGAGAGACTAATGGAGACATGAAAATGAAGAACATCAGCCCCTCCGCTTTACCTCACTTCCATGGACTGACTACTGAAGACCCTGATACCTTCCTGTTTGAGTTTGCCGTCCTTTGTCGAACCTATGACTATACCGAAGATGAGCAAAAACTAAAACTCTTCCCCTCTACCCTTAAGGATGCAGCATTACACTGGTTCATGGGCTTACCTGGGAACAGTATCACCACTTGGGCCCAGATGTAGCAAGCTTTCAATACCAAATACCGGGACTACTGTAGGTACAAGGAAGCCAAGGGAGAGATCTTTCGGATGACCATGGGGAATGGTGAGTCTTTAGAAGACTACGAGGAAAGGTTCCAACTTAGCTATAAACGTGCCAGGTGCACACTTGACCCTGAATCCCTCAAGTTGGTCCTGCTCTGAGGAGTCCCTGAAGACCTCTTAGATACCCTTCACATGCTAGCTGGAGGAGATATTTACCAACTACCTTATGAGGACATAAAGATTGTGTTTAGAAACCACTCTAGGGCAGCCCAGAAAAGAGGTAGAGGAAACCTCCTCTCAGCTGGTATTCCTTTCTCCAAACATGAGTTTGCAAATCAATTAGAGGACCTCAAGAGTGAGGTAAGACAGACCATCGCCATGCAACTTGATACATTCCGAATCCAGCAGAAGAAAGAAGAAGCTGAGAGGGCTTTGGCTATCTTCTGCCCTAGGTGTACAAGGAAACACCCTAAGAACGAGTGCCCATCACATTTGATTGAGGTGTGTTTTGTCTGTGAGGAGGACCACCCCACAAACCAATGTCCAACCTTACCTGGGCTTAAAGCTATGTATCAAGGGACAGAAGCACCCACTGAACCTCTCTATTTCCTCAACCAAAGGAGGCCACATGGACCTAGACCTTACCAACAGGGGATTTAAGGGACACCTCAAGCTTATTATAGCCCCAACCAATCTGCTCCTATGCCTTCCTGGGGTCCCCCTGCTCATCCTTCCTAGTCTATACCTCCTCCATGGTCTTACCCATCTCAGTACCATACTCAGCCCACTACTCATTCGTTTCACTCACATGCCCAGCCACAACCTCAGTGGAATGCACCTCAATCGGGGTGGAGGCCCCAGTACAATACTCCTCCCGCCATTTTTCCTCCACCACCAGCTCAACCACAACCATTACCTCCGTTCCTCCAAGGCAACCCCAAATGCCTGCTCAACTGAACCCGAACCCCAACAACCGACAGGCCCAACAGGTATATACTGGGGAAACGTCATGCCCTACCTATGCTGTGGAGATCCAGGAGATCAACCTGCGATCTGGAAAGACTCTTCCGGATCGCCAACCTCCTCCCCTGGAGGACGAGGAAGATAAAATGGAAAGTGAACCAAAGGCCATTCCACCCTTTCCTGAGAGACTAACGACCACCACACAACCCAACCCAGAGGAGGATGAGCTTCTGGGAGAACTCAAACAGTTGTGTGTGAGAATACCACTTCTCCAAGCGATCAAAGATGTATTGATATACAACGAACTGGTTAAGGAAAAGTGTTTCAGACACCCAGGCAGGCGGAAAAGAGATGCCTCAACCATCAATGTCATAGGAAAACTGTCTGATCTTATGTTGGGGCAGGCCATCTGCCCAAAGTATCTGGATCCTTGGAGTCCTGTAGTGGATGTTGACATCAATGGCACCATCATACCTCATACATTGATTGATCTGGGGGCTGCCATTAATGTGATGACTAGGGATACCATGCTCAAACTCAACCTTCAGGGTTCCTTGAGAAAGACCTCAACAGTTCTGCAACTAGCAGATCGCTCCACCGTGACTCCCGAAGGGATTGTAGAGGATGTATTGGTCTCTGTTGACTCTTGGGAGTACCCTGCAGACTTCTTGGTTCTGCAACCAAAGGCAAAGCTTACTGGATGCCCCCTTATTTTTGGAAGGCCTTGGTTAGCCACTGCAGATGCTTACATAAGCTGCCGTGTAGGAAACATGACCATAAAAAATGGTCCTATGTGCAAGCAGCTAGTACTATACCCTCCTGCCCAACCCTTATTAAAGCATGACTTACCACTTTGGTTGGAGGAAGGAGAAGAGGATGAGGTGTACTCAGCACCTTTGTGCACCCTAGACACCACTAGGGGAGGCCCCCCAACCGAGGATGATTTGATTAAGACCTTGATCCAGAATCCACCTCCCAGTGCATTGTCCTTAGAGGAATTGGTGGAGGATGCCCAAGCCAGCACCTTAGTGGACCTTTGTGTGACCAACCCTGTCGCTCCCAGAGTCAAAAATGTGGAGTTCGGCCCTGAGAGAACGTTAAAGATCAGCTCCTCCCTATCTCCTTCCCAGGAAAAGCAGCTGTGTAGTCTGTTGGCCAGTCATCTAGATGCTTTTGCTTGGAGCTATAAGGAGATGAAAGGAATCCATCCTTCGGTCTGTACCGATCACATCTACATCAAAGAAGATTGTAAACCGGTTAGGCAACCCCAAAGGAGAATGAATCCAGCCCTTAAGGACATCTTCAAGGAGGAATTACAAAAACTGTTGGATGCCGGATTCATTTACCCCATCTCGGATAGCGAATGGGTGTCCCCTCTGGTGTTGGTTCCCAAGAAAAACAGGAAGTGGAGAATCTGTGTGGACTACCGAGAACTGAACAAGGCCACTAAGAAAGACCATTTTCCTCTACCCTTCATAGATCAAGTGTTGGATGGATTGGCAGGAAAGAAGTTTTTCTCTTTCCTAGATGGGTTTAGCGGGTATAACCAGATCCAAATCAGCCCGGAAGACCAAGATAAGACCACCTTCACTTGTCCTTGGGGTACCTTTGCTTACCGAGTTCTTCCCTTTGGACTATGCAATGCTCCTGCCACCTTCCAGAGAGCCGTCTTGAGCATCTTTTCTGAGCTGGTCCATCATTCGGTGGAAATCTATATGGATGACTTCACTCCTTATGGGTCCAACTTCCAGGAAGCATTGTCCAATCTGGGAAAAGTCCTAACCAAGTGCATTGAGATGAACCTGTCCCTTAGTCCTGAAAAGTGTGAATTCTTGATGACTGAAGGGACCGTGCTAGGCCATACCATTTCTTGCCAAGGGTTACAGGTGGATCCTAACAAAATTGCTCTTATCAAGAAGGTTCCACCTCCTAAGAAGGTAAGAGATGTTCGAAGTTTCTTAGGTTTAGCAGGGTATTATAGGAGATTCATTAAAGACTTCAGCAAGCTAGCCTCGCCGTTGTTTAGCCTCTTGGCAAAAGATGTTGAGTTTAAATGGACTGACAATTTTCAGAAGGCTCTGAATGAATTAAAGGACAAGTTGGTGTCTGCCCCAATCTTGAGAGGTCCAAACTGGGCCCTACCTTTCCACATCCACACTGATGCCTCAAACAAAGCCATAGGGGCAGCCTTAGGACAAGTTGAACAAAAACTTCCATACGCCATATACTTTGTCAGAAAAAACTTATCCAAGGCAGAACTGAATTACACTGTAACTGAGAAAGAATTCTTGGCTGTGGTCCATGCACTGAACAAATTCTGACATTATATCACGGGATATCAAACATTTGTACATACTGATCATGTTGCAATTAGATATTTAATGAATAAACCAGATGTGAATGCTCGTATTATTAGATGGTTACTTTTGTTGCAGCAGTTTGATTTGACTATCGTTGACAAACCAGGTAAAGAAAATGTTGTTGCTGACTTTTTGTCTAGATTGGATTTACCTGCAGGAGAGGATGGAACAGTGGATGACCAGATGCCAGATGAACATCTGTTTGCTATTTCAGTACTCTCTCCATGGTTTGCTGATATAGCAAACTACCTTGTCTCAGCACAGTTTCCTCCGCACCTATCCTCAAGAGAGAAGAGCAGGATCGTACGGAAGAGTGCCTCATTCACTTGGATCGGGGGCAACCTGTTCAAGCTTGGCCCTGATCAGATCCTAAGGCGTTGTGTAAGGGAGGAGGAAGTCTTTGATATCCTCCTAACCTGTCATGACGGGCCTTGTGGAGGACATTTTGCATCCAAAAGGACTGCCTTCAAAATCCTGCAGGCAGGCTACTATTGGCCCACGCTTCATCAAGATGTCAGAAGGTATATCAGCCAATGTGACCGATGCCAAAGGATGGGGAAACCGACTCCAAGGGACGAAATGCCTCTCCAACCTCAAGTGACTCTTGAGCCATTTGAGAAGTGGGGTATGGATTTTGTGGGTCCAATCAATCCTCCTTCGAGGCAAAGGTCTTACATCATTGTGTGCACAGACTACCTGACAAAGTGGGCAGAAACCAAGGCAATCAAAGCAGCGACAGAAGAAAAGGTGGCCGAGTTCTTAAGAGAAAACATCTTCTACAAATTTGGCTACCCAAGAGAGCTAGTCACCGATCAAGGAAGCCAGTTCACCTCCAACTTAATTGAAGACCTACTCGCTCATCACAAAATCAAGCATATGACTTCCACCCCCTATCATCCTCAAGAAAATGGGCAGGTGGAAGTCACCAATAGAGCATTGGAAGGGATCTTGACTAAGGTGGTGAGCAACAGTAGAAACGATTGGGCAGATCGCCTGGTTGAGGCCACGTGGGCTTACAAAACCACTTGGAAGACCACAACCGGCTTCACACCTTATGAGCTGGTCTATGGGAAGAGAGCTTTGCTGTCAATTGAGTTCGAATACAACACCTTGAGGATGGCAGCTCAGTTGGACCTGGATCTCAGCCATGCCCAACAAGAAAGGTTATTGTAGCTGAATGGATTGGATGAGCATCGAATGCAGGCCCTTCTCCACTCAGAAGTGGTTCAACTTCAGAGGAAGGTGTGGCATGACCAACACCTCAATGAAGGGCAATTTCAGCCGGGAGATTGGGCGCTGTTGTATGATTCCAGGCATAAGGATTTCAAGGGGAAGCTGAGAACCAGATGGTCGGGACCATATGCAGTGGAAAAATGTAATGACAATGGGTCTGTTCTTATTCGGACCATTGATGAGGAGGCCATCCCCATGCTTGTCAATGGGCATCGACTAAAGATCTACAGAAAACCTCTTTCAAGACAAGAATTCATCAAAATTGTGGAAAAATCAGTGCTGGTCATAGAGAAGGGTTCTGCCTCTGTTTTGGGCATACCCTGAAAATCTTAAAAAAAAAATAAAAAAAAATAAAAAAATAAAGATCCTTGGGTGAAAACCTTTCTGAGGCTCCCAAGGCAGATGGTAGGGATGAAAACCTCATTGAGGCGTCCCTGTTGTCTTTCTAAAAATGTTTGAAAAAGACCCTTGGGTGAAAACCTCTCTGAGGCGCTCAAGGCAGATGGTAAGGGTGAAAACCTCACGGAGGCGCCCCTGCTGTCTTTCAAAAAAAAAAGGAGAGAAAAAATAAAGAAAGAAAAACAATCAAAGAAACAGGGAAAACAGGTTCAAGATTTGGCAATGCATGCAGGTTGCAGGTATTCCATGCAGGAAAAGAGGCCCCTCAACTCAAGGACAAGGGTCCCTACTATGCTACCAGGTGACCTCACCAGCACTCCCTCCAGAAACACTCATCTCTTCCAAGGTCTGGGCATGATTTGATCACCGTTTAGCCTTCTACAGGAAGCTACAGGACGTTCTACAGGAAGTTCTGTATTTCTACAGGAAACTTCCTGTAGAATCTTTGGACGGCCAGGACAGACTGTGTGGGAAGATTTGAAGCCTGAGGTCCGATACGGAGGCATGCAAGCTAATGTTTTTCTCCATCACCCACTGTTGTCGCCTCCTTCTACCACCCCAGTCGCCATGCAATGGAAATACCTGCACAGTCAAGTCAGAGCGTTGAATTAGCAGAGGAAGCGATTCTCAAATGGAATAAAGGATGTAGAGACCCCATGCGCTACTTAGCAAAGCCATCTGAGGATTCTGCGACCATGACCGTGATGCCACCGTCTCCACCGTTGTGGCATGCACCCGAGGAGGAAAAACTGCTACAGGACATCCTACAGGAATCCTGTAGCAGTTCATCCAGCTAGAGTGTACACCATCAAGGCGCCTGCAACACATAGAGTGGGCACATGCACCATCCGCAGCCAGGTAATAAGCTTCGTAACCAACAGCAGTCTACAAGGAGGAACCCCCGTTCCTGTGCATGAAGCAGCAGCAAGCTAATCCATCACCCTCATCCTGAAACCTGAAAATAACGTCGCGGCCGCACAGGTAAGTGCCTCACCATTTTTTTCGTCAAACTACATGAATAATACTCTAAAATGTTTGCAAGTGTCCAAATGAATGGGTTGAGCAGTTGGGTAGCCATTCAACTGGCCACCACGACCAGTCCGATGGTCTCATCAGAATTGGAAAGTGTTGGTCGTGGCAAGCAAAACGGGTAATGGACATGTGAGAAGCGTCCAGTCGGGGAGAAGCAGCGATCTAACAGAAATGGCGGCGGCAGATATGAAGGGAATGATGCGGTGGTCAGGCAGACCTGCAGTGAAATGAATAGGTGACGTCGTCCAACGGTCCGGCAGGGACAGCTCACCCCCGCGCCATGAGTTCAGCCGGGATTTAAATCCACCGGCTAGATCGTCACTCCACTCATTTATCACCAGTCGTTTTGCAGTCGAGTAAGCATCCGAATTTCTCTGAAGCTCGTTACTCCAAGTCCTCGGCTTGTTCAAACATCTGGTGGTTGCATAGAAGGCGCAGAACCACTGACGTGCTCTCCGGAACCTGTGCACGACTTCTACAGGAAGTTGTGCTACAGGAAGCTCGTCGCTACGGAGGAAATCGAGCTATTCACGTCAAGGGTGGCGAATTGGAAAAGGTAAGCCTGAACTTGTTCCTCCCATGCAATTAGTTTGAAGGGTGGCGAAGTCGACGTCCTCAAAAAAGTAAAACTACAGTCTGAGCACAAAATTGCAAGCGTCGTCTTCCTTTTGCATGAAAATTGTCGTCGTAGTATATGCGGGGTTTTCTACAGGAGGTGGCTCGTAATTGAGCCCCTTTCAAGGCTCACCTATAGATAGTCGAGAATTCACAAATTGTGTGCGTGACAGAGGCGTAATTCTGTGCTCTATCTCAAGAAATCCGAAAGGCCCATCTTTTGATACGCACCAGCCACCTCCGGCTAACCTAGCAAGCTTTCACCATGCCAGGTGGATTCATTAGGAAGGAACCGACATACTCAAAGAAGCTACGGGAAAACCGGGAGGTGGTAGAACTGTTCACTCGCGCGTGATGGATGTCGTTCTGCGACAAGCTTCAAGGTTATGATGATGAGGTGGCTGAGGAGTTCCTGTGAGCTTTGAAGCCAAAATCAAAAACGTTGGCCGTTGTCAATTTCAGGGGTTTGAATCTCAGACTCACCCCACAGTTCATCAGTAGAGTCACTGATCTCCCAATGGGGGTACCGTGGGATAAGGAGGAGCGAAAACTAGGCCAGAAGGCTAAAAAGGAGTTCTTTCCACCGGAGGAGCAATTCTCAGAGGATAAGAATGGGGTTCGCAGAGCTAGCCTACAGCCGCTTTGGAGTGAGGTCAGCCTCCAAATTATGAAATATATCACGTGCGAAGGATGATTCAGCATTGTATATGGGTACCATTTCCGACTGCTCACAGAACTGAGGCACCAAATGGACCTACCTGCAGAAAACAAGCTAAGTATTCCTTACTTCCTCCTGCAGTCCATGACTGAATGTGCCACCAAATTACGAGAGGCCATGCCAAACCAGGTAGCCCATCATGGGCTCATTAAGCTCCTCGTGGAGGATGCACTCCACACCTACACCGTCCCTCTCTCGTGGGAAGCCTTCCGAAATCTGACTAAGGATGGCGATATCAAAATGTTGACCGAGGAGCTCACCTCCTCTAGCAGCAAGGAGAAGGAGCCAGTACACACAGAGAAGAAAGGGAAAGGCCAAGAAATCGCGGCCAAAGCACCGAAGAAAGAACAAAAGGGGAGGCAAGAGAAACCCCAAGTTGCCGAAAAGGAGGGTGAAAAATCCACATTGACACCCAGAGAGAAAAGATTACAGAGTAGGGTGGAAAGGACTGAACAAGTCCACGTCAGTAAAGGCACCTTGAAAGCAGCCTCAACCAAGTCAAAAGGCAAAGCACCCTCAGCCAAACAGGCTAAAACGGTGCCACCTGTTTCTACAGGAAAACCAAAAACGGCTTCTATAGGAAGCCAGAAATCAGCCGATACAGGGCCTTCTACAGGAAGCCCTGAGAAAGGAAAACCAAAGGAGAAGACAGCCGAAATTCTTGCACGGGAGGCAGTAGCCGTGCTGGCCACCCTTAGTACACCTCCTAAGCCGAAGGAAAAACGAAAGAGGGAGATCCCTCTATATTTCAAAGCCAGGAGAAGTGTGAGAATCAAAATAGGCAGGCCCCAACCTCCATCCAGCAGCCCAATTACTATAGAAGACACCCCTACCTCGCCAAGGGAGAAGTACCCCTCAAAAATATCAGTCACTTATGAGCGGGGGAGCCCAAAGACAACTGCTTGGAAGGAGAGAATGGACAGGTTGGCTTCAAAAGCCCGGCTACAGGATGCTAAGGCCATTCTACAGGAAACATTGGCCCAGCTTAAGGAGACAGAGAGGATGGAGGGAGAGGCACCCACATCACCACTTAGGGAAGATGAAGTAGAGCAACTGAGGGAGGAAGAGAAAGAGCATATTCCGGAACCTAGTCCCCAGCCAAGCTTGAGCTCGTATTATAACTTTTTGGAGGCTGGGAAAATTATTCCACAAAAATTCACAGTGTCGCTTTTCTTTGCATTGGAGGAAGAGAGAGTGAGAACCCACACGTGGATGAAGATAGCTAAATCAAAAGGAGTGGCAGATATAGGCCCCTTGGAGGAACAACTCAAGGAGGCACGAAGAGAGTTAGCTATGGCCAAACACGTGGCAAACTGCCAGCGGGTATTCCTACAGGAAGAGAATGAGAAACTTAAACTGCAGCTACAGGAACTGAAGAAAGAAAAGGGCACATCATCAGGGGACACTACAGCAGAACATCAAGGCAAAGAAGGACTACAAGTTGGTCTTGGGGAGCCAACCTCGCATCTATAGGAAAGGGAACTGCAAGCACAAATCGAGATACAAGCTCTCAAACAGTAGTTGCAGCAAAATGAGGCACAACTGACTTGCATGGCCAGTTGGGCCATGGATGCTCTACAATGTAGACAGCCGGCCAAATCTTATGGCCTGTACGTACGAGACCAGTGGCTGCAATTTCAAATCAATGCATTGGCACAGAGGGGTATCTCCCAACTCCAAGACCCCCTGCAGTTCACAGCATTATGCAATAGTAGTTCATTAGAGGATAAGGCCAAACTATCGGAGTTCTATCTCCATAATTTGGCCCTTCCTAATGTGACTTCATGGGATCCCAACACAGTTGTAGGGGATATGCAGTTGATGGCATTTGCCTCATGGTTGAACCATGAAGAAAAGAGAGCAGCAGAGGTCAAAGAGGTCATGGACCGAGAGTTACATGAGCCACTACTGATTAGAGCAGAGCCAGGGGATCCCACTGCATTGATATCGGCCCACCAACACTTAGCCGCCAACCCTCAAACTTTATTGAAACACATGGATCAGCAGGCTCAGGCCATAGCACATTTCGAGGATATGGAGCAACTATTAGGGGACAACTGTGTTCATGCTTGCACCCGCTGATGGAAAACGTTGTCCCATAGCCTTAAAATCAGAGAATATCATACTCCAACTCGAATGAGGGAAGCTCTAGCAAGGGTGCCCCTCTACAAGAAGACCATACAGAACCTCCAAGCCAACTGGATTGGCCTCATGCTAAGCCCATCTCTGCTGTTAGGATTGATGGAAGGCAGCACAGAAAAAGAAGAGCATAAGCAGTGGGAAGAGGTGGAAAGGAAGGCTGGGTTCCATGCCAATGAGGAGGAGACCACTTTAGAAGCCTGAGATGTGAGGGTGGCGGTGAAAGCAATGAAGGACGAGGAGCTGGATTAGTTGCTCAGGGATGAGCAATCATTTTAGCTGGGGGGTGATGATGAGCCCCAAATTTTGTAACATTTTGGGCTCATTTGGCCTAACTACCTTTGCTCAATCCTTCATTTTTCATAACTTATGCATCATTTTTTAGTATGTTTATGTCAATTGTACGAATAAGGGCAGTCACTATTCCTAGGTGGCTAACACGTGCTCATTTCAGGTTTTTTGACACATGATTGGAACAAAACTGAGCAGATAAGGGCCAGGAGACAGCCAAGATGCGGTTGAGGATTCGTAGGAGGGTTGTCCACAGCATTAAATGGCCTTCCTCGGGATCTTCACCCCCAACTCCGAGCTCCAACAGCCACCACAACCGGATCTAGAAGGCAGCCAAATGGATTTTGAGGAAGTAGCTGTTCACTCCTAGTTTGGTCAGCCAAGTCCCGCTGATTTAGGAGGCCAGCTTGGGGCCTCGTGATGTATAAATGATAAGGCTTTAGCCTTCGAAAAGGACTTTTGAAATGTTGTTGCACGTTCTGCACTACGAGCTGCTAGCTTGGTTTTGCTCTTTTGTAGCCATCATTGGCATACTTGTTGACTTATGATTATTTTTTTTTAATGGGAAGCAGTCAGATTTGATCTCAACTCTGAGTTTTTAAAGGAGCCATAGCTCTCGGGGTTGGGCCCAACCTGAGAGCCTAAGGCCTCCTTCTTTTGTATTGATATCTTTCCTTTCAGCATTGTCGTTTTCTTTACATGCATTTGAAACGCAGTTTGTTGAGTTAGATTTCTTGGTGTGGTTAAGTAGGTCATTGTTAGAAGATAGAGTTGCTTCAGACATTTAGACTAGAGTGAAGAGATTAGAATTGATAAAAGTTCCAGAAAAGGGTTGCTTGCACTCTCATTTTCACCACTTTCTAGGGGCTGGAATTGTAGACAGTGTTACCCACCAAAAACATTGGTTTACATACTCATGCAATCTTTGGTGCAATATTTTCGTTTGTAGTAGTTGTCCATGCGCTTAGACCTCTTGGAATGTTTCTTTGCTTCAGTACCACACATGGTTTTCTTTAGAAATAACGTTGTTGTTCATTGGTTCCTTTAAACAGTTAGGACAGATTAGGAATGTTTTGGTTATGTGCAGGACATGGATGATTTAGTTATGTTTACACTGTGCAGTGCTACTCCATCCCTCTCTCGTCCTTCTAAGCCTTGCCCAGGCCAACTGCTCATCTCCCAATTAGACCCCTTGTCTCTCAACTACTCTATTGCCCACGTTATCCTACCTTTTCAGCTTTCCATTCCCTCTACCCTCCTTCAGATAACTTAGCTTTGCACACCCCCTCATCATCTCATCTCTCTGTCACTAAGTCATTACAAACCCCTCTCCTACCTCCCTATCCACCCATGCAGCCTCTTCCACTCACCCATCACCCAAAATCCGATCGTAGAACATCCTGTAGGAATTACTGAACATCCTGTAGAAATTCTGAAACATCCTGTAGAACCCCTGCAGACTTCCTGTAGAAGCTCATAAGCATGGTCTCTTGGTAGCCAAACTTTGTGAAACTCTCACGAAGGGTGTTAGGGACACCCTAGACCCTCTCTGAACCTTCCCAACCTTTTTCAAGCCCTTCTCCTCCTTGATCCACCTCTGCACAGTAAAAAGCTAGTTAAAAGCACATGCATGATAATTCTAATAACTGAAACAAAAATACAAAAAGATGTTTTCTGCAGGTAGAAGTAGTCTAGACACATGCATCTCACCTTGGTAGAAGTAATGGAATCTCTTTCAGTCGTTTTCATTCCCATCTCTGCATCAGTAGGACTAGCTGGTAGAATTAGGGTTTGCTATGGTTTGCGTTTCTTGTTGGCTTTCCATTCCTTTCTGCAAGTAGTTTGGCTTTCTTTGAGTTAGCTTTCGTCCATCAGTTAAAAATCTTCTTCTAAGAGCTCACAGAAGTTGGCTTGAGCCCCTAGCGGACTTGTGCCAGCTGACCAAGTGACAGCTGCGACAAGAGCTAGTACTTGTGCATACAGCACCGACGCTTCCAAGTTTGTTACGAACTACCGGGTTGATAAAATTAAAGAAGGAAGCTCCAGGAGTTGTAGAATTATTGCTACAATACTGGAGCCCACCATCTTTTTGGTGCCGTTGCCGGGGTAGCGTCAGAGTATTGGTGATTGTTGCTTTTCTTATATTTTCCTACTCTCGCCTTCTGCTAAGTAGTTTATTTCATTTCCATTACGCAAAAGTAGCATAGACATTTCCTGCTTTCATAGATTAACATTTCAATTCCGCAATTTCATTTTTGCAAGCGTAGATTAGTATTTAAATTCCGCAAGCGTAGCCTAGCATTTCATTCCAGCAATTTCATTTGAGCAAAATAGATTAGTTCTTTTATGCTTTCAGTTCAATTCCGCATTCCCATTTCAGTAAGATAGTTAGTTGCAGTTCAATTTGTTTTAGTTTTGCAGGTACCAGAACAAACAAAAGCAATCAAAAGTCTTTTCATTTCATGCCTCGTAGAAATCGAGATAAAACAGGCAAATTCGTACCCAACACTGCCACCACATCACTGAGTCACCCTTCTCTCTTCTTTGGTGACAGTGATCCAGAAGAACCTATAGGCGAACCTCCTGAGATATACGAAGATCCTATAACAGAAGAAGAGTTAGAGAACACTCCATCTGAAGCTATGGCTGACAATAGGGGAGAAGATGAGAGAATTGAAGGTGCCTTCCCCATCCGAGAGACTAATGGAGACATGAAAATGAAGAACATCAGCCCCTCCGCTTTACCTCACTTCCATGGACTGACTACTGAAGACCTTGATACCTTCCTATTTGAGTTTTCCATCTGTTACACAGTAATTTGTCACTGTCTTCCTGTCAGTCACCCTACTGTGTCAAGAATTCACAATAATCAAGTTCATGCCTTCTGAGCTGGCCCAAACCCACTTTTCCAAAGTTTTCCTCATCAGCGCGTCTGTCTCTAAAATATCCGCACTGACTGGCGGCTCGCAGTGTATTCAGTGCGCTGCCAGCGCGGAAGCACATCACTTTTCCGCGCTGGTCGCATTTTATGAGCCAGGGCACCTGTCCTTTGTATTGGGTCGCGCTGACATAACTTTCCCAGTTATTGAGGCGCGACGTCAGTGCGTCAGTCGCCTTATAATCTGCGCTAATCCTGTTTGGGCGAATTTGTTCCAACAGCCAGCCTTCCAGATAATTCCAGGTGTGGTTGTTGGCTTTGTGATTATCGACTCCCTTCTATGGCATGTCTGTTCGACCGTTTGTAACCATTTCCCTCAAGGATAAGCTCATTCTTCCACCCTTTTAGGAGGCTCCTTCTCCTATATAAACTTCCACCATTACCATGAGTAGCTAGTTTTGAAATAGCTTGGATTGTATAGAGCTTATAGTGCTCAGATTGCTGCTACTATAGGTATTTGGTGTGCTAGGTGTGGAAGTGATTGATAGCTTAGGGAAGGTTGTTTTGTGTTGCTTGTGTGAGAGAGAGTTTCTTGTCTTGGGAGAATCATTTCCAAAGGTGAATGCTTGAGACGCTTGCTGACTGGCCCCTCCTGAGAAGGATACCGACGTCAGAACATTTGGTTGTACTCTTCTCTGTCTTGATTAATAATAGATGACTGCTACTATTGTTCCATTCTCATTTGTACATGCAATGGTTAAATGTGAATTACATCTTTTCTGACTGATGTATGGTTGCTTTTATTAGATTTCACTCTTGCGTTTGTTTCCTCTTCGTGTGTGCAGGTATCTATCCGCGGGGATCGCGGAGGATTGTGACCAGCCAAAGCGAAGGAGCGAAGGCAGCATCTCTTCATCAAACGACAGTGCTGGAATCCAAGTAGGTGCTCTTTACCTCTTGTTTAATTGTAATTAGGAACATGCATAGCAGCATTGTGTGATTGTTGCTAGACCCTTGCTGGGCTAGTAGGGATCGCCTCTATCCGTAGAGGGGATTTACCTCTCCAACAATTTGGCGACTCCGCTGGGGATCAGCCTTTTTGTCTCTTGAGTCCACTTGTGTGTTTGAATTTGATTGTTCTCTCTTTTCGAGATTTTGGGATTGTTTCTTTGCTTATAAACTTTCTGGGTGTATCTGGGAAGTGTTTTAACTGTTAAAAGGTCTTTACCTTTGGTTTGGGAAGTTTTCACTTTGGCTTTACTGGTTTTTTACCCTCAGCGCGCTTTAATTCAAAACAGACGCGCTGACGTCGCGTCCCTTCTTTTGTGTTGTCCTTGTCATCGCGCCTGTACCATCAATAGTCGCGTTGACCCCGTTTTCAGAGACAACGCGCTTTATCCGTGTGCTTCTGCGCTGACGTCGCACACCTGCTTCTTTCTCCTCCCTGTCATCGCGCCTGTGTGATTAATAGTCGCGCTGACCTCGTTTTTCTGAGACAACGCGCTTTATCCGTGTATTTCCGCGCTGACGTCGCAAAGTTGCTACGGGACCTCTCCCGTCAGCGCCGAGTTGCTGAAGGCCACCCGCGCTGATCCTGTAAAACTCGATTTTGCCCAGATTAACCTCCTGAACTTGTTGCTTTAGCTTTCCCCTCTTCTCTCCACTTGGTTTGTGACTTGTTTTTTTTATTATCTGAGCTCTGAGCTGCTTGCTTGCGAAGTCTTGTTCCACAGGGTTTCGTTTTGCTCATTTTTTCGATTTTGCAAATACCTTCCTCTTTGCTTTCGCTGCTTGGTTTGTGTTTTCGCCATCACTTTTACAGTTGCTGGATTGTGTTGAGTCTCTAATTGACTGGGTGTAACTCTTATCCTCCGGGTGTTTGCTTTTCTCCATTGATTTCGCACTCTAGCCCTAGGGCATCTAGTGGCCGTGTGTGTATGTCAAGCCTTCCGTAGGGATCTTGTTTGCTGATTTGACCAGCCAACTTCAGATTTGTTTATACGCTTGTTCAGTGATTGTTGAAGTGTTTTTGGTTGTGTTTCCGAGTGGTTTTTGCTTCCTCCTTGCTTGCAATCCTTGCTTGTCTTGCCGAGCTTAGATCACATAGCTCGTGCACAACTTAGTTTTCCTTTTGATTTGGAAGCCTTTGTTGGATGTTTTGGGAACTTTGTGTGCTTTCATTAAGTGATTTGCTTGGTGTTCCGGTTCCTCCAAATTCATTTAGATGCTTTGTGCCATTGAAAGAAAATCAAACTAGTAGCTTTGCTTTTGAAAATTGAAAAGGAAAAGAACATTTCATTGATTTGCATTTTCAAAAGAAAAAGTTTCCTTTCCTCGCTTTTTAGCTGCATTAGGTTGTTGGTTTGCTTGTATTCGTTTTGTTTGATCAAAAATTCTTTACCTTCTCATAGCTAGAATTCATCGAACAAAATGAAATTCTTTGGCATGTAGTTTGCATCTAGGTAATTGTGAGAGAACATACGATAGAGCCTGAAATCGAAACTTAATTTCAAGATCAACTATAAAATGAACCGAATGAATCTAAAAACGCATTGGAACTAAACGCAAATATCTAGAGGTCTAGGTTAGAAATGTGTTCCGGTGTCTTTAAACATAGTCGCTGTTGTTTCACATTAGGTTGGGTGATTCCTCCTTCTGTGACTCGATAGTGGTCTAACACGGACTGCGCTCCCACGTACCGTCGCGTATATAGGGAGACCCCACTAGGCTTTTATCCTTTATCCATAGGAAGCCGAGTCTGCCGCCTTGTGAACCGTAACGCACCGAACACAGCATTTGGGAAGATTGACTTTAGTACGGAAAGTCCTTGGCTCTCATACGATTGCTAAGGTGTATAAGCAGTTTTACGGGTTGCTTGGTAAACCTTATACCTAGAGTCTCCAGAGCAGTCACTTTTGATCCTTTTCGGACTCCCTAAATGAAAAGGTGCCTGTGAGCGTCTTGTCACTTCATGCTCATTAAACATTCGAAGGAGACTAGAGTCATCTTTTCGTCCTTTTCTCGACTCCTGAAACATGAAAAGGTCAAGTTTGGTTCTTGTGTCTAAAAATTAATTCGGCCACGATAACATTACCTGATTAGATCTTGTGTGCGTTAGTTTTGAGTAGGATCTTTATCGTTAGTTTGCTTTAGGTTTTCTAAGGGGTCTGGTCATCCTGGCTGACCCGTCAACTCCCGGTCTAAGTGATCAAGGTTCTCCATCTTCTGTTGCTCCAGAGGTACCAGTTGTGAGCGGTACTCTTCCCATTGTTCCGAGTATCCAGCCTATCAACGTACGTGCCCCAGGCGACGAAGATTACATAGAAGATTGGAATCCTATCTGGGAGCCCGATTATACCCCTCGTACCCCTCGTACTCCTCTCGGTATGTCGTCTCCAATGTCTACTTCCCCCATGGATGAGACAACTTCCAGCACCGGTGAGACGCCCGTAGTGACGGACATTGAGACTCTGATCCCGGCTTCCTCTCCACTCCCTCCACGATATCAATCAATGAGGGATAGGATAGCCGCTAGAACTACTTCTATGACTATATGGGATCCTAGTCTTATTGCCTCCACCGGGCCTTTTGTTTCGCAACCCCTTAGTACACCCCTTACTTCAGGGCTTAACACGCCCGTTACCTCAGTTCCCACCAATCCAACCGTTTGTGTAGCACGCTCGACTCTGGTTGTCAGTGCTATACCAGCATCCTCATCTGTAAACCTTGAAGCTGGGCCCTTTCCTGGTGGCATTCCAGGAGCAGGGCCGTATGATGCCCACGGGCAGCCCATTGTGGACCCAGATTACGATGGTCCACTCTTTTATTATGATGCAAGCGGCGAGTACCTAGAGAGCATTTCAGTCCTTCCTCATCGTCCTTTCGAAGAGAACCAGGAACCGTTGAACGTGAGGTATGATCCTGCCACTCATGTTTTTTATGGGAACCGGGATCCTCCCGTACAACCCCAAGGACCACCCAATCAAGGCCAGCCGCCTTATGTGAAAACCCCTTAAGGGCAACCACTTTATGGCCCGCCTTACCCAGGACAATCTGGGGGCCCACAGGGACAACCCTACCAGGGACAACCCTCGGCCGTTGGAGGTCCGTCGTATTCATATCAAGGTCAACCTACTGGATATCCAGGGCAACCTGGTACTCAGCAAGGTTACCCAACTGGACAACCAGGGCAGCCTTACGTTCAGCAAGGCCAACCCGGTTTCCAGCAAGGGTACCCATCTGGACAAACTGGGTCAGTTTATAATCCTCAAAATCAACCAGCAGTCCAGCAGGGATATCCTCTTGGGCAGGGGGGGCAACCCTACTTATAGCAGGGCCAACCTACTGCCCAGTCCGGTCATCTTTCTGGGCAGGGTGGGCAGCCCTATGTTCAGCAGGGTCAACCTATTCCTCAATCCATGAATCCTTCTGGGCAAGGGGGGCAACCGGCTATACAGCAAGGCCAACCCTCTGCTCAGCCTATGCACCAAGGAGGGCAGCTCGCTATACAGCAAGCCCAACCCTCTGCTCAGTCTGTTCACCCTGGGGGGCAAACGGGTCAACCTCCGCAGCAAGGTCAACCCGTTGTCCGCCCTAATCGTCCAGCTGGACAAGCTGGCCAACCTTGGCGTCAACCAGCTATCCAGCCAGCTCAGTCATCCGTTCCGCAAGGGCAACCCTTGGTGGCGCATGGACAACCTAGTGCCCAGCAAGTCTATCCTACTGGCCAACCAGGTCCATCTCAAATCCAACCAGGTCAACCTTCGGGACAGATGGTTCAACCCCAGCCGGTTCAAGGACATTACTCTGGGCCTCAAACTCAAACGGGTTATCAACCTTCCTACCAAACGCAGCCTGCCTATCAGGCTCCGTATGGGGCCCAGCAACCATATGGCTACCAGCAACCCCAGGGGCAAAATTAGTTTGCTCCCTATCAAAATTATCAGCAACCATAGGTCACTCCTTACCAAAATTATCAATATGGTGCACCTGCGGGGCAAGCTGCTGGTACATGGGGAGCTGGGGGGCAGACACAGGGACAGCCGTCCGCATATGGCCAGAATCCGTACGGACAGAACCCCTATGGACAAACTCCCTATGCGCCAGGCCCTTTTGGGCCAGGTCCATCGGGACAAAGTTCTTACGCACCAGGCCCTTTTGGGCCAGGTCCGTCCGGACAAAGTTCGTGGGGGCAACCACAATCTGGGTGGAACCCTAATGTCGCCTCGAATCCGCAGCCGCAAATGTCCTTTAACCCGCAGCTACCATTCTTAGCAACGCTGGAACTGCCTGATGTGTCCAAGTTAACAAATGATCCTATTTTGCACAATCCGTATTGGCCACCGGTTCCAACCAAAATACCAGGTGATTGTCCAAAGTTTGATGGCAAAGCTGGTGAAGACCCTCAGGCCCATGTAATGACTTATCACCTTTGGTGTTCATCTAACTCATGGCTTGATGATTCTATCCGGCTTCGCCTCTTTCAGAGGACTCTCACTGGTTCAGCTGCTAAGTGGTACATCGAACTCAATCGCGGCATGTTTTCAGATTTCAACTCGTTGGCTATGGCCTTTTTGACTCATTTTCAGCTACCCATTCGGTACGAGACTGGGACCCATCTGCTCACGTCTCTCAAACAGGATACGGCTACGCACATCTCTGATCATATACATGAATGGAGAAGGCGTCGTCGCTTGATTAAATTTTGGATTCCTGATCAACTCCTGACCGACTGGTTCACGACTTCCTTTGTCCCTAAGATTGCAAAAGACATCGCAATGGGAGCGTGTGTAACTGAAGAGCAAGCGATCGCGCGAGCTCAGTACCTCGACTTAGTGTACTCTCAGTCGGGTACTTTGTATAAGTATTTTCCAGATGCCCCGAGGCCTAGACAGCCCAAGGCTCCACCAAAGCCTTCTGTTGATGGAGTCATTGGTTCTGTAAATTCGTCATCTAAGAAATCGGCCGCGAACCCTGGGAAGCAGAAACAGAACGCCTCTAACAAAAATGCTCCTCAGGGCCAATCTATTTTTGGGACTACCTCCGAGGTAAACGCCATCCAGTCCACCGCGGCGGATAAATCCTCGATAGGCAAAAAGAAAGGGAAGGCTAAAGATAAATCTGGACAGCCCAAGCAGAACCCTCCTAAACCTCCCTCCGAGGAAGGAGCTAAACGAAAGCCTAAGTATCCTTGTCTCATCTGCGAGGAGGATCACTACACCAAGGATTGCCCTAGGTGGTCCGAGGTTAGTCGGCTTTTGAAAGGTGCTCCGGGGCCTCCTGCTGTGCTAAAAGAGCCTTTCCCTTCCCAGCAGACGCATCAGGTGGCAGATCCCTCTCAATCCTCTTCCTCGTTCAGTTCTCAAGTGTTCATGGCTGGAACGATCCCCATCCATGTTTCAACCCGAGCGAAAGATTATCCATCTCGAGCCGGGAAAGAGCAGGAGGTTCCCTCCAGCGCTCCTCCGTCCAGTTCTGGCCCCCTTCACATCGAACGGCCCAGCACTGAGACGATCCCCCGACCCCCTCCCAAAGGTGTACTCAGGAAGTCATCTTATAACCCCAATGCTCGTGCTGCCCAGCACTATAGCATTGTCAAGGACTTAGCTCAGGCTCCATCCGCTATGTCCGCATTAGAAGTCCTCCAGAGCTGCCCCTCCCAGAGGAAGTCCCTGCTATCAGCGATTGGTGGCATAGACCCGGCAGATTCAGATTTAATTTCTTTTGATCTCAAGGGTTTCACACAGAGACTGCCTCATCAGGTGGCTTTCCTTATACAGGTTCTCATCAATGGAAAAACGATCCATCGTACAGTCATTGATGAAGGTGCCTCAACCTGCATCATGTCAGTTGCTTGCTGGAAGGCTATTGGTTCTCCTGCTCTGAGCCAGTCTCCTACGACCCTGGAGGCTTTCGATGGAAGAGAATCTCGTCCGTATGGTATCCTCCCGTGATTGCCTATCTCTTTAGAAGGGAAAACCGTAGAAGTAGAGGTTGAAGTTGTGGATGCTAATCTCACTTACAACCTCCTCCTTGGACGTAGCTGGACATACGCCATGCAAGCCGTGGCTTCCTCCTTGTTCCGTGTCGTTCGCTTCCCCCATCAAGGAAGAATCGTCACGGTGGACCAGCTGTCCTTTTTTGCTTCCTCTTCTGAAGGGAATGTGCCATTCGTGGAGCATACCTCCAAGTCATTAGTGAGTGTGGGTTCCGGACTGTTCAAAGATCCCTCATTGATGGGAGTCTTTCCCCTCCCACCTCCGAATCTCGCCCCTGTTAACATGATTTCAGTGCGTTCTGATCCATGGGTTCTTCCCCCTTTGAATCAGGAAGGCTCTTGGGGTGAGATGATGCCGTTGAGTCCTGCTGAGCTCAACTACATCGAGATTGTCACTGCATCGGCTCCCCCTCCTGAACCTGCTTTTCCAAGCAGCGTTCCCGATTCATATGATCACTTCCCTTGGTTGGGAGATGAGGCCACTTCGGATCCCTTGAAGGAATCATTCCCCTCCGATGAGGCTATCATTGAGACTATGTCTCTCGAGGAGCTCCCTTGGTTAGATCACCACCATCGCTCTTCGTTCCTCCCTCCACATTCGGAAATGGTCGCATGTCTCGAGCGGTTTGCTTCATGTGTCCCATCTCCGCCTCTCCAAATGCCTGTTCAGCTATATCAAGTGTCTTCGGAAGGCAATATGGGTAACATCACGCAGACCCAGCCCATCGACATCTCTGTCAAACCAGGGATTGTCGAGAATATTTTCATTGGAGTCACATGCACTCCTGAGGAAGTTCAACTTTATACCGCTTTATTTCGTGAATTCCGCGATGTCTTCGCATGGTCTTACGAGGAAATGCCCGGCATCGACCCTAGTATTGTGGTGCATGAAATACCTACTTATCCAGGCGCTAAGCCTGTTCGTCAGCGCTTACGTCCAGTGCACCCTCGAAAGGCTGCAGCCATCAAGGCCGAAGTTGAAAAACTTCTTAGAGCTGGTTTCATCTATGCCATTCCCCTCATGGAATGGGTATCCAATATAGTCCCTGTGAATAAAAAGCAAGGCACTATCCGGGTCTGTGTTGACTACCGTGATATCAATCGCGCCTATCCAAAAGATAACTTTCCTACGCCTTTTATTGATCAGCTTATTGATGACTGCGCAGGAAGCGAGATTTATTCGTTTATGGATAGCTTCTCTGGTTACAACCAGATCAACATAGCCCCCACAGACTAGCATAAGACAGCTTTCATTTGTCCTAGGGGCACCTTCGCTTATACGAAGCTACCTTTCGGTCTTAAAAATGCCGGTGCCACTTTCCAGCGTGCGATGTCGTATGCTTTTCATGATATCCGACACATCGTACAGCCTTACCTGGATGACCTTCCAGCTCATTCAGCTAAACGTCAAGACCATCCATCTCATTTACGCGAAATCTTTCTCCGCTGTCGACACTACCGTATTCGACTCAATCCGCATAAGTGTGTCTTCTGCGTAGAATCTGGCCGACTACTCGGGTTCATCGTCTCCCGGGAAGGCATTCGCCTGGATCCCCTTAAAGTCGAGGCCATTTTGAACCTTCCTCCCCCTGCCTCTTTGCAGCAATTGCAGAGCTTACAGGGAAAAGCTAATTTTCTCAGACGATTCATTCCGAATTATGCCGAGGTGGCTAAGGGTTTCACACGGTTGTTAAAGCGAGACACGCCCTTTCGCTGGGACGCTATCGCCCAGGAATCTTTCGAGCGTCTTAAAGACCTTCTTGTCTCAGCTCCGCTCTTAAGACCTCCGAATTACCACCGTGACTACACTCTCTATCTAGCTGCCGCTGACACCACTATCGGCATGGTTCTAGTGCAGGATGATGATGCCGGCACCGAGCACGTTATCTATTATCTTAGCTGCAACCTTCTGGATACGGAAACTTGCTACGCATATGTCGAGAAGTTGGCATTGGCAGCTGTCTGTGCCGTCCAACGATTCCGTGACTATATCCTGTTGCGCACAACGACCGTGATCTCTGATTGCAACCCCATGACCTACATTTTGTCACGTCAGCTGCTGGGGGGAAAATACTCGAAGTGGATTGTAATCCTCCAAGAGTTCGACTTGGAATTCACTGCAGCCAAGTCTAAGAAATCTCTGGTCTTTGCTGAACTGCTCTCTTCCTTACCATCTCATTCCGCACCATCTCGCTCAGAGGAGCATATCCCGGATGAAACACTGTTTCTCATCAGCACCCTCGACCTGTGGTACGGGGACATTATCGTATATTTACAGACGTCTTCCTTCCGTCCGAATGTATCGAAAGATGCTCGACGGCGAATTCGTCACCAAGCTCAACCCTATCGCATCTTGGGCGATACCCTGTACCGCCTCGGCGTTGATTCTGTTCTCCGCCGTTGCTTGACTCTCGAGGAGGCTGAGCGAGTTTTGAATGACTGCCACTCCGGCGCTTGTGGCGGCCACATGTCGGGATATGCTACCGCCCAGAAGATCCTCCGTGCTGGTTATTTCTGGCCTTCCATCTTCAAGGATTGCATCCTTGCTGTACGAGCATGTCATGAATGCCAGGTTTACCACCGGAAGATGCGTGCACCTGTTGCACCACTGCACCCTGTTGTCACCATAGGTCCATTTGCCAAATGGGGCATCGATTATACGTCCTGTAACCCTCGTTCGGCCGGGGGGCATGGGTACATAATCGTTGCCGTGGATTATTTCACCAAGTGGGCCGAAGCGATGCCTACACTGAACGAAGACGGTTACACAGCGGCGCAGTTTTTATTCAACCATGTCATTACTCGTTTCGGAGTCCCTCAGGCTATTGTCACAGATCACGGAAAGCATTTCCGTAATCACATGATGACAGAACTAACGACCCAACTAGGCTTGCGTCAGGATAGTTCGACACCGTACTATCCACAATCTAATGGTCAAGTCGAGGCCGTGAACAAAGTTTTGATCACTATGCTTCAACGCACCGTCAATATGCACAAGTCTAATTGGCATCTGATGCTGTTCCCAGCCTTGTGGGCCTACCGGACTTCCGTGAAGGACGCCACCGGCTTCACTCCATTTCAATTGGTTTATGGACTGGAGGCTACCCTTCCTGTCGAATGCGAGATTCCTTCGTTGAGATTAGCTGTCGAGTTGCTTCCCAACACCACTCCGGTGGAGGAACGGCTTCTGTACCTAGAACGGTTAGACGAGACTCATCGTTTAGCTTCTCTGGCTATCGAAGCGCAAAAGAAGAGAGTCAAAGCTCACTTTGACCAGAACATTCATCCTCGTTCCTTCGTTGAGGGAGATCTAGTACTGCTCTACGATCAAGCTAAAGATAAGCTGGGGGCAGGAAAACTCGAATCCATGTGGCTAGGTCCCTATATCGTGAAAAGATTTTACAAAAGGGCGCATATGAATTGATTGATTACGAAGGAAATCCTCTCGACAAGCCCCGCAATGGGCTGTATCTGAAGAAATATTATGCATGACTTCATGCACTCACTTTGTACATACGCGTGTTTAGTGTGTTTTGTGTGCATGATTTCATGTTTTGCTTTGGTGTGAAAGCGTGTTTGCCTCTTATTGTGTTTTCTTCTTCTCGTGCAGATGTCTAGTGCACCTTATGTTGGTTTCGCTGATGGCACCTGCTGTAGTACCTGCTATTTGTCTTCTGCGGCATGGGCAATCTATGATCCTCACGGAGAGTTGCTAGATCTTCAAGGAGTCTGTCTCGGTCGTACCACTAATAACGTTGCTGAATACAGTGCCGTAATTGAGCTACTAGCCGAAGCAGTTGATCTCGGCATCCGAGCAATGATGGTAAACCTGGACTCCCAACTGGTCGTTCATCAACTTAACGGGCGATATTCCGTCAGAGACCAACGCATCCTAAGGTTGTATCTACGTGTCAGATTGTTAGAAAGGAATTTTGACTATATCACATATCAACATATTCCGAGACGATTAAACACGTTGACTGATGCATTGGAAAATCATGTGTTAGACAAACATTTGCGAAATAGATAACATCATACAAGAAGACATAGAAAGCATAATAGAGTAAAGCATATGTAAATATTTTCTCAAGCATAGTTTGCATGAGTGTTGTGTGTGCTTTTAAGCTTGCATTAAAAACATTAAAATTCATGGGTCATGTGTTGTGCAATTCATACATAAGATCACATTTGTACTGAACATTTGCATAACATAAGCAAAAACATCATCATATGTAACAAGATCCATCCAAAAATCGGTATGTATATATATATATATATCGTGTGGCGCACTGAGGCGCTCAAAAATAAGTGTATGTGTCAAAAATAAGAGTCACTGTTCTCCATACATTTGAGACATATGTCTCTCAAAACATCAAAAAGAAACCTAGGCGACTACTGTGTTGGGTTGTGCTCTCTGTAGCACACAGCCGCCCGTGCCACCCGCCTCAACAGGCGGTGCACCCTAGGTGCCACCCCCACTGTATGGATCTGGTGCTCTATGGGAACCTCCTCGACTCCCTGATAGTCTGGCACGCCCTCCAGCAACCCCTCAAGGTTGCGGGCTATGGTCTCTGAAGTATCAACTCCTGGAGGGACCAAGGTAAGGACATTGGCTCCTTGCCCCTCTCTCCGTGCCTCTGGGGCTAAGCCAACGGGTCTAACAGGTCCCACATCTGCACACAGCGACATCTGTCAAGACATATGCATTAAAATAAAAAAAATATTAAAAAATTTAGAAAAATCAAGTGTCATACCTCCATCATCCCAGTGATCTCCCGCAGGCAGTGGCATGTCAGGATCGTTGCGGAAATCCATACCTGCGTACGGCCAATCCTCGACGAAAACAATCTGCTGCTCCAACCACTCTCGAAAGACCACTCCCCAAGTAGCTGGCCGGCCACCTCCCCCGCGTGGCATAATGCGAGCCCATCGAGTAGCCCTCGTCTCCCGCGGACTTCTAGGAGGATCCACGGCTATAGTCTGCAGCCGCATGACTGGTACCCGCTCCAGAATGAGTGGGAGTAAGAGCGACCCATAGCCAAACTGTTTCGACTCTCCGCGTCGACAGTTGTTGAGTTGCCTCTTCATACTGTTGGTCATTGCAGTGGCCCAATCAAACACTGTAGGCTGTAAAAAATCAAGAGCTAGTAGCAGGTGGGTCTTCGAGGCCTCGTGGTTGGCCAAGCATCCCGCTGCCCGGGTCACCATAAAAAGGATGGTGTTGAGGACTATATCTCTCACAGTGGGAATCGACACCTTCCCACTCCGCGTTTTCTCCGCCTCTGGACATACTTGAGCCATGAGTTGGTCGAGAGTCTCGCCGCTGGGCCGCTGCCCCTCCAGAATGGGCCTCGCACCCCGGCGCGACAATCCAGTCAAGAAATATATGTCCATGTGGTCAAACTCAATGTCTTTACTGCGGATGGTAAATTTGCCGTCTATTGGGTTCCATGACCGGATCAGGAACTCAAGTAAGTCATGATGAGCTCTCAAGCGTGGAGTCAGGAAGAATTTTAGAAATCCACACGCCCGCATGGCATCTCGGCAATCCGCTCTTGCAAAAGCGGCTACATCCTCAACATCGTGAGCCCTCTCTTGCCACTGGAAGGCCATTGTGTCCTGCATGAGCATTAAAAACAATTAGAATGCTGGCTAATAAAAATTTCACGTTCAAATTATAAAAATTGAAATTTGACTGCGCCAGCGCGGCTGTTTTTAAAACAGCCGCGCTGACCATGGCGGATCTTTTGTATTTTCTCCAGGTCAGCGCGGAAGAACACGGGTTTTCCGCGCTGACCCGAAATCTGGTATGTGTAATTTTCATCTGTCAGCGCAGTCCCAAGCGGGAAACCCGCGCTGACTGAGAGCGCACCAATGGCCCAAAAAATCGCCCGATTGGGCCAATCCCACCGTCAAAATACTTATAAAAAGACTCAAAATAGGGCGCATGGCAAGAGGAACCTACCTGGAGCAAGCCGTTCGCCGAATGGTGTCCGCACGAGGAAGAATTGGCTCTGTCAACTTCACAGCTTCACAACGTTCTCAAAGGCTCAATTTGGTAACAATGGTGAAAATGACTATTTACCTTTCTATTTATAGAAAAAATGGCTCAATTGACTATAATTTTTTACGAATATGGGTTTTTGGTCATGCTTTACCATGTATTTAGCACTTCTACATGTTTCCATATATTTGTAACATGTCGAACGGATTTATGCGGGTATTTTTATTGTGCAGGTCCTCAGAGACGGTGAAAATCATCATGGTCCTAAAATCACTTGGTCCCAAAATGTCGTCTTTGAGCTCTTTTCCGACATGAAACAAGAAAAGATGGCCGAGCCTCCTTTCAGCTCGTTAAAGGGAACGAGAGGCGGTCATTTTAAGCTCTTTTTTCGACCGTGTAACTTAAAAAGATTGCCGGGTGTTTGTCGTTTCGCACTCGTTATCGGCTCTAAAACGACGTGTTTCCGACCGCTTTTTTACTTTTTCGGGTCGAAAGCACTATTTACGAAAAGTACTCCTCGATCGTAATGGTCGGGCGGTTCTTTCGAGCATCGTTTTATACTTTTTCGGGCTCGAGAGACACAACTGTACGAAAAAGGACCCCCCTGGAGTCTCCTTTTCTGCTGTCTTTTCAGACTCTCTAAACAAGAAAAGACGCCGAGTTTTTCCTTTGTCAGGCTCGTTAAACACTTGATGACATCGGGCATTGTCGAAATGACACTCTTCAAGCATATGCTATCCCCGTCAAGCTTGTCATCCAAAAATAACCGGGGTACCTGCCAGAAATGGTGGGGAAAATGGAACTGTAATCATAGTCGTGTCGGCAGTATGTCGCTCTTGAACATGGCACTCTTCTGCTTCGTGTCTGGGTGGGCCCATCTCATCTTGTTTTTCACTGGCCTCCGTGGGTTTGGGTTTTCCTATTTGACCTCTCATCTGCTCATTGCCATCATCACCATACCCTCTGCTCATTCGATGTCAAATACTGCCAAATCCGTTATGGTGCCGCCGATATGTTCAAGAGAAGTTGACCTCTGCAATAGTACAACCTCATCGGCTGTCTCACACAAATCATTTTTTCCTCTGTCTCGTGTCGATGATGTGGGAATCATTATGGCCCACCTTCAATCAAGGTCACTTCCTGTCGACTTCAGCTCATTATCCAGGAAGGTGACTTAGAGACTCCCTTCAGGTGCCTTAGAGCCTGCATGCCCTAATGGCAGGTTCTTCGTGTTCGACACGAGGTTTACATCATTGGCCTCCGATCGAATGATTCCGTGGGTGTTCGACACCAGCTCATTGATTCACATGCCACGGATTGTACCTATAGTACCTTGAGGGCCATTGTCATTATTGGTGGTATCTCTCGCGTCTGTTAACAGTTCTCATCATTGACTGGTAATCAGACGATGTTCATGCGTGTTCGACTTCAACTCATGTATTCACATGCTTGAACTTGTACTTTGTTCGGATCGGGACGGAGCGCAAGACCCTGGATCCCTGTCTATTATGGTCCAGGTTGCGATTTTGTGGATGATCATTACATGACTCATTGATGGATGGCTGCGCCCATACCTGAGTCTTCATGGATGGCTGCGACCATACCTTATTATTATTCTGGTCTCTTTAGCTGGGTGGCTGCGTTCATTCCACAGACCTTTTCGCATGTCTTTTGGATGGCTGCGCCCATGCCTAGACTACATGTACTCGATTATCAGAGATATCCGGTCCTTCCTGGTGGTGTTCCAGTTCGGCCAAGTGTTGTAAAGCATTTCACCCCTCCCACTCTCTCGGTCTTCATGCTTTAGGGGGCATCTGTTACACAGTAATTTGTCACTGTCTCCCTGTCAGTCACCCTACTGTGTCAAGAATTCACAATAATCAAGTTCATGGCTTCTGAACTGGCCCAAACCCACTTTTCCAAAGTTTTCCTCATCAGCACGTCTGTCTCTAAAATATCCGCGCTGACTGGCGGCTCGCAGTGTATTCAGTGCGCTACCAGCGCGGAAGCACATCACTTTTCCGCGCTGGTCGCATTTTATGAGCCAGCGCACCTCTCCTTTGTATTGGGTCGCGCTGACATGACTTTCCTAGTTATTGAGGCGCGACGTCAGCGCGTCAGTCGCCTTATAATCCGTGCTGATCCTGTTTGGGCGAATTTGTTCCAACAGCTAGCCTTCCAGATAATTCCAGGTGTGGTTGTTGGCTTTGTGAGTATCGACTCCCTTCTATGGCATGTCTGTTCGACCGTTTGTAACCATTTCCCTCAAGGATAAGCTCATTCTTCCACCCTTTTAGGAGGCTCCTTCTCCTATATAAACTTCCACCATTACCATGAGCAGCTAGTTTTGAAATAGCTTGGATTGTATAGAGCTTATAGTGCTCAGATTGCTGCTACTATAGGTATTTGGTGTGCTAGGTGTGGAAGTGATTGATAGCTTAGGGAAGGTTGTTTTGTGTTGCTTGTGTGAGAGAGAGTTTCTTGTCTTGGGAGAATCATTTCCAAAGGTGAATGCTTGAGACGCTTGCTGACTGGCCCCTCCTGAGAAGGATACCGACGTCAGAACATTTGGTTGTACTCTTCTCTGTCTTGATTAATAATAGATGACTGCTACTATTGTTCCATTCTAATTTGTACATGCAATGGTTAAATGTGAATTACATCTTTTCTGACTGATGTATGGTTGCTTTTATTAGATTTCACGCTTGCGTTTGTTTCCTCTTCGTGTGTGCAGGTATCTATTTGCGGGGATCGCGGAGGATTGTGACCAGCCAAAGCGAAGGAGCGAAGGCAGCATCTCTTCGTCAAATGACAGCGCTGGAATCCAAGTAGGTGCTCTTTACCTCTTGTTTAATTGTAATTAGGAACATGCATAGCAGCATTGTGTGATTGTTGCTAGACCCTTGCTGGGCTCGTAGGGATCGCCTCTATCCGTAGAGGGGATTTACCTCTCCAAAACCATCCTTTGTCGAACCTATGACTATACCGAAGATGAGCAAAAACTGAAACTCTTCCCCTCTACCCTTAAGGATGCAGCATTACGCTGGTTCATGGGCTTACCTGGGAACAGTATCACCACTTGGGCCCAGATGCAGCAAGCTTTCAATACCAAATATCGGGACTACTGTAGGTCCAAGGAAGCCAAGGGAGAGATCTTTCGGATGACCATGGGGAATGATGAGTCTTTAGAAGACTACGAGGAAAGGTTCCAACTTAGCTATAAACGGGCCAGGTGCACACTTGACCCTGAATCCCTCAAGTTGGTCCTGCTCCGAGGAGTCCCTGAAGACCTCTTAGATATCCTTCACATGCTAGCTGGAGCAGATATTTACCAACTACCTTATGAGGACATAAAGATTGTGTTTAGAAACCACTCTAGGGCAGCCCGGAAAAGAGGTAGAGGAAACCTCCTCTCAGCTGGTATTCCTTTCTCCAAACATAAGTTTGCAAATCAATTAGAGGACCTCAAGAGTGAGGTAAGACAGACCATCGCCATGCAACTTGATACATTCCGAATCCAGCAGAAGAAAGAAGAAGCTAAGAGGGCTTTGGCTATCATCTGCCCTAGGTGTACAAGGAAACACCCTAAGAACGAGTGCCCATCACATTTGGTTGAGGTGTGTTTTTTCTGTGAGGAGGACCACCCCACAAACCAATGTCCAACCTTATCTGGGCTTAAAGCCATGTATCAAGGGACAGAAGCGCCCACTGAACCTCTCTATTTCCTCAACCAAAGGAGGCCACATGGACCTAGACCTTACCAACAGGGGATGCAAGGGATACCTCAAGCTTATTATAGCTCCAACCAATCTGCTCCTATGCCTTCCTGGGGTCCCCCTGCTCATCCTTCCTAATCTATACCTCCTCCATGGTCTTACCCGCCTCAGTACCATACTCAGCCCACTACTCATTCGTTTCACTCACATGCCCAGCCGCAGCTTCAGTGGAATGCACCTCAATCGGGGTGGAGGCCCCAGTACAATACTCCTCCCGCCATTTTGCCTCCACCACCAGCTCAACCACAACCATTACCTCCTGCTCCTCCAATGCAACCCCAAATGCCTGCTCAACCGAACCCGAACCCCAACAACTGACAGGCCCAGCAGGTATATACTGGGGAAACGTCATGCCCTACCTATGCTGTGGAGATCCAGGAGATCAACCTGCGATCTGGAAAGACTCTTCCGGATCACCTACCTCCTCCCCCGGAGGACGAGGAAGATAAACAGGAAAGTGAACCAAAGGCCATTCCACCCTTTCCTGAGAGACTAACGGCCACCACACAACCCAACCCAGAGGAGGATGAGCTTCTTGGAGAACTCAAACAGTTGTGTGTGAGAATACCACTTTTCCAAGCCATCAAAGATGTACCGATATACAACAAACTGGTTAAGGAAAAGTGTTTCAGACACCCAGGCAGGCGGAAAATAGATGCCTCAACCATAAATGTCATAGGACAACTGTCTGATCTTATGTTGGGGCAGGCCATCTGCCCAAAGTATCTGGATCCTGGGAGTCCTGTAGTGGATGTCCACATCAATGGCACCATCATACCTCATTCATTGATTGATCTGGGGGCTGCCATTAATGTGATGACCAGGGATACCATGCTCAAACTAAACCTTCAGGGTTCCTTGAGAAAGACCTCGATAGTCCTGCAACTAGCAGATCGCTCCACCGTGACTCCCGAAGGGATTGTAGAGGATGTCTTGGTCTCTGTTGACTCTTGGGAGTACCCTGCAGACTTCTTGGTTCTGCAACCAAAGGCAAAGCTTACTAGATACCCCCTTATTTTGGGAAGCCTTGGTTAGCCACTGCAGATGCTTACATAAGTTGCCGTGCAGGAAACATGACCATCAAAAATGGTCCTATGTCCAAGCAGCTAGTCATGTACCCTCCTGCCCAACCCTTATTAGAGCATGACTTACCACTTTGGTTAGAGGAAGGAGAAGAGGATGAGGTGTACTCAGCACCTTTGTGCACCCTAGACACCACTAGGGGAGGACCCTCAACCGAGGATGATTTGATTGAGACCTTGATCACGAATCCACCTCCCAGTGCATTGTCCTTAGAGGAATTGGTTGAGGATGCCCAAGCCAGCACCTTAGTGGACCTTTGTGTGACCAACCCTATCGCTCCCAGAGTCAAAAATGTGGAGTTCGGCCCTGAGAGAACGTTAAAGATCAGCTCCTCCCTATCTCCTTCCCAGGAAAAGGAGCTGTGTAGTCTGTTGGCCAGTCATCTAGATGATTTTGCTTGGAGCTATAAGGAGATGAAAGGAATCCATCCTTCGGTCTGTACCCATCACATCTACATCAAAGAAAATTGTAAACCGGTTAGGCAACCCCAAAGGAGAATGAATCCAGCTCTTAAGGACATCGTCAAGGAGGAATTACAAAAACTGTTGGATGCCGGATTCATTTACCCCATCTCGGATAGCGAATAGGTGTCCCCTCTGGTGTTGGTTCCCAAGAAAAACGAGAAGTGGAGAATCTGTGTGGACTACCGAGAACTAAACAAGGCCACCAAGAAAGACCATTTTCCTCTACCCTTCATAGATCATGTGTTGGATGGACTGGCAGGAAAGAAGTTTTTCTCCTTCCTAGATGGGTTTAGCGGGTATAACTAGATCCAAATCAGCCCGGAAGACCAAGATAAGACCACCTTCACTTGTCCTTGGGGTACCTTTGCTTACCGAGTTCTTCCCTTTGGACTATGCAATGCTCCTGCCACCTTCCAGAGAGCCGTCTTGAGCATCTTTTCTAAGCTGGTCCATCATTCGGTGGAAATCTATATGGATGACTTCACTCCTTATGGGTCCAACTTCCAGGAAGCATTGTCCAATCTGGGAAAAGTACTAACCAAGTGCATTGAGATGAACCTATCCCTTAGTCCTGAAAAGTGTGAATTCTTGATGACTGAAGGGACCGTGCTAGGCCATACCATTTCTTGCCAAGGGTTACAGGTGGATCCTAACAAAATTGCTCTCATCAAGAAGGTTCCACCTCCTCAGAAGGTAAGAGATGTTCGAAGTTTCTTAGGTTTAGCAGGGTATTATAGGAGATTCATTAAAGACTTCAACAAGCTAGCCTCACCGTTGTTTAGCCTCTTGGCAAAAGATGTTGAGTCTAAATAGACTGACGATTGTCAGAAGGCTCTGAATGAATTAAAGGACAAGTTGGTGTCTGCCCCAATCTTGAGAGGTCCAAACTGGGCCCTACCTTTCCACATCCACACTGATGCCTCGAACAAAGCCATAGGGGCAGCCTTAGGACAAGTTGAACAAAAACTTCCATACGCAATATACTTTGTCAGCAAAAACTTATCCAAGGCAGAACTAAATTACACTGTAACTAAGAAAGAATTCTTGGCCGTGGTCCATGCACTGAACAAATTCTGACATTATATCACGGGATATCAAACATTTGTACATACTGATCATGCTGCAATTAGATATTTAAAGAATAAACCAGATGTGAATGCTCGTATTATTAGATGTTTACTTTTGTTGCAGCAGTTTGATTTGACTATCGTTGACAAACCAGGTAAAGAAAATGTTGTTGCTGACTTTTTGTCTAGATTGGATTTACCTGCAGGAGAGGATGGAACAGTGGATGACCAGATGCCAGATGAACATCTGTTTTCTATTTCAGTACTCTCTCCATGGTTTGCTGATATAGCAAACTACCTTGTCTCAGCACAGTTTCCTCCGCACCTATCCTCAAGAGAGAAGAGCAGGATCGTACGGAAGAGTGCCTCATTCACTTGGATCGGGGGCAACCTGTTCAAGCTTGGCCCTGATCAGATCCTAAGGCGTTGTGTAAGGGAGGAGGAAGTCTTTGATATCCTCCTAACCTATCATGACGGGCCTTGTCGAGGACATTTTGCAGCCAAAAGGACTGCCTTCAAAATCCTGCAGGCAGGCTACTATTGGCCCACGCTTCATCAATATGTCAGAAGGTATATCAGCCAATGTGACCGATGCCAAAGGATGGGGAAACCGACTCCAAGGGACGTGTTAGCTACCTATACCAATAGGTTTCATATTTCATGATTGGCAAAGAAAGGTCCAAATATGCTCTGCTTTGGTGATGCAAAGATCCCATATTTCCAAGAGAAAACATGTGTACATAGTTTGATGTTGACTCAAGTTTGATGGATGGTCCAACAGCCTAATCTGGATCCTGCCATGTTTCAATTTTCTGTTGTAAATAGAGAAAGAAGTCTGTCCAAACTATTTAAACTTGGCAGACAAGTAGCTAGGTAGAGAAGTAAGGCTCCCAACTGCTTAATCTGGGACCTTGGAAGCAATAAGGGTAGTTCTAGATAGAAAATCAAAAGAAAAAGCCAAAAGAAAAGAAAAGGCACATAAGGGTCTGCAAGTCTAAGTGCACCCTTCATGAAGAAACAAAAAATGCTAGGAAATAGAGGGGTAGGCAGATGGGGTTGCAGAAATGTTATTCCTTTCAAGTGAGTGCTTGATAACCTGTTTGCAAAGGAATATCAGTGAATAGAGAAGCTCCTCTTCTCTATTATGTTACAGCAAAGCAAAGGAGCATCACTAACTTCCTTTTCCCCCCTTTCACATTCATTATTAACATCCCTTCATCAGTTGTGATTCATGAAAGCTTTTAAGGTGTTATGTTGGTTCTTATTCCTGAAAAGAAGCCACATTTCTTGTGTAAAAATTCTTTTCATTTTGATCTACTTCCTAACTAAGTTTGAGTTCCAAAAAGCTTAGTAAACACCATTTCCCATTCTTATTCCCCCCAGTACTAACTACTGACTGTATCTATACTAAATCCCTTATGTTTCCCTTCCCCTTACTATTATAACACCATGGTGTATAAACCCCTAAGCAATGTATAAATATCCTCCCTTTTTAGCACTATAGCTAAATAAGTTTGTTAAGGGAGACAATAGTCCACCAGGGACTATGGTCAACCCTGTCATGGGATTGCTCTAACCTCTGGTTAGAATAATAACCTCACCCTAAGCCCTCACCTCCCCTCTGTTCAAAAATTCCACAAAAAACCCCTTTCCCTCTGCTCAAACCCACTATGAACCCTTTTTTCCTACAGATTAACCCAAAAACCCGAAAAAACCCACAAAAAACCCTTAAACCTATAGTCCCACGCCCAAAATATTAAATGGAATATTTTAATGGTCGGGTGGGACCCAACCCAAAGCTGCGCCGTTGACCACAGTACCCGCCAGCCGTCCGATGGCCGCCGCCCCCGATCCAACGGTGGGCGGTCAATCTCACATCCCGACCTGCCTCCCTTTAACGTCCGGGGAAGGGCGGTATTGGGGGCCGTACCCGGGACGCGTGGCACGCGCTGGGGTTGTTCGGAGCCCCCCTCCCTGATACCGCCTATCACCAAAAGCGGTGCGGGGAGACCGCTTACCGCCTCCCCGATACCACCCCTCCCGCACGTCAGCGCCCACGTCAATATGATGTCATGCCACTCCATCCGCCCCCACGCCCCGTGGCCCTCCATGTGGCCCTGCCACCGCATCCGCCTGCCACCTCATCCAGCCACGCTGGCCTCCAGCTCAGCGTCCACGTCACCTCCGTACCCGGGCCCGCCATGACGTCATGCTGACGTCATCGGCGGAAAAAGCGCCAGTGACCCTTTTTTCCAAATTTGCCGTTAAAAACGCCCGAACTAGCCGTTTGTGGTCATTTTCACGCGAAAACGACGCAGCCATTGTCGACCTGTTTGCCGCGAAATTGCCTCCAGCCATCAAATTCGAAGTTGCGGCCGCTATAACTTGGAATTTCAGCTGCAGTGAGCTCCCTCTGTTCGGCCCGAAGGCGTCCCGTGCTTGTTTTCCAGGTATTCACCGCAAGTTCCCTGTTTCGCCCCTATGCATGCCATTTCTATGTGAATTCTCCCATAAGCAGTGGTCAAATCCTAAATTGCACACTGTCTGCCACTTAATTTGCCATTAAATCCACCTGCATTACCCTTTGCCCCGAGAATTCGGTATTGAAACGATAATTCACGGTTGAAATTTACAAATTCGGCCTCGAACTTGCCCGGCATTGTTCCCTTTTGCCGGGTGGAGGCCCAAGGCTACATGTCACCAAATTGAAGCCTGTGCACTCTCTGCAATCATCCTGACCAATTCACAATCCCTGTCAATTTACCAAAAACAGCAGAGACAAGTCTGCCAAGCCTGTTTAACTCCACTTTGAAGATAATTTCAAGCATTATTTATAGTAAGCCTGTCACCTAAGCTCTGAGGAACCTTGCAAACCATTGCACTCACCTTGTCCAAAATCTGATTACACAATGGCTGCTCCTGCACCATCAGCCCTCAGTGTTGCTCCTCTAAATGCACCAAACAAAGACCTGGAGTCCTTGCCTCTTGCTGACAAGGACTACCTCATTGAAGACTTTGTGGGTAACAGGGACTTCTTGCAGACCTTCAGGAAATTAAGAGATGACTACCTGAATGGTCATGATACATATGGGATATGGGAGTCAAATCTGCCATACTACTATCTCCCCTCTGTCAATGTTTTTCCTGAGGTTATTCGCCTTTGTGCTGAAAACTATGATGTGCAGCAAAGAGCTATTAAGTCTCCATCTAGGAGCATCCTCTTTCACATTAATCCTGAAACTATCAATAAGATGCTCCACTTTGATCAAACTGAGCTGCTGTTACCATTTTCCATGAATTATCTGCTGGACACTGGTGCCAAGATGACCAGTGAGGATATTCAGAAGGTCACCAGGACATTTATGAAACCTGAATGTCAGCCTGCAGGGCCACCTCCCTAGTTGGATGTCTATTTTACTGAGGTAGGCAGACTGTTGCTAGACATGATTGCTTATGTGTTGGGATACAGAACCAGTGAGCATGTGGATGAAACAATGATGGTATTGCTAGCTGCTTACAGCCCAGGCCAACCCCCTGCCCGCAAATATAACTTTGCCAAGTTCATAGCTAACAAGATTCATGATCAGCTGTGCAAAGTAGACAGACAGGGTGTCTTCAAGTACTCATCCTATATCTACCACCTTTTTATGTACTATCAGTCTAAGGTTTTTCCATGCTACATCAAAAAGCTGGATTATAAAGGGGAAAGAATATCTGTTATCTTCTGGACATCTGTCTATCACCAAGTCCAAAATTCACCCTATTCCTATTGTGAGTTTATTGACCAATTTGTATACCCTGTCTCTTGCTTATTGATGAGGGCCCCTCCTCCCAGAATATCAACTGAAATACATAAAGTCCTGCAGCTCTCCAAAAATTACAAAATAGGTGATTGGTACCTATATGAGGAGCATACAGTCATCAGAGTCTATGGCTATGAGCTCTGTCCATACAGGCTCCCAAAATATGTGCCTATGAGGATATTTGCCTTGGAGTATTATAGGCAGTTAATTCAATCTGACCTCACTCACTTTCACAGCTCCAAAAAGAAAGCCCATCTCAAGTTCAAGCACCAGGTGGGCCCCTTCATCATGAATAAAAAAGAAGGATGGGAAGATGCTGACCTAATCCTCAGAAACAAATACAAGCTATCACATAGTTTCCGGTGGGTCCCTTATGACCCTGAAGGCTTCATTACTGCTAGAAGAGTCAAGTACAGGCTACTAGGTTATAAGCATTGCAAATATCCACACATTGAAAAATATGCCAACCAGCAAGAATGGCAGCAGGATACTTTAATTGAAAAATTAAATAAAGAAGAGACAATGTTAAAGAATGTCAGAGAACTGGAAAAGACTCTTGACCTAGATTCTGTGCAGCAGGTACCCTTCAAAAGACCGCATTCAACAGGAGAAGGGAGCTCAGCCTCAAAAACAACACCAGCCACACAGGCACCGTTTACAGCAGCACCAGGAACAGACAAAGGTAAAGGGATAATGGGTGCTGAAAAGGAAACCGTGAAAGAAAAACCTACCCCTTCAAGTGAGCAGCAACAAGGGCAGCAACCAGAGCAGCAACAAGAGCAGACTCCCCCTCCACAAACTGAGCCACAAACAGCTCCAATTATGCAGACCCCAGCATAGGAGGAGAGGGGTACAAAAAGAGACAGAGAAGAGTCCACTCCTGCTAGTGGATCCTCCCAACAACCCCAAGCCAAAAGGCAAAGAGCTGATTCCCCAGAGGTAGAAGACATCACTGAAGAAATCCTTGACAGTTCAAGGAAAGACAGGGAGGGCAGCCAGCATACAGGTACAAGCTCCTTTCAACAGGAGCAAGGATTACAACTTGGTTTGGAGGTGTCCTCTTCCTCTCAGCAGAGCAAGAAGCCCAAAAGCACTAAGGCTTCTTTCAAGCAAATTAAGGCACATAATGACTTGCTGAGGGTGGAAGTCTACAAACAATTTCTTAATGCAACACCAACCCAAAAAGAAAGGCTAATGTCTGTATATGACATTCAAGAGGAGAAAATGATCCTCGGCCATTTCAAACCTACAGTGCCCAATCCAAAATCAGGGGCAGATTATGTGAAGACAAGGGTGGAGGTCCTAGCCAAAGACATCCATCCCATGGACCAAATTGAACTCCACAAACAGACTGGAGAGATGGTCTATGCAACCTTGGTAGACAGGGCAACCATGGCCCATGAGCTGAAAGAATCACTAAAAAATACCAACACTCAGTTGGATTTTGAGAGAATTTCCTCCCTAGCCAAAGATAACAGAATAAAATCACTTGAGGACATTATTATCGACCTAGGACATGATCCTAAGGATCCAAAGGGTGTAAAGGCCCTTATGAAGAAAAAAGAATATGACCTCAATGCATTAAAGAAGAGGTTGAAGCTGCTGCCCACAGAGCACCCTCAAACAGCAGAGCTACAAAAGGAGAAGCAGGTCGATGAGCAACTGGACCTCATAATACAGCTAAACCAAAAGGTCCTCGATTTGGAAAAAGAGCTTGAAGGGGCATTACAAGATAAGCAGGGATAATCTACATCCCAAGCTCCTCCAACTACTTCAACAACAGCAACAACTACAGAGGCAGTAGTGGCCCCCACAACAGAAGTGGCAGCAACAACAACAGCTCCAGATTCCAGCACAAGTGTAGAAGAATTGACTAAGGCCATCAAAGAAATGGAGCTCCAGACAAATGAGATAAAAAAGGCCAAGGAAAAATTGGTAGAGCTGGATGCCAAGTATGATAAATCAAAAGTGACCGTAGCAGAGCAAGGTAGAGAAATAAAGGCTCTAAAAGCAAAGATAAAAGCCTTAGAGAAAGAGATAAATCTGGAGAGTGCTATGGCTGAGATAAAAAGAATTCTATGGGCCAAAATTGGCCAATCCATCACTCAACAATGGAGGTCAATCAAAACTATACATGAGCAGATGGATTTAATTGGCCAAGCACAAACAGAAATTCAGAGGGCCAAAGCATTACTGGGAGACAAACCTGAACAGGCAAACAGAATGATAGATTTCTTGAACAGGCAAGAAAAGGAGGAACTGGCAGCCATCGGCATTGTCAACAGAACAGAGGCTGTCCTTACAGCCAAAAAGGTGCTAACTCTCAGAAATTATGTACAAACTATGGAGAGGAAGTGCTATGAAATACAGGCTGATGTGGAGGAGTATAAAGTTAAGATGGCAGTGCTGCAAGAAAAGGGACTGCCCAGCCTACTAAGCGGTGCAGGAAGACTGATCTCCCGAGATCAATTTACCAACAGGATGGCAACTTATATTGAAAATCAAATCACTGCATCTGGCAGTACATCTGGGGAAATAGGGCCTCCAACAGGATAGGGCCTATACGATAAACTTGAAGGCCTGTTTTTTATTGAAAATGAGGTAAATCACCTTTTTGAAACTCCTCCAAACTTTTTGATAAAGATTCGAAGACATCAGCTGCCAAAGGAGGATTGGTGGCAGGCAATGCTTCAAATTTTGCCACGGTAGCCTAAATTGCTCGGTCACTGCCAGCTCCAACTCACTAGAAGACAAACAACAGAATAAAGTCAGTATTAAAGGCAGCCGAAAGGTGACTAAGCACATGGACAACGACAGCTAGCCCAAAGGATAAGAAGATACGCGGATTTTTGGACAGCGTACCCTCAACCGACTCCAACAGCCACCAAGTCAACAGTTTCTGACTATTTTGGACAGCTAAAGCACTGAAGAGTTATTACAGCATTAAATTTCTCAGCTACAAGGCTCCAGGAGTTGGCATAACATTAATGAGCCATTAACTCATTTCTTTGATATTTTTCTTATGTAAATTTTGTATATATACCCCCCTTAGCAACTCATAAGGGGTTGGTGATTTTCACTCTGAGGAAAATCTATTGTACACTTTCAGATTATCTAATACAAAGGGCTGGACCAGCTCAGTGATTTCCTGGAACTTTGATGTCTTGCTGATGACATACGTGCTGTTGCAGAATTCTTGTGCTGTCTGATGAAATAATAAGTCTTCCTTAATCTCTGTTCTGTCTTCTTATGTTACTAAATCATGCTCATGTTTCACTAATCTAGCAATAGAGAAAAGGGATAGTGCAGGATATGTTTGGTTACACCCTGTGCTCAATCTTTTATTGCTGTAAATGTTTTCTTCAGAATTAACTATGGACATGAATTCTTAAATGCTCATGTTTTTCATTAATTCTATAATGTGAATGTTGTCTAGAAATTCTTCACTGCTTCTAAATAATATTCTCACTTCTTTTGCATATCAGTTTATTGGAAGATTCTTAACTGCCTTTCATGAACTGGACACATCACACTCAATCACAATTTCAAAGCATTATTTCTCAGACACTTAACCAGCTCTGCAGCACCACTACTGTATCAACACAGCACACCAAACTACTAAAGGACCACTGACTCCATGCCCAATGACCTAGAACATATTAGTGAACACATATATATCTTGATTGAAACCATCACCCAACCAAGTCCAAAAAACAAACCTTGAGCCTCATAGCTAGCCTAAAATTCTTCTCAAAACAGAGACAAACCATAAAGAGAGAGCCCTCTCTGATTACAGTTGGGCTAGAATCTGTAATCCAAAGATTGGTTAGTGGTTACCCCGACCGTATTCCCTTGGGAGTCAAAGGGAACAACCTGGGTGTTAACAGGACGAAATGCCTCTCCAACCTCAAGTGACTCTTGAGCCATTTGAGAAGTGGGGTATGGATTTTGTGGGTCCAATCAATCCTCCTTCGAGGCAAAGGTCTTACATCATTGTGTGCACAGACTACCTGACAAAGTGGGTAGAAACCAAGGCAATCAAAGCAGCGATAGAAGAAAAGGTGGCCGAGTTCTTAAGAGAAAACATCTTCTACAAATTTGGCTACCCAAGAGAGCTAGTCACCGATCAAGGAAGCCAGTTCACCTCCAACTTAATTGAAGACCTACTTGCTCATCACAAAATCAAGCATAGGACTTCCACCCCCTATCATCCTCAAGAAAATGGGCAGGTGGAAGTCACCAATAGAGCATTGGAAGGGATCTTGACTAAGGTGGTGAGCAGCAGTAGAAAAGATTGGGCAGATCGCCTGGTTGAGGCCACGTGGGCTTACAACACCACTTGGAAGACCACAACCGGCTTCACACCTTATGAGCTGGTCTATGGGAAGAGAGCTTTGCTGTCAATTGAGTTCGAATACAACACCTTGAGGATGGCAGCTCAGCTGGACCTGGATCTCAGCCATGCCCAACAAGAAAGGTTATTGTAGCTGAATGGATTGGATGAGCACCGAATGCAGACCCTTCTCCACTCAGAAGTGGTTCAACTTCAGAGGAAGGTGTGGCATGACTAACACCTCAATGACAAGCAATTTCAGCCGGGAGATTGGGCGATGTTGTATGATTCCAGGCATAAGGATTTCAAGGGGAAGCTGAGAACCAGATGGCTGGGACCATATGCAGTGGAAAAATGTAATGACAATGGATCTGTTCTTATTCAGACCATTGATGAGGAGGCCATCCCCATGCTTGTCAATGGGCATCGACTAAAGATCTACAGAAAACCTCTTTCAAGACAAGAATTCATCAAAACTGTGGAAAAATCAGTGCTGGTCATAGAGAAGGGTTCTGCCTCTATTTTGGGCATACCCTGAACATCTTAAAAAATAAAAAAAATAAAGATCCTTGGGTGAAAACCTTTCTGAGGCTCCCAAGGCAGATGGTAGGGGTGAAAACCTCATTGAGGTGTCCCTGCTGTCTTTCTAAAAATGTTTGAAAAAGACCCTTGGGTGAAAACCTCTCTGAGGCGCTCAAGGCAGATGGTAAGGGTGAAAACCTCATGGAGGCGCCCCTGCTGTCTTTCAAAAAAAAAAAAAAAAGAGAGAAAAAAAGAAAGAAAAAAAACAATCAAAGAAACAGGGAAAACAGGTTCAAGATTTGGCAATGCATGTAGGTTGCAGGTATTCCATGCAGGAAAAGAGGCCCCTCAACTCAAGGAAAAGGGTCCCTACTATGCTACCAGGTGACCTCACCAGCACTCCCTCCAGAAACACTCATCTCTTCGAAGGTCTTGGCATGATTTGATCACCGTTTAGCCTTCTACAGGAAGCTACAGGACGTTCTACAGGAAGTTCTGTATTTCTACAGGAAACTTCCTGTAGAATCTTTGGACGGCCAGGACCGACTGTGTGGGAAGATTTGAAGCCCGAGGTCTGACACGGAGGCATGCAAGCTAATGTTTTTCTCCATCACCCACTGCTGTCGCCTCCTTCTACCACCCCAGTCGCCATGCAATGGAAATACCTGCACAGTCAAATCAGAGCGTTGAATTAGCAGAGGAAGCGATTCTCAAATGGAATAAAGGATGCAGAGACCCCATGCGCTACTTAGCGAAGCCATCCAAGGATCCTGCGACCATGACCATGATGCCACCGTCTCCACCGTTGCGGCATGCACCCGAGGAGGAAAAACTGCTACAGGACATCCTACAAGAATCCTGTAGTAGTTCATCCAGCTAGAGTGTACACCATCAAGGCACCTGCAACACATAGAGCGGGCACATGCACCATCCGCAGCCAGGTAATAAGCTTCGTAACCAACAACAGTCTGCAAGGAGGAACCCCCGTGCCTGTGCATGAAGCAGCAGCAAGCTAATCCATCACCCTCATCCTGAAACCTGAAAATAACGTCGCGGCCACACAGGTAAGTGCCTCACCCTTTTTTTCGTCAAATTACATGAATAATACTCTAAAATGTTGCTAGTGTGGAAATGAATGGGTTGAGCAGTTGGGTAGCCATTCAACTGGCCACCACGACCAGTCGATGGTCTCGTCAGATTTGGAAAGTGTTGGTCGTGGCAAGCAAAACGGGTAATGGACACGTGAGAAGCGTCCAGTCGGGGAGAAGCGATGATCTAACGGAAACGACAGCGGCAGATATGCAGGGAATGATGCGGCGGTCAGGCAGACTTGCAGTGAAATGAATAGGTGACGTTGTCCAACAGTTCGGTAGGGACAGCTCACCCCCGCACCACGAGTTTGGCTGGGATTCAAATCCACCGGCTAGATCGTCACTCCACTCATTTATCACCAGCCGTTTTGCAGTCGAGTAAGCGTCCGAATTTCTCTGAAGCTCGTTACTCCAAGTCCTCGGCTTGTTCAAACATCTGGTGGTTGCACAAAAGGTGCAGAACCACTGACGTGCTCTCCGGAACCTGTGCGTGACTTCTTCATGAAGCTGCGCTACAGGAAGCTTGCCGCTACGGAGGAAATCGAGCTATTCACGTCAAGGGTGGCGAATTGGAAAAGGTAAGCCTGAACTTGTTCCTCCCATGCAATTGGTTTGAAGGGTGGCGAAGTCGACATCCTCAAAAAAGTAAAACTATAGTCTGAGCACAAAATTGCAAGCGTCGTCTTCCTTTTGCATGAAAATTGTCGTCGTAGTATATGTGGGGTTTTCTACAGGAGGTGGCTCGTAATTGAGCCCCTGTCAAGGCTCACCTGTAGATAGCCGAGAATTCACGAATTGTGTGCGTGACAGAGGCGTAATTCTGCACTCTGTCTCAAGAAATCTGAAAGGCCCATCTTTTGATACGCACCAGCCACCTTCGGCTAACATAGCAAGCTTTCACCATGCCGGGTGGATTCATTAGGAAGGAACTGAATGACTCAAAGAAGCTACGGGAAAACCCGGAGGTGGTAGAACTGTTCACTCGCGCGCGATGGATGTCGTTCTGCGACAAACTTCAAGGTTATGATGATGAGGTGGCAGAGGAGTTCCTGCGAGCTTTGAAGCCAAAATCAAAAACGCTGGCCGTTGTCAATTTCAGGGGTTTGAATCTCAGACTCACCCCACAGTTCATCAGCAGAATCACTGATCTCCCAATGGCAGTACCGTGGGATAAGGAGGAGCGAAAACTAGGCCAGAAGGCTAAAAAGGAGTTCTTTCCACCGGAGGAGCAATTCTCAGAGGATAAGAATGGGGTTCGCAGAGCTAGCCTACAGCCGCTTTGGAGTGACGTCAACCTCCAAATTATGAAATATATCACGTGCGAAGGACGATTCAGCATCATATATGGGTACCATTTCCGACTGCTCACAGAACTGAGGCACCAAATGGACCTACCTGCAGAAAACAAGCTAAGTATTCCTTACTTCCTCCTGTAGTCCATGACTGAATGTGCCACCAAATTACGAGAGGGCATGCCAGATTAGGTAGCACATCATGGGCTCATTAAGCTCCTCGTGGAGGATGCACTCCACACCTGCACCGTCCCTCTCTCGTGGGAAGCCTTCCGAAATCTGACTAAGGATGGCGATATCAAAATGTTGACCGAGGACCTCACCTCCTCCAACAGCGAGGAGAAGGAGCCAGTACACACAGAGAAGAAAGGGAAAGGCCAAGAAACCGCGGCCAAAGCACCGAAGAAAGAACAAAAGGGGAGGCAAGAGAAACCCTAGGTTGCTGAAAAGGAGGGTGACAAATCCACATTGACACCCAGAGAGAAAAGGTTACAGAGTAGGGTGGAAAGGACTGAACAAGTCCATGTCAGTAAAGGCACCTTGAAAGCAGCCTCAACCAAGTCAAAAGGCAAAGCACCCTCAGCCAAACAGCCTAAAATGGTGCCACCTGTTTCTACAGGAAAACCAAAAACGGCTTCTACAGGAAGCCAGAAACCAGCCGATACAGGGCCTTCTACAGTAAGCCCTGAGAAAGGAAAACCAAAGGAGAAGACAACCGAAACTCTTGCAAGGGAGGCAGCAGCCGTGTTGGCCACCCTTAGTACACCGCCTAAGCCGAAGGAAAAATGAAAGAGGGAGATCCCTCTGTATTTCAAAGCCAGGAGAAGTGTGAGAATCAAAACAAGCAGGCCCCAACCTCCATCCAGCAGCCTAATTACTATAGAAGACACCCCTACCTCTCCAAGGGAGAGGCCCCCCTCAAAAATATCAGTCACTTATGAGCGGGGGAGCCCGAAGAAAACTGCTTGGAAGGAGAGAATGGACAGGTTGGCTTCAAAATCCCTGCTACAGGATGCTGAGGCCATTCTACAGGAAACATTGGCCCGGCTTAAGGAGATAGAGAGGATGGAGGGAGAGGCACCCACATCACCACTTAGGGAAGACGAAGTAGAGCCACCGAGGGAGGAAGAGAAAGAGCATATTCCGGAACCTAGTCCCCAGCCAAGCTTGAGCTCGTATTATAACTTTTTGGAGGCTGGGAAAATTATTCCACAAAAATTCACAGTGCCACTTTTCTTTGCGTTGGAGGAAGAGAGAGTGAGAACCCACACGTGGATGAAGATAGCTAAATCAAAAGGAGTGGCAGATATAGGCCCCTTGGAGGAACAACTCAAGGAGGCACGAAGAGAGTTAGCTATGGCCAAACACATGGCAAACTGCTAGCGGGTATTCCTACAGGAAGAGAATGAGAAACTTAAACTACAGCTACAGGAACTGAAGAAAGAAAATGGCACATCATCAGGGGACACTACAGCAGAACATCAAGGCAAAGAAGGACTGCAAGTTGGTCTTGGGGAGCCAACCTCGCATCTACAGGAAAGGGAACTGCAAGCACAAATCGAGATACAAGCTCTCAAACATCCGTTGCAGCAAAAAGAGGCACAACTGGCTTGCATGGCCAGTTGGGCCATGGATGCTCTACAATGTAGACAGCCGGCCAAATCTTATGGCCTGTACCTACGAGACTAGTGGCTGCAATTTCAAATCAATGCATTGGTACAGAGGGGTATCTCCCAACTCCAAGACCCCCAGCAGTTCACAGCATTATGCAATAGCAGTTCATCAGAGGATAAGGCCAAACTATCGGAGTTCTATCTCCATAACTTGGCCCTTCCTAATGTGACTTCATGGGATCCCAACATAGTTGTAGGCGATATGCAGTTGATGGCATTTGCCTCATGGTTGAACCATGAAGAAAAGAGAGCAGCAGAGGTCAAAGAGGTCATGGACCGAGAGTTACATGAGCCACTGCTGATTAGAGCAGAGCCAGGGGATCCCACTGCATTGATATCGGCCCACCAACACTTAGCCGCCAACCCTCAAACTTTATTGAAACACATGGATCAGCAGGCTCAGGCCATAGCACATTTCAAGGATATGGAGCGACTATTAGGGACAACTGTGTTCATGCTTGCACTCGCCGATGGAACACATTGTCCCACAGCCTTAAAATCAGAGAATATCATAATCCAACTCCAATGAGGGAAGCTCTAGCATGGGTGCCCATCTACAAGAAGTCCATACAGAACCTCCAAGCCAGCTGGATTGGCCTCAAGCTAAGCCCACCTCTGCTGTTAGGATTGATGGAAGGCAACACAGAAAAAGAAGAGCATAAGCAGTGGGAAGAGGTGGAAAGGAAGGCTGGGTTCCATGCCAGTGAGGAGGAGACCACTTCAGAAGCCTGGGATGTGAGGGTGGTGGTGAAAGCAATGAAGGACGAGGAGCTGGATTAGTTACTCAGGAATGAGCAATCATTTTAGCTGGGGGGTGATGATGAGCCCCAAATTTGGTAACATTTTGGGCTCATTTGGCCTAACTACCTTTGCTCAATCCTTCATTTTTCATAACTTATGCATCATTTTTTAGTATGTTTATGTCATTTGTACGAATAAGGGCAGTCACTATTCCTAGGTGGCTAACACGTGCTCATTTCAAGTTTTTTGACACATGATTGGAACAAAACTGAGCAGATAAGGGCCAGTAGATAACCAAGATGGGGTTGAGGATTCATAGGAGGGTTGTCCACAGCATTAAATGGCCTTCCTCGGGATCTTCACCCCCAACTCTGAGCTCCAACAGCCACCACAACCGGATCTAGAAGGCAGCTAAACGGATTTTGAGGAAGCAGTTGTTCACTCTTAGTTTGGTCAGCCAAGTCCCGCTGATTTAGGAGGCCAGCTTGGGGCCTCGTGATGTATAAATGATAAGGCTTTAGCCTTCAAAAAGGACTTTTGAAACATTGTTGCACGTTCTGCACTACGAGCTGCTAGCTTGGTTTTTCTCTTTTGTAGCCATCATTGGCATACTTGTTGACTTATGATTATTATTTTTTAATGGGAAGTAGTCAGATTTGATCTCAGCTCTGCGTTTTTAAAGGAGCCATAGCTCTCGGGGTTGGGCCCAACCTGAGAGCCTAAGGCCTCCTTCTTTTGTATTGATATCTTTCCTTTCAGCATTGTGGTTTTCTTTACATGCATTTGAAACGCAGTTTGTTGAGTTATATTTCTTGGTGTGGTTAAGTAGGTCATTGTTAGAAGATAGAGTTGCTTCAAACATTTAGACTAGACTGAAGAGATTAGAATTGATAAAAGTTCCAGAAAAGGGTTTCCTGCACTCTCATTTTCACCACTTTCTAGGGGCTGGAATTGCAGACAGTGTTACCCACCAAAAACATTGGTTTACATACTCATGCAATCTTTGGTGCAATATTTTCGTTTGTAGTAGTTGTCCATGCGCTCAGACCTCTTGGAATGTTTCTTTGCTTCAGTACCATACATGGTTTTCTTTAGAAATAACGTTGTTGTTCATTGGTTCCATTAAACAGTTAGGACAGATTAGGAATGTTTTGGTTATGTGCAGGACATGGATGATTCGGTTCAGTTTACACTGTGCAGTGCTACTCCATCCCTCTCTCGTCCTTCTAAGCCTTGCCCAGGCCAACTGCTCATCTCCCAATTAGACCCCTTGTCTCTCAACTACTCTACTGCCCACGTTATCCTACCTTTTCGGCTTTCCATTCCCTCTATCCTCCTTCAAACAACTTAGCTTTGCACACCACCTCATCATCTCATCTCTCTGTCACTAAGTCATTACAAACCCCTCTCCTACATCCCTATCCACCCATGTAGCCTCTTCCACTCACCCATCACCCGAAATCCGATCGTAGAACATCCTGTAGGAATTACTGAACATCCTGTAGAAATTCTGAAACATCCTGTAGAACCCCTGCAGACTTCCTGTAGAAGCTCATAAGCGCGGTCTCTTGGTAGCCAAACTTTGTGAAACTCTCAGGAAGGGTGTTAGGGATACCCTAGACCCTCTCTGAACCTTCCCAACCTTTTTCAAGCCCTTCTCCTCCTTGATCCACCTCTGCACAGTAAAAAGCTAGTTAAAAGCACATGCATGATAATTCTAATAATTGAAACAAAAATACAAAAAGATGTTTTCTGCAGGTAGAAGTAGTCTAGAAACATGCATCTCACCTTGGTAGAAGTAATGGCATCTATTTCAGTCGTTTGCATTCCCATCTCTCCATCAGTATGACTAGCTGGTAGAATTAGGGTTTGCTAGGGTTTGCGTTTCTTGTTGGCTTTCCATTCCTTTCTGCAAGTAGATTGGCTTTCTTTGAGTTAGCTTTTGTCCATCAGTTAAAAAGCTTCTTCTAAGAGCTGATAGAAGTTGGATTGAGCCCCTATTGGACTTGTGCCAGCTGACCAAGTGACAGCTGCGGCAAGAGCTAGTACTTGTGCATACAGCACCGTCGCTTCCAAGTTTGTTACGAACTACCGGGTTGATAAAATTAAAGAAGGAAGCTCCAGGAGTTGTAGCATTATTGCTACAATACTGGAGCCCACCAGCTTTGCATTAGCGAAGTAGATCAACGCCACTTCAGTCAATCTCCGGTTTGGTTTACGGAATAAACAACTTGGAGTTTGTCTTGTCTCTTTGGTTTTTCTTGCTTTGATTGCTTAGATAGCTTTCTGGGTCGAATTTCTTGCTGTTTCTTGCTTCCTGGTTTGCCTAGATACTGTTTCTGAAGCCCTGGGTCACTTGCTTTTTTTTTATTTAGTTAACTTGATTAGCGTGCTTTTTAGCCTAACAGTCGCGCTATTGGCGCAAGTTGCTCAAAGACAACCCGCGCCAATCCTATAAAGGCGCGAGTTGCAGCCTGACAGTCGCGCCAGGCCTGTCAACTTTTCAAGTTCGCTTGTCCTTAAGCCCTTTGAGCTTGGATTTGTGTCTGGCTGTGTCTTTTTCAATTACTGGAGTGTGTTTGATCCTGGTTTGACTGGTTTTAGACCTTCATCATTCGGGTGTTTGCTTTTTTCTATCGGTTTCACATTTTAGCCCTAGGGCATCTAGTGGCTTTGTGCGTCGAGCCTCCCGGAGGTGTTTTGTGTTCTTTGATCATCCGGTCAACATTGTGGTTATTCCTTTGCATTCGCTCAGTAGTTGTCAAAGTTTTTTCTTGTTATTCAAGTGATTTGCTTCTTTATCGCTTGGGTTTCACTTGGCTTCATTTGAGCTTGGATCACATAGCTCATAAGAGGTCTTTGTATTTTCTTTTGGTTTGAAGGACTGTTTTGGTGTTTTTAGGATCCGTTTGTGTTCTCATTGAGTGAAATTGGTCTTTTTCTCGGTGTTACTGTCTTTCAAAATTTATTTAGTGCACTTTGCCATTGAAAAGGAAAGCGAATAATCTCTGTTGCGTTGCATTAGTTAATTGAAATTAGAAGCCTTTCAATGATTAAGTGATTTAAAACAAAAGAAAAGTTGCGTTTATTCATCATTAGCTGCATCAAAGTGATTCATGCTTGTTTGTGGTCATTTTGTTTGAAAAATCCTTAACTCTTTCATAGTTAGCATTCATCGAACGAAATGATATTCTTTGGCATATAGTTTGCATTTAGGAAATTGTGAGAGATTACATATGGTAGGACCTGAAACTGAAACTTAATCAAAGATCAACCATAAAATGAACTGAATGAACTTAAAAACGCATTGGAACATAACGCTCATTGATTAGAGGTCTAGGCTAGAGACGTGCTCCGGCGTCGTTAAACCTAGTCACTATTGTTTCACACTATGGTTGGGTGATTCCTCCTTTTGTGACTCGATAGTGGTCTAGCACGGATTTGAACTCCCACGTACCATCGCGTATATAGGGGAGACCCCACTAGGTTATCATCCTTTATCCATAGGAAGCCGTGTCTACCGCCTTACAAGTCGTAATGCACCGAACACAGCATTCGGGAAGATTGACTGTCGTACGGGAAGTCCTTGGTTTTCATATGACTGCCAAGGTGTATATGCAGTTTTACGGATTTGTTTGGTAAACCCTTTGCCTAGTCTCTCCAGAGTAGTCACTTTTGATCCTTTTCAGACTCCTTAAACGAAAAGGCTCACTTGAGCAGTTTGTCACTTCGGGCTCACAAAACATTCGAAGGTGACTAGAGTCACCTTTTTGTCCTTTTCTCGACTCTTAAAACATGAAAAGGTCAAGTTGTGTCCTTGCGTCTTAAAATTCATTTGGCCACGATAAACATTACCTGGTTAGATCTTGTGTGCATTAGTTTGAGTAGGGTCTTTTATCGTTAGACTCCCTTAGGTTTGTTTGAAGTTTGTCATCCTGGCTGAACCATCGACTCCCATTCCAAGCGAGCAAGGATCTCCATCTTCTGCTACTCCTGAGGTACCGGTTGTAAGTGATACTCTTCTTGTTATCCCGAATATCCAATCGATTAACTCTCGCACTCCGGACGATGAAGGTTACGAAATTCATTGGAACCCCATTTGGGAGCCTGACGAGGACGATATTCCTGTTACGCTCCCTGGTGTTTCGTCTCCAATGTCTACCTCTCACATGGATGAGACATCTCCTAGAGTGAGTGAGACACCTGTGTTGTCGAATATCGACACTCCCATCCCAGCTACTTCTCCGCTCCCCCCATGCTATCAGTCGTTGAGGGATAGGGTAAGTGCCAGGACCCCTGCTTCGACCATGTGAGATCCCCATATCACTCCCACTGCGGGATCTTTTGTTTCACAAGTCCACACTACACCTGTCACTTCATTTCCGACAAATCCAACTGTTTGTGTAGCGCATTCAACTCCGGTTGTTAGTGTCGTAACAGCGTCTTCAGCTTTGAACACTGGTGCTGGTCCCCCTCACGGTCAAGTGGGTAGTGGCCAGCTGGCACTCTCGCCTAGAGTTGTCCATCCTGCACAAAGTGCTCCACCCTCTTCTGGTCCCTTTCCAGGAGGGGGGCCATATGATGCCTCTGGACAAGCTGTTCAGGATCCGAATGCGCGGTCCATTCTTTTACTATGATTCTACCGGTCAATACCTTCAACTCTCTCAACCCTTGGCTACTCAACCTATTGTTGAGGTTTCGGTACCACTATCCATTGCTTGGAACCCTGGTGCCACCTCTTTCCATGGGGGCCAAGCAATGCCTGCACAGCTTCAGGGACCACTTAACCAAGGCCAGCCATCTTATGTGCAAACCTCCCAAGGGCAGCAATATTATGGCCAGTCTTACCCAGGACAACCTGGGGGCCTACAAGGACAACCCTATTAGGGACAACCTTTGGCCACTGGCGGTCCGTCTTTTACCTATCTGACTCAACCTTCGGGTTATCCGGGGCAACCTGGTACCCAGCAAGGTTACCCATCTGGACAACGAGGACAACCTTATATTCAACAAGGCCAACCTGGTATTCAGCAGGGTTATCCCTCTGGACAAACCGGACAAACTTACATTCCACAAGGGCAACTGGCAGTCCAACAGGGGTATCCTTCTGGGCAAGGGGGGCAGCCTTACATACAGCAGGGCCAACCCACTTCCTAGCCTAGTCATCCTTCTGGGCAAATGGGCCAGCTCTCTGCACAGCAAGGCCAACCCACTGTCTAGCTTAGTCATCCTTCTGGACAGGCTAGCCAACCTCAAGGTCAACCGGCCGTCCAGTCCGCTCAACCATCTGCTTCGCAAGGACAATCCTTGGTTGCTCAAGGACAACCCGGTACCCAGCAGACTTATCCCTCTGGGCAAACAGGTCCGTCCCAAACCCAACTAGGCCAACCTTCTGGCCAGATGGTCCAAGCCCAACCTGTTCAAGGACATTCTTCTGGGACCCAAACTCAACTTGGTTATCAAATGCAAGGTGGGCCACGACCCCAACCTTCCTACCAAGCGCAGCCTTCTTATCAGGCTCAGTATGGAGCTCAGCAAATGTATGGCTACCAGCAACCCCAGGGGAAAACTCAATTTACCCCTTACCAAAATTATCAATGAATGCAGGTTACTCCTTATCAAAATTATCAGCAACAGTACGTTGCACCTGCGGGTCAAGTTGCTAATCCATGGGGTGCTGGGGGGCAAACCCAGGGTCAACTGTCTGCGTATGGACAGAATCCTTACGGGCAGAATCCATATGGACAGAACCCCTACGGGCAAAATCCCTATGGGCAGAACCCTTACGGGCCGGGCCCATCCGGACAAAGTCCATGGGGGCAACCACCACCTGGTCGGAACCCTGGTACAACCTCTCTTCCATAGCCACAAATGTCCTATAAACCTCAGTTGCCTTTCTTAGAGACATTGGAACTTCCAGATGTGTCCAAGTTGACGAATGATCCCATTCTTCATAATCCATATTTGCCACCAGTTCCAACTAAAATACCCGGTGATTGCCCAAAATTCGATGGCAAAGCTGGTGAAGATCCTCAAGCCCATGTCATGACTTATCACCTTTGGTGCTCATCCAACTCGTGGCTTGATGACTCCATCCGGCTTCGCCTCTTCCAAAGGACTCTCACCGGCTCAGCCGCTAAGTGGTATATTGAGCTGAATCGCGGAACATTTCAAGATTTCAACTCGCTGGCTATGGCGTTCCTAACTCATTTTCAGTTACTCATTCGGTATGAGACAGGGACACATCTCCTTACGTCTCTCAAACAGGACACGACCACGCATATATCCGATCATATACATGAATGGAGACGCAATCGTCGCTTGATCAAATTTTGGATTCCTGATAAGCTCCTGACCAATTGGTTCATGACTTCCTTTGTCCCTGCGATCGCGTGAGACATCGCTATGGGAGCTTGTGTAACTGAAGAGCAAGCTATCACGCGTGCTCAGTACCTTGACTTAGTATATTCTTATTCATGTAGTTTATATGATTATTTGCCAGACGCCCCGATACTCGGAACATCCAGAGCTCCGCCAAAACCATCTGTTGACGGAGTTATTGGCTCTGTAAACTCATCATCAAAGAAATCGACCGCGAACCCTAGGAAGCAAAAACAGAACACTTCTAATGGAAACACTTCTCAGGTTCCATCTAATTCTGGAAGTACCTCCGAGGTTAATGCCATTCAATCCACCGTGGCAGATAAATCCTCGAAAGGGAAAAAGAAAGGGAAAGCTAAGAATAAGACCGAATAGCCTAAATAGGACTCCCCTAAAAATCCACCCAAGGAAGGAGCCAAACGAAAACCTAAGTATCCTTGTCTTATCTATGATGAGGATCACTACACTAAAGACTGCCCCAGGCGGTCCGAAGTTAGTCGATTATTGAAAGGTGCTCCTGGGACTCTTGCTGTGCTTAAGGAACCTTTCCCTTCTTAGCAAACTCAAATGGCGGCAGACCCATCGCAACCCTCTTCTTCATTTGGCTCTCAAGTATTTATGGCTGGGACAATTCCCATCCATGTCACTACTCGAGCAAAAGAATATCCATCTCCCGCCGGGAAAGAGCCGGAGGTCCCCTCCAGCGCTCCTCCATCCAGTTCTGGTCCTCTCCACATCGAAAGACCCAGCACTGAGACGATTCCCCAACCCCCTCCGAAAGGTGTACTCCGGAAGTCTTCTTACAACCCTAATGCTCGTGCTGCCCAGCACTATAGCATTGTTGAGGACTTAGCTCAGGCTCCATCTGCTATGTCTGCTCTAGAAGTCCTCCAGAGCTGCCCCTCCCAGAGGAAGTCCTTGCTATCAACCATCGGTGGCATAGACCCGACTGATTCAGATTTGATTTCTTTCGATCTCGAGGGCTATACGCCGAGACTGCCCCACCAAATCGCTTTCCTTATACAGGTCATCATCAATGGCAAAACAATTCATCGTACAGTCATTGATGAAGGGGCCTCAACTTGCATCATGTCTGTTGCTTGCTGGAAGGCTATTGGTTCTCCTACATTAAGCCAGTCTCCTACGACGTTAGAAGCCTTTGATGGAAGAGAGTCTCGTCCTTACGGTATCCTCCAACGCTTGCCCATCTCCCTGGAAGGGAAGATGGTAGAAGTGGAGGTAGAAGTTGTCGACGCTAATCTTACCTACAACCTCCTCCTTGGACGTAGCTGGACATACGCCATGCAAGCCGTGGCTTCCTCCCTTTTCCGTGTCATTCGTTTCCCTCATCAGGGGAAGATTGTCACGGTGGACCAACTCTCCTTTTTCGCCTCTTCTTCCGAAGGTAATGTGCCATTCGTGGAGCATACCTCTAAGTCATTCGAGAGTGTGGGAGCCGGACTCTTTAAGGATCCAGCTCTAATGGGTGTTTTTCCCCTTCCATCTCCGAATCGCGCCCCTATTAACATGATTTCTGTGCGTTCTAATCCGTGGGTCCTTCCTCCCACTAATCAGGAAGAATCCTGGGGCGATATGATGCCATTGAGTCCTGCCGAGCTCAACTACATCAAAATCATTGCTGCATCGGCTCCTCCCCCTGAACCTACTCTTTTGAGCGGTACTCCTGATTCGTATGTTCATTTCCCTTGGCTTGGAGACGATGCTACTTCGGATCCATTAAAGGAAATATTTCCTTCTAATGAAGCCATCATAGAGACCATGTCTCTTGAAGAGCCCCCTTGGTCAGATCATCACCACCGCTCTTCGTTTCTCCCTGCCATTAGGAAATGATCGCATGCCTCGAATGGTTTGCTTCATGTATCCCATCCTCGCCCCTTCAAACACCTATTCAAATCTACCAAGTATCTTCTGAGGGCAATATGGGAAATATCACGCAAACCCAACCCATCGACATCTCTGTGAAATCAGGGATTTTTGAGCACATTTACATAGGAGTCACTTGCACTCCGGAGGAAGTTCAACTCTACACTGATCTATTTCATGAATTTCGTGATGTTTTTGCTTGGTCCTATGAAGAGATGCCTGGCATCGACCCTAGTATAGTGGTGCACGAGATACCCACGTATCCAGGAGCCAAGCCTGTCCGTCAGCGCCTACGCCCTGTGCACCCCCGAAAGGCTGCAGCCATCAAAGCAGAAGTCGAAAAGCTTCTCAAGGCTGGTTTCATTTACCCCATTCCCCTGACGGATTGGGTTTCTAATATAGTCCCCGTGAACAAAAAGCAGGGTACTATTCGAGTCTGTGTTGACTACCATGATATCAATCGCGCTTGTCCTAAGGATAACTTCCCTACACCCTTCATCGATCAGCTTATTGATGAGTGTGCAGGAAGCAAAATTTACTCGTTTATGGACGGTTTTTCTGGATATAACCAGATCAACATTGCACCCGCTGATCAACATAAGACCGCTTTTATCTGTCCTTGGGGCACTTTTTCCTATAAGAAGCTCCCTTTTGGTTTAAAAAATGTCGGCGCTACCTTCCAACGCGTGATGTCCTATGCCTTTCATGATATTCGGCACATTGTGCAACCGTATCTGGATGACCTTCCAGCTCATTCAGCTAAGCGTCAAGACCATCCCTCCCATCTTTGTGAAATTTTTCTCCGTTGTCGACACTACCGTATCAGGCTCAATCCTCATAAGTGTGTCTTCTACGTAGAATCAGGCCGACTGCTCGGGTTTATCATCTCCCGAGAAGGCATCTGTCTGGACCCCCTAAAAGTCGAGGCCATTCTGAATCTTCCTCCCCCTGCTTCTTTGCAGCAATTGCAGAGTTTGCAGGGCAAAGCAAATTTCCTTAGACGATTCATTCCGAACTATGCCGAGTTGGCCAACGGTTTCACACGGTTGTTGAAGCGAGACACACCCTTCCATTGGGATGCTATCGCTCAGGAGTCTTTCGAGCGACTCAAGGGTCTCCTTGTCTCTGATCCTTTATTGCAACCTCTGAACTACCACCGTGATTACACTCTCTATCTAGCCGCTGCCGATACCACTATCGGCATGGTTCTAGTGTAGGATGATGATGACGGTAATGAGCACGTTATCTATTATCTCAGCCACAACCTCCTAGATACAGAAACTCGCTCTGCTTACGTTGAGAAGTTGGCATTGGCCGCTGTGTGCGCAGTCCAACGTTTCCGGCACTATATCCTGTTGCGCTCCACGACCGTGATTTCCGACTGCAACCCGATGACCTACATTTTGTCACGTCAGTTGCTGGGTGGCAAATACTCTAAATGGATCGTAATCCTCCAAGAGTTCGACTTGGAATTTACTGCTGCCAAGTCTAAGAAGTCTCTGGTCTTCGCTGAATTGCTTTGTTCTTTGCCATCTCCTTCTGCACCTTCTCTTTCAGAAGATCATATCCCAGACGACACTCTTTTTCTTATCAGCCCCCTCGATCCTTGGTACGGGGATATTATTGTGTATTTACAAACCTCCTCGTTCCGCCCCACTCTATCCAAAGATGCTCGGCGGCGGATCCGCCATCAGTCTCAACCCTATCGGATCATAGGGGACACCCTGTATCGCCTCGGTGTCGACTCCATTCTCCGCCGATGTCTTACCCTCGAGGAAGCTGAGAGAGTCTTGAATGACTGCCACTCTGGCGCCTGTGGTGGTCACATGTCTGGATATGCCATAGCTCAAAAAATCCTTCGCGCTGGTTATTTCTGGCCCTCCATTTTTAAGGATTGCATTCTTGTTGTCCGCTCGTGTCATGCATGCCAGATATACCAGCGGAAGATGCGTGCGCCACCGGCCCCGCTGCACCCTGTAGTGACCGTAGGCCCTTTTGCAAAATGGGGCATTGATTATATAACCTGTAAGCCTCGCTCGGCCGGGGGGCATGGGTTTATTATCGTTGCCGTCGATTACTTCACAAAATGGGCCGAGGCGATGCCTACATTAAATGAAGACGCTCATACAGCGGCACAGTTTTTGTTCAATCATGTTATTACGCGGTTCAGAGTTCCACAGGCCATCGTCACAGATCACGGAAAGCATTTCCGTAATCACATGATGACCGAGTTGACAACCCAACTAGGCTTACAACACGATAGTTCAACCCCGTACTATCCTCAGTCTAACGGTCAGGTTGAAGCTGTTAACAAGATTTTGGTTACAATGCTTCAACGCACTGTAGACATGCATAAGTCTAATTGGCATCTGATGTTGTTTCCTGCCTTGTGGGCCTACCAAACCTCTGTGAAGGATGCCACCGGGTTCACTCCATTTCAGCTAGTTTATGGACTGGAGGCTACCCTTCCTATAGAGTGTGAAATTCCTTCGTTGAAAATAGTCGTCGAGTTGCTTCCCAACACCACTCCGGTGGAGGAACAGCTCCTTTATCTAGAACGGTTAAACAAGACCCGTCGTTTAGCCTCTCTAGCTATCGAAGCTCAAAAGAAGAGAGTCAAAACTCATTTTGACCATACCATTCGTCCTCATTCCTTTGTTGAGGGAGACCTTGTCCTGCTATACGACCAAGCCAATGACAAGCTGGGGGCAGGCAAACTCGAGCCTATGTGGCTAGGCCCTTACATTGTAAAGAGAGTGTTGCAAAAAGGGGCCTACGAGCTAATCGACTACGAAGGTAATCCTCTTGATAAGCCCTGCAATGGGTTGTACTTGAAAAAGTACTATGCATAATTCATGCGCTTCAATTTGTGTATGTGTGAGTTTTCATGTTTCCGGTTTGGTGTGAAAACGTGATTGCCTCTTATTGTGTCTCTTTGCTTCTTGTGTAGATGTCAGGTGCACCTTACATTGGTTTCGCTGATGGTGCTTTCCGCAGTACTCGTAATTTGTCCTTTGCAGCGTGGGTGATCTACGATCCTCACGGTGAGTTGATAGATCTTCAAGGTGTCTGTTTAGGCTGTGCTACAAACAATGTTGCTGAATATAGCGCTGTTATTGAATTATTAGCCGAGGCAATTAATCTCGGTATTCGTACATTGCTTGTTAACCTAGACTCTCAGCTTATCGTCCACCAGCTCAATGGGTGATATTCCGTCAGAGACCGTCACATTTTAAGGCTGTACTTACGTGTTAAATTGTTAGAAAGGAATTTTGATTTTATCACATATCAGCATATTCCACGACGATTAAACACATTATCTGATGCATTAGCCAATCATGTATTAGATAGATATTTGCGTAATTTATAATCAAAACATCATACAAGCAAGCACATAAAAGCAAAATAATAAACCATAGGCATATGTATATATATATGTGTGTCATAATGTTTGCACCGTGTGCGTTACAAAACCAAAAAATAATACATGTTCTGATACATCCTCGGACAACATGTCCCTCAAAAAATATGCATGAAAGAAACCTAGGAGTCTACTCATGGTGGTGCTCATGATAGCACACCACTGCGCGCACCAAGCGTCTCAACAGACGATGGATGCGGGTCGGCACCCCCACCGTGTGCCTCTGATATGAGAACGGCACATCCGCCAATCTAGCATAGCCTGGAATCCCTTGGGTAAGTCCCTCGAGATTCTGCACCAGCTCTTCCCCCACGGCACCTCTCGCCTGAGGGTCAGCTGTAGGTTGGTCCCTCCTCGCTATAGGAGACAAACCGGCTTGTTGCTCTGGGCCCACATCTGCATATATATATAATTGCCATCAGAACATGCATGTATTGACAAAAAAAATAAAAAATACATAAAAACATCAAGAAGAGAAGATCATACCTAGCTCCTCTTCCCATTCCTCTCCCTCTGGCAGTGGGAGGTCTGGGTCCCCCATGAAGTTGGTTCCCGCGTATGGCCAGTCCTCTACCACGATCAACTGGCGGCGAAGCCATATGAAGAACTCGGGCTGTGAAGACATCTGCTGGCCCCCTCCTCCTCTAGGCATCAATGCTGCCCAGCGAGCCATCCTAGGCTCTCGTGGTAATGGGTCCACTACTACAGCTCCCTCGTACTGGAATAAGGGTAATCGTTCCAAGAAGAACGATACCACAATCGAACCATACCCGAACTGTTTCACTCCCCCGCACTTACATTTTGTAAGCTGCCTCTTGATATTTGTAGTCACTGTTGTGGGGATAAGACATTCTATCGCCAGTAATAGATGGTTCTTGTTGGCCTCATGGGGCGCCTGTGCCCCAGCTGCACGTGTGATGGTGAACAGTATCACCTTAAGAACCAAATCATGGATGGTGGCGATATCCACCTTGGCGCTGTTCTTCCCAAATTGTGCCTCTAGGCACACACGAGCCTTCACTTCGCCTATTTTCTCTGCAGAAGGCCTGCTTCCGGTCAGAATGGGGCTCGCCCCTCTCCGTGACAGCCCAGTAATGAGGTACACATCAGATACGTCTAGCTCTAAGGTCTGATCCCATAATCGAAATACTTGGTCGTCGACATCCCAAGCATCCACTATAAACTGTAATAGCTCTGGTTGAGCTCGCAGATAAGAGGTGAGAAAGAATTTCTTGAGACCACAGTCTCTCAAAGCATTCATGCATCCCTCATCCGTGATGGCTAAGGCATCATTGCATCATGCTCTCGTTCTTTCCATTCCACCACCATTTTTGCGTATTTCCTGCACCCACAAGGATGAATAAATCATTAATGAAACCCTGGTAGGCATATACACCGGAAAAATTTCAAAAATGATGGGAAAATTTAAGTGAAAACTTAGGTCGCGCGGTTGGCGCGACACCTTTGGGTAAATCACCCCATTGGCGCGGACCCGTGCCGGATACCCGCGCTAATGGGGCGCAACCCTAAATTTTAAAATCCCCCTTGCGTTGGCTCAATTCAAGAACAAATGCATAAAAACAGGTATGGAAATGAAGCTTAAGGGAGCGCCTCTTACCTGAAACTGGTGGAATCTCAAATGGTTGCCCGGATTGGTGGTAATCGCTGCTCGAAGTTTGCACCCCAAATGGACCACTACCACTATGAAAAAAGTAAAAGTTAAAAGTAATTTTGTTTTACATTTTCACCACATTTATAGACTTTTTGACTTGTAATAGGGTTTAAAAAGTTGATTTTTGAATATTTTAATATACTTTTGGTCGAAAATGGGTTTTATGCTTGTTTCTAGTGCTATGACAGGTCTTTTTGCAACTTCGATGGTGAAATGAGTTGTATTTTATGCTTTTTTGGACTCGGTAAATACACGAAAAAGTCATTATGGAGTTATCTTTCAGCCCTTTTCTAACTCGTTAAAAGTGAAAAGATTGTCGAGTTACCCCTCTTGACTCGTTAGAAGTAAATAAGAGGCGGTCGTCTTTAAACCCTTTTCCGACCATGTAAAAACGAAAAGATCGTCGGACCCTTGTCGTTTCTGGTTCGTAAATGGTTACGAAACGACGTGATGTTGATCGCTTTTCTACTTTTTCGGATGGATGTCACTATAATTGAAAAGTACTCCCCGATCGTAACGGTCGGGCGGTTCTTTCGAGCATTGTTTTATACTTTTTCGGGCTTGAGAGACACAACTTTACGAAAAAGGACCCCCCTGGAGTTTTCTTTTTGCTGTCTTTTCAGACTCTCTAAATAGGAAAAGATTTCAAGTTTTTTCTTTGTCAGACTCGTTAAAACTTAATGACATTGGATTCTGTCGTAATGACGCTCACAAGCATATGCTATCCCCATCAAGCTTGCTAAAAATAACTGGGGTACTCGCCAGAAATGGTGGGGAAAATGGATCCATAATTGTCGTCGTGTCGGCAGTATGTCGCTCTTGAACATGGCACTAGTCTGCATTCGTGTCGGGGTGGGGACATCTCATCTTGTTTTACACTAGCCTCCATGGGTTTGGGTTATCCTATTCGGCCTCTCATCTGCTCATTGCCTTGTCACCATGACCTTTGCTCATTTGATGTCAAATACTGCCAAATCCACTGTCGTGCCGCCAATATGTTCAAGAGAAGTTGACCTCTGCAGCAATACCACCTCCTCTGATACCTCACATAATTTTGCATCACCAAAACATCTTTCCTCTGTCTCATGTCAATGATGTGGGAAACACTATGGCCCACCTTTGATCAAGATCACTTCCTGTCGACTTCAACTCATTATCCAGGAAGCTGATCTAGAGACTCCCTTTGGTGCCTTGGAGCCTGTATGCCTCAATGGCAGGTTCTTCGTGTTCGGCGAGAGGTTTTCATTAGTGGCCTCCGATCGAATGATTCTACGGGTGTTTGATGCCAGCTCATTCATTCACACGCTGTAGATTGTACCTATAGTACCTTGAGGGCCATTGTCATTATTGGTGGCACCTCTCGCGTCTGTTAACAGTTTTCATTATTGACTGGTAATCAGACGATGTTCATGCATGTTCGACTTCAACTCATACATTCGCATGCTTGAACTTGTACTTTGTATGGGTCGAGATGGAGCGCAAGACCCTGGATTTTGTCTATTGGAATCCAGGCTGCGATTTTTGGATTATTATGATTATTACATGACTCATTTACTGGATGGCTGCGACCATGCCTGAGTCTATTTATCGATCCTCTCCGGATGGCTGCGCCCATACCTTGGATCTTGATTATTATGTACTCTGTTACGGATGGCTACGCCCATACTACTTATATCATGTACTTGAGATATCAGTTGTACTTCTTTACGCAGGTTCTTCGGTGGCCGTGTTTTCAGTCACGCATGTTCTTGTAAAGCATTTCACCCCTCTCTCTCTCGGGCCTCATGCTTTAGGGGGCATCTGTTACACAGCAATTTGTCACCGTTTGTCACCGTCCCTGTTACCCCTCACCTGTACACTGGAGGACTCATTCCGGGACCTGTGAGAAGTGACATGACCTGAAACCACTTGCATTATATTCCTCTGAGTATGAGCTTCATTTGCCCTGAAGACATCTCCTCCAAAATACTCATGAAAACAGCTCTTTTTGCATTAGTGCGAGTCCACAGTTCACTGCCCGTGCCAATGAGGGAAATCCTCCATAAAGGGCGCGCCATTGGCGCTCTGTCCTAGAGTCGCACTCGCGCCAACCGAATTGAGTAAAGTTTTCAACCACCAAACTCCTGAAGGTTCTCTTCAAACCATTCACCAACTGAATCTATGTTGAGCTAGGATGGTTTGGCTTCGCATCTCCATAGAAGGGAAAGTGGTTTGCCACCTTTCATGGAAGTTTCCAAGTGATAAAGCCAATCCCATGAATAATGTGGTTGATCCTATCTCTTTCCCTCTCTATCTATAAAAGCTTGCCTCTATGCCTTGAGCAGGCTAGTTACAGTGACAATAGTCAATAGTTCTAGGAGTTCAAGAGTTTGAAGCTGCAAGAGCCTTCTTTGCACCCATAAGGCCAAATCTAAGTAAGGAGATTCTTGTCACCCAAAGAGAGAGAGGCTTGTTCCTCATCCCAAAAAGCTTTGCAAGACTTGTGTAGCTGACTACCCAGCCAAAGGAGGATTTGACGTCAGAACAATGGTTGTATTCTCCTTTGTTATTCATTAATAATAGATGACTATCATTATGGTTCCACTCTCATTGTTTTATGTTTGATGTTGAGTTATATCTTTTCTGACCGATATATAATTGCATCTACTAGATTTTACGCTTGTTTTCGTGTTGTTCTTTGCGTGTGTAGGTATCCAACCATGGAGATCGTGGGGATCGTGATCGGCCAAAGCAAAGGAACGAAGGCGACATCTCTTCGACGAACACTAGCGTTGGAATCCAAGTAGGTTCTCACCATCCACTTTGTATTTGCAATTAGGAACTTTCGTGGTAGCATTGTGCGATTGTTGCTAGACCCGGTCTGGGCCAGTAGGGATCGTCTCTGTCCGCAGAGAGGATTTACCTCCACAACAATAGGGACCTAACACCTCCCCCTCCAGTAATTCCTTATTCCAACAATTGGTATCAGAGCCAAGTTCCTTCAGGAATAGTCTAAACACTAGAAGCTAGATCTATAAGGAATTATGTCTACGCAAGAGAGTCAAGAGGTTTATGTAAGTAGAATATCAACCTTTGATGGGACAAACTATTCTTTTGGAATGTAAGGATGGAAGAGTATCTTATGTACCTAGGAGTAGATGTTTGGACTTTAGTGCTAGTAGACTACATGTTGGGCATGGAATCCCCCCAAGGCATGTTTTGGGGCTCAAAGCCTAAGTTTTGACAGAATCTTGTTGTAAATATCCATGAATTGCGGGCACGGGGCATGAAAGTATGAAAGAGTCATAGGGTTGTCTGCCCTAGTTTTGTAATGTAGTGTCGGCTGGATAGACGTACCCATGGTCCATGGACCATGGGATTGTATACATAGAGCGAGGCTCTATGTGTAAAAGGGGAGATAGAAAATAGAAGAGAAGGAGGAAGAAATCCAAGTGATTAAGTCGCAAGTAAAGTGTGTCTTTGGGTCGTAGAGTAGGAGAAGGCTCTACAGCTGAGTGTGCAAAGGCCTAGTAGTCCACAACTGAGTGTGCAGATCCCTGTAGCTGAGTGTGCAAGGCAAAGTCGAGACTGTAACCGAGGAACGAATTAATAAAGAGATGTTTTGTTATAATTTTGCGTATTTGTTCTTGGGTTAATGAATGATTGATATAATTGGAAAATATACTATTTATTTACTATGCTCACCTGTATGAATGGTTTATGTTGTTAAAGTATACTTAAAGCACTCAAGTAGGCAAAGCTAATTAACTAACGTTGGAATACCAGTAAGGTCTTGGGTAATAACATAGAGTGCAACGTTCAGCCCTTGGGTAGGGCTACACGAAGGGAGTATATCAGGCTGCGAAGTATGGGAAAGTGCACGAAGCGACATATGCGCAGGGTCAAACCATGGACCACTTGAACTCATCATATATCTCTAGGGTGATGAAACTTGGTTCTAGCACCCTCCCATACTACTTTGGGTGAGACCTCAGTTCGCGCTCCGCGGACTGTTGCCGAAAGGGCCAGAAGTAATGGGATTTGTTTGGCTAACTTAACTCTGAACCTGGGTCAAGCCCCAATAAGATAACAAATGGTTCCATTGCCAGTACCGGGATTTGCATAGAGATGTTTGATGTTGTATCACTAGAATCTGAAAAAGAAAGGAATTGAAGAGTGGTTGGACAGAAAGATTCACAAGTTCGCGGTGTAGGAAAATAGGAATCCACGATTATTGAAGGAAGAGTGGTTAGATTTCTACTTATATATAGAAATCCATGAAATTTTCTTTGCATCCTTCCCCTTTGAGTTGTGCGAGTGGATCGTGAAGCTAGCAGACAATCAAGGAAGGTGTAGGCTTGACAAACCTATTGTGTGGACTTGAGAGTTGGTGCACAGACTAGAAGCATCGAAAGATAAGATCGCGTGCACTATGGATCATTCGCTCGATCAAATTATAGGAGGATTTATCACCAAGTTCACGGTAGATACTTCAATTAGCTATAGCAAGGTGGAATGACGCTTCCTCAAAGGACTGCAAGGTAAGTATGTTAAATCTTTGAACACTTGGATTAAAATTCTACTGTGTGAAAAGTGGGTTATGCGAATAAATTGATTTTTTGGGCTACGTGAAGTGGGAGGATCTATAGAAATGAAGTTAGCGCAAAACTAGAAACTAGCCCCTAGATTTCAGCTCCATGAGAAAGCAAGGAAGATCTCGTGAAGGTTTCACCAAGAAGTGAGATCAGCTTAATAAAGCAACGAATTCTGTGCATAACACCCCCACCTACACCACCACTAGTTTCACCATCTTCAGCCCCGTCTTCGCCCACACCACCTCCACCACCACCATAGTTCAATATGGCAAGCGTGATAAATTTTCCAGTGTTCAAAGGAGTAGGGAATGAAGATTTGGACCAGTTTTGGTTCATGGTAAGGGCTGTATGGGAAGCGCAGTGAGTCACAGATGAAAATATAAAGAAAGAAATGTTGGTCAGCGCTTTGCAGGATCATGCACTGACTTGGTACATTAAGCATTCCAATGACAATTTGAACGTAGGGATCACAAATATCTAAGCTACGCTAAACCAGGAATTTAGTAGGCCAAAATCAGAGACACAGTCGATCATTGGATTTAAGTAAATCGTGATGCTTCTAGGCGAGACCCCCTTCGAGTTGGATTAGAGACTAAAGTGTACAATTCATGAAGCCAAGATGACCTTGATGAATGGTCAACACTACGCATGGTTTGCAACATTGCTAACGCCGCATCTAAGGAACACGTTGTCATAGCAGAAGCTAACCACTTAGGCTGAGGCCTTGGAGATCGCAATGAGACTGCATGAGACCCCGATACAAGATCCTAACTTGGGAGTTCAACAAATCCACGCGCAGTTGAAAAACGTGTGCCTTGAGATGTAGAGTTTGAAACAAAACAGGGCGGTTCCCCCAGACACGCTCGAGGAGGTATGGTGCATAAAGTGCAAAGGCCAGGGACATGACAAGGAACATTGTCTAGTCTTCATGAACTACCTGGCGGGAGGAGGACCAATGCCATTGAGACCGGAGGCACAAGCAGGACCGAGCATGACACCTGCATTATGGTGCGCGATTTGTCAGATAGAAGGGAAGCATGCTACAGATAACTGACATCTATTACAAAAGTATATGCAAAATTCCCAGCAGTTGTTCTGTAATTTCTATAGGTCAGTAGGCCACGATGAGCGAATCTGTAGAAGTTATGAACTGATGATGGATCAAACTCCTATCTACAGAGTTAAGACTGAAACATAGGTCCTCAATCAAAATGCAGGGATGGCGCGCACTGGATTTCAAGGGCACAGATGAGGTGTAGGTGGAATTCGATGAAGAAGAGGTCCCAACTAGCTAATATGTTACAATTGCGGAGGGCCAGGGCATTATGCCCATGATTGTACCAATTCAACAAGACCATCATGCTTATATTGTACCCAGTTTGATCATGAGTTAGAGGACTGTCCCACACTGATAGCGAGGTTGCACGATAAAGGAGCACTCCAACCTCCACCGACTTAGAACCTACAAATTATGAGGTTTGAGCTGCGCGAGGAAGACCCAAATGTAAATATCGTGCTCCGAAGTGGTATCATGACTGGAGATGACAAAGACAAGCAACTCGAAGAGAGTGCCTGGGCTCACAAGGCTCCAATAAAGGAACCAGGATTTGATTTGGAGCGCACTAAGGAGACAATCATGGAAGCTAAGAAGAGCTTCACTGATGCCTCCACTTTAGGAAGTAAAGACAAATTGGAACTGGAAATGGACCCATCAATGCTCACTACATTTTTTGAGACATGAATGAAGCTATTGTGTGACAGCAAAGCTGTGAAGGGGCTGCAAGAACTCATCACTAGATGTTCTGGAACCACGTTAGGAGAACCGCGTGTAGTCCGGAAGCTCAGGAAGCACACAATGTGAACATAAAGAGAGATGAGATTACTCGTGTAGATCGGGGAATATGAAATGGATTAAGTGATTTTGGATCTAGGATCGGACATGAACATCCCACCAAAGCAGACATGGGAGTGCATGGGCAGGCCTGCGCTGCAATGGTCTCTTATTCAATAGTGAATGGTGAACCAGCAAAGTATCCTACCTATGGGAAGACCACAGGAAATAACGGTAGATATCGAAGGTGCGAGTGCGTTTGCAGATTTTGAAGTGATAGAGATTGTTGATGACAATAATCCCTATCCCACGCTACTGGGAGTAGATTGGGCCACTGATATGAATGGAGTGATAAATCTAAAGAAGTGAAAGATGATTTTTGAGAAGAAGTCACTATGCATAGTGGTACCTTTAGACCCTACGGAAGGATCATGCTACACAGAGCGAGTGCGTGACTACGATAGCGACAACGATGTAGACTGTATCTACAAGATAACCATGTGGGTGCAGGACTGGGTGAATCCAACAACGGATGGCAGACTCTCGTGGGATCGCGAAAGCTCCTTGTCACACGGAATGAATCGATCTTGCGGACAAGATAGACCTTCCTAGAATCTAACAATATCTAGTGACAAGCAAGCCAATCAAAAACTATCTTTCTCTAAATATGCAATATATAAACAAAGGCAAACAAGTGTTTTAGGCCTACCTTAGGTCCAATGCAAGTTTGTGGAAGCCTCGCTCCTTTGATCCAAATGAGCTCCCTTGTAGCGAATTTGCAAACACAAACAAGCAAACAAATTAAATAGCACCTGAAAAGCCGATATCATAAAGAATACTTATCATGATGATCAAGGAATTCATGAAACAAATGACATAAGACAATTTGTTGAGAAAAATGAATATGATTGTATTAATTCAAATAAAAGAAGAACTTTACAACCTGTTCCTTGCTGTTGTACAAGCTCCTCCCAGGGTCCAACAAGAAGTCTCCTCTACTTTGACAAGTTTCACTCTCTTCCCAATGAAGCCCAAAAGGTATGTGATCTCTCCTCTCAAGCTTAACTAGGAAGTCTCAATTCCACCAGCATTTACCCTAAAAAATGTTCAGCTTCTAACCTCCCTAGCAACCAGCCTAATGCCTTCATTTATAGTGCAATGGAGGGAAGTTACTAGGTCCTCCTTCAAAGGGATAAAGCCCTCCTTCAAAGGGATAGCTCCTCTCATCAAGGGATTAGCTCCTTCTCTTTTGGGATGCATGAACCGCCTAAGAGCGAACAATCCACGTCAAAATTCCTTCTAGAATCATCTAGAATTAACCCTAAGTGAGTTTTTTAGAATAAACTTGCGCCTCTTTGACATTCACAAGGGTCCACACCCACTCCTTTAGGGACAGAGCGGGCAGGTTCGCAGGTAATGTGAACAGGGGGTGTGGGACCGCAGGCAATAGTGAGAGAAAGTGCAGAACCAGAGCTTTGTTGATTTTCAATGTCTTTCTCTCATTTTCAAAGCTTGACTTGAAGAGCTAAGGTCTGAGACTTGCTTAGGAGGACAGTACAAGTGATGATAGATCCATACTGACTACAAATAGTCATGGTGACGATATTTTTGTGTAACAGATTGCCCCCTAAAGTGCGAAGTCTGTAGTAGATGAGGATTTCATTTATCATTTAGGAAGAGTGAAGTACTTTATCATTTCGAGGATCATCTTGTGGAGAGCCTAGTTGGAACCTGTAAAAACATTCAATGAAAAATATATATATGAGATCATATCATCGCTGAGGTAGGCATTCCCATACTCAGATCAAAACTGACTAGAAAACTAACTACTGCTCTGATATACGAATGATCTTGTAATACATCACAAGTATAGACACATGTAGACACAGTATGGACGTAGCCATCTGTTTATGAATAGTCCACAGTATAATGAATACAAAATTCCTCGCAACCTTGATGGCAGAAACTAGATCCAGGGTCTTCATTTCTACTTCCCGAAATAGTATGATTCTATCCATGCGAATGAATGTGTTGAAGTCGAATATGGTAGAAACCACTTGATTACCAGTTAATGATGTAAACTGTTAACAAGTGTGAGAGAAACCACCAGTAATGTCAATGGCTCTCAAAGTACTCAGTACAATCCATGAGATGTGAATAGATGTGTTGATGTCGAACATGACATGGAATCCTTTGATCGAAGGTCAATGATGCAACCTATCGTCAAAGGTGAGAAACCTACCATTGAGGCATGCAGATCCCAAGGTAATGACGATTTCTAGATCATCTTTCTAGATAATGAGCTGAAGTCGATAGAAAGCGATCCGTCGTAGGCAAGCCCACAACACGAAATCATAGATCAAGTTTGAAGAAATTTAGTTGCAAGGACTGACTCAGGGATGGTCAAGATGGATGACAGATATTTTGCAGATGAATGGCTTATTTGCACTAACCTCTTGAACGCATAATGACACCGCAGATGGTTTGGTGACAAGTGACCCAAAGTTAATACCCAGAAACGGGCTGAAGAATTTCAATGTGGTTTGATCAACTGTTAGGCAAAGGATTTCCCAACCCAGGTGTTTGAAAGTGTCATGTTCAAGAGTGGTTACAAAGTATGACAAACATGCTCATTTTTCTCTCTTTTCCCCCACCATTTCTGGCAAGTAGCTCTTTATTTTTGACAAGCTTGAGAAGGATAACATTTGCTTGATTATAAGCTCATCCTTCGGATGAGTCCAACTTAGTTTAAATTCGAACCCTAAGAAGGAGTGGTCCGTTCCTGTTTGTAATTGAACAGGTCCTTTATTGTTAAATTTTAACGAGTCCAGTATAGGAGAAACTCGGCGTTTTTTCAATTTTAGAGAGTCTGAAAAAACTTAAGAAGACTCCAGGGTTGACCTTTTTCATAAATTTGTGTCTCCCAAGCTCGAAAAAGTATAAAATAATACCTGAGAGAACTGCTTGATCATTACGACCAAGGAGTACTTTTCATAATTAGTGCCTCTGATCCGAAAAAGTAAAAAAACGATCAATGACACGTCGTTTTATAACCAATATTGAATTTGAAACGACAAAAATCCGGCAATCTTTTCATGTTTTTACGGTCAAAAAAACAGCTGTAAGTGGACTGTCTTTTTAGTTCCATTTTAACGAGTTTAAAAAGAAAAACTTGGCGATATTTTCATGTTTTAGGAGTCAGAAAAGAGCTTAAAGGTGACTCTAATGTTTTTTCGTCGAAAATGACCGATTTCTCCTGAAAAATCCGTTATCCTGAACAAAAACTCAAACATTACTCATACCTTTTTAAAATGGATAAGAATGCTGCAAAAGTTACCTTTCTAAAGTGAAACATAAACAAATTTACAATTCATTTATTCAAAAAAATTATAAAAAGGGCTTTCATCAATTCATTTTTACCATTTGATATTTGGGTGAGAAAATAGAGCTTTTGGTCAGAAACTTCCCATGAAGATTGTGGAAAATCCATTCGTCAGAATCGAGCGTCGTCTCCTCCAGGTAATCCACATCATCCTACTCTTCAATTTCATCCATTTCAAATTGTTTTTTAGGGTTTTATTTCATTTTTTAGAGGATTTTTAGGCTAGAAACCCGCGCGCGGGGGCCCGCAGGCACAACACAGGTAACCTGCGGACCCCGACTTTTTCTCAATGGGGAAAAAGTCAGGGGTCCGCACCTGCCATGAAGGCAAGGTGTGGACCCATGCACTGTCTCTAACAGAGAGGGTGTGGTCCCCGCAGCAAGGGTTTTTAACCCTAAATTTCTCAAAATTTACCCAAACAATTCAATTTTTTTCATTCTAATTCACCTTTTTGTTGGATGTAGAGTATACATCATGCTTGATTGGCAAGAACGGGAGCATGAGGATGTAGATCTTGCCATGTTAAATCACCAACCTTTGATTGATGCATTGAAGGTATGCGGCTTGTACAAATTCTGGGCCATACCTGGCATGAGGGCCCAGGTGGACTTCTTGCAGTGGCTGGTAGATAGGTGGAGCATACAGGACCAGTGTTTCTTCATTGGTGGTCACCAGCTCGAAAAGGAGCTGAAAGAAATATACTTTTTGACTGGTTTGCCTAAGAGAGGTGAAGACTTGACTCTATTCGGGACTAGGCCAGGTGGCCAGTCTGTCGATAGCCTCCCGCTAGAGTTTTGTAACAACCAGACTAGAGACAAAGGGATAGACATCAAAACCATATCCCATCCTAAACTCATGGTGATCATGTTTACTGTTACCAGGCTTTGTGGGAGCGCCGCACTACATATAGCCTCTGCATCCGAGATGCGGATGGCAGTTCACTGCTTTCGAGGCACCATCTTCAACTGGTGCGATGTTATGTTGGCTAATGTAAAAGGCCAACTAACCAGAGCCAAGAACGGACAACTGAAGACCTTTGGATATGGTGCTTTAGTTGTGAGCTTTGGTCTGGAGAGGGTCCCAATGTTGGTCCCGTAGCACCTCACTGTTGGAGCTGGACTTCCTCGAGAGCCCAAACTGATGCGATGGGTTGCAGTTATGGCCCATCATCTTGATGAGGGGACAGAGGTTGTTCAATTCAAACCTGAGTATTTCCATTGGTTGGAAAACCAGGCTTTTGCTATTCAGGACTTTCCTTATGTTGGGGTAGATTTTCGCGGTGACCCAGACATGGCTCTTCCACTAGGAGGGCAATGGGATGACTCAGGTAAAATCATTTTCAACATTTTCCTAATTAATTTTTTTTTTTTTTTATCTCGTCCCAAAACTGATAGTAAAAGTTTCAAATGCAGACATGGGTCCATAGCGACCAGCCGCTCTCCGACCTTACGAGAGAAAACAACCAGCTGCAGCGACACCAGCCCCATAGGACGAATCAGCAGAGACCTTGGATGAATTGTAGAGCCATCTAGAGCGTTTGACAGGAGACATTCCAAAGACCAGCATAGATGACATTCCTCATCGATTACAGCGCTATGTGATTGGGGTCCCAGGACCTTTTAGGAGGTTCCTTTGTAAGGTGGCCCGTACAGTGGTTTCTTATCGAGATCATCACCGGTGATAGGATGATCGCCTATTGTAGACACATATGACATTTTTTCTTTTTGTACTTATCATTTTTGCCAATCATAAGGTGTTTTTCAACCTATGATCGAGGACGATGTATATTTTGACACACTCCTATATTATACTATATCACTATTACCGGTTTATCTTGCAAAACGTGTTATGGAATGTTTTTAAATTTACTTGTATGATTATTGCAAATGTCTACTTAACATTCGAGAAGCAATTGCATCTGCTAATGTATTTAAAGATCTTGGAATATGCTGATATTCAATATAATCAAATTCACGTTCCAAGAGACGCACTCTAAAAAATAATCTCAATAACACTGGATTTCTAATGGCACATACTCTATTAAGCTGTAATACAACGAGTTCAGAATCTAACCTCACTATCAAACTCCGAATCCCAAATGAAATAGGTTCAGATAATAACTCAATCACTGCACTATACTTGGAAATGTTGTTCGTTGTTTGACCGAGGCTTACCCCATGCATAGCTACCAACTCCTCAGAGGGTGAATAGATAACCCAAGCTGCAGAAGAAATGTTTCGGTAATTACGACAAGCACCATCAGCAAAACCAATGTATGTTTGGAGAGGCATCAACATCTCCAATATCAAGAGTAAAACCAAGATAAGCAGGAATAATGACGAAAAACACTCTCTAAGCTAAGCACACTTTTTAAACTAAAACACACCAGCTAGAAAGAAAACTATCCTAACTAAAAATCTCCACACCCATTTTAAGCATAATACCTCTTCAGGTAAAGACCATTTCTGGGTTTTCCTAAAGAGTCCCCGTCAAAGTTTACCAATTCATAGGCCCCTTTTGCTAGCTTTTGATTGACAACATAGGGACCATGCCACATAGGAATGAATTTCCCAGCGCCTAATTTATCATTTTCTTGATCGTACAATAAGACTAGGTCTCCTTCCGAAAAATTTCGAGGGGTCACATTTCGATCATACTGAGCTTTAATACGTTTTGTATGAGTTTCGATCGCCAATGCAGCATCACGTCGATTCTCATCTAGCTGAGCCAAGTATAACAAACGTCTTTCCTCTTCGGAAGTGGCTGGAAGTAACTCGATGGCCATTTTCAATGACGAGATTTCGCATTGAATGGGTAACATAGCTTCCAGACCATAAACTAGTTGGAAAGGAGTGAACCCTATTGATGTTTTTACTGAGGTTCGATATGCCCAAAGTGCTGAAAATAGCATGTTATGCCAATTCGACCGATGAATCCCAATGATTCGTCGGATCATAATGACTAAAACTTTGTTGATGGATTCAACCAGACCATTAGCTTGTGGATAATAAGGAGTTGAACTATCGTGACGCAAGCAAAGCTGGCCTGTAAGTTCAGTCATCATAACGTTTCGAAAATGATGCCCATGATCAGTGATAATCGCTTGTGGAACACCAAACCTAGCAATTATATGATTGAGCATGAAAATCACAGCTGTTTTTCCGTTTGCCTCAAATGTAGGCATCGCCTCGGCCCACTTGGTAAAATAATCTACCGCAAGGATGATATACGCATGCCCCCTAGCCGAGTGAGGGTTACATGTAATAAAATCGATACCCCATTTTGCAAATGGGCCGACGACAATTATAGGGTGGAGAGGAGCAGGTGGAGCGCACATCTTTCGATCAAAAATTTGGCAGTTGTGGCATTTTCGAACCACGTTAATACAATCTTTAAACAAAGACGGCTAGAAGTAGCCAGTGTGCAATATCTTTTGGGTTGTGGCATACCCAGACATATGACCGGCACACGCTCCAGAGTGACAGTCATTTAGAACCCTTTCAGCTTCCTCGTGAGTTAAACAACGTCGAAAAATAGAGTCCGCCCCACGGTGATAAAGAGTATCTCCAATAATTCTGAATTGTTGGGACTGGAATCGTATTTTTCAACGTTCTGACCTTGAAATTTCTGGCCGAAAGGATTGGGTCTAGAGATAAATGATGATATCCCCATAACATGGATCTAAAGTACTAATTAGAAACAAGGATTTGTCCGCAATGGGCTCCTCCGCCACAGTTTCTGTGTCAGCACGCGGGAAGTCACACATTAACTCTGCAAAAACTAAAGATTTCTTCGACTTAGACTTTTCAAATTCCAAGTCGAACTCCTGTAGGATCACGATCCATTTGGAGTACTTGCCCCCTAGCAACTACTTGGTCAAGATATAGATCATAGGGTTGCAATCAGAAATTACTATAGTTTTACGTAGTAAAATGTAATGACGAGAACGTTGGACAGCTTGAACAACTTCCAATGCCAATTTCTCCACATGTGAGTATTTTAGCTCAGTTGGCTTTAAAGTTTTACTAAGGTAATATATCACATGTTCAGTACCGAATTCATCTTCCTGAACTAACACCATTCCAATGGTGGAATGGGAGGTGGCGAGATACAAGAAGTATTCTTGGTTGTAGTTGGGAGGATGCAATAACGGTGCATGGGTCAACGCGTGTTTTAGTGCATCAAAGGATTTCTGAGCTATCTCATCCCAATAGAATGGAGTATTCTGTTTCAACAACCGGGGAAAACCCTTTGTGATCTCGGCGTAGTTAGGAATGAATCGACGTAAAAAGTTTGCTTTCCCTTGCAAACTTTGGAGTTAGCGAAGACTCGAAGGAGGAGGCAATTTGATAATAGCTTCAACCTTCAAGGGATCGAAGCGAATGCCGGCTTTCGAAACAACAAACCCCAGCAACCGACCTATTTCTATACAGAAAACACACTTGTGTGGATTCAACCTAATCCGATAATGCCTACACCTCATAAAGATTTCTCGTAAATGGATGAGATGATCAGCTCGATGTAATGAATGAGCAAGCAAATCATTGAGATAGGGTTGCACAGTGTGCGTGATGTCATGAAACGCATAAGACATGGCCCTTTGAAAAGTTTCCCCGGCATTCTTGAGCCCAAAAGGTAATTTGCAGTAAGCAAATGTCCCCCATGGACAAATGAAAGCCATTTTTGGTTGATTGGCAGGAAGAATATTGATTTGATTGTATCCGGAAAAACCATCCATGAAGGAGAATATTTCACTGCTGGCACAATCATCAATGATTTGATCGATATAGGGAGTTGGGTAATTGTCTTTTGGACAGGCTCGATTAATGTCCCTATAATCGATACATATTATTATTGTCCCTTGCTTTTTGTTAACCAGAACAATATTCGATACCCTATCCATTAACAGAATCGGATAAATGAAACCTGCTTTGAGTAATTTTTCAACTTCTGCTTTAATAGCAGCAGCTTTTCTTGGGTGGATCTGACGCAAACGTTGCCAGACGGTTTTAGCATCCGGGTAAGTTTTGATTTAATGGACAACAATTGCAGGGTTGATTCCTGGCATTTCCTCATATGACCAGGCAAAAACGTCGCGGAATTCTTGAAATAGGGCCTTATATATTTGAATTTCATCTTCCGTACACGAGGCACCTATATGAATGTTTTCAACAATTCCAGGCTTAGCCGAAATATCAATAGGAATAGTTCGAGAAATGTTTCCCAAATTTAACTCGGAATCAAGATTTTTCAATGGATTTTGAGGTTCCTTGACATATTCAGTCATAAAAATTGATGAAAAATCATTTTCAAAATGATCACTCTCGGGTAAAAACGAAGATCTATGATGGAGATCTTCCCATGGTAAATCGTCGACACATAGGATTTCATGAATTTGCTCATCAGTGTGAACAAGTTCGGAAAACGTTGTTGAATCCGAGTTTGATGTGAAAAGTGATTCCTCATGGACTACATTCATTAAGTCAATTTTGGTTGAATATGGGTCGGAAAACGACTGCACGGCCTGATACACAATTTCATATGGACTCAAAGGCATGACATCACCAAATGAGTCTATCTCAGATTCAGAAGGTACGATCCAAGGATCATCATAAACAATGGTGTCTGACGAAATAATATGAATGGCTGCAGTAGAAGACGATGTGTTGATAGGAGGAAAAGGAAAAGTTCCCAATAAACCGACATCTTTAACTAGTCCTACTCCAACATCCTTATACGGGATAGTCGTTTTATCGACATGCTGAATACTTTCAGAAGAGGCTGGGTCGGATAAAAGTAAGTCAGCTGGTCTATAGTTACGATCTTTCCATTATGAGGAACTTTATAAGCCGAAAGACTGATGAAATGACAATTGTCATAGCGTAAGACCAACTACGACCCAAGAGAAGGTTATAATCTAGAGGGGCATCAACCACCTCCACATCTAGATTAACCATTTTTCCTTATACCCCTATAGGTAAATCCTGTAGAATGCCAAAAGGATGAAATCCACGGCCATCAAAGGCCTTTAGAATCATCAGGGATTGATTTAGCGAAGGAGAACCAAGCGATCTCCAACACTGTATCGACATAATACACGTTGAGGCTCCCTCATCAATCACAGTCCTGTGAATAGGTCTGTTTTTGACTAACAATGGGATTTGGAAAGACATTTGATGAGGTAAGCATGGTGTACTATTTTCTAGATCGAAAATTATAAGGTTCGAGTCTTGAACGTCAACAGCTCCTATAGCCGACAATAGTAATTTACGTTGTGCTGGACATGATTGCAGCACTTCCAAAGCCGACATTGCTGAAGGTGAAATAGCTAAATCTTCAACAATGTTATAGTTCTGAGCCGCTCTCGCATGTGGATTGAAAGCTGACTTTCGAAGTATACCCTTGGTGGGCGGTTTGATTACTAAGTCTAGATTAGGTTTCTCGATCTATAGTGGATCGGAACAGGGAGCTAAGGTTGATGGGTTAGAATGAGAAGATTCTGCTTCTTTACCATCAACAGGACTTTTACTACCATAATCATGCGATCGAGTCGCAATCCTAACATGGGACATCATCAGTATGGGTTCTTCATTGGCATTTGAGGAAGAACCTATCATCTTACTGTCTTGACTTGGAAAAGGATCCTTCAAAACAGTAGGCATTTGGGAACCTTTGAAAATTTTCTCAACCTCTGCACGATGAGGGAAGTCTCTTGTAAAATGTTCTTCGTCACAAATGAGACAAGGATAGCAAGGTTTTCGTTTCTCATCATTTGATTCTACTTTTTCAGGTTTCTCTTTAGAATTTTTATCTGTTTTATTTTTCTTCTTCACTTTCTTCTTACCACCGGATTTTGATTTGGCTGTAGATGACTCTACAACATGAATATCGGCGGAAATTTCTGCAGAAGAATCTCCTGTCGGAGAATCTGGCAAGGTTATGATAGGAGAAGAATTCTTGGAAGACATCTTCCTACTTTTGGTATTAATCGTACCAATCATACCATCAGCGGCATGGGACCCTGAAGGAGCTGCAGCGATTTGATTTTTCTTAGGAAGATCGGGGATTTTCTCGTGTAACGTACTTGACTGCATATAAACTAAGTCAAGGTACTGTGCTTGAGCAATTACTTGCTCCTCAGTAACGACTCCGGCCTTAGCTATGTCCTCAGTGATCTTTGGCAATAAAGATTTTACAAACCATTCGGCTAAGATCTGATCCGGAATAAAAACCTTCACTAAACGCTGTCGACATCTCCATTCATGAATGTGATCTGAAATGTACGTGGACGTTAATGATAGATTTTTCGACGAAAATCACATGAGAAACCATTTGTCGACGCGTTTCGAACCAACCAGTGTGGTTCATCGTCAGGACAAGTTGAAAAACAGATCCAGCATTGCCTGTTTAAATAGCTAGAGCAGAGACACCAACGGTTACCTGGGCAAAAAATTGACTTAAGGAGCAAGGTCAAATTTAGTTATATTAGGTATAAAATATAATAATAAATAAATCAAAAATAAATATATATATATATATATAAATATATAAATTTAGTTACATTAGGTGTAAGATAAATAAATAAATAAATAAAGAATAATAATAAATTATTTATTTATTAAATATAAATATAAATATATAAAAGAAGAATTTACAAATAATAAGTTATTTATTTATTTATTAAATAAATCAATAAATATATAAATAAATATAATAGTAAATATAAATATAAAAATATAATTTAATAAATATAATAGTAAATATGTAAATAAATTATTTATTAAATAAAAATAAATGGTATCATTAGTGAGGTAAATAAATACATATAAAATTTTATATATATATAAATTTAGTTATATTAGGTGAAATATAAATAAAGAATTATAAATTAATAATAAATTATTTATTTATTAAATAAAATATAAATATATAAATGAAGAATTTACAAATAATAAGTTATTTATTTATTTATTAAATAAATCAATAAATATATAAAAAAATACATGAAAAATATAATAGTAAATATATAAATAAACTATTTATTTAATTTATATAAATAAAAATGTAACGGTTGAAATAAATAAAATGTAAACGAACTAATGGGTAATTTAGTTAGAATAAATAAATAAGTAAACTAGAACAGAAGAATAAATCAATTAAAAATCCAAAAAAAGGAAATTAGAAAATAAAATAAAATAATTATAGTTAGTTATAGGTATTAAAACTAAAAGGAAAGGGGATAAATAAATACATAAAATTAAAAATTAAATAATAAAATAAATTAAATAAAAATGCAAGAATAATTAAAATTGAAATTGAAATTATTAGTTTAAACATATAAATAAGTTAATTGATTAATAGTTTAATAGTTTAATTGTTTAATAGTTTCTTATTTGCAATTTTTAATAGTAATTGTTTAATAAAGGATTAATAATAATAATAAAAATAATAGTAAGAGACAAGAAAAACGATCAAGAAGAAAGTGCTGGGACCCAGCACCTACTGATTTTCGACGTGGACGTCGACTGCTTTAATGAAGTTAATAATTTCATGGCATTTTTCATATCTGACAGGCAACTGAAAATGAGTTAAAAATGAAGTAGCTAACTGACTAAAATTATAAAAAGTGGCTTGCGGTAACTCAATGTACCACTTGGCCGCAAGACCCATTAGAGTGCACTGGAAAAGCCTTAAATGGATTGAATCATCTGAAATGGAATTAGACACACACCAAAGGTGATAAGTCATCACATGGTTCGACGGGTCCTCTCCTAATTTGCCTTCAAACTTAGGAATATCACTAGGCAACTTATTCGGCATTGGCAGCCAAAACGGAAGATAGTTAATGGGATCGTTCATAAGGCATGACAAGTCAGGCAAGTTCAAAGTTGCGATAAACGGTAACTGACAATTAGGGTCCTTAAAACTCTGGGTCATGAGACCAGCCCCAGGAGGAGGATATCCAGGATAACTAGGTATTGGGATTGCATTTGGGATATTTTATCCTCCCGGAAAACGAGGATTAACTGGACCGTACTGGGGTTGTTGAGGTTGTTGATATGTATACCCAAGGTACGGTTGATACTGATAGACTGGCTGTTGCATAGCAGGACCGAATTGGTACTGTCCCTCGTAAGGTTGATAAGTAAATTGAGGTTGACTTGTGACAACCGTACTTGAACCAGGTTGTCCTACAGGCATCTGAACCGAAGTTTGAATTGTGGATCCAGACTGAGGTAAAGATGTTTGAGGAGTTGATACAGGAACAGTAGAAACCAGAGCTGTCGATACTCCAGAAGTAGGTGGGGTAGATTGAATAGATGTTGCAGCAGTTGTAGTAGCCATTTGAGGCGGAGTACGAGGCGTACTAGGCCTAGGCTGAGAAACTACTGAAGGTATAGAAGTTTGAATAGTAGACTGGACAGGTTGCTTGGGTGAACCAGAAACTAAGGGTTGTCCAATTTGAGATGACAACTGTACATTTGGTTGCAAGACCTATTGAGTTTGCGATGGATCCCACACTAAGTTCATTTCAGGGTACAAACCCATAATAGGTTGAGAATATTGAGGACCATAACCAGGTTGAGGGTAGGGTTGATAATTCAGAGGTACATTTCCAGTTCCTTGAACATATGATTGACCGGAAGGTGGTTGGAAACCTTGGTTCAAGTACTGACCTTGGGGTTGATAACCCTGAGGCACGTACTGATACTGGGGTTGACCTTGAGGTACATATTGATACTGGGGTTGACCTTGAGGTACATATTGAGTCTGGGGTTGACCTTGAGGAATGTATTGTCTCGTAGGTATGTACTATCCTTGAGGTTGCCCCCCAGGCACAAATTGGGTACCTTGAGGTTGCCCCCCAGGCGATAATTGAGGATTTTGAGGCTGCCCCCTAGGCGGTAACTGGCCACCTTGAGGTTGAGGATTAGGAATAGTACCTGACATCATGAGAATATCTTCTACACTCAACGGCTTAGTACCATTGTTTCCAATTAATAACCCTTGTTCAATGGGTTGAGGAGATGCTCCCGAAAAAGTACCAGTAAGTAACTGACACCCAGAGGGAACAGAAGGACCGCCGTACAAAAAGGATTCTGGAGATTGAGAAAACATGGACGATTGTCTTGACATATTTAACGGAGGATAGTAACCTCTAGGTGTTGGGTGATAAGGAATACGAGGTGGTGAAAAACTTAGTCACGGGTTTTCCAAAAAGTTGGTTAATGAAAGATACCAAGCGCTGCTCCTAGGTGGATTGTAAAATATTGATTCACGCTCCCTAAGTTCTATAACAGGTTGATTTTCAGGGATAGGGATGCCTACTTCTTCTTCCGGAGTAGCAAGTTCTTCAATAGCTATAAGTCCAGAAGGAAGATTTTGGGTAATTATTCTTTCTACCCTGGGTGAACCAGGACCACTAGAAGTTGGAGAGGTAAACCCCGATGTTGGAGTAGCAGCAAATTCACTTTCAGGTTCGGATATTTCAGGTTCCTCACCTATATCACTAGTAGATGAAAAGCTACCAGTAATTTCGGAAACAGACACAGATTATGGATTATAATCTGCTACTAAAGCTTGAAAATCAAGATGTACCACCAAAGAAGACTCTCCTTCTTCAGGTGACCCAACTCTACTATCTCTAGGAGTTACGAGGGCTCTTAACCCTTCAAGCTGGCTCGGTGAAAACTCAGGAGGTTGGCCCCGAAGTCTACGGGACTTCCTCGGTAATTCAGCCACGATTAAAAATTTTAACTACTTCACACGAAAACAAAGTAAAATCTCAATGAAAACCACCTAAAGCCTCTAAAGAACCAAACAAATTTGAATCACACGCCTAAAGAATCTAGGAGATCAAACCACACACAAACAGTAACTTTCCATACTGAAAACACTAGTTGGTGATGAAATCCAACATCGCAGAGTTCAATACAGAAATGGTGGTTGGAACAGTTACCCCGGCAACCTGCTTAATGAATAGACTGGCACAAGTTCCTCCACTAAACCATCTCGAGTGAAGAGAACCCCCCAGAAAATCCAACTGAGTCTAGCCGATGCCTGCTCCGAGTACAGTGGGATCTTCCCACCACTGTCACCTTAGGAAGAATCCTATAGAATATGGTCACTATGTTTACCAACGGAAACAAATATACCTGGGGGAACAGTCTACGATTCGATACGCACGCAAGGGCAGAGTAACAAGCTCAATCCCCTTGAAGGCTCCTTGACATAATCCAAGGTTTACCAACAAGTGACCCCAGGCTCCTCGACAATGGTTAATCCGAGGTTTACCATTTTTAATACGTGAATATCTGGCATCGTTCCCAATGAGGAAGGATTGATTCCCACACTGGTTCAGACACGATCTCGTGCTTCTCCTTTAAGAGGAGCTTTCCCAGAGCATAGATGCAACAATTGGATTTTTCTCCTACCGCAAGATACAACTACTTTTTTTTTTTTACTGTCTTGGAGAGTTAATTACTCCCTACTCCAAGACACTAGCCTAAGCTATGTTGGTGTAATAGAGCCCTAGAAATAAAAATATTACTAGATAGATTTTACTTTAAGTGTTATTTTTATTGGTTTTTGTTTAAGTCAAGAGGTGCGGAGATGAAACTTGTGGTGTGAAGACTCGACTCGAAATCACTAAAAAATGCACTTAAGATGATTAAGCAATCTTTTCCCTTCAATGAACTTCTAGCTAGGAAAGAGTTTGAGAATGCAAATACTTGTAAACACAAATCTTTCTTAACAAACAAATTAAAAGAAGAGCTTTTTGTCTTTTCCAATGCACTCAAAACGAGACAACTAGTTATTTTCACAAAAATTTCATTTTTCTTTCAAACATTCAAAAACTACAAAAACAAGCTTTTTCCAAAAGAGATTTTTTTATTTTTTGTAAATCACTCAAAACTATGGAAATAACTAATCTTGAGATCTATAAACTATAAAAAACTATTTGAAGTCAAAGCTTACAAGATGTCGTTTTCAAGGATGTTTTACTTAGCTATACGCAAACTAAGGACTAATTTGTCCAAAATCACAAATCAGTCAAAAAACAACCAATTTTTGTTTTCTTTTCTAAAAATGAAATCCAAACTTTTAACACAAGCCTTTTCGAAGTTTCACAAAGAGAAAACACAAGGTGGATTCCTCAACAAAGGTAGATTTTGCAAATGGTCAGACTCATAAGAAGGCCAGTAAAAACGAAGGTGATCTAAGGCTTCTACAGCTTCTAAGCTCTGAGCTACTATAGGACCAAAATGAAAACCAAGCCTTGCAACCAAAACTTCTAGGAATTTCACCTAAAACCCTAACACCAATTGAATTAACCTAAGAAAAGCTTCTGACAAGTTACATGCAGGTCTGGGCAGTGGATAACAACATCTAAACAAAAACTAAGCTGACTGAAAGAGAAAATCTTAAGTTTTTCAAGATTTTAGCAGGGTCCGCAGGTCCACAGTTCACACAGGTGCAGTACCACTCTGTGCTAAAAGCAAAAGTGCAGATAGGTCCGCACTGTGTTGCAAGCCGAGGGTGCAGTCCTCTCCCAAAGTTATGAAAAACAAAAAATAATTCTAGATCTACTAAATCTACCCAATTCCACACACAACAAGCCAAAAACAGAAACAAAAACACAGTTTCTCAGGTCAAAGTAAAACAAATAAAGAAATCAAGTCCCCAGTGGAGTCGCCATTTTGTCACACGGAATGAGTCGATCTTGCGGACAAGATAGACCTTCCTAGAATCTAACAATATCTAGTGACAAGCAAGCCAATCAAAACTATCTTTCTCTAAATATGCAATATATAAACAAAGGCAAACAAGTGTTTTAGGCCTACCTTGGGTCCAATGCAAGTTTGTGGAAGCCTCGCTCCTTTGATTCAAATGAGCTCCCTTGTAGCGAATCTACAAAAACAAACAAGCAAACAAATTAAATAACACCTGAAAAGCCGATATCATAAAGCATACTTATCATGATGATCAAGGAATTCATGAAACAAATGACATAAGACAATTTGTTGAGAAAAATGAATCTGATTGTATTAATTCAAATCAAAGAAGAACTTTACAACCTATGCCTTGATGCTGTACAAGCTCCTCCCAGGGTCCAACAAGAAGTCTCCTCTATTTTGACAAGTTTCACTCTCTTCCCAATGAAGCCCAAAAGGTATGTGATCTCTCCTCTCAAGCTTAACTAGGAAGTCTCAATTCCACCAGCATTTACCCTCAAAAATGTTCAGCTTCTAACCTCCCTAGCAACCAGCCCAATGCCTTAATTTATAGTGCAATGGAGGGAAGTTACTAGGTCCTCCTTCAAAGGGATAAAGCCCTCCTTCAAAGGGATAGCTCCTCTCATCAAGGGATTAGCTCCTTCTCTTTTGGGATGCATGAACCACCTAAGAGCGAACAATCCACGTCAAAATTCCTTCTAGAATCATCTAGAATTAACCCAAAGTGAGTTTTTTAGAATAAACTTGTGCCTTTTTTACTTTCACAGGGGTCCGCACTGACTCCTTTAGGGACAGAGCGGGCAGGTCCTCAGGTAATGTGAACAGGGGGTGTGGGACCGCAGGCAATAGTGAGATAAAAGTGCGGAACCAGAGCTTTGTTGATTTTCAATGTCTTTCTCTCATTTTCAAAGCTTGACTTGAAGAGCTGAGGTCTGAGACTTGCTTAGGAGGACAGTACAAGTGATGATAGACCCATACTGACTGCAAATAGTCATGGTGACGATATTTTTGTGTAACACTCTTGCACCTCAGATTCAGATGAGGAAATAGAACGATGGCAAAATAGGTTACACAAGGTAACCACGCTCAACTGTAGCATGATGACAAGGTTGCTGCACTGCGTGGCAAAAGAGGTAAGAGATCTGCCTATGTATGATGGGTTGAGTGAGGTGGATGATCTCCTAAACAAATTTGAAAGAGAAGTACTGGAGTAGCAGCGTTTCGATGCTCTGAAATGGGTACTGCACACTACACCCGCAAGATGGTGGGGTACGTATCAAAGAAGTTTTGAGGACTGGTGTGAATGCAAAAGGATGATGCGCATGTGGTTTGGAAAGCCTCAAATGTGGATGAAAGCCAAGTATGACAGAGGAAATAACCCACGCGCCCACCTTTCTAGATGGGTACAGGTGTATGGTGCGCAACCTGCATGAATGCACACCATCCTTGTGATTGGAAACAAAACTGACAAGCAGGAGAGAGCAAGGCAATGGCGCGAATTACCACTTCAGTTAGGACCAGGAAGTATGGTAAGACCAAACAAGCAAAAGCATATTCATGCAGAAGCTTTTGACAAAGTATGCGAACCACTGAACACGGTCCACCATGTGAAACGAACTGACTAGGACTTGCGCATACCAGCGGTTATATGGGCTTATAGGACCATGTACAAAACCTTAACGGCACGGGCACTTCCAAAGCTAAAGTATGAAGTGAATGTTGTAATCCCCGTGTAGCATGCAAAGCCGGGTCCGCACATAGTAGCACCAGTAGATATGATGGTTCGCGAAGCTTGGAAAGAAGGGATCACACAGCCATAAGAAGCAGGACTCATGGGACTTGAGGAAGAAATCCAATAGGGAAACCTTAGACTCCACAAACTTGAGGAAGAAAGGTTACGGTTAAGGAAGAAAATCGCTTTGATGGATGCAAAATTAAAGAAGATGGAGGATGAAATAAAGAAAGATTTTCTCAGCAAAAAGACCAGAATGGTAAGGTAGGGTGTGTGCGATCACGATGACAGGGTTAAGGCCTATTGCCACAAATTGATCAGTCTGATGCCTTGGCTTGGACCACATATTGCTAAGCATAATGACCAGGGTAGCGCGTTGCAAGTAATAAAGTACGTGATGCCGACCATAATAGTAAAAGGTAGAGATTCTCCAAGAAACATGATGAATGATCAGATGAAACTTTTCACGGGTGGTGCAACCACCTGACTAGCTGAGGGAAGGATAGTCTTAGCGCTCCAGGTAGTTGGAAGGGAGTGAAGGACTATAAACTATTCAGCTCGGGAGTTGTGCGATATTGGAGATGCGCGCAGAAGCAAAGAGTCACAAGGTCCGTGAGCGTGCACGGGGGGCTGCAATGCCACCCGGGTTGGCTAGAAAGTGACCGTTGAAGTCACTATTTAGGATGGGATGCTCGACTTGAGGCTAAATGGAGCGGGTAGTAGGCATTTAAGGCATGATTTATGGGAAAAATCTAGGAAAATCTACCGCCAAGGGAGCATTAATGGACTGGATTTGGGGGGAGAAGTTGAATTCAAATTCCAAAGGCGCTATAAAATACAAAGGGCTGCCCAACAAACAACACTTGGTCATTTGCGAATTGAGCGGTCAAGTAGAACCATGATTGTTGTGAGCCGAGCATTGATTAAGCCCCTAAATTCACGAGTGATAGATTGCTACATAGATATAATGACACGAACTAAGGATGGTATGGAGATAGAAGAGGTGACCACCAAGGAGGCCGCATAGGCCCTAACTGTGGGGGATGTTCCAGAAGGTGCTGGGATTGTGGTAGAAATTCTGAAATCACCATGAATGCCAACACCCAAGAAAGAAAAATAAGCAATGGCTCCTGTATGTGTGTCCCCACAGGACCCACAACGCAGTAAACTATTGATGGAGGAGAAGGGGAAGCTGTCACTATAGAAATAGATGAAGAAGAAGAAGATCTGCAGGAGCTTATCATTGTCGATGAAGAAGATGAAGGCAGGGAGGTGGATACTCAGCCTACGCACTCTATGAAAAAACTTCTCGCCTATGTCCCCTCGCAAAAAGGGAAGGAAAAAGTGCCCAAGGAGTTGGATGAGACCAAGAGATCACTCCAGAGCCCTCTCCTCCCAGATGGCATTATGTTTGAAGGCATGCACCTGGGCCACGTGCCGAGCCTGAAATTCAAAGATTGGAACCTCGCTGACCATAAGAAGTTCTCTCACCTTGAGACCGAAAACTTGATGAAGCAGAACACCGCAGGGGGGTGACAGCATTAGAGCCGTGGAAGTGGTTGCACGGAGTGGAAAAGGCTGGGCTGCTAAACCTACTCTGGGTGCCACATTTCCACCATGCCCCAATAACCATTTTTGTCATCAGGCAATTGATCTGCTTGGTGCATGATGGGTGTTTATTGTTGGAGGAGCCCATCCCCATCACAACAGACTTGATTCATCGCGTCTCTCAGCTTTCTTACAAAGGAGAGGACCCCGCATCCATATCGGAAGGGAAGGGCAATGATTTGGCCATTACGGAGGCCATGAAGAAAAAGTACAAGCTAGAAAAGAAGAAGAGGGGCTACGCCATCTCCAACATCAAGGACAGAGTAGTATGCGTGGCAACCCAAATCTTGGCAGGAAAAGTTATGCACAAGTACCGCGTAGATGAGGTACCCGCGCCAATGGTTGCACTAGCCGAGCAGTGCACAGAGGGGGTCCAATTTAAGTGGTCTGAATTAGTCTGCACGAAATTTTTAGAGAATTGCTCCGAAGCCTAGGAACAGGGCAAAGCATTCCACTATGCATGGTTGTTGCAGTCCATAGTGCTCATAGCTAGGGAATTGTTGGAGGATAGTCGATTCCCCATAATTGATAGATATTTACCAGAGGCCACGAAGTACACTTCGCTCTAGGCCACGAAGGGTTCTAAAAGGATACATGATAGTAGGATCTTCTGGGTGTTCATGGAGATGAACCTTAGAATGTGATCAACTGTAAGCCATGGTTGTCACCCATGGTTTACAACAATCTGCAGAGCTTTGTAGAATTTAATGCAGATATGCATAACATATATATTAGGGTGCGCAAGGACTCGACTAAACAGTGGAAAAAGCTACCCTTTGTAGCCACTGATGATGCCATTTTCAATGTCCTAGAGACATGGTCGCTGGAATAGCGCACCCAAACATTGCATAAATCAAGAAGTTAGCAACACAAAAGAAGAAAGATGAGGCCAAGCTACGCATTGCAAAATTGGCCGAAAAATGAAGGAAGGAAATAGCAGTAGTAGAAGTGCAGGTAGCGTGGGATGTGGCACAGAAAGAAGTTGAGCAGGAAAAGACCACAACAACAGTAGCAGCACAGGGAGCAGTCGTGAAGGCAGGCAAGGGCCAAACAATGCCTTCGCAGGGGTAAGAAGCAGAGGAAGCAAAAATAGAAGAAGTAGGCATAGACCCATGAACCGTGTCAACACAATTGAAGTGTCAGCACCCAGTAGAGCGAGTAGGGTCGTGGAAGAAGGTCAAGGCCTCAAAATTGTCCATTGACCTGATCACCCTAATCTAGGTTGATCTGCATGACATCGACGAGACAGTGCATGATGTCACCAATGAGGCTCTCCAAGATTTCATGCAAGAGAACCAGATTGTGTTGGGGTCCCTTAGAGCGCAGTTCTAGGAATTACATGTTCACCCCCCTCAGGCTAGTACCCATTCGACCAACCTCACAGTCAGATCCACAGCAGCAGAGAAAATGTTGCACACATAGATGACGAACACAATAGTGCTGTCGGAAGGGGCACTAGTGACATCAAATGAGGTCGACAGGCCTTCGATTAGTGCACTAAAAGGTCTCGGTGTTAATCTAGTTTCCCTCCCATTTGAGACATTATATGTGTTGGAGGATAGGATAACTACAGAGCTACGAGCTAGGGAGAGTAGCGTGCTCCAAGTCCTCAGTGAGTAGAAAATAAACATGGAACAACTATTCTTATAGTACGATGAATTGGTGTCACAAAATCAACAGCTGGTATAGGTGATAAATGACGCTTTCCAAAGCATCTTGGAGCTGGCCATCCCAACAGATATACCAGCGGAGGTGCGGATCCACAGGTTAGCAGCAGGGGTCTGTGAGGCCAGGGAGGAAATGACAAAGGTTCAGTTGGATCTGAATCTTCAGATTAGTGAGCTACAGTTAAAGGCACAGCCATCCACTCCCCCGGAAGTTAGAGAACAACGTGATAGAGCTATCATAGTAGGATTGGAGGAAATCAGAGGTGCAGTGTCAGACTGCACCAGCATGTTGGAAGAATCACTTGAGGCCCTCATAACTCTGCAGGAGGACCCTAACATCCAGTGCTTAGAGACAGAGGCGCGAGAACTCCAATAGCAATATGACAGTGTCCGAGGAACTGCGTAGATGGTGTTCCTCACCTAGAGGCTTGCACAGATGCAACAAGCTAAAGCACTAAAGGAATAGGTGGATGTGACATGACATAAGGAAGTAGTCCTAAAAGCGCACGTCCAGCCATGATGGAGGAGGCCTTGGCCCTTCACCATCATGGCGGAAATTAAAGGCAAGCTCGCACACATGCAAGGGATGCACACATTTATGCAGAGAATCACTCCCGACACAGAGGTCTTGGAACAACATCTGTAGCAAATCTAGCAAGCAACAGCTCAGTGCACTGCTGATCTCCACGCAGTTCGAGAACAGTTGGCAGGACTCTGTGCAAAGATTGCCACACTGATAGTGACTTGAGGGCGAGTCATGATGTTTGTGTTGGGGGCCTGTTGGGCATGGAATCCCCCCAAGGCATGTTTTTGGGCTCAAAGCCCAAGTTTTGAATGAATCTTGTTGTAAAGCTTCACGAATTGTGGGCGTGGGGCACGAAAGTATGATAGAGCCACAGGGTTGTCCATCCTAGTATTTTAATGTAATGTTAGTTGGATAGACCTAACCATGGTCCGCGGACCATGGGATTGTAGAAATAGAGCGAGACTCTAAGTGTAAAAGGGGAGATAGAAAATAGAAGAGAAGGAGGAAGAAGTCCAAGTGATTAAGTCGTAAGTAAAGTGTGTCTTTGGGTTGTAGAGTAGGAGAAGGCTCTGCAGCTGAGTGCGCAGAGGCCTAGTAATCCTAAGATGAGCGCACGGACCCCTACAGCTGAGTGCACAGGGTAAAGTCGAGTCTGTAACCGAGGAGGGAATTAATAAAGAGAAGTTTTGTTATAATTTTGTGTATTTGTTCTTAGGTTAATGAATGATTGATATAATTTGCAAATATACTGTTTATTTACTGTGCGCACCTATATGAATGGTTTATGTTGTTAAAGTATACTTAAAGAACTCAAGTAGACAAATCTAATTAACTAATGTTGGAATACCAGTAAAGTCTTGGGTAATAATGTAGAGCGTAACGTTCAGCCCCTGGGTAAGGATGCATGAAGGGAGAATATCAGGCTGCAAAGTACAGGAAAGTGTGTGAAGCAACATACGTGTAGGGTCAAACCGCGGACCACTTGAACTCATCAGACATCTCCACGGTGTGGAAACCTGGTTCTAGCACCCTCCCATACTACTTCGGGTGAGACCTCAGTCCGCTCTCTGCGGACTATTGCCGAAAGGGCTAGTAGTACCGAGATTTGTTTGGCTAACTTAACTCTGAACCTGGGTCAGGCCCCAATAAGCCAACATTACAGTGTCCTTGATATTCCTCCGACTAATGTAGATGTTAAAACATTACATGGAAATAATGCTAAATCCAAGAATTCCATTCTCTTTGGTCTTAGTCAATCAAAACTTCTAAAGTTTATGCATTGTAATTCTACAAAGGAAGTGTGGGTAAAGGTTAATCAAACTCATGAATGAGATGACAAAGTCAAGTAGGAAAAACTTCAAACCTTTAGAATGAGGTTTGAGAGCTTAAGAATGAGTGAAGATGAAAGCATAGCAGAGTACTTCCTCAAAGTTGATGAAGTAACCAATCTAATTAGAGGACTTGGTGAATAAGTCAAGGAAGAGATGATTGTTCATAATATATTGAGATCCATGCCCATGAGATTTAATTCCAAAGTATCAGCTATTGGAGAACTGGCTAATTTAAAGGATCTCAAGATGGACCAGCTGCATGGTACTCTCATAGCCTATGACATGAGAGTAGGAAGAGAGAAGCATGAACATAAGGTGGCAGCATTCAAAGTATCCAAAAATGCCAAGGAGCACAAAGATCATCAAGATTTCTCTAACTGTGAATCTGATCAAGAGTTGGCTCAATTAGTGAGGAAAATGAAGTGTGACTCAGGAAAATATAAAGGGAAGTTTCCCTTTAAATGCTTTGACTGTGGAAGAGTTGGACATTTTTCATCCAAATTCCCTTATAAAGAAAACGCTGAAAAGGAACATGATCAGAAATTTGGAAATAAGTCTTAGGAACATCAGAAGAAAACACTCTATAAGAAAACGACTTCTACTCCAAAGAATAGAGTTGTAACAACCCTGGCTAAATATTCATGTAAAAAATATATAATACCATGGTCGTGGGACACGTAATCCAAGTTGAATTGTTGGATAAACATCTTAGTGGGTACTCATTTCATTAATTAATGGATAAGTAATTTGGCAAAGGAAATGGCAAAGGATGTGGAAAGGAAAAATGTCATTTTTGGCACATTTATTTATGAAAATAATGGAAATTAGGCGAAAAGGAAGGTGAAAGGTCACATGTTGCATGTGAGGTGGAAAATAAATGAAAATAATGGACAATGAATAAAATAAAGGCCTCATTGATAAAAAGGCTTCTGAGGATCAATTGGAAAGGTTTTGCTCGGGCTTGGTTAGTGTAACCCTGTTCTACTTTAGTTTTGGAGCTCTTTCATTATTCTCTCTCTCTCTCTCTCTCTCTCACTCACTCTTTGAAACTTGGAGTTTTCTTGAAGCACTTTTGCAGTGGATCAAAAAAGGAAAAGAATGCAAGAGGAAGGAAGGGGTAAGCAAGGAAGAGTAGTGTAAAGCTGCTACAATAGGATTCTTTGTAGGTATTGATTACCATGTGTAGTTTCCTTGCTATATTTGGCATGCATGATGTTGCATGTGTGTTCTTGGTTCTCTTTCTCTCATTGGCATGGGTTTTTCTATAAGTGATAGTGTTCTCATCCTAGCCTTGCCATTTCCAAATAACCATGGTGTGATAGGTTTCTCATGTTTTAGTTGAGATGGATTACCGGATTGATTAAAAGTTGAGTGAGGTGGATATCTGAATAAATAACACATGGCCTAGTAACCCCTAAACTAGACTGTGGGTTGCCGTAAAGTCAGATTTTTTAATTCCTTAGTGGGCCTAGGAATCCTCGACTAGTGAATGGCGGGATATACAGTAAAGCCTAGAGGTGGTCGCTCTCCATCAAACCTAGTAATCCTGGGATGGGATATATGTTGGCTTAGTGGGTCCTGACCAAGGTTCATAGTTAGTTGTGCTAAACAAATCCCTACACTATTGGCCCTTTCGACATTAATCCGCGGAGTGCGGACTGAAGTCTCACCTGAAGTAGTATGGGGGGATGCCGAACAAAGTTTCTGCACTGAGAGATCACCGTGATGTCAGTTTATGTCGTAAATCTGTCTTCGTGCAGATTGATAAGCCTTTATGGATTATCAATATAAACCCCTTTAATCAGCCTCTAGACCTCCGCGAAGGTCTATAACTGTCTTTCACGGAACTTGAACTGGCTAAACAACTACTTACGCGTATCAAAGATTACTATTAACCCATCAATTACTTAGATCAGCCTAAGTGTTCGATAACTTTAACATACAACAAGATAATGTTCGCGTAAACAGTTAACATTAATTGTGTTCATATAACAATATAAATCATGTAAGTCACACATCAATACATAATTATTTCATAAAACCATCATAACATAAAGCACATTCATATAAAATAGAAGTAAGAGATAAACACGAGTATTTTTGAAACAATCTTCTTTATTAATATTCAGTTCATCTTACAGACTCAAGACTTCCCTGTGCACTCAGCTGCAGGGGTCCGAGCACTCAGCTGTAGGGGTCCGGGCACTTAGCTGTAGACTCTACTCTAGGCCTTTCTGCACATAGTTGCAGAGCCTTTCTTCTACTCTAACACTTCTATGATCTTCCTTCTACTGACCCATTACATTCATCTTCATCTTCTATTACTTTCCTTAGACATCCTAAGACACCCTTATTTATACAATCCCATGGTGCACGGACCATGGGTAGATCCTCAAAAAGCTGACTTCACTTACATAAAGAAGGGTAAAACCATTTATGATTCTTTAACTAACTATGCGCTTCGCGACTACAATTTGTGGAGAATTTACATTTTTATACAACAAAACTTGGGCTTTTGCCCCAAAATTGACCCTAGGGGACCCCATCCCAATAGACCCCCAAAAGAAAGATCGTGACTCACCCTGGAGTCACTCGGTTGGCGGGAAGATCTTACTACGAAGATCCCCGAGCTCCACTTGTGCAACTGCTACCTCAGCCGCGCTCTGTGTGGCTGCCTGCTTGATCTGTTCCACCAACTGCTCTGTTGGTGGTCCTCCACTGTCTTACTTGATTTTGTGTTGTGTACACTACAAGTTCACCAATTTCTCGTGAATATTGGTGAAGACGATATAGGCCTCATCTAACCAAGGCCTCAATCTAGCCTTAAGAACGAACACTTTATTTTGCACTGCTTTCACCTATGTATGAAACTGCTTCGCCTCTTGTAGCTTAGCAAGCTATTGTGCTGTAGAAACGGTATGTGTTGTCACCTTACTTCATCATATTGCTGCTAGAGCTCGTAGAATTTTGTATTCAAGACTTGCAGGGTGGGATCTTCCTGTAGGGCCATGACTATCTCCATAGCTTGCTCAAATACCGCGGTGTGGTCCACCACCGTGACATCCATCGTCATGACTCCATCTTTCACAATGGCTTCGCACTATACCTTTTACCTCTGGCGGGGTCGAAGGTTGCAACTTGAGATCCAGTTCTATTATCTTCAGATTCAGCTCAAACTGGACTCTAGCCACCTCTGCCTTGACGTCGTGCATGCCCGTAGCAAGTTTTATGATCTTTGCCTCCAACAGTGCGTCCTCCAGGATATTCAGTTCTGGCACTATTCTATAAAATTATGCCATTACGGATGCTAGTTGAGTGCTCTACACCTGTATTCTTTCCTTTTCCTTTAGTGCCTTTATATTTTTGGCGAACATCTGCTAATTGTTCACTCTATATTCACTTATGAGGCTTAGTGTGCACTGCTCCAGAGCTCTAAACTCTGCTGTCACACCTGCCCACAGCGTGTGAAGGAACTCATTGGGGAGCGTGGCCAGGTTGATGTCGATATTCTTCAAATAACTTCCGATGACCTTGTCATCAGCTGGCTCCACAATCAGGGATATAGCTGGCAGTGCGATTGCCCGAAGATCTAGTGATCGAACCATCTCTACTGCCTGAGTGGTCCCTAGTGTCAAACTTGTTGAAGGAGCGTTGATATTCCCTACACATACCTAGATCCTACTCGTCTGAATCTGCAACTCATGCAAATACTTCTGGATAGTACTTAGCGCCTGCTGGTGCTATTGTTCGAACTGTTAGAACAGTTTTGTCGTGGTATCACAGACCTTGTCGCCTATTTCATCCATGTTTCCGTCTGTCAGAGTGATCGGATCCAACAATAGCTTTGTCACTTTGGATTTCCTCCGTGGCCCTTCCTTTCCTTGTTCCTATACCTTTTGATCCAAAAGGGAGTGATCTCTGATGAGCCTCAGTATTGCAACAAGAATGCTGCAACTCCCAAGGCTATCGACTTTAATTATCAACCCAGGGTCCATACAAACTTAAAAGGTATCAACACTATATGTGCAACATACAATGTGTCCTTCCTTTTCTGACATGGTGTAATGGAGTGCATGTATTGAAGTCCAATGCTAAACTAATTGCAGAAAATGAAATGTTTGAAATGGAACCTTAAACTATTGCAAGAAAGAAAGTACAAGGAAAGAAACCTATTTTAATTGCATAAATATCATGAAATAAATGTAAATGAAACCTAGCTTAACCCTATTTATCATGTTGGGCATGGAATCCCTGCACAACATGTTTTGGGGCTCAAAGCCCAAGTTTTGAGAAATATTATTGTAAAGCCCCGCGAACTGCGGGCATGGAGCACGAATTGTATGTTAGAGTCATAGGGTTGTTCGCCCTAAGTTTTGAATGTAGTGTTGACCTATCCACGGTCTGTGGACCATGGGATTGTATAAATAGAGCGAGGCTCTAAGTTGAAAAGTAACGAATGACGGAATGGAATCTGATGAATAGAATAATATAGAGAGCATAGAGCAAGAGTCTAGGTATCTTGGGTCGTAGTAGTAGGAAGAGACTCTATAGCTGAGTGCGCAAAGGCCTAGTAGATTCCACAGCTGAGTACGCAAACCCCTTCAGTTGAGTGCACAGGGTGAAGTCGAGGCTGTAACCAAGGAAGCACAAGGAGTCGTGGATGACAATATAAATAAGGCAACGTTGGTGTGCACGTTGCAGGATCGCGCACTGACATGGTACATTAAGCATTCTAATGACCATCCAAATGGGGATTTCATATATCCAGGCCATGATGAATAGGGAATTTAGTAGGACAAAGTTGGAGACACAATCAATTATTGGGTTTAAGGAGATCACAATGCTCCCAGGCGAGAGCCCATGGGATTTGGATCAGAGACTGAAGAGTATGATTCGTGAAACCAACATGACCTTGACAGATGGGAAGAACCGCGCATGGTTTGTAGCATCACTAACACCGCATCTAAGAATGGCGTTGTCACAGCAGAAGTTATCCACCCAAGCCAAAGCTTTGGAGATTGCAATGAGACTACATGAGACCCCAGTATAAGATCTTGGCCTGGGAGTCCAACAAATCCACGTGAAACTGCAAAATTTGTGTTTGGAAATGCAGAGTTTCAAATAGGATAGGACAACTCGGCCTAAGGTGCGCAAGGAGGTATGGTGCATAAAGTGAAAAGGCTAGGGCCATGAAAAGGACCATTGTCCAGTCTTCACGAATTACATGGCGGGAGGAGGGCCGTGCCATTAATACCAGAGGCACAAGCAGGACCGAGCGCGATGCCTACATTATGGTGTGCGATCTATTAGATAGGAGGAAAACATGCTACGGATAATTTTCATCTATTGCAGAAGTATATGTAGACGTCCCAACAATTGTTTTGTAATTTTGCAGGTTGGTAGGCCATGATGAGCGCACCTATAGAAGTTATGAGTTGATGATGGATCAGACTCCTGCCCATAGAGTACAGACTGAAACGTGAGCCCTCAATCCAAATGCAGGAATGGAATGTGTTGGATTTCAGGGATGCGGATGAGGTCGAGGTGGAATGGGACTAAGAAGGGGTTGTGGACAGCTGATTTGTTACAGTTGCGAAGGGCCAGGGCATTATGCCTGCGAGTGTACAAATCTGACTAGAGAATCATGTTTATATTGTACTCAATTTGATCATGAGACGGAGGACTTCCCTACACTAATAGTGAGGTTGCGTGATAAAGGGATACTCTAGCCTCCCCCAACTCAGAATTTGTAGATGATGAGGTCTAAGCCACGCGAAGAGGACCCGAATGTAAACATAGTTATCAGAAGTGGTATCACGATAGGAGACGATAAAGGTAAGCAGCTTGAAGAAAGTGGGTGGGTTCATAAGGCTCCTACAAAGGAACCTAGATTTGATTTGGAGCATGCGAAGGAGACATTCATGGAAGCTAAGAAGAGCTTCACAGAGGCCTCCACTTTAGGTAGTAAGGATCAACTAGATCCAGAGATGGATCGTTCAATGATCACTACCTTTCTGGGGACATGTATGAAACTGCTACGTGATAGCAAGGCTGTGAAAGCGCTACATGAACTTATCACTAGGTGTGCTGGGTCAGGAGAACTGCGCGTAGTTCGGAAGCTCAAAAAGCACACATCGCAAATAGGAAGGGAAATGATATTGACTATGCAAATCAGGGAGTATGAAATGGATCAAGTAATTATGGATCTAGGATCGGACGAAAATGTGCTACCAAAATAGACATGGGAGTACATGGGTAGGCTCGTGTTGCAATGGTCCCCTATTCAATTACGGATGTCGAACCAGCAGAAGATCCTACTGATGGGAAGATTGCGCGGGATAATAGTAGACATCGAAGGTGTGAGCGCACTTGCAGATTTTGAGGTAATAAAGATTGTCGATGACAGAAATCAATATCTCGTGCTACTGGGAATAGATTGGGCCACTGATATGAACATAGTAATAAAAATAAAGAAGTGCAAAATGATTTTTGAGAAAAATTCACTACGCGTAGTGGTGCATTTAGACCCTGCGGAAGGGGCACACTACACAGAGCCAATGTGTGACGATGAGAGCGATGATGAGCTAGACTGTACCTACAAGATAACTACTCAGGAATAGGATTGGGTGAATCTTACATTGGATGGCCAAATTTCGTGGGAGTGCGAAAGCTCCTGCACATTAGATTTAGATGAGGAAACAAAACGATGGCAGAACCGGTTACATGAGGTAACCACGCTCAATTGCAACATGATGGTAAGATCATTGCGATACATGATGACAGAGTTAAGAGATCTGCCTGTGTATGATGGGCTGATGGTGGTGAATGAATTCCTAAGAAAATTTGAGAGCGAAGTACCAGAATAGTAGTGGTTCGACACTCTGAAATGGTCACTACGTGCTACGCCCGCAAGGTGGTGGTCTACGCATCAGAGAAGTATTGAGAGCTGGCGTGAATGCAAAAGGGGGATGCTCATACGATTCAGAAAACCTCAGCTATAGATGAGAGCTGGTTATGAGGGGAAAAATAGCTTGTGCACCCACCTTTCCAGATGGGTACACTCATATGGTACACAGCACGCACGAACGCACACCATTATCATGATAGGAAACAAGAACAACAAGAAAACGTAGGCAAGGAAAGTGCACGAATGACGAAGCATGACAAAACCTAGTGCACTAAAAATCATACATAGGGAAGCCTTTGATAAGGTGTGCGAAGTGTTGAACAAGGTCCACCATGTGAGATGCACCGACTCGGACCTGCACGAACTAGCGGAGTTATGGGCTTATAGGACCATGTGCAAAACTTTGACCGCACAAGTGCTTCTGAAGCTAAAGTATGAAGCAAGGGATGTAGTCCCTATGGAGCATCCAAAGACGAGTCCGCGCATAATAGCACCCGTAGATACTATGGTCCACACAGACCGGAACGAAGAAATCACACAGTTGCATGAAATATAGCATAGAAGACTTGAGGAAGAAATCCGACGGGGAAACTTTAGACTTCGCGAACTTGAAAAATACTAGGTACGACTAAGGGAGAAAAGCGCTTTAATGGACACAGAGGTCAAGAAGTTGGAAAACGAAATAAAGGAAGCATTTCTCGTAGAAAAACCATGGATGGCAAGGCATGGTGCATACAGTCATACTAACAAATTGGAAAGCTATCATCGTGAATTGGTTAGTCTGTTGCTATGGCTGAGACTACATCTCGCCAAACATAGTGACCAGGGTAGCGCAATGCAACATGTAGAGTACATGATGCTGATCACTACAATGGAAGATGGGGACTCTCTGTGAACCATGGTGGAGGATGAGATGAAGCCCCACACGGGTGGTGCGCCCACCTAACTAGCCGTAGGAAGGACAGTCTTAGTGCTCGAGGAAGTTGAAAGGGAGCACGGGACTATAAAATATTCTACCCGGGGGATGTGCGATATGAGAGATGCGCGTAGGAGTAGGACGTCATAGGGTTCGCGACCGTGCAAGGAGGGTTGCGCTACCGCACGGGTTGGCTGGGAAGTGACCGTTTGTGTCACTATTCATGACGGGATGTCCTATTTAAGGCCAAATGGAGCAGGCAGCGAGCATTTAAGACACGAGTTATGGGCAAGATTTGGGAAAATCTGCCACCAAGAAAGCATTGTTGGCCCGGAATTGGGGGGAACGGTTGAATTTTAATTCAAAAGGCACTATAAAACTCAAAGGGCTAGCCAACGGACAACACTTGGTCATTTGAGCATTGAGCGGTTGAGGAGAGCACAGAGTGTTGAGAGCTGAGCTATAATAGAGCCCTTGAGTTCGTGACAGACAACATATAGTGTAGAGATGATGATGGCCACTAAGGATGGGTTGGGAACTGAAGAAGGAACCTCCAGCGAGGCCGCGCAGACTCCCATGGTACAGGTTGTTCCCGAAGGTGCTGGGGTTGGAACAGGTGCTTAAGGTCCTCATGACGTTTTAGGAGGACCCCAACATCCAATGGCTGGAGACAGAGGCATGTGAACTCTAGCAACATTATGACAACATTAGAGGGATTGCGCAGATAGTAGTCCTTACTCAGTGGCTTGCGAGGATGCAGTAAGCCAAGGCACTAAAGGAGCAAGTGAACGCGTTGCGCCATAAGGAAGCAGTTCTCAAAGCTTGCGTCTAGCCATGGATTGACGAAGCCTTCACAATAACGACAGATATTGAAGGAAAGCTCATGTAGATTCATAGGATGCCTGCACAAATGTAGTGCAACATGTCGGAAATAGATGTCTCAGAAGAGAGAATGCAGCAGGTACAACAAGAAGCATCTCAGTGCACTGCAGACATCAAGACCGTTCGGGACTAGCTCGAGGGACTCCACACTAAGATCGCTACGCTGACAGAGTGACTCGAGGGTGAGTCATGATGTTTGTTTTGGGGTCTTGCTGGGCATGGAATCCCCACACATCATGTTTTGGGACTAAAAGCCCAAGTTTCGAGTAATATTATTGTAAATCCCCGTGAATTATGGGCGTGGAGCGCGAATTGTGTGTTAGAGTCATAGGGTTGTCTGCCCTAAGTTTTGAATGTATTTTCGGCCTACCCATGGTCTACAGACCATGGGATTGTATAAATAGAGTGAGGCTCTAAGTTGAAAAGTAACGAATGAAGGAAAGGATTATGATGAATATAATAAGATAGTGAGCATAGAGCAAGAGTCTAAGTATCTTGGGCATAGTAGTAGGAAGAGGCTCTACAGCTGAGTGCACAAAGGCCTAGTAGAGTCCGCAGCTGAGTGCGTGGACTCTTGCAGCTAAGTTCATAGGGTGAAGTCGAGTCTATAACCAAGGAAGAATAATAATAAAGAGAAGTTTTATCTGAATTTCGTGTATCTGTTCTTGTGTTATTACTTGTTTGATATCATTTGTAATTACACTGTTTATTTATTACGTGCATTGTATGAATGGTGAATATTGTTAAGTATGACTAAAAGCATACAGATAAGTTAAGTTAATCAGCTAATATCGGGTTACTAGTAAGGATTTTGGTAATAACACTGTTCGGCCCCCGAGTAGGGCTGCACGAAGGCAACATCCCAGGTTGTGACGTATGGGTAAGCGTGCATAGTCACATGTGCTCATGATCAAATCGCAGACCACTTGGAACCCATCAGACATCCCCAGGGTGCAGAAACCTAGTTCTAGCACCCTCCCATACTACTTCAGGTGAGACCTCACTCCGCGCTGCGCGGACTGTTGCTGAAAGGGCCAGTAGTACCAGGGTTTGCTTGTCTAAATCATCTTCGAACCTGGGTCAGGCTCCAACAAGCCAACATATCACATGTGATTATTTAAATTAACTAAGCATGAAATCTGATCTAGAGAGTACTAACCGATGTGCGCATGTGTAAATATAAAAGAACTCATTTCTAAAATCTTTTTTCTTTATGGCCATGGGGGTTTGGTCTAGTGGCAAGTGAACAATTTGCTAAGTCGTTCGTGTAGCTATGCAGGTCACGAGTTCAAACCCCAAGAATACCCGAGGGACGTTCAAGGTGGCCTGGGCGGACCCTCCTAGAGGTTATAGAGGTAGCCGATGGGATTCGACCCTGTGTAACGCGAGTACGATACCATCGCAGTTGCCGATTCCTCTAGTATAAAAGAAAAGAAAAAAAAAATCTTTTTTCTTTATGAATGCAAATGCTAATCTTTCCTTGATCTTTGGCAGGGGAGACTAGTCTGGAGCATGAGGGTTAAAATGGTCTTGATGGCATGGAGGTCAAGTAGAGGCCTAATCCTAGCTTCAATGATTATTTTTCTCAATTTGGGCTCAAAACAAGCTTTCCTACAAGATGCTATAGTGATTTCCTACAAGATGCTACAGTGATTTCCTACAAGATCCCCTGATTTACTACAGTTTGTTACAGATTTTCTATATGAAATTATAATTCATTGAATGACCAAGAAAATCAAAATCCAAATTAGATGGGACAAATTTTGTTATTAACTAAGGATGTGTTAGGTCCCCATTCCAAGTGAAATCACTCAAAAATACCTCTATTAGCCCATGCTAAAAAATAGAAAAACATTACTAGTTGAAAATATAGAAATTCGAGAACTAGTAAGCTAGTAAATCTAAAACATGCCTAACCTAATCAAGCGAAAATGCAATGGGGTAATTTTTTTTATGAACTATAATTGTTTTTGATATAATTCAAGTGGAACTAGCTAGATTGAAGCTCGTTAGCATGCTCTAAAAAATATAATAAATTTACTGTTATTGGCCACAAAGGAGTTCCAAAAATCTAGATTTGGGAATAATAAGACTAATCCAAGCATCTCAATGATTACCATGAAATTCCAAAGCTTTCCAAGGATTAAATAATGCTTGTGATCCTAAAAAATAACTTACACCAACCATTTAACTCAATCCTACAACAAGAAATCATTATTACTAAATGCATAAATAGAAAGAAATAAAAACAAGAGATGCACGTGAATAGGTGGTGAAAAGAAGGAAAGAAAATGATACAAAAGGGCTCTAAGGCTCCTGGGAGGGCCAAGACCAGGGAAACTTAGAGACCTATGGAGGAGAACAAGATTTAGAAGCTGGACATGACACTAATGTTCATTATTTTCATCAATAAAATTACATCCATGCAAGAAAATACAATGGAGCTACAACAATACAAGTTCTCTTGACAATAACACTAATGAAAATCAATCCCTAGAGGAAAATTAAACTTGATACTTATACAAAATGATTAGGAATCATTCCCCATGAATGGAGGAAGATTTCGCCACCAAAATACCTTGATTAGTGGATTTGGTCCCCAATACTAGCAATCTGCATTAAATGGCAGGGAATACATTCCTAGATTTTCTCAATCACTGGAGTTCCAAGTCCCTAAATTATGTCCTCCTCCAAATCTTCATAATCTGCCCAATATTCTCATAATATTCCACAAAAATAAATAATATTAGGCACAAATATCCAATTATTCATAAGCCTTCCTAATGAATATATTAAAGTTAAAAATATATTATCTAATGCAAAAAGAGAGGTTTAATGTGCTGAAGGATGGTCATAGGCCTTAATTTATGTTTAATTTAGAGGCATGGGCCTTAATTTATGTCGCATTTACAAGCCCATCACTCTGCTCCTGCTGACCACTTCCACCTTGCTCTGACTACTACTCTGCATAGGTTTGGGGTGAAGGAGACTTTCCATTGCACTCAGAGCCATGCTCTTCTTGTTCAGCCTGCTGCTTTGCGGCGCACTCAACTTCCACCTAGGCCGTCTCCTTGGCCTATTTTCTCTACTTCTCAGCCAACTGCTAGACCTTCTGCTTTGCTGCTTCCTTCTTCTTCTTTTCTGTGGATTTGCTAGTGCTCATAGCCAAATTGGATAGAGTATGCCAATCTGTCATCCAATGCTTGATGACCTCCTGAATAACGTCTTCTGTAGTGAGGTCAAGTAGGTCAAACCAATTTTGTTTCAGATCCTTCCATACCCGGATGGATACACGGTGGAAGTCAGGTTTAAACTCTGCGTACTCTGAAATCTGCTCAAACATGGTTGGTGACAACCGTAGCTTCTGGTTCATGGCCATGAGAATTCTCACCTCCATTAGCACCTAGAAGACTATGGTCTCTATGACATGTGTGGCGTTCTTTGTTGCCTAGAGGGATGCAAACAGTGCAGCCTCCGGCAAATCCTTATCCACAGGAGGAAACTGACTGTCCTCCGGAAGATCCCAAGTGATGAGCACAATGGAGAGCAACAACCATAAATAGTGGAATGTTTTACTCTCATCCTGTGCCTCTTGATAGTTTGTAAGGAACTCGCTACAAAGGTAGCATGACCAATTGAACTGCACGCCCTCCACGCACTGTGCAACTAGTGAAATAACTGGCGTCGGAACCTCGTCCATGCGACATTTTCTCATGATTTTGCTAGTAAGGACCTACATAGAATTTTTTACCGTGGGGTCAGTGATTGAGGTAATAGACTACATGCATGGCTTCTTCACAAGCTTGAATTTGTCCTTCATTTTCTCTGCGAGGTCAGGATCGCTCGTCTTTCCGCCAAAATCCTTGGACGAATTCAACCCTGAGTGCAGCAACAACGTGATCTGATGGATCAACATATGAATGATAGGGATTAGTGTGCTCATCCATAAGCATCTGTCATGTACCAAGGTAAGTAACTACTTGATATCAATAAAGTTGATGTTGGAGCGGTGGTAGTGGGGTACCCACAAGAGGTTCATGAACCTTGACTGATTCACTCTGTGAATCCACTCCATAAGCTCTAGGGAATGACACCTGATTCTTTATAAAATACCCTCTTCATATAGTTCTCTATTACCAAGTGGGGGAACCTCTCGTGGTCCGCCACATCCAGTCTTCCAGCGTGAGATGGGGAATCCGTGCCAAGTGCGGATCTTCAAAACTGAAGTTCTCTTGTAATAGGGGTGTATTAAGGAGGAACTTTCCTACATTTGGGTCCTTAGGGACCTTAACTTTTCCCTTGCATGGAGGGATATAATCCAAAAACTTGGATATAGGATCCACCCCCTCGGTGTCTATGTCCTCCGCACCCTCTTCGGCCTCTAAATCCACCACTTTCCCCTTATCCTTAGCACTCGGTTTTTCTTTCTTATGGGATTGGTGTTGGGTAGCAAATGCCCCCATAGCGGGTTTTTGGGGCTGAAAGCCTGAGTTTGGGTCAATGTAATGTAAATACCCCGCAAAATACGAGCGCGAAGCATGAGAGTCTAGGGTTGTCCACCCTAAAATAATTTAATTTAATATAGAATGTGTCAGCCTGCCCATGGTCTGTGGACCATGGGACTGTATAAATAGAGCGAGGCTCTAAGTGTAAAAGGTAGTTTTTGTAGTCTTAGCATTGAGAAGTAATATGGTTTTGGGATAAGGAATTCACTCTGAGTCTGTAAGTCCGAGTCTTGGGTTGTAGTAGTAGGAAGAGGCTATACAGTTGTGCGTGCAGAGGCCTGGTAGAGTCTGCAGCTGTGTGCGCGGACCCCTGTAGCTAAGTGTGCAGGGCGGAGTTGGAATTGTATCGGAACAGAGGATTAATAAAAGATATGTTACTTGTGGAATATTATGTGTCTATACTTCTGGTATCTTTATGCATCTCTTTACTATTTATGATTGTGCGCACTTGTTATGAATGTTGAATGATTAATAAGAATATTGGGTATATGCAATTAAGTTAAGATCTATAATAATAACATAGTAAGGAATAAGGATCTAGACAGTCCTTGTTCGCGCTAGTTACAGAGCTATGTGGAAGCAGTTGCCTAATTTGTGAAGGACAAGCGGTTGCGCGAAGTAGCACAGGCGTGCAGGATCGGTTCGCGAAATTCCCAGACTTCATTAAGACATCCCTAAGGTGCGGAAACCTGGTTCCATCACCCTCCCATACTACCTCGGGTGAGACCTCAGTCCACGCTCCACGGACTATCGCCGAAAGGGCCGGTATTTTCAGGATTTGTTTGGCTAAATCACTTCTGAACCTAGGTCATGCCCCAACAAGCCAACAAATGGTTCCATCACCAACACTGGGATTTGCCTAAGGGATGTCTGATGTAGTGCCATTGGAACCCAACAAAGGAGGAAATTGAAGAGCGGTTGGACAAGAAGCTTCACCAGTTCGTGACACAAGAAAATAGAACTTCGCAGATATTCGAGAATAGGTGGCTGGATTGCTATATACATACGAAAATCCACGAGATCTTCTTCGCATCCTTCTCTTCTGAACTGTATGAGTAGATTGCAAGGTTAGTTGAGAGCTAAGGAAGGTACAAACTCGATCGACCAATAGTGTGGACTCCAGAGTTAGTGTGCAGACTAGAGGCATCAGAAGATAAGATCACACGAGTTGTGGACCATTGGATTGACTGGATAATAGGGGGATTTATCACTGAGTTCATGATAGACACGACTATGAGCTATAGCGAAGCAGAACGTTGTTTTCTCAAGGGACTACGAGGTAGGTACATTAAATCCTTGAATCCCTGGATTAAGATGCTGTTATGTGAAAAACGGGTGATGTGAATACATTAATGTTTGGAATGATGCGAAGCAGAAAGATCTACAAAGGAACCGAAGGATTAGGAAACAGTCCCTGAATTTCACCTTCACGAGAGAGCGAGGAAGAGCATGCTTGGGTCTCTCCGAGAAGTGCAGTTAGTTTGATAAGGCAGTGCATTCTACAGTTACCACCTCTACTTATGCCACCACCCACTTCACCTCCTTTGCCTCCATCTTCACACACCCCACCTCCACCACCCCCACAGTTTAGCATGGCGAGCACGATCAAGCTACCAGTGTTTCGAGGAGTAGGGAATGAGGATCCAGACCAGTTCTCGTTCGTGGTAAGAGTAGTGTGCGAAACATAAGTGGTCACGGATGACAACATTAAGAAGGCCACATTAGTGAGCATGCTGTAGGATCACGCGTTGACATGTTATATCAAGCACTCAAATGATCGCCCAAATGCATGAATAACGGAGATCTAGAATGTGTTGAATAGAGAATTTAGCCGGCCAAAATCAGAGACACAGTCAATCATCGGATTTAAAGAGATCACGATGCTTCCAGGTGAGACCCCCTGAGATCTGGATCAGAGGCTGAAGATTATGATCCGCGAGGCTAATATGACACTAATGGATGCATAGCACCACACATGGTTTGCGGCGTCTTTGACACCACACCTGAGGACGACATTGTCACAGTAGAAGCTTTCAACCCAGGCTGAAGTACTGGAAATGGTGATGAGGTTGCATGAAACACTAATACAGGATCTGGGGTTGGGAGTCCAACAAATCCACCTGCAACTACAGAATCTATTCTTGGAGATGTAGAGTTTGAAGCAAGATAGGGTGCCATGGCCAGAGGTGCGCGAAGAAGTGTGGTGCATAAAATGTAAAGGCCAGGGCCATGACAAAGACCATTATCTAGTATTCGCGAACTACTTGGTAGGAGGGGGACCAATGTTGTTGAGACCAAAGGCACAGGCAGGGCCAAGTGCACCCGCGCTCTGGTGCGTGATCTGTCGGATAGGAGGAAAGCACACGACAGATAACTGTCATTTGTTGCAGAAGTATACACAGACTCCCTAGCAACTATTTTGTAATTTTTGTAGATCAGTGGGCCACGATGAGAATACTTGTCAGAGCTATGAGTTAATGATGGATTGGATCCCAGCCTATCGGATGCAGACATAGATGTGAGCCCTCAACCCAGTGGCGAGAATGGCGTGCGGTGGATTTGAAGGGTGAGTTCAAGGATGAGGAGGAATGGGACCAGGAAGGGGCCGCAGATAGTTAATCTATTACAATTGCAGAGGACCAGGGCATTATGCTCGTGATTGTACCAACCCAATGAGAATATCTTGTTCGTACTATGGTCAGTTTGATCATGAAGCAGTATATTGTCCTACGTTGTTCACACAGATGCGCGAAAAAGGGGTACTACAGCCTACTTTGACTCAAAATATCCAAATGATGAGGTCTGAATAGTGTGAAGAAGACCCCAATGTGAATATTATGCTCAGAAGTGGTGTGACCATAGGGGAAGATAAGGGGAAGTAGCCTGAGGGAGATACATGGGTTTGCAAGGCTCCTACAAAGAAGCCTGAGTTCGACTTGGAACATGCAAAGGAGACGTTTATGGAAGCTAAGAAGAGCTTCGCGGAGGCCTCTACTTTAGTTAGTAAGGATCAACCAGATCCAGGAATGGATCCTTCTATGCTTACTACCTTTTTAAAGACATGCATGAAATTGCTACGTGACAATAAGGCAGTTAAAGGACTACAAGAGTTGATAACTAGGTGCGCAGGGTCAGGGGAACTGCGTGTAGTCCGGAAACTAGGAAAGCATACACTGCGCATCGAGAGGGAAATGAGATTAACATCGCAGATTGGAGAATATGAAATGGATGAGGTAATCCTAGACCTAGGTTTGGATGCAAATGTGTTACCAAAGCAGACATGGGAATGCATGGGCAGGCTCGCGTTGCAGTGGTCCCCTATTCAGTTATGAATGGTGAACCAATAGAAGATTTTACCCATGGGGAGGTTCCAAGGGGTAACAGTTGATATCGAAGGCATGAGAATGCATATGGATTTTGAAGTGATAGAGATTGTTGATAACAATAATCCTTATCCTGCATTGCTAGGAATAGACTGGGCCACTGATATGAATGGAGTTATCAACCTGAAGAAGTAGAAAATGATATTCGAGAAAAAGTTCCTATGTGTAGTAGTTCGCTAGATCTAGCTGAAGGAGTGTGCTACATTGAACCTATGCACGAGGACGATAACGACGATGAGCTAGATTGCATTTATCATATAACAGCGCAAGACTAAGATTGGGTGAACCCGACTGCATATGGGAGAATTTCATGGGAGCTCGATAGTTCCTATACTTCAGATTCAAACAAAGAGGTAGAATGCTGGTAGAATCGGTTGCATGAAGTGACAATGCTAAATTGCAACATGATGATTAGATCACTACAGTGTGTGATGATAGAAGCAAGGGAACTACCAACGTATGATGGGGTAATAGTGGTGCATGAATTCTTAGAGAAATTTTAAAATGCAGTACCAGAACAGTAGCAGTACGATGCGTTGGAGTGGGTGTTGAGCGTGACACCTGCATGATGGGGGTGCACACATTAGAAGACTATTGGAAACTAGCACGAATGTAGAAGATGGATGCACTTACAGTTTGGAAGTCCCCAGTGTCGAATGAGAGTTGGGTAGCCAGGATGAAATAGGTTGCATGCCCACCTGTGTTGATGGGTGCAGATGTGTGCTGTGTAAGCACATCCTAGACTAAGGATCGAAAATAAAAACCCAACACAGCACTAGATAGGGTGACACACCCCACAAATATTCCACGACGGGGCATTCAAAAAGCTATGTGGAATCATGAACAAATTTCACCAGGCGAGACAAACTAACTGGGACTTGTGCGTACCAACGGTTCCATGGGCCTATAGGGCCATAAGAAAAAACCAGAGCACGGAAATGATCCCAACACTGACGAGAGGAGATGAAACCATAAGAGCAAATAAGAATCCCCATCACACAACTCCTGTAGTTAGGACAAGACGTGAGAACCTGGGTAAAGGAATTAGGAAGTTATAGGAAGCCATTCGGCAAGGGAGCTTGAAAATTTACGAACTCGACAAATATTGGGCATGGCTGAGGAAGAAAAGCATGAAATTGGATGAATAAATCAGCAAATGGGAAACCAAAGTCGTGCAAGTAGGCCGCGCCAAGAAACTAAGCACGATAGGACGAGGTCTAGCTAGCCCTACTACTGCATTAGAAGAAGTTGTGACCCTGCTACCATGGTTATGACCACACCTTACTAAATAGGGGAACGTACCAAACCTAGAAGAACGTGATGCACTAATGGACAAAAGGGTGGTTGAGGGGTGCTCGCGGGCCAGGTTAGCAAGAAAATTGAAGCCTCACACCGGGGGTGTGACGACCTAATTATCCATAGGAAGCACAGTCTCAATGCTTCGAGCAATTGAAAGAGAGCATGGAACTGTAAACAAGTCTGTAAGAGAGGTGCACAGTAAGGAGGTTACACATAGGGTCAGTGTGTCACAGGGGTCGTGCTGCTACGCGGGTAGGCTGGAAGGTGACCGTTGATGTCACTGTTCACGGCAAGAGGTCCAATTTAAGGCAAAAAGGAGTGGGCGACAAGCAATTAAGATGGGGATTAAGAGCTAGATTGAGGATGATCTACTGCCAAGAAGATATTAATGACTCAGAAGTGGAGGGAATGGTCGAATTCGAATTCAAATGATACTATAAAATTCCTTGGGGTAGCCTTGAGGCAACACTTGGTTGTTCAAGATTTGAGCCAGTAAAGAGCATTGAGCACCAAGCAACCTTGCCACCCTTGAGTACGTGAATGAATGGATCCAGTGTAGACACGATGACGGCTGTGAGAAACAGAGTGCGATTTACGGAAGTTACCCTAGAGCCCCATGTGATTTAGGAGGAGCCTGGAGAGGTGGTTGTTGCACCAGAGGTTCCAAAGTCCCCATGCATACCATGACCATAGAAAGACAATCAGACAATGGGGCCAGTCTGGGTATCACCACGGAGCCCATGGTTTAGTAAATTGTCAATGGCAGAGAAGGCAAAAGTCATCACCTTTGAAATAGAGGAGGAGGAGGAAGATCTATGAGCCTTAATCACCCAGATTGAAGCAAAGGATGATGAGGAGGAGAATGTCTCCCAAGTGCCTTCAGTGATAAAGTTACTCCCCTACATCCCCCGTGGAAGGGGACAGCCAAGATACCAAAGACCTAGAGGCCACGAAGAGTGCGCTCTAGACCCCGTTCCTTCTGGATGAAATAAGGTTTGAAGGTCTGCCGATGGGACGGGTACTTAATATAAAGTTTGAAGACTAGGACCTCGTGGATAACGAGAAGTTCCCATAGTTGGATACGGAGAAATTACTGTAGCAGAAATGGTTATGAAGTGTGGAGAAGGCTAGGTTACTCTATCTGCAGTGGATACCCCACTACCACCACACGCCCATCACAATTTTTGTCATCCGGCAGCTACTGTGCCTATTACATGATGGGTATCTCTCGTTGGAGGATCCGATTCCCATCACAACCGATTTAATTCACCAGATTTCTCGGCTATCCATCAAAGGAAACAATACCGCATCCATACCAGGAAATAGCAGCGACTTGGCCCTTGCAAAAGCTATGAAGGCCAAATATAAGCTGGAGAAGAGGAAGCGAGGGTATGTAATCACAAGCATCAAGGACCAAGGGGTGCATGTAGCCACCCAACTGTTGGCCGGCAAGCTAATGAGGAATGCCAGGTCGATGAAGTGCCAGCATTTGTAATTGCGTTGGCAGAGCAGTGCACAGAGGGGGTCCAGTTCAAATGGGCGCAGTTTCTCAGGGAGGAGCAAGGAGCATGGTAAGACCTTCCACTATGTTTGGTTTCTCTTATCCATCATGTTGGTTGCAGGGGAGCTGCCGGAGGACAGCTAGTTTCCCACCATTGAGAGGAACCTACCTGAGGCTGTGAGGTACACCTCTCTCTAGACTACGAAAGATGCGACGAGGATTCGTGAGATAAAGGTGTTCTGGGTGTTCATGGAGGCGAGCATCCGAACATGGATCAATTGCAAGCTGCGCTTGTCCCCTATAGTATATAACAGTTTGCAAAGTGCGGTAGAGTTCAAGGTGGATATGCATAGCTTGTATATCTGGGCGTGCAAGAATCCAACTTGGACATGGGTGAAGCTTCCATTCATTGCAACGGATGATGTAATCTTCGATGTGATGGTGTCATGGTCTCTGAAGTGGCGCGCTTTGGACTTGGCAGAACTAGAAACGATCGCAACACAACAGCGGAAGAAGGAAACCAAGTTGCGCATCGCGAAGATGGTAGAGAGAAAGCGCCAGGAATAGGAAGCGACCTTGCAGCGGAAGGCAGCTGAGGCAGCAACAACAACGCAAATGACAAATACCACAAATGCACCCATCGAAGAGACTGAGGAAGGCCATGAAATGTTGATGGAGTGGGACATACAGGGGGAGGCTGAGACAGAGGAACACACGAACCCTGCACCAAAATCGACGCAGCGCAAGAGGTTGCACGTCCAGGAGAAGCCAACTGCGCGGAAAAAGACGAAGGCAACAAAGACCTCCAAGGGAGACCTTGTTGACGTTGGCGAACTAGTTTGCGGTGCCACCAAGGATGCTTTCAAATAATTGATAATAGAGCAAATAACTATGTTGGGGGCACTCAGAGCACAAGTAGGCATTACATGTGTGACCCCTAGGAATGATGACACCACACCTTGCGGAAGGTGCATCCGAAGCTGAGTAGATGTTGCACACCCGCACAATGAACACTTTGGTGTTACCAAAAGACGCAGTCTTAGCAGCAGCCAAGGGGGACATGAGGGGCTGGGGGTTGAATTTGGCCGCCCTCCCCAAGGAAACCCTAACTGCTGAGCTTCACACCAGGGAGAGTCTCGTTCTCTAAGTTTTGAGCTAGCAGAAGTTAGATTTAGAATAGCTTAGCCTACATCATGATAACCTGGTCACATAAACCCAAGGAGTGGAACAGGCTGTGGAGGAGGCTTGTAGCAGCATACCGAAGTTGGCCGTGCCGACAACACTCCCAACAACGGAAAAGATTCACCAACTAGTAGCTAGAGTCTCCAAGGCCCAGGAGGAGGCCACGAAGGTTCAGTTGGAGCTGAACCTGCAGATCATGGAGCTGCAATTTAAGGCACAACCCTCTACACCCCTGGAAGTTAGAGAGAAGCGCCATCGCGCCATTCAATCGAGGTTGGAAATGATAGAGCACATTGTACAGGACTGCACGAGATTGTTGGATCAATCCCTCTTCACGCTCACCTCACTCTAAGAATATCCAACCATACAGCACCTAGAGACAGAAGTAGGGTAGTTACAATAGGCATATGACAATATCAAGGGGACCGCATAGATGGTCGCCCTTACTAGTGACTTGCCAAAATGAAGGATGCCTAGGCTCTAAAGGAACAGGTGGACACCAAGTGCCAGAAAGAAGCAGTGCTTAAAGCGCGCATCCAGCCTTGGCTTGAGGAAGCATTTACGGTCACTGTGACGATCGAGGGAAAGTTGGCCCGGATGCAGGATACATATGTGCTAAGGTAAGAAGGTGCCTTTGACAACGATGCATCGGAGAGTCGCACACAATTGATACAGCAGACAGTGGAAGAATGTGATATATGTCAGCGAAGCACAGAATTTGTTTGATGGACTCTGCGTGAAGATCACCGCACCAGCCAGTGACTCGGGACAAGTCACGATGATTTTTTTGGGGGTCTATTGGGCAGCGGATCCCCTGTAGCGGGTTTTTGGGGTTGAAAGCTTGAGTTTGGGTCAATGTAATGTAAAGACCCTGCAAAATGTGGGCACAGAGCATGAGCATCTAAGGTTGTTTGCCCTAAAATAATGTAATCTAATATAGAATGTGTCAGCCTACCCATGGTCTGTGGACCATGGGACTGTATAAACAAAGTGAGACTCTAAGTGTAAAAGGCAGTTTTTGTAGTCTTAGCGTTAAGAAGTAATATGGTTTTGGGATAAGGACTTCGCTCTAGGTGTGTAAGTCTGAGTCTTGGGTTGTAATAGTAGGAAGAGGCTCTGTAGCTATGTGCACAGAGGCCTGGTAGAGTCCACAACTATTTGTGCAAACCCCTGCAGCCGAGTGCGCAGGCGGAGTTGGAATTGTATCAGAACAAAGGATTAATAAAAGATAAGTTACTTGTGGAATATTTTGTGTCTATACCTCTAGTATCTTTATGCATCTCTTTACTTTTTATGATTGCACACACTTGTTATGAATTTTGAATGATTAATAAGAAAATTGGGTATATGCAATTAAGTTTAGATCTATAATAATAACATAGTAAGGAATAAGGATCTACACAGTCCCTCTTCGCACTAGTTATGGAGCTACGTGGAAGCAGTTGCAAAATTTGTGAAAGACAGAGAGCTGCATGAAGTAGCACAAGTGCGGGATTAGTTCATGAACTTCCTAGACTTCATTAAGACATCCCTAGGGTGTGGAAACCTAGTTCTAGCACCCTCCCATACTAACACGGGTGAGACCTCAGTCTGCGTTCTGTGGATTGTTGCTGAAAGGGCCAGTAGTTTCGGGATTTGTTTGGCTAAATCACTTTTGAACCTGGGTCAAGCCCCAACAAGCCAACGCTTGGGTAGCAGCATGCTTCCTCGGTGACTCACGCACTAACATGGGCTTCTTCTACTTATCTTTCTTGGGTTTGGTGACTTCTCTTCCCATTGTAGGCTTCGGCCTAGGTGACCTCGGCACCGTAGGCATAGCAGCTGGAGCCTCCATGCTCATTACATTTGGAGAAGCTCCCTCAGAGGCGATAGCTCCTCTAGTACTAGCAGTCTCTCCTGGTTTGGACATCGTGCTGAGAATGAACCACTGGGTATCCTCAGGTAACTTATCAAATACCAAACTAGCGACTAAATCAGTGAAAAACTGAGGATTCATACACAATCGACAACACAACACATAAATTCTAAGGATGGAAAGTGTTTTTCACTGGATGGCCATGCATAATTTATAGGCGAATTTGAATTCAAATTTTACCGTTCCCCCAAAAATCCGTCCATAAATGCTAAATTGGTGGTAGATTTCCAAATATTTCACTCTTAAATTCAGCCTTAATTGCCGCCCCCCCGCCCCCGCTTCTCTTAACCATCTCCTCACTATCAAATCATGAATAGTGACTATAATGGTCACTCTCAGGCTGAGTTGTGTGGTCTCTCCCTTTATAGCACAACTCCCTTCGTGCTTCTTTTGGTACTATGACATCATCCTATTTCGTGTAGCCCCCTTGTCGTGTAGCTCTACAACTAGGGCAACATATTTTATAGTCCCGCGCCTCCTTGCAGCTGCCTAGAGTGCTAAGACTGTGCTACTTTCATGTATTCATTGGGACGAATCCCTGGTGTATGGCTTCTATTATTGTTCTGTATTTTTGAGGTTGTGGGAGTAAATACATTGGACAACATCAAACCACTTTTAAATGCTAGGATCTAGCTTTGCGAGCTTCAGAGAGGGCTCTCTCTTTATGATTTAACTTGGTTTTTAAGTTGATTTTAGGCTAGTTATGATTGGACTTGGTTGTTTGTTTGAATTTGTTTGATTGGTTGGTTGCTTGGTCTAATCAAATTACTTTCTTTCCATTGGGCTATGGAGTCAAATTAAGCTGGATGCTGCATCAAAATTTCAAAGGAGTAATCACATGGAAAGATAGTTACATTTACTTGATCTTTAAATTGAATTATGTAATGGAGAAAAGAGGTGATTCAGTAGTGATTGAAAAGCATTTAAGAATTTCTCAATCAGACTTTAGAAGAAAACATACAGATTGTAAACGTAGTCCAAATAAGGTGCTCAAAAACATATCTTATTTTTCACATCTTGTGTTTTACAATAAGATTTCAGATGCATAACACAAGAGAATGTTGGCTATGTGGGTCCTGACCTAGGTTTATCAGTGATTTTAGCCAAGAAAATCCCAGTACTACTGGCCCTTTCAGCAGGAGTCCATGGAGCGTGAACTGAGGTCTCACTCGAAGTAGTATGGGAGGGTGCTGGAACTAGGTTTATGCACCCTAGGGATTTCTTGATGAGGGTTCTGGAGGTTAGTGATCCTAATCTGTGTGTTGTGCTGCTTCGTGCATATTTTTATTCTTTGCAACCCGTGCGCACCTTCGTATTATTCCGATATGATCCTTACTATGCTATTATGTTAGTGCTTAACTTAGTTTGTGTGGGTCCAATATTCTTATTACTTATTCAACTTCCAGATTCATGCGAGTATTCAAAAACAATATAAATGCTAAAGATAACTAGAACACAGAAATAAAGATCTATAAATAGATGCACAATATTCTGAATCAATCTTATCTTTATTAATTCTCAAGCTCAGTCATATACTGGACTCCGCCCTCCATACTCAGCTGCAGGGTCCTCGCACTCAGCTGCAGACTCTACTAGGCCTTTGTGCACTCAGCTGCAAAGCCTCTACCTACCACTATGATCCAATACACTTCAGACTCACTTCTATCTTCTAACCATGCCTTTGCATCTATTTTTTACTTATCCAAAACTCTGAACTAACATTACACTTAGATCCTCGCTCTATTTATACAATCCCATGGTCCGCAGACCATGGGTAGGCCGACACACTTTAAATTAAATTATATTATCTTAGGGCGAACAACCCTAGACTCTTGCACTCTGCACCCACATTTTGTGGGGTCTTTACATTACATTTGACCAAAATTCGGGATTCAAGTCCCAAAAACATGCTATGGGGGGATCTGCTGCCCAACAGGCCCCCAACACAATCATCGTGACTCATCCCAAGTCACTCTGCTGGTGTGGAGATCTTTGCATGAAGTCCATTCAACTACGCCTATGTTGCGTGAAGATTCGTAGTGCACTGCTTTGTTGTCGTCTGGATTTGCTCCATTTTTCCTTCTGAATCATCTGTGTCTGACTTAATTTTCTAATTTGATGCCAGCTTCTAGTACCTCTGTTTATAGTCCCGCACCTTTGTCTGGCTTTTTGGGTCGCAAAGACTATTCTTTGGTCGGTTAGTCAAATAGCCGGCCCACCCATGTAGGGCTTCAGGTGACTGCCATTAACTCTTCCTGGGAAGGGTTCTCCATTAAGTTTGGCTAGTTAGACTATGCCTCTGTTTGTGACCTCTTTTACCACATATGTTCCCAACCAATGCATTTTGAATTTTCTAGGAAATTTTTAGAACTTGCTGTCATATAGCAACACTAAATCGTTTACCTTAAATGTGCGCAACCTGATATGGAAATCATGCCAGGCTTTCTCACGCTGTTTCTATACCTGCTGATGGAATCCCACTAGAAACTGTTCTTCCTCAAGTTCTTCCAATTGCGCGAGCCTCTCTTCTAAGGCTTTGCGGTCTGACATGCCTGTAAGTGCTGCTATTTTCAAACTGGGTACGATGTATTCCATTGGCATGACTGCTTCCGTGCCATAGACTAACCTGAAAGGTGTCTGACCCATCAATTTTTTGCACATGGTTCTGTATGCCCATAAAACGGCAGGTATGTGCAAGTCCTAGTCATTTCGCTATGCGTTACATACTTTTGTCATCGCAGTCTCTAGAATTTTGTTGAATGCTTCTATTGTCCCATTAGCTTGTGGATGGTATAGTGTACTTTGCTGATGATACACCTGGAATTCCTTGGTTAGTGCACTAATAGTTTCATTCAGGAAGTGCGTCCTGCGGTCACTCATTAAAATTTTCGTGCAACCAAACCGTGTCAACACGTTGTCAAACAAAAATTTCGCAGCTGTAGTTGCCGTGCAGTCATTAACCGGTTGTGCTTCGACCCATCGAGTTAGGTATTCTGTCGCGGTGATGATGTAGCACTCACCCATCTTCCCCTGAGGTTTGATTGGTCCCACAAAGTCGATTGTCCATTTTTTTAATGGTTGTAGCGTCATCTGTGGATTGAGTGGTATCTCATCCCTTCATGATGGTTTCCCAGTCCTTTGACATATGTCACAGGCCTGACAATGTGCTTTTGAATCTTGATGTAGTGTTGGCCACCATAGCCCAGCGTGAAGAATCTTCTGTGCCATCATGCGTCCTGCATAGTGTCCTCCTGCAACCCCCCCATGTGCTTCCACGAGGATCTCTCCTCATTCAAATTCAGGTACATACCTTTGCAATATCTCATTGTTTCCCATTTTGTATAGGTGCCCCGCGATGACAGAAAAGTCCGTCGTGCGCACTACCAATTCCTTCTTTTGCTGGATGGAATATTCCTTTGGTGTAGTCCCTGTCGTTAAAAAATGGATTATAACTTCGAAGTGGCCATCCGCAACGCGCACTGCAAAAAGTTGTGCATCAGGTAGTCCTTCTTCCAAATTTGTTGGCTCCTCGCCTGTCTCAATTCATGATAAGTGATTTGGTCCTGCATTTAGGCATCCTACCTTTACGATGACCTCAAAGTCATATTCTTGAAATAGTAACAACCATTTGCATATGCACCCCCAAACACAGGCTTGTTCACTAGGTATTTCAACGTGGAATGATTGGTATACATTTTGAAGTGCCTGCCAATTAAATAGTGTCGATATTTTTGGAGTGCGTATACCATTACCAACCCTTCGCACTTAGTAGTAGAGTAGTTATTTTTGGCTTTGGACAGTCGCTGGCTCGCAAACACGATCAGGTGATCCATGCCTTTCGTGCCTTCCTGCGTAAGTACAACTCCCATCACAATACATGACGCATCAACATGTACATGAAATTCTACGTCCCATTTTAGGAAGACCAGGATGGAAGAGGATGCCATTTTCTCCTTGAGAACATCCAAACTTTTCCTACAATCATCATTCCAACAATATGTAGCATCCTTTTTCAATAGTTTTTCCATTAGCACTGTTATTTGTGCATAGCTCCTGATAAACTTTCTATAGTAACCAGTGTGCCCCAAAGTAGCACGTAGTTGTTTGACACTTCACAAAGCTTCCAAATTGAGAATAACAACAATCTTTGCAGGGTCCACCATCAGGCCTTGTTTGCAGACCACATGGCCGAGTAGGTTTCCAAAGGGGATGAGGAAGGTGCACTTTTTAAGATTCAGCGCAATCTGGTCTCGTCGGCAAGTATCCAGCATCAGACATAAACTCACTATATGGCGTTTAACTAGCCCAAATACAATCCAATCGTCCAAATAGACCTCCAAGAACTTGTAGATGTATTCCTTGAATGTGGCCACCACTATGCACGAAAATATCATTGGCGCATTCTTCAGTCCAAAGGGCATAATGGTGTATTGAAAACAGCCCGATTCGATTGCAAAGGTTGTCTTGCTCCTATCTTCCAGCACGATCTTGATCTAATGGTACCCTGAGAAGCCATCCGTGAATGAGTAAGCTTCCTGACCACCAACATTCTCCAATACTTCATCTATAAATGGTGTTGGGAATGGGTCGTGAACACAACTGTCATTAATCTTCCTGAGGTCCACACATATTCTAATTTCGCCCTTCTGTTTTTTCTCCTGTACTACCATAGGACTCACCTAGTCAGATTCTTTCACTGGTTCAATAATTCCAGCTGCCAGCATTTTGTCTAATTCGTCACAAACCATTTCTTTATACTTTGGATTCAAACGGTAAGGTCGCTGCTTAACTGGCTTCGCATCAGGTTTTAGAGTGATTTTCGTCATTTCTGAGTCACCAATGATCCCCTTTAAGTCCGTGATTTTGGTTGGGAACAAATCTTGATATTCACGGAGTAACTCGGCGGCCTTATCTACCGTAGCATCATCCCAATAGTCCCCAAGTGTCATGTACTTCGGCTCCGCATCTGTGCCAATGTTTACCTACTTTGTTTTTAGAGGTGTAGTGATGTTGGGATCCTCAACTGATGGTCCTCGAACCTCTCGACACCCTTCATTTTCCGGAATATTAATATTTCGGGAGTCGTCGGCATCCTCCTTTACTTGCATGTTATAACATTCTAGGGCATTACTTAATTGGGTTGCCCATGCCGGTTGAGCTACGTGTCATGGTTCTTGCAGTATTTTGAAGATGGTGGCTTTTACGTCTTGCAGCACATCGTCAACATTAGCCGACCATCGGTCTTCAAATGTGAATGTTAACAAAAATCCCTCGCCCAAGATATCCCATTCACCCGTACCATGTTGGAGTTCCGTCTCAGTATACCAATTCATGGGTATGACATCCAAGGTATGGTAGAATAAGTGAATCCATTTAGGCTGAGGTTCTTGCCCATAGGCCTTGGTCCATTTCACGAGGTGTGTGCACGGGTCATCTCATACATTGTATTTATCTTCTATCTGTAGTTGTAGTTTCCCAAAGTGTAGGCGCATCATCCTTCTACATCCACGCCATTTTTCAAAATTTTTGTGATGTGTTCCCCACCAGTGCGTAGGTTTTGCATGCAACGCCCACTTTAACGCATCAAAGTGCTTTTGTTCTAGTACTTCGCTTTCAAACTTGCTCAATAATTCATCCACCACTATCAATCCATCATATGTTGACAAATCTCGGGCTTGGGTTGTTACGCAATGCAGTGATCTAATCATCATGTTGCAATTCAGCATTGTCACTTCGTTCAACCGATTGTGCCAGCATTCGTCTTCATCGTCTGAATCCAAGGTGCAAGAACTTTGACGCTCCCACAATATCCTTCCATCTGCAGTCAGATTCACCCAATCCTGATCTCGCATAGTAATCTTATAGATACAATCCAGCTCATCATCACTTTTATCATCGTGCACTGGTTCAGTGCAACATGCTCCTTCGGTTAGGTCTAGCAGAACTACTACGCATAGGGACCTTCTCTCGAATATCATCTTCCGCTTCTTTACGTTGATGACTCCATTCATATTAGTGGCCTAGTCTATTCCTAGCAACGTGGGATAAGGATTGTTTCCATCGACAATCTCTATTACTTCAAAGTCTGTCTACGTGCTCACGCCTTTGATATCAATTGTTACCCCTTGCAACCTCCCCATGGGAAAATTCTTCTGTTGGTTTGCCATTTGTAATTGAATAGGGGACCATAGTAATGTGGGCCTGCCCATGTGTTCCCATGTCTACTTTGGTAACACATTCACATCCAATTCTAGGTCTAGGATTACATGATCCATTTCATACTCACCAATCTTCACTGTCAATCTCATTTCCCTCCAAGTGCGCAATGCATGCTTTCCTAGTTTTCAAACTACACGCAGCTCCCCTGGCCCTGCGCACCTAATGATCGAATCTTGTAGTCCCTTAACTGCCTTATTGTCATGCAACAGTTTCATGCATGTCTCCAAAAAGGTATTAAGCATAAAAGGATCCATCTGTATCTCTGGTTGATCCTTACTACCTGAAGTGGAGGCTTCCGCGAAGCTCTTCTTAGCTTCCATAAACATCTCCTTTGCGCGTTCTAAGTCAAACTCAGGTTCCTTTGTAGGAGCCTTGCGAACCCATGTATCTTCCTCGGGCTACTTCCCCTTATCCTCCCTTGTGGTCAACCCACTTCTGAGCACCATGTTCACATTTGGGTCTTCTTCGCGCTGTTCAGACCTCATCATTTGGATATTTTGAGTCAGAGGAGGCTGGAGTACCCCTTTCTCGCGCATCTGTGTGATCAACATAGGACAATCTATTGCTTCATGACCGAACTGAGCATAGTATGAACATGATATTCTCGTTGGGTTGGTACAATCATGGGTGTAGTGCCCTGGCCCTCCACAATTATAACAAATTAACTATCTACAGCCCCTTACTGGTCCCATTCATCCTCGTCCTCGACCTCGCCCCTGAAATCCAGTGTGCACCATCGCCACAGCTGGGTCAAGGGATTGTGTTTCTGTTTACATCCTAAATGCTGGGATCCGATCCATCATTAACTCGTAATTGTGAAAGTGTGCTCGTTGTGTCCTACCGACATGCAGAAATTACAAAACAACTACTGGGGAGTTTGCATATACTTCTGCAACAAATGACAATTATCCATCGTGTGCTTTCCTCCTATCTAACAGATCGCGCACCATAATGCAGGTGTTGCACTCGGCCCTGCCTGTGCCTCTGGTCTAAATGGCATTGTCTCCCCTCCTACCAAGTAGTTCGCAAGTACTGGACAATGATCCTTGTCATGGCCCTGGCCCTTGCATTTTATGCACCATACTTCCTCGCGCACCTCTGGCCATGCTGCCCTATCTTGCTTCAAGCTTTGCATTTCTAGGTAGAGATTTTGTAGCTATGCATGGATTTGCTGAACTCCCAGCCCTGGGTCATGTATCGGTGTCTCATGCAACCTCATCGCCATCCCCAATGCTTCGGCCTTGGTAGAAAGTTTCTGTTGTGACAACGCCATCCTCAGGTGCGGTGTTAGAGATGCCACAAACCATGCGCGATGCTATTCATCCATGAGCGTCATATTAGCCTCGTGGATTGTACTCTTCAGTTCTTGATCCAGATCCTAGGGGGTCTCGCTTGGAAGCATCGCGATCTCTTTAAATCTAATGATTGACTATGTCTCTGATTTCGGCTGGATAAATTCTCTGTTCAACATATTCTGGATCTTTGCTATTCCTACATTTGGGTGATCATTAGAGTGCTTGATATACCATGTTAGCATGCGATCCTAAAGGCACGCTTACCAATGTAGCCTTCTTAATGTTTTCATCTATGACCCTTTGCGCTTCCCACACTGGTCTTACCACAAATATGAACTGGTCCGGATCCTCATTCCCTACTCCTCTGAATATGGGTAGCTTGATCATGCTCACCATGTTGAACTGTGGGTTTGGAGGTGGAGTGGGTGGAGATGGGGGTGAAGGAGGTGAAGCGGGTGGTGGTGTGGGTGGAGATGGAGGTGAAGCGGTGGTGGAATGGGTGGAGGTGGTAACTGTGGAATGCATTGCCTTATCAAACTGACCGCACTTCTTGGAGAGACCCGAGCGAGCTCTTCCTCTCTCTCTCATGAAGGTGAAATAAAGGGACTGTTTCCTAATTCCCCGCTACCTTTGCAGATCTTCCCACTCTGCATTGTTCCAAACATTAATGTATTCACATAACCCGCTTTTCACATAACAACATCTTAATCCAAGTATTCAAAGATTTAATGTACTTACCTCGCGGTCCCTTGAGAAAACATCGTTCTATTTTGTTGTAGCTCATGGTTGACTACCACAAACTCAGTGATAAATCCCCCTATTATTCGGTTAAGCCGATGATCAACAGCTCGCCCAATCTTATCTTCTAATGCCTCTAGTCTACGCACTAATTCCATATTCCACATTATCGGTTGGTCAAGCTTACACCTTCCCTGGCTCTCGGCTAACCCTGTGATCCACTCATGCAGTTAAGAAGGAAAGGATGTGAAGAATATCTCGTGGATTTCCGTATACACGTAGCAATCTAGCCACCTTTTCTCGGATATCTATCGAGTTCTGTTTTCATGTGTCATGAACTCGTGAATCTTCTTGTCCAACCACTCTTTAATTTCCTTCTTTGTTGGGTTCCAGTGGCATGACATCAGACATCCCTTAGGCAGATCTCGGTCCCACCAATGGAGCCATTTGTTGGCTACGTGGGGCCTGACCCAGGTTCAACAGTGAGTTTAGCCAAGCAAATCCTGGTACTACTGGCCGTTTTGGCAACAGTCGACGAAGCGTGGACTAAGGTCTCACACGAAGTAGTATGGGAGGGTGTTGGAGCTAGGTTTCTGCACCCTAGGGATGTCTTGATGAGGGTTCTGGAGGTTCACGATCCTAATTTGCGCTCTGCGCTGCTTCGCGTAGCTTTCTATTCTTTGCAACCCGTGCACACCTTCGTATTATTCTGATCTGATCCTTACTATGCTATTATGTTAGTGCTTAACTTAGTTTGTGTGGGTCCAATATTCTTATTACTTATTCAACTTCTAGATTAGTGCGAGTACTCGAAAACAATATAAATGCGTAAATATAACTAGAACACAGAAATGTAGATCTACAAACAGACACACAATATTCTGAATCAATCTTATCTTTATTAATGCTCAAGTTCAGTTACAGATCCGACTCCACCCTGCGCACTCAGTTGCAGGGCTTCGCGCACTTAGCTACAAACTATACTAGGCCTCTGCGCACTCAGCTGCAAAGAATCTACCTACCACTATGAGCCAATACACTTCAGACTCACTTCTATCTTCTAACCATGCATTCACATCTATTTGTTACTTATCCAAAACTCCGAACTAACTTTACACTTAGAGCCTCGCTCTATTTATACAATCCCATGGTCTACGAACCATGGGTAGGCCGACACACTTTACATTAAATTATATTATCTTAGGCGGACAACCCTAGACTCTCGTGCTCTGTGCCTACATTTCGAAGGGTCTTTACATTACACTTGACCAAAATTCTGGCTTCAAGTCCCAAAAACATGCTATGGGGGGATCCGCTGCCCAAAAGATAATAAGAATGAAAACACAATTACAGTAGGAAAAAATCACCAGTATATTGTAACACAAGTATCTTGTGAAGAGTATTTTTATTAATGGTGCTCTAGCAACACAGAAAAAGTACAATGCTTGATCAAAAGAGTTACAGTGTTCAGGAACCAACCCTGAATAATTTGACTGAATGAAGTATTTAAATAAAATTTACAAAAACTATTACAATTAATGCCTCGTTGACATGGCATTCTATTATTAACTTCGAAATAACAGAAATGAAATAATGTGACCAAAAGAGGTGAATTTTGCAAAATGATTTGGACATCTGGCACTGCTTTGGTGGAGACCAGTTGCTAAGTGGCCACTATTTGTGTGTTGCACTGGTGAAGTTGGCCCCTTCGTTAATCTTGGAATTCACAAAGTTTATCCCACCCCTCTTCATCTGGAATGAAAATTTTTGTTACTTTGCATAGATCTCATTTACCTCGGTAAACCGAGCGAATGTGGGTTTTACTACAAAAATGTGTTTTATCTCATGTTGGATGTAACTCATATTACTGATAGCTTCATAAAAAGCTCTCCCTGTCATAGCACCTTTGATGTGGAAAGACTTGGATGTATCCTTTGCAATGTCTTGAAGCTTCTTCTTGTAATATTCCCTTGTCATCAATTTGTCATTGATAACAAATAAAGAGGGAAAGCCCTTCTTATTTAATGCTTCTATTCTGGTGAAAAACCTGTTAACTACTATCTCCAAAGTGTGACATTTCTCTGTCATTTGCACCACCAAGTTCTTATTTTTCAGAACTTTCTTTACTTCTAGGATCATTTTTGTTCTATCATCTACTCCCAAATCATCCAGCTCATATATGTTTTTGGAATTGAGAAACTTTCTGATGCTGTTGGTTGTGGCAGGAATTTCTCCCAATTCAGCATTGATAGTGGAAATGGTTTGCTTGGCTTTCTCCATCAACTCTTTCTGTTCAAATATAATATGGATACATAGCCAGCTTTCACCTATTTCTTCAATGATATTGTTCCATATAATTTATTTAACTTGGGCCAATGTGTGGCCAATAGAGGACTCAGTTGCTGACTTCCTCCATACTTCTACCTGGTTTTGAGCTCTCTGTAGCTCTACTGCATGGAAAGTCTCAGTCTTTTTCTTCTAATCTTGTAGAAGATTGACTTGAGCCTGCAATATTTTGATTTCTTCAGTCTGGAGAGACATGTTCTATACTACATTTGTCAACTGATGAGTAGCTACCACTATGTTCTTTGTAGAAGATGTAGTTGTAGGAATTGCTATGATAGGGAGTGCTTCCAAAGGAACAACAACCATTTTGGTAGCTTGCTCCTTTTCTTTTATTATATTTTCCATATATGTTTCCATTTGCTTCAATTGTGCACTTTTCTCGATGATGAGCTTCATCATATCTGCCTTTTGTGTCTCTGTTTCTTCAATGTCCTTGGCCAAAGGATCTTCTGTGGTTGGTAACTTCAACTGCTTCCTTAATGCTGCTATGTCTATATTATTTTTCCTCACGAGCTCTTCTGCAACATTGATATTGGTAGGATCATAACCTACTTTGATCACCAAGTCCTCCAAAGCTTTGATCCTTGTGTCTTTGGCAAGTGCAGAGACCTTCTCCATCTTCAATTGTGATTGAACATTGGCTAATGTAACCTACAATTTAGACAAACTCATAGCAATGTTAGTGAGAGTAGATGAAATCATCTACCCAGTCTACTTGTGCATGTCCATTTGGTCAATGGGATGTATGTTTTTCACATCAAATTCAAATGATGTCTTCTTTTATTCTGATGCTACGTAGGGAATCTGTGCTTGGAGGAATTCCATTTGCATTTTACCTTTCTCTGAATCAAAGGCTTATAGCAGCTTGCTTTGAGAACTAGAAGTCTGATTCCAAAATTGAGTGTATGTGTTGATATTCAAGGCCTCATTCTTCACTTTAGTTTCCTTGAACATGTAAAATATACTCTTTTCTATCTCCCCGATGGTAGATGTGATAGTTTGCATAACCTTCTGTTGATCTTATTAAGCTGTGGAGGTAGTGGGAGAAAGTGTAGTCTGATCATCCACTAAATAGGAAACAAGTGGATCTTTACTGGTGATAATGTTCTCTTTCTCTGAATCCTTGCCTAGGCTTAGTTTAGAATGCAGCTTGGCCTTCTTTCTGTACATGATTTTAAAGCATTCACTAGAAATTCAGTCACTGAAGGTGACTCTTCTTCTTTGCTCCTCTTTGATGATTTCTCCTTTGTGATAGGAGTCTGCACTGTTGAAGTGGACACTAGCCACTCCTCTGCCTCTTGTAGGGTGTTCTTAGTCCATTATAGCTAGTTTTCATACTTTTCTATCTCTCGTATGGCTGTGTGGAAATAAGCATTATATTTATTCTCTACCCTTAACTTAGAGATGACCCCCAATGGATCATATGACCAGGTGAAACTAAGGTTGAACTGCATTTCTTTCAGTAGTTTATCTGCGTCTTCCCCTGCTGTTGCAAATGAAAGGTGAAATTTGTGTTTTGATTTTGAATTGGGACTTCTTCTTGGCACTCATCCATATTAAACATTTTCTTGATGTATTCTAGAGAAAAAATTCTCATTCGGAGGAATTTTGGCAGCTTGTAAGGTGGAATCTCACACCCAAATATCTTTAGTTCTGTATAATTCTGATAGAGGTACCAATCCCGTATCTGGAATTAGTTTGAGAGTTGCAAAACTTTCCTAATTTCTTTACTCATCCTTGGATCTGACCTCTTTCTTAGGACACTGAGTACTGGATGCACAAGCATCTCTATGAACTATTTGTATGAGTATTCCTTTTGTTCCTTCATCACCAACATAGTCTGGAAGATGACTTATAGTTGATTTCCTTGTTCATCCATCTTTTGTAAGGAAAGCTTGATGTTGTCTCCCTGAAAATATAAAAACATATAAACCAACACATAAGCATATTTGAATACCCCCTTACTATGGAATTTGATAAACTGCTCATGGATAGAATCTACAAGAAATTGGCTAAAGTTAAACAAGAAGGGAGGCTTAGAATCTATAGATAAAATCGAAAGAAATCCTATAATTGGCTCATTTACCGACTGATCTAAGTAATAGCTAAGGATGTGGGAGATGACTGTGATGATTTGCTTGGCTCTCTCAGGGAAAATGGAGGATGGATAGGGAGGATTTTTCTTAGGTAATGGGGCATCTTCAGTCAAGAAAATTTCAAGGTTTTTGGCCCTTCTAAAAAAGTCTAGCTTCTGATACAATTAAATTAGTGCTTCATGGGAAAAAGGAGCGGAATTCTCTATTGTAGGGGCTTGCATCATTTGGTCTATGGCTTGGGGAGCGATAGTCAACACAATTTCTCCAGTAGGGGCAATAATAGCTCTCTGTCTTGGTAAATAACTTGCATGACACTTCTTAATGAATTCAGGGGTCTTGTGGGTATGAGGAAAGATATAATGCGGAAAATTGGATTCCCACAGTTGAATATCATCAAATTTATCTATGAATTTGTCCTCAAGCCAGAAATACATCTAAAAATATCAAATTCATAGAGAGTTTCATGAATTTTATAGTCTCTATCTGCCAAAGGGATGTGGTGAAAATCAATGGGAGGGTGGATCAGAGGACTCACAGGTTCTTCTAGTCCCTTGTCTTTTGGAGGCATGATTGGATAAAGCTATGGACAGTGGTGAAATCTGGATTATAGGTTTATAGTACACGGAGAGGACTTGCACACCTGTACTAAAAATGGAAATGGCAGCAAAACAATGGGAATGGCAGTGTACAGACTCAGTAACTAGTGAACAGGCGAAAGGAGGGATTATATAATATTTTGGGCTTTCCCTTTAATGGTGGCATGGGTTTGTTGAGTTAATGGTTAAACCATTTTATTTCCTAATGATTTAATTTTGGAGGGAGCGGAGGTAATTGGCGGAATCAATGGGAAGATGATGTGGTGGAGGGTGAGTGGCGAGAGTGCAACAAACAGAGCAGTAGTATCGGGAGGCAGAGAAACTGTTTTTCAGGGGGGAGGCAGTTCCTGGTTTCAGCCGAGGGGGGTGAGAAATCAGATGGTGCTGACACATTGCAGCGGGCGCAGTTTCGAATATGCCCATTTCGGATCCCCCTCCCCCGATGGTAAAGTTCAGATGGTGAGGGGGGGCCGCAACGCAACTTGGGCCGTTGGATGTTGAAAGGTGGGTGCGGACGAGGGGAGAAGTAGTGGGATGATAATGTGATGTGACAGGGCATGTGGTGGGGTCAGGAAAAATATTTGATGCATAGCAGGGGAATATTTAAATTGTATGGTGGCATAATGAAACTTAGGAATTGGGATTATATACCAAAATCAATCGATATGTTGAAATTTAGAGTCAAACTATAATACTTTTTGCCTTTTCTCTGTGCATGAAAATACATTTGAAATTCAATTTAGAATAAAATCTCCATGCTTTTCTGCCAACCACCATAGTGCTTCTACCTACCCTTTCTCATTTCAATTCTTTTTCTAAGCTAAAATTTTCTCTTCTTGTTTTGGAGGGTGCATTTAAACTAGCAAACCCAAATCATTTTCTTTTGTAAAAATCTACCTCATCCTATCACTTATTTTTCTATTGATTTAGATTAAACTGTTGAATCAATTTTATTTCTACGTAGCTACTGATTTACCAAGATTAAATTGTTTGGAAAACCTTTATTCACTAACCTATTTAACATAAATTTAAATGTGTTTAGTCATGATTAAACTGTATGACCTGGACATAATTTCAGTCGTTGTGGCACTCAATGATAATTTTCACACAACCTTATTTGCTAATTAATCAAAAGAACTAACTTATCAGTAGTGGCACTTAGACTTTCAACACTTTTAGTATTAGTTTCTATTTTTTTTCTTTTGTGGGGTTCTTATTTCCTTTTTGCTTATTTATTTTTTAACATACCCTCTTTTAATTTTATTTTTTCATATTTTTGGAAATCATTTGAATATTGAAATTATGTACAATCTGAAATCACAAATACAAAATACTCAATCACCTTGAGATCCTATAATTTATAGGACCCTTATAGTGGCTCTAGATGGGTATGGCACTTCTCCAAGTGAAGTGTCAAGAACATATGATCAATAGCCTTAAGTACTTCATGTCTGTAATGACTTCATTTGATTTCTTTGCTGTCTAAGATACTATTGGTAGCTCATAAATCCAGGCTTAGGCCTTCACTGCAGGCTTCAACCTTTGTTAATAATTTACCCAATCAAAACCATCAGGACTATGATATTTACAATGATGAAAGGAAAATCTGTAGGCTAAGAAAACTAGTGTTTCAACATCCTACCATTGACAGGACCTCCAGGTATCTCTGCTCCATCTAGGTCCTTAAAGTAGAATGCATTATTTCCCTCGAAAGCATGAATAATATATGGTCCATTCCAAAGATTATCAAACTTTCCATGTTATCCTTTGTCTTCCCTCCTTGAATCCCATCTCAAAACTTGGTCCCCAATGTTAAAAGTCATCAACTTTTATTCTTCTATCAAAGATATTTTGGACATTTTATTGAATAACTTGGGTCCTATTGTATACTTCCTCACTGGACTGCTGCAACTAGATATTTTGATTAATCCTTCTTTGTACATCATTGGGTTCAAATTGTACTTCTTGAATGATCTTCATGGCTGGAACTCCTAAGGAGGATAGAAAAACTGCATCCATCCCATAGACCAATTGGTATGGTGACATGCCAATTTATTTTTTAGTAGTAAGTCTGTAAGCTCAAAGTGCATTGACCAGCTTGTTGTGCCAAGACTTGTTGTTGTCCTCTAACAACTTTTTGATGATGTTTACCAAAATATTGTTTGAGGATTCAGCCAACCCATTACCTTGAGGGTAATAAGTTGTTGAATGTCCCAAAGTGGTGGTATTTATGGAAAAATTCAACCATCTTTTTAGATTTAAAGGTTACAACATTATTAGTCATCATTTTTCTAGGACAGGAAAATTTGGAGAGGATATTAGTCTTAAGGAATTTAATAATGATAGCATCAGTGGCATTACTAGAAGGGGTGGCCTCTATCCACTTGGTAAAGTAATCAGTGGCTGTAAGAATCAACTTATGTTGGGCAAAGGAAGAGGGATGAATTTCACCAATGAAATCCAACCCCCCTTGCTAGAAAGGGATTTCAACAGAGATAGGCTTTAAGGGCACGGGCAACAGTTTTCTCTTTCCCTAGAAATCTGGCATTTATGACATGAGGTGACTTGTCCATGTGGGTTCCATTTTTGGCTTCTTTACCACATCATTAAAATCAAAAGGTTCTTCTAATGGAACTAAACCCCTAGGTAGAACATTATCCTTAAGCTATAGTACTTCAAATTCTTCCTCTTCTGGATCTATTTCATGCAATTCTAATTTATTTACATCTTCATTGACTGAAATGTTTATATCTAGATCATCAAGATGCTTATCTATACTAACATATTCAACAATCTAATTTTCTACTTCACACTCTAAATATATGGTGTACTCTTCATACTCATCCTTGGATTGCAAAAGGCTTTCAATTTCTTTGTCACTTCCAAATACCTGCCAATGTCTCATATTTTCAAGTAGAGTTGGATAGTGTTTAACCTCCACTATATATTGTTTGTTGGGATGAGGCATTTTACATGTGCTAGCTGAAAAAGCTAAACCATTAGCCAAGACATTCTAATTTCTGGGAATGACAACAAGATTATACTCTTCAAAGGTTCCTAGAAAGTCAAGCACATCACTTATGTATGCTCTCGACCTAGGATGTTTGGCAGCATACTCTCCCTTGATCTGTCTTACAATTAATTTAGAATCCCCATGAACAACAATTCTTTTAGCACCTAACTTCTTCAATAATTGCAATCCTAAGAGAAGTGCTTCATATTCCACTATATTATTGGTGCAATGAAAGTTGAATTTATAGGAATGACCCTCTGCATGGTTGTTCCCTAAATTGGACACTCAAACACCTACCCCTGAACCTACTTTGCTACAAGAGCCATCAAATCTCATGTTCCAAAAAGGCTCAGTTTTAGTGTGTTGTTGCACAATTAGAGTTTGATTTTCATGTTTTTTTATCAATATCATTTTCTTCTTGAATAACATGTGCATCAATGCCTTCATCATTGTAAAGAATGAAAGAGTATAGGTCGGAATGAAAAGAGTAGAGAGGGTAGTTATGAGGTTTATCTTGACTGCTTACCATATACTTCATTAAAGTTTCCCTATATAGTATTCTCTGTTGACCAAACACTAGTATAGTGGCATAAGTCATGTCCATTTGCAGGTTTCCTTGTAATTTTACTTCCCATGAGCATGACAACATGCCGTACTTTGGGGGAATGTTTGCAACCACTATATCCATCACTAGGATTTTAGCAGGGATTTGGGCTAAAGTAACACATAGGTCTTTGATAAGACCTAGGCATCTAACTTTGCTCGAATCAAAGGAATACAAATCTGTGTATTGTCTATTAATGTCCAGTCCTAGTTTCTCCATGACTGCTTTGGGCATTAAATTATGGGATGCACCTGAATCTAGCATAGCATTATGAAGAATTTTATCATGAATATTCAAACTGACATAAAATGGAGGGACTCCTCCTTCTTGCGGTTTTCCTTCTACTTCTAGCCCAAATAGGAACTCAGGTTTATCATCACTCAAATTTACATCATCAGTTTTCTCCCCAATGTTTAATGCATTTAGGACTTGAGTCCTGTATACATTCTTTTTGACTAATTCAGTTAAGGGGATAGAAATTTTCAACTTGGCAAGTTCATTTTATATACTGAACGGTGTTTGATTTTTAAGCATATTTGAAAAATCAGACTTATTAACAATTAGTTTTGTGGCCAGTTCAGTTTGTTGGCTAGTAGAAGGAAGATCAGTTTGAGTATTTCTAGAATATGTATCAATTTACTTTTTCATGGTAGCTTATGTTGGCTTTTTTCCAATATTTTCTGTGGTTTTCTTAGGGGTTTTTGGTTGTTTTCTTGGGATTACAATCAGAGACCTTTTTACCAATATTTTCAGCATTCTTTTTATTTGCAGTATCTTGATTTTTCTTACTTCTAAGATTATACTTCCTATGAACTTCCGTTATGGCATTTTCAAATCCCTGTTTGTATTGCTTTGACTTTTTGGAATCCATTTCAGTCTCGACTATAAGAAAAAGTTCTTGTTCCTCTTGAGTGAGGAAAACTGTTTCATCATCACTTATCCCTAACAAATTAATTTGGTTATCATCCAAATATTCCACAATATTCCCCTCATCATCTATGTAATTTTCCTGAAAAGGAGGTCGAATCTACTGATCTAGTCCCTTTTGCTCTCTTTGTTTAATTTGGGGAGTATTTCTTCTAAAGTTTTGGTTTCTAGTTTGTTGGACATTTTGGTTTTGGCTTGCTTGATTTTGGTCATTGATGGTCACTCTTTGCATCATTTGATTCACTACTCTGACTAGGTTATCAATCTTATGGTCAACAACAGAAGTAGAAGGTTCTTCTTTTATGGTTACTCTGCATTCAGACTTCAATTTAGTTTTTTTGGCTAGGATGTTGGCTTCAACTTTAATTGCATTTTCTTTCATTTCTTCCAAAGTTGCCGAGTCTCTTTCCCTAAGTTGATACTCCATATCTACATTGAAACCATCTAGAAAATAAATCATGGCTAGACTAGGGGAGGGCTTGATGTCCTGTGGGATGGCATGGTAAACAATATTGAATATTTCACAATACTCTTCCACTATTTCATTGGGTGTTATTTTTAACCTTTTGTATTCATTTAGGAGTTGAAGTGGGTTCTTCTTGATCTCCCTTCTAGATAAAAATGCTTGATGGAAAGTAGCAAGGTTGGCTATACTTCCTGTAGGTAAACCCCTAAACCACCTCTTCACATCACCTCCTAAGCTCTTGGAAAATAATCTCATTTTAACATCTACTTCATCCACTTCTTGGAGATCAAACACATCATTCATCTTATCTACGTGTTGTTGGGAAGTGTAAGCACCAGTATTATCAAAGGTCACGATTTTGGATGGATAATCTACAGACATAGCATTTAGTTGGCCTGGTAACACCAAGGGTGCATACCTTCTTGCCATAACTATCCTGGTAGATTGAGTTGAGGATGGACCTAGTGGAGGTGTAGTCTGGATAACTACAAGGATGGTAGGTATAATAGTTTGAGAAACCAGAGGTAGGAAAGTTGAAACTACAAAATGAGTAGGACTGGGAGGCTGTAAATGTATAGACTAATATGAATGACTAGACAAAGAGGCTGTTGCAACAGTTAAAGGAAAGAATTCAACAGACTGCTGAATAAAATCTTATTCTATAGCTTGGTCTAATACTGAACTAAACCTTGTAGTTTGTGAAACTGTTGTAAATATTCAAGATCAGGATCTGTTCTAAGGTGTTGGGTTTGGGAAAAATATGGTTGCAGTATGGCTTTGTCTATGACAGTTTGATCTATAAAAGCCTCAGACTTCGATCTAAACAAAATTTGTTGAAAAGGCAAATCAAATTCTATATCTTGTAAAGTTTCAAATTTCTCTGGAAGAGAATTAGACCTTGACAAAGGAATATTTTCTAAAGGAGACTTGAATCTAGACAAGGGACTATTACTACCTTGACTCTCGGTAAATATTTTCTTTCTCACCAGTTTCTCAAGGTCATCTACAATTTTAGCAGGGTTGGGATCAGGGTGAGATCTAGTGTGAATTATTTTGGGAGCCAGGGTTATGAAAAATCATCACACAAAAATCAAAATCAAAATCAGAGATACAACAGATATTTACAAAAAACAACCTCAGATCATGTATTTCATATGGATACATCAATTTCTTACTAAAATACTGATTTTAAACTAGGGAATAATAATGTTTTGTATTAAAATGTATTCGTCCCGAGTATGGTCATAGCTATGTTATCATTTTGTATTTTTGAGGTTGTGGGAGTAAATACATTCGACAACATCAAACTACTTTTGAATGTTGGGATCTAGCCCTACTAGCTTCAGAGGGGGCTCCCTCTTTATGATTTAACTTGGTTTGTAAGTTGATTTTAGGCTAGTTATGATTATGCTTGGTTGTTTGTTTGAATATGTTTGATTGGTTGGTTGGTCAATCTAATCAAATTATTTTCTTTCCATTGGGATATGGAGTCAAATTAAGTTGGATGCTGCATCAAAAGTTCAAAGGAGTAATCACAGGGCAAGCTAGTTACATTTACTAGATCTTTAAATTGAATTATGGAATGGAGAAAGAGGTGATTCAGTAGTGATTGAAAAGAATTTAAGAATTTCTCAATTAGAGTTTAGAAGAAAACATACAGATTGTAAACGTAGTCCAAATAAGGTGCTAAAAAACATATCTTATTTTTCACATGTCCTATTTTACAATAAGATTTCAGATGCATAACATAAGAGAATAACAATGAAAACACAATTACATAGGAAAAACATCACCAGTGTATCGTAACACACGTATCTTGTGAAGAGTCTTTTTATTAATGGTGCTACAACAACGTGGAAAAAGTACAATGCTTGATAGAAAGAGTTACAATGTTCAGGAACCAACCATGAATACTTCGACTAAATGAAGTATTTAAACAAAATTTACAAAAAATATTACAATTAATGCCTCATTGACATAGCATTCTTTTATTAACTTTAAACAAAAATGAAATAATGCGACCAAAAGAGGTGAATTTGGAGAAATGATCTAGACATTTGGCAATGCTTTGGTGGAGAAGAGTTGTTGAGTGGCCACTATTTGTGTGTTGCACTGGTGAAGCTGGCCCCTTTGTTAATCCTAAAATTCACACAGTTTATCCCATTGCTCTTCATCTGGAATGAAATTTTTTGTTACTTTATGGTAAATCTCATCTACCTCAGTATACCGAGCGAATGTGGGTTTTACTACAAAAATGTGTTTTATCTCATGCTGGATGTAACTCATATTACTGATAGCTTCATAAAAAAATCTCCCTGTCATAGCACCTTTGATGTGGGAAGACTTGGTTGTATCCTTTGCAATGTCTTGAAGCTTCTTCTTGTAATCTTCCCTGGTCATCAATTTGTCATTGATTACAAATAAAGAGGGCAAGCCCTTCTTATTTAATGCTTCTATTCTGGTGAAAAACATGTTCACTGCTCCAAAGTGTAACATTTCTTTGTCAGCTGCACAACCAAGTTCTTCTTTGTCAAAACTTTCTTTACTTCTAGGATCATTTTTGTTCTATCATCTACTCCAAAATCATCCAACTCATATATGTTTTTGGAATTGACAAACTTTATGATGTTATTGGCCGTGGCAGGCATTTCTCCCAATTCAGCATTGATAGTGGAAATGATTTGTTTGTCTTTCTCCATCAACTCTTTCTGTTCAAATATAATCTAGATACATAGCCAGATTTCATCTATTTCTTCAATGATATTTTTCCATATAATTTCTTTAACTTGGGCTAGTGTGTGGCCAATAGAGGACTCAGTTGCTGACTTCCTCCATACTTCTACCTGGTTTTGAGCTCTTTGTAGCTCTACTGCATGGAAAGTCTCAGTCTTTTACTTCGATCTTGTATAAGATTGACTTGAGACTGCAATCTTTTGATTTCTTCAGTCTGGAGAGTCATGTTCTGTACTACATTTTCCAACTGATCAATAGCTGCCCCTGTGTTCATTGTAGAAAATGTAGTTGTAGGAATTGCTATCATAGGGAGTTCTTTCAAAGGAACAACAACCATTTTGGCATCTCGAGCTCTTCTGTAACATTTATATTGGTAGGATCATAACCTACCTTGATCACCAAGTCCTCCAAAGCTTTGATCCTTGTGTCTTTGGCAAGTGCAGATACCTTCTCCATCTTCAATTGTGATTGACCATTGGCCAATGTAACTTGCAATTTAGACAAACTCATAGCAGTGTTAGTGAGAGTAGATGAAATCATCTGCCGAGTCTGCTTATGCATCTCTGTTTGTTCAATGGGATGTATGTCTTTCACATCAAATTCAAATGATGTCTTCTTGTATTCTGATGCTACCTTGGGCTGGGGAATCTGTGCTTCGATGAATTCCATTTTCATTTTACCTTTCTCTGAATCAAAGGCTGACAACAACCTACTTTGAGAACTGGAAGTTTTCTTCCATAACTGATGGTATGTGTTGATCTTCAAGGCCTCATTCTTCACTTTAATTTCCTTGAAAATGTCAAATATACTCTTTTCTGTCTCCCCTGTGGTAGATGTGCTGGTTTTCATAACCTGTTGTTTATCTTGTGAAGTTTGGGATGTAGTGGGATAAGGTGTAGTTTGATCACCCACTAAATAGGAAACAAGTGGCTCTTTAGTGGTGATAATGTTATCTCGCTTCGAATCCTTGCTTAGGCTTAGTTTAGAATGCAGCTTGGCCTTCTTTCTGTACATGATATTAAAGCCTTCACTAGAAATATTAGTCACTGAAGCTGACTCTTCTTCTCTGCTCCTCTTTGCTAATTTCTCCTTTGTGATAGGAGTCTGCACTGTTGAAGTGGACACTAACTCCTCCTATACCTCTTGTAGGGTGTTCTCAGTCCATTCTAGCTGGTTTTTATACTTTTCTATCTCTGTTCTGGCTATGTGGAAATACGAAGTAGATTTATTCTCTATCCTTAACTTTGAGATGACCCCCAATGGATCACATGAACAGGTGAAACTAAAGCTAAACTGCATTTCTTTCAGTAGTTTATCTGCTTCTTCCCTTGTTGCCCTGCTATTGCAAATGAAAGTACCTATTTGTGTTTTGATTTTGAATTGGGACTTCTTCTTGGCAGCTACAAAGTGGATCTCATCCATATTAAGCATTTTCCTGATGTATTCTAGAGAAAAAATCCTCATTGGGAGGAATTTTGGTAGCTTGTAAGGGGCAAGCTCACACCCAAATATCCCCAGTTTTGTATAATTCTTATAGGGGTACGAATCCCTTGCCTGGACTTGGTCTAATAGTCGCAAAACTTTCATAATTTCTTCATTGTTCCTTGGCTCTGACCTGCTGCTTAGGAGATTGAGTGCTAGATGTACAAACATCTCTATGAACTATTTGTATGAGTATTCCTTCTATTCCTTCATCACCAGCATAGTCCAGAAGATGAATGACGTTTGATTTCCTTCTTCATCCAGCTTGTGTAAGGCAAGCTTGATGTTGTCTCCCTGAAAATATAAAAACATGTAAACCAACACAGAAGCATATTTGAATACCTCCTCAGTCTAGAATTTGATAAACTGTTCATGGATAGAATCTGCAACAAATTGGTTGAAGTTAAACAAGATGGAAGGCTTGGAATATGAAGAGAAAATGGAAAGAAATCCTATAATTGGCTCATCTACCCACTGATATGAGTAATAGCCAAGGATGTGGGAGATGACAGTGATGATTTTCTTGGCTCTCTCAGGGAAAATGGAGGATGGATAGGGAGGATTTTTCTTGGGTAACGGGGCATCTCCAGTTAAGAAAAGTTAAAGGGTTTTGGCCCTTCTAGCAAAGTCCAACTTCTGATACAATTCAACCAGTGCTTCATGGGAAAAAGGAGTTGCATTCTCTACTGTAGGGGCTTGCATCATTTGGTCTATGGCTTGGGGAGTGATAGTGAACATAATTTCTCCAGTAGGGGCAATAATAGCTCTCTGGCTTGGTAAATAAATTGCATGACACTTCCTAATGAATTTAGGGGTCTTGTGGGTACGAGGAAAGATATAATGGGGAAAATTGGATTCCCGTAGTTGAATATCATCGGATTTATCTATGAATTTTTCCTCAAGCCAACAATACATCTCAAAAAATTCAAATTCATAGAGATTTTCACAAATTTTATAGTCTCTATCTGCCAAAGGGATAGGGTGAAAATCAATGGGAGGGTGGATCAGAGGACTCATAGGTTCTTCTAGTCCCTTGTCTTTTGGAGACATTATTGGATAAAGCTATTGACAGTGGTGAAATCTGGATTATAGGTTTATAGTAGGCATAGAGGACTTGCACACCTGTACTAAAAAATGGAAATGGAAGCAAAACACTGTGAATGGCAATGTACAGACTCAGTAACCAATGAACAAGTGAAAGGAGGGATTATATAATATTCTGGGCTTTCCTGTTGATGGTGGTGTGGGTCCGTTGAATTAACGGTTAAACCATTTAATTTCCTAACGGTTTAATTTTGGAGGGAGTGGAGGTAATTAGCAGAATCAACTACAGATGACATGGTGGAGGGTGAGTTGCGGGAGCACAACAGATAGAGCAGTAGTATCGGGAGGTGGAGAAACTGCTTTTCGGATGGGGGTGGCACTTACTGGTTTCGGGCGAGGGGGTGCGAAATCACATGGTGCTGACACGTTGTAGCGGGCGTGGTTTTGAATAACGCCCATTTTGGACCCCCACCCCAATGGTAAAGTTTGGATGATGAGGGTGGGGGGGAGGGGGGGGACACAACGTGGGCCTTTGGATGTTGAAAGGTGGGCGCAGATGGGGGGAGAAGTAGCGGTATGATAATGTGATGTGACAAGATGTTCGGTAGGGTCGAGAAAAATATTTAATGTGGAGTGGGGGGATATTTAGACTGTATGGTGGGGTAATGAAACTTAGGAATAGGGATTACATACCAAAATCACTCGATATGCTGAACTTTAGAGTCAAACTCTAATTCTTTTTGCCTTTGCTATGTGCATGAAAATACATTTGAAAATCAATTTAGAATAAAATCTCCATGTTTTGCCTCCAACCACCATAGTGCTTCTACCTAACCTTTCTCATTTCAATTCTTTTTCTAAGCTAACATTTTCTCTTCTTGTTTTTGAGGATGCATTTAAACTAGCCAACCCAAATCATTTTTCTTTTGTAAAAACTACTTCATCCTATCACTTATTTTGCCAATGATTCAGATTAAATTGTTGAATCAATTTTATTTATACCTAGCTACTGATTTATCAATATTAAACAGTTTGGTTAGCCTTTATTCACTAACCTATTACATAGAAATTTAAATGTGTTCAGTCATGATTAAACTATATGACCTGAACAAATTTTAAGTCATTGTGGCATTCAAAAACAATTTGCACACAACCTTATTTTCTAATGAATCTGTTATCACTAAAAAAATTTCAAAGGAAAAGGGTAAGGTAAGGAAGAATTGGTCTTGGTTATTCTCATGCTCCTTTCATGCATAAGAAGCACTTGGCAAACTCAGGGTCAGCATACATCAGAGTTCTTTGAAGGCTCAAGCAAGGCAAGTAAGGTAATCCTAAATTTTGATATAGATTACATTTTGAAAGTTTTCCTTGAAGAATTGTGTTTATTATGTTCTGTTTTGAACAAGCTTCATGACATGTGGAGAAAGCCATTTCAAGAAAAAGAAAGACTCAAAAATATTAAATTTTGGTCTTAAAACTATGTTTCGAAATTACACAGCAGTTTCGTAGTGCGCTACGAAACTACTGTAATTGATGCCTAATGCACAACGGTTTCGTAGCGCGCTACAAAACTGCTGTAGCTGCATATTGTGATTTGATGGACCATTTTTGTAAGAGAAAGGGAAATCTTCTTTGAATAGGAGGGTCTGAAAGGGAGCATTCATGAAGTATAAGTGTCTAGCAAAGGCAAAACAAGGAAAGGAAAGACATTTATGAACTCCAAAGTTTTATGTTATGAAAAGAGCAGTCGACTTCCAAGGGGATTACCAAGCAATGGAAAACTCATCTCTGAAAAGTGAAAGAGGTTTTCATTCCTAATATACTGAAGTAAAAAACCCTCTTCCACTTTCTTCAAATCCATTATGATCTGGGAGAAATGAAGGACCAAACTTGCGCTACGAAACTGCTGTAGGTGTAGTTTTTCACAAGCATATTTCTCTGTTTTACACCTGGTTTTCAAAGACACATTATGGGCTGTAGGAAAGGTGTTTCAAAAAACCAAGACAAGTTTTTGTTCAGTACGGATTGGTACAAAAACACCTCCTTCAGTTTTTCCAAATACATTTTTTATGAGAAGATATGAGCTTTGTCCTAAGAACTATGTTTCAGCCAGAACAGAGCAAGGAACAGTCTCCTAGTTTCTAGGAGCAGTAAAAGGATGAGGCATCCAATTTTGAGATAACAGAATCAAAATAACTAACTTATCAGTAGTAGCACTTAGAATTGTAGCACTTTCAATATTATTTTCTATTTTTTTCTTTTGTGGGGTTCTTATTTATTTTTTAACATACCTTCTTTTCATTTTTTTTTTCATATTTTTGGAAATCATTTTAATATTGAAATTATGTACAATATGAAATCACACATACAAAATACTCAATCACCTTGAGATCCTATAATTTATAGGACCCTAACAGCTTCAATCGGCTTCCATTTACCCTTCCCAGAAATGGGTCTCCATTCAAATTCGCGAGCTGAACTGCTCCACCATCTATAATCTCTTTGATAACATATGGCCCCAGCCAGGTAATCTAAAATTTTCCTACAAACTTATCAAACTTACTGTTGTTGATCTAAAGATGATCTGAGGTTGTCATTGATGTCAACCCAAGAAGCACCAACGATGACCCTGAACCTTCATGGCACATTGGGCATAATCATTTATGGTTTCTCGTCTCACAACCATTATAGGAATACTTACTCAAAAATATATTTCTACGGTATATAGCTCTCCTCGTAATTCCTCACGGTTTGTAAGTTATTCAAGATTGAAGTTAGTAACCCCAATTAGTGGGCTAAAACCCCATGGGGTTGTGGCATGGAATTTATAATTGATTTTGGTCATTGAATAGTCAATAATTAATAATTTTTTAAGCTCCTAAAATCCCTCCAGCATTCTCTATAGAAGCCCCTCTCAACTCTATAAAAAGAAATCTCATATATCCTCCAAAAGTAGTAACCGTGGAAGTTTCGCTATAACTTTATTTATGCAAAGTCTTAGATGTTGAAATTAAAACCCATTTGAGACGAAATCATGATGAACTTCATGACCTACTTTCAAATCTTGGTTCAATATATTGTCAGAGATATGATCTGTGGAAGTTAGGGTTTTTGTAGGATCCTGAATTTCATTTCAAAGAAGTGACCTTGAGAAAATTGTCATAACGCTCTCTCTGTGAAGCGGATTGGAATGCTGTAAAAAATGGCGGCTAGTTCACAGATTGTAGTTATTTGTGTAGCAATGTGAGAGCTGAAGGAAGAAACAATGACGCGTGGCACACCGTACAAGTTCGCTCTACTGAACTAGTCCATAATTAGGTCATTATGAGAGATTGGGCATAACTTTTCCTTGAAGAATCCAAATCGGGTCAGACCTGTGGCATTGGAAAGAAGACTCAGAGGGAGAATACAAGACTGAAGATCACATATTTGGTATCTGAAATCATAGAGATACATCAGATTCAGTATCATGCTCCTAGAAGGAAAGAAAAAAAACACTAGATCAAGTGTTGTCAAGGGGTGAAAAGGACCAGACTTTCTAGGGCAGCAAAGAGCAAGGTGTAGCAAAATGATGAAATAGAGGTAAGCTCCAGGTAAGTATCTTCTATATATGCATGTTCATCTCTTAATTTTAGTAGGTTCTTTGTATTCTAATTTTTTGTTTTTGTTTAGCATTGACATATGCTTTGCAGGATGAGGTAAGTTTTGATATTATAATGTCATGGTTTTTCCTTGAACTTTTTTTGCAGATATTATATATTCATCAAGGGAAGACTCAATGCATAATATAATATTCTAAAGAGTGATAAAGGATAGCATGACAATAGCAGTAATCAAGGTGCAGAAGAGAAGCAAAAAGTTCTCCACATGAAGTCTTCAAGTGGGCAGCACTGCATACAGTCATTGTAAAACTATCATTGTAAAAGCATCATTGTCAAATTTGTAAAAGTGTCTATCTACCAAGAATTGAAGAGGAAATGCTAGGAGTTCTAGGATCATCATTAGGTGGTTTTGTCATAGTTGGGGTTATGGTCTAGTGTGTCTTATTCTTCTACATCATTCTATATCATTGTAAAGTGGACCATTTTCCCTGGTACATGAGTCCATTCTTATTTTATTCTTCTATAGGGTGCTAGGCTGGTGCAAGAAGTCACTAACAGGTTTAAGACTGTGAAAACTTTAGGGTGGTAGGGTGGTGCTAGGGTGAGTTGTAGCTCATTGGGTGTTGAGGCATCCATTCAGCTGACTACTGAAGAATCTCGGGTGTTGGAGCATACATCTAGTGGGAGTTGGAGAAGAATGCTTTTATAGATTCTAGGAAGTTGGAGCTTTATTTTCAATTGGAGTTGAAGATTAAAGAATTATTAGAAAATCGTTTAGGTGGTTTTTTTCCCAGAGGGGGTTTCCACCTTAAAAAATATGTTCATTTTTGTTCCTTTTGTTTACTACTATCATTGTACAAACACTGATAATAATTGAAGATTAAATAATGCTCTGAAAGATTAATAATAATACTAATTGAAAGGAATATTGATTCCCCCCCCTCAGTATTTCCAACAATTGGTATCAAAGCTTGGTTCCTTCAATAGCAGTTTAACAACTAGAAGGATATCATGGAGCATACCAAGAATGGTGTACCTCTGTTCAATGAAAATGATTATGCACTCTGGAAAGGAAGAATTGAGGTCTATCTCTTAGCGCAAGGTTACGAAGTATGGGACAATGTTCAAAATGGCTTTACACCAACCGCGGATGAACAAGGTAAGAAGAACTCGGTAAATGATGCAAAAGAAAAGAATATTATTCTTAGTGGACTTATTGAATCTTATTATCATAAGGTGTTGGGTTATAAAACTACCAAAAATGTATGGGACAAGCTTAGAATATATATGCAGGTGACTCAAATGTCAAAGATAGCTCATCATCTGATGAAGACAGTGATAGTGAAGAAGAAGCCAATGAGAGAGTATTGTTTATGGCCAAGCACAATAAACAAGAGGTATCAAACAATGAAGAAGAAGGGTTGACCATAGAAGAATTTTCTAAGGAGGCAATCAAGCTTATAAAAGAGCTCAAGGCTAAGAGGATCCATTATAATACTCTTGAAGAACAAGTTCAAGGTCTTAAAATTGAAGTTAAATAACACAAATGTATTGAAGAGTCACTTCAAAAGATGTTGGAAGAAAGCAACTAAGAAAGGGAAGCATTAGAAGCCGAAGTAGTCTTGTTGCGTAAGGAAGTGAAGAAGGGAAACACTGTCCAAAACTATGCCAACCGCTCAAGGGTGTTGGAAGAAATCAATAATATAGTGACATGAGACCTCAAGAGAGAAGTCGAACAAAAGCAACAAGAACTTATCACAACATTTTCAAAGATTAGCAGGATCACACAAAAGATGCAGGAAGCAGAAACTGAAAGGAAGGAATTTGATCAAAGATACATATTCATTGTTGACCAAAAGCAAAAGGAATTAAAAACATATTCAATAGAAATAAGTAGGCTTAGGATTGAAAATGAGAAGCAGAAGGAACAGATACAGGTTCTCAACAAAGAAGTAGAGAAGACCACTCTTCTCAAGCTACAGGTTGACGAGGCAGAAAAAAGAAGGAAGATCTTGAAAAGATGGTTTCAAAAAGATATTGCTCAAAAGCAAGAAGAACTTGATGCAACCCGTGATGAGATCAACAAACTCAAGGGATCACAAAAATAACACTTACAAGATATGATAGATGAAGAAGAAAAAATGAAGGCAATTAAAGATGGTAAAGCCCCATTTGATGAAGGTAAAAGCTCCACAGCTTCGGAGGATGATTCTAAGAAGGAAGTTGATCAAAGTTAAAATGAAAAGAAGAATGTTGCAACTCCAAAGAACAAGATCGAAGCAATCAAGAATAAAGGACCACAACAAACTACAAGACTGCCTCCAAAGAAGAATGAAAAATCTTCCAGGTATGTTCGTTTATTTAATGGTTATTGTTTTTTATGTGCTAACTATGGACATATGGCTAGGGATTGTGAAGTTTTTTCCAGGTACAATCATTATCTGCAAAACCCTAGAAGAAAGTTTTTAGGATCACGAGGTAGGTTCAACGATGATTTTGTCAGAAGAGAATACGTCCTAGAGGGGCCAAATATTGAATGTTTCAAATGCCTTAACTATGGTCATAGTGCTCGTGGTTGCAGATATTAGATGGAATTTCCTATGGATAACATTGAATGCTTCAAGTGTCATAACTATGGGCACATGGCTCGATATTTCAGGAATAAGAAGGTTTGGAAAAGGAAACAGATACAAGAAGACAAAGTAGATAACATGGTTTTAGCAGTTATGCTTTCAGGATTTGTAAAAGAAAAAGGTCATGAGGAATTAGCAGTTGCTTCAAATAACAACTCAAGTCAAGATGGCCCATTAGGTGACTCCCTATTTTGAACAATCTGGCTCGTTGATGCCTTAATGTTTGTATAGGAGGAGTCTATGCAGCAGTATATGGCACAAGTCTATGATTGATAGGAAGGTAGTTTAAACAAGATGGTAGTTCCATTAAAGGTTCAGCGGGATCAAAATAGTTGAAGGATTACAGGTTACCAGAAACAAAGCAAGATTGGTTTGCAAAAGCTATGCACAAGTGGAAGGAATTGATTTCGACGAAACATTTGCACCAGTTTCTAGAATGGAAGCCATCAAGATGTTTCTCGCCTATGCATGTTCAAGAAAAATAAAAGTCTACCAAATGGATGTTAAGTCAACATTTCTGAATGGCGAATTAGAAGAAGAAGTTTACATCAAACAACCTGAAGTTTTTCTACTATTAGAAAAAGAAGACTATGTTTGTAGGTTAAATAAGGCTTTGTATGGTCTCAAGCAGGTTCCCAAAGCATGGTATGCTCATCTTGATGGATATCTACATCAACAAGGGTTCAAGAAAGGTATTGCTGATAGAAATCTTTACACACAAATAGATAAAGATAATTTAACAATTGTTGAGTTATATGTGGATGATATAATCTTTGGTAACAATGATGATCGACTAAGTAAGAAATTTTGTACAAAGATGAAAAGTGAATTCGAGATGTCTTTACTTGGTGAGTTGACATACTTCTTAGGGCTTCAGATATCTCAGCAAGAGAAAGGAATATTTATATGTCAAGCCAATTACATCAAGGAAATTCTCAAGAAATTCAAAATGGAAGATTACAAACCCATCCTTACTCTGATGGTAATAGGTTGCAAATTGAGCATAGATGGCTCATCTAAGGATGTGGATAAGAGGTTGTCTAGATCTATGATTGGTAGTCTTCTATATGTAATAGCCTCCCGACCAGATGTTATGCAAGCAGTTGGAAAAGTAGCAAGATTCCAAGTAGCAATAGAAGAATCACATATTATTGTCATCAAAAGAATTCTTCAATATCTGAAGGGCACAATAGAATATGGCTTGTGTTATCCCAAGGGCAAAAATCTCATTATTCAAGCCTTTACAAATGCAAATTGGGAAGGAAGCATTGATGATCGTAAGAGTACTTATGGAGCAACATTCTATCTAGGTGGTTGTATCGTATCATGGTTGAGCAAAAAGAAAACCTCAATCTCGTTATCTATAGTGGAAGCAGAATAAATTGTAGCGGAAACTTATTGTACTGAAGTCCTTTGGATGAAACAAACTTTGCAAGATCTTCAAGTACAATTCAGTGAGCCTATTCCCATCTTCTGTGATAACACTAGTGCCATCAGCATCTCCAAGAATCTTGTCATGCATTCAAAAACAAAATAAATTCTGTTCAAATATCATTTTGTTAGAGAACAAGTCGCTGAAAATAATATCAAATTTGAATATGTTGGTACAAAATAACAAATCGTTGATATCTTCACTAAACCTTTAACGTGTTAAGCATTTGAATATCTTTGCCACAAGCTTGGGATTCTCCCAAGTTTGTAGGAATTTACAAGGTAAGTTCCTCAGACAAAACACCAAATGACACCGCTCATGAATATATCACAGATCAATACACCAGTATTGTTGACGTGGTTAAAACCCTCAAAGAGGGAAACAATCCATGGCTTGAGCCAACGTAGCCACTTCAGGAAATTCATTAATAAAAGAATGAAATTTTACATAAGCTTCTCTCATGAACGGTTTCCCTACAAATGACCCTCCATGCTCTTTAAATAGAGATCATGGACCAATCGGGTGTTAAACCATGGATCAAGTGTCTATAATACTGAGTAGAGAATGAACCATCAGATCACTAAATATTGTGATCATCGGATTGTAAGTTACAAAAGTACATAGTAAAGAAACACACTTTACCTAACTCTACACTAGACCAAGTTATACTTAACTATTTCCTATGTTTTGAAATATCCTAACATGCCCCCTTAAGAACAACTTGGGATAGGATTGAAGGATGTACAAATATGACACAATAAGAGAAGGAAGGAGGCATTAGAGCCTATCCACCCTTAGTGACAACTTCCTGGACTCCAACCATAAATCGAAGTTTCGTAAACTTCGCCTCTGTGAGAGACTTTGTAAAGATGTCTGCAACTTGATCATCTGTTGAACAATATTGCACTTCAAGAATATGGTCGTGAATGAGCTTTCTGATGAAGTTCATGTGCATTTCAATGTGTTTGCTGCATTGATGTTGGATTGGATCTTTGCATAGTTGAATAGCACTTTGATTATCACACCAAAGTGTAGTCGGATGCTGCTGTTGAAAGCCAAACTCTGACATGATCTGACGAATCCATAGGGCTTCCTTACTAGCTTCTACGGCACCACGCTAATCTGATTCTGCTAAAGAAAGAGAAATGGCACTTTGTTTCTTGCAAGCCCATGTAATAGGTCCTGAACCAAGAGTGAACACATAACCTGCAATATACTTCCGATCATTAGGGTCACCAGCCCAATCAAAATCAGTGAAACCAACCAATAGAGGAGATGCTTCTGCACTGTAATGAATCCAAAACTGAACTATACCTCGAACATAATGAAGTATTCTTTTAGCTTCTTTCCAATGACTTTCATGTGGTTTTTGTGTAAACCGAGCAATAAGGCCAACATCAAAGGAAATGTCAGGACGAGTATGGGTCAAATACAAAAGTTTTCCTACAAGTTGACCATATAAGGTAGCATCAACTTTAGGGGAAGTACAAGTGACTGAAATTTTGGCTCCAGATTGAAAGGGAGAAGAAATTAGCTTACAGTCTTCCATGTGAAAATGGCATAGAAGATCACATGCATACTTGGACTGGGAAAGGGAAATACCTTCGTTGGATTGCAAGACTTGAAGACCAAGAAAATAATGCAAGTGTCCTAAGTCTGTCATTTCAAACTTCTTTTAAGGTTAGACTTCACATGGTTTATAAGGTTGGGATCACTACTAGTAAGGATAAGATCATCAACATAAAGAACAAGAATGATAAGAGACTTTCCCACTTTCTTGGTGTAGATAGTATTGTTAGAATGACACCTAGAATGTTAGGAAACCAGCTCACAAAAAGATAGAAAGGATAGATCAACGCCTTAGAAATAAGCCTTTTCGAGGGGGCAGCCTCCTTTATATTACACAAATGAACAATTCTTAGATGATTCAAATGACAAAACCTCCTTTCTATATATAGGAGTCTAAGGGGTCACAATATAATGAAGCCGACCTAACAATAATAATATAAAGGCACAAAAATAACAATAGAGGGATTCTATGGGGCACAATAATAACAATATGGGGACAACAGGGGCACAACAATATTAATAAGGGATACAACTACAATAGTAATGGGGGAATCACTAGTATTATAGGGACCTAACATGCCCCTCTCCTTAAAAAAAGTGTTGTCCTAATGCTTGAGTAGTTTTGGATGCTTCTGTATAGAATTCTCATCCTCCCATGTGGAATCTTCAGCGGATAAATTCTTTCACCTGATGAGATACTCTGAAATTGATCGATTTTGTAGCTATCGAGTTCTTGTCTTTGTGACTGCTTCCGGTTCCAATATAATTTTTCATTCCTCATCAAGTTTTGGAAATATTGTTTGAACTCGGAGCTTGTCGCCTATAACTTTCTTTAAACATGAAACATGGAAAACTAGGTGCACTCGACAAGCTGCAGGAAGCTCCAATTTGTATGCCATATTACCAATCTTTTGTAACACCTTGCATAGACCATAATACTTTGGTGATAATTTATTATCCTTCTTAGCTTGCTTGAGGGACATTTGTTTATATGGTTGTAGTTCTAGGAATACCCAGTCACCTACATCAAAACTTCTTTTGCTGCGATGTTGATCTGCCTATTGTTTCATTCTATTTGCACCAACACGAGGTTATCCTTTAAGAGTTGGAGAACTTGTTGTTGATGCTCGATGTGATGTTCCACTGCTTGAACCTTAGAAGTTTCTCTTAAATATGATGTGATGGATGGTGGCTGATATCCATAAAGTGCCATAAATGGGGTCATTTTTGTTGCAGTATGGAAGGAAGTGTTATACCACCATTCAACTAGAGGCAACCATTTGACCCATTGTGTCTGTTTATCAGATACAAAGCAACAAAAATATCCTTCCAAACATTTGTTTACTATCTTAGTTTTCCCATCAGATTGAGGATGATAAGATGAGCTATGAGCTAACTGCGTACCAAGACAAGAAAATAATTTTGTCCAAAAATTTCCAGTGAAAATGGGATCTCTGTCACTTACAATAATTTTGGTTTCCATGTAGCTTTTGAATTGTTTCCATAACTACAGTAGAAACTGTACTAGCTTTAAATGGATGTGATAATGCACAAAAGTGTGCATACTTGGTAAGTCTGTCAACTACCACCATGACGACACTCTTTCCTTCACACATGGGTAAACCTGTGATAAAATCCATTGAAACCTCCTCCCAACGTTGGCTTGGAATGGATAAAGGTTTTAATAGGCCTGGGATCTTAATTGTTTCAACTTTATTTTGTTGGCAAACCAAACATTCTGCCACAAACTTTTGAATATCCAATTTAAGGCAATCCCAAAAAAATTCCTTCTTAACCCTGTGGTTAGTTTTTAAAAATCATGAGTGCCTTCCTAAGGGAGAAGTGTACAATTCCATAAGAATATTTTGTTTGAGTTGGGAATTTTTACAGAGGTACAAGTGATATTTGTACCATAACGAATCATTTTTCCATCTAAATGTATCAGATGTACTAGAATCTTGTTCTAACTTTTGAGTACGTGCCCACACTTCTTTGCCATTCTTCCATTCCTCCCTTGATTCGTTTATCCAGTCTACTTGGATAATAGAAATCGCGCACAACAATGCTTCCACATCCTCATCCTTTCTTGGAGTGCATCTGCTACAACATTTTGCTTCCCTTTTTTGTAGATGATTTCAAAGTCATAACCCAACATCTTTGTGACCCATTTTTGTTGCTCTTCAGAGGATAATCTTTACTCTAAAAAGTATTTAAGGCTATCATGATCCGTTTTTACCTTGAAGTGTCTTCCCATTATGTAGGATCACCATTTCTTAAGTGCATGTAGTATTGCCAACATTTCTTTCTCATAAATAGGTTTGTGTAAATACTTTCCCTTGATTGGACAACTTTCGAAAGCAGTGGGTCATTCATCTTGCATTAAAACAACACCAATTCCATTTCCTAAAGCATCACATTCCACAATAAGGGTTTTTGTGAAGTCTGGTGTAGCTAAGACTGGTGCTTGGCACATTGCCTCTTTAAGATGTTCGAAGGCATTTTTTGCTTCTGAAGTCCATGAAAATGCATATTTCTTAAATAATGTTGTTAGAGGTGTTGCTATTCTCCCATAATTCTTAACAAACTTGCGATAATACCCTGTCAACCAGAGAAATACTCATAGATGCTTTATGGATGTGGGGATTTTCCATTCCTCAATGGATTTAATTTTGCTAGGGTCTACTTTAACACCTTCATGAGATACAATATGACCCAGATATTCCACCTCTTGTACTCCAAAGAAACATTTGGAGCTTTTTTCATATAATTGTTTCTCCTCCAATAGTTGTAACACCCTGTCAACATGTTCAACATGATCCTTCCAAGACTTGTTGTAGATTAGTATATCATCAAAAAATACTAACACAAATTTTCTAAGGAAGGGTTTGAATATGGAATTCATCAAACCTTGAAATGTAGAAGGCGCATTGGTAAGGCCAAAAGGCATGACCAAAAATTCATAATGACCCTCATGAGTTCTAAATGTTGTTTTGGAATGTCTTCAGTCTTCATTCTGATTTGATGATATCCTGAACGAAGATCCAACTTGGTGAAGTAAATTCATCCATGCAATTCATCCAATAATTCATAAATGACAGGAATGAGAAAATTATCTTTAATAGTGAGCTTGTTGAGCTCCTTATAATCCGGACACATGCACCAAGATCCATCCTTCTTGTGCACCAATACTACTGGAGCAGAGAAAGAACTTTGACTAGGTTGAATTATACCAGCCTCTAGCATTTCTGCAACCATACGTTCAATTTCACTCTTTTGGGCATAGAGATATCTGTATGACCTGATGTTTGGAGGAACACTTCCTAGAATCAAATGAATAGCATGATCCTGATCACGAATAGGTGGTAGACCTTTGGGAGTCTCAAATACCTTGGAATGATTGTCCAAGACTTTTTGGAGGTCTAGAGAAATAGATGATTTCGATGTGGACACATCCAGCGAACATAATTGTACAATTACACCTCATTGTTCCTTTTTTAGAAGCTTTGTCATACCATTAGAACTGATTATCTTTCCTGGTTTCCCTGCAATACCCCTTAATTCAACTTCCTTTCCTTCCACAGAAAATTTCATGAAAATTTCTTGAAAATTAAAAGCTATTGTACCCAAGGATTGTAGCCATTAGACTCCTAGTACAACATCAGCACCACCCATTGGAGTGGAAATCATTTGGCTATTCAATACATATTCTCCCATGGATAGCTTGATATTATGGCACTTTCTAGAGCAATTTATGGTTCCTCCACTTGCAACCATCACTTGACACTCCGGTGCTGGATATAGGAAGCAATTCAATTCTTTTGCTATCTTACAATGAATAAAATTGTGGGTACTTCCTGAATCAATCAACATTATTACCCTTTTCTTCTTGATATGTCCTTCTATCTTGATAGTTTGAGGAGAGGTAATTCTAGCCAATGCACTACAAGATATGGTTGGATCCATTTCTTCTTTATCTACGGTTTGTTCCTAGAGTATATCCTCTTCTTTTGACATTTCTTGTTCCTTTTCTTCCTCCTCTTCACAATCTATGTAGAATAATTTCTTCTCAGCACACTTATGACCTTTAGTGTATTTGCTCTCACAATTGTAACAAAGCCCTTTTGCTCTTTTTTCTTCCAATTGTTGTGGTGTCAACCTTATAGGTTGTGGAAGGTTAGGGGCAGCAACACTTCCATCTTTATAGTTTTGAGTGGTAGTCTTCTTGGTTTCCATAATTTTGCTTTCCATTTTTCTTGCTAACCTGAATGCCTTCTCCAATGAATCAAGTTCCTAAAGGCAAACCTCATGTTGGATATTATCCTTTAAAGTCCCTATGAACACATCAATCCTATGATCCTCTGGAATATATTTTACCCTTATGTTCAATTTTTGGAAGTCCTCAATGTTCTCCATCATTGAACCCTTTTGTTTGAGACTTATCAATTGGCTAAAAAAGGTGTTGCTTTTGGTATCCTCATAATGTGCTGTCATTTCTTCCGTAAAAATTGACCAAGTGACAATTTGTTTATGAGAGCAAAGCCATCAATAGCATACAAACTTATTTTGTTCCAAATATAAATTTGCAATATGTACCTTTTGTGTGTTTTGCACATTATGGAGATCAAAAAATTGCTTAATCTGTAGTATCCATGTTGCGGGATCCTTGCCATGAAACTTCCTCATATCGATTTTTGGAATATGGTGGGTCTTAATTCCAACATTAGAGTCTATGAAATCATGATTAACATTTCTTTTATTCTCATCATGAGTTTCCTTTAATACCCTTTCACCATTAGTGACCATTTCTTGTAGCAACTTATTCAAATTTATCTTCAATTCTTCCATCTTATCATCCATGCCATTCATCTTAGCTTCCATCTTTGCGTCCATGCCATTCATCTTAGGTTCCATGCCATTCATATTAACTTTCATGCCATTCATATTAGCTTCCATTCCATTCATCTTGGCTTCATTTACCTTTAGTGAGAGTGAAATTTGTTATACTTGGTCTTGTAATTTTGATATATAATGTTGCATTTCTTCCTCTTCTTCACGAGTCATGCTAGAGCTTTTAGGTTGCTTACTAGGTGTTTCCATTTTCTTTCTTCAGGGCATTAATTAATGCAAATAATTCTTCATTGTTCCCTTTGAATTCCTTCAAACTAATTTTTCCAACCAATCTTATGCAAAAACAAAAAAAAATTACACACCTTTTTTTTCACTTTGTAAGAGATCGATATTGAATCCGTTGTATCTCTGTAGCTGTGGATCTTGAATATCTGAAATCTCATTTTTCAGTAGCCCTTTGAGTCCTCTTTCTAACCCTACAAGTTTGATCAAGATTGGATTCTCCAAGGAAGAGTTATGCCAAATCTCCCACGGTGACCTGATTATAGACTAGTTCAGTAGAGCGAACTTGTATGACGTGCCACGTCTCACTATTTCAACCTTAGGTTCTAAAAATGATACTCAAAAAAACTACAGTCTGTCCTATTTCTGTAACTTCTTATGAAAATTTAATCTAATATTCAGAGTGAAAGTTATGATGATTTTCCCAAGATGACCTATTTGAAATGTAATTTGGGGGTCTGCAAAAACCCCAACTTCCTCAGATCATATCTCCGATAATATAGCAAGACAAGCTTTGAAATTCGGACCCGAGGTTCAGCATGATTTTTTATAATTTTTTTTTCCTTTTTTTCTTCTGAAACTTCGCAGAAAAAAAGGTTATAGTGAAAATGCCACGATGTCCTGTTTGGAGCAGCGAAACCCTAGAATCCAAAGCTCTGATACCAAATGTTAGGAAACCAGCTCACAAAAAGATAGAAAAGATAGATCAACACCTTAGAAATAAGCCTCTTTGAGGGGGAAACCTCCTTTACATTACACAAATGAACAATTCTTAGATGATTCAAATGACAAAACCTCCTTTCTATATATAGGAGTCTAAGGGGTCACAATATAACTAAGCGGACTTAACAATAATAATATAAAGGCACAAAAATAATAATATAGGGATTCTATGGGGCATAGTAATAAAAATATGGGGACAATAGGGGCACAAAAATATTAATAAGGGATGCAACTATAATAGTAATGGGGGAATCAATAGTATTATAGGGGCCTAACATAGAAAATTCAGTTTCTAAAAGAAAGCTATCCATTTTGGCATACCAAGCCCGAGGGGCTTGCTTGAGACCATAAAGGGATTTCTTAAGCTGAAATACAAGGCTAGATTCTGTTTGTATAAAGCCAGTATGATCCGAATTGGATCCATAGAAGACTGTCAAAGAACCATGACTGTATCAGGTCGAAAAACTCTATAAAGAATCCAAAATAGTGATCAAAAATACCCTGAACCAGTGGCAATGGCAGCCGACGTGGAACGACGAGGACCTCGGTCAAAGCGCACTAACCAAGGCCCATGGGGACCGTGCAGGAGGCCAAAGTAACCCATGGGAGCTCCGGATTGGAAAACAGAGGTGGATTTTGATCGTTGGGTGAATAGGGCCCAAATGGAGGAAGCCCGAGCACTCGGTCGCGTTGGGAACCGGAGGACCGCGGGCGGAAAAGGAAAAAACGCTAAATGTACAAGGCGGGACCTGCGCTCTAGAAAACCGGTAGTTTTGATTGGGGCGCCCTTAAATGATAAGAGGTTTTGGATGAGAACAGAGTGATTCCATACACCGATTGACGGATGGCAGGCGGAGGTGAGAGAAAACTGCCATTGATTGCGCACTATCGGTCGAGCAAGTCAACAGCGCGAAATGTGCTTATGGCGTCGGATCTAGAGGGCCTAGATTGGATGGTTGAGATCATGCCCGATGGAGGAAGCAGAATCAACAAGGGAATACATCACATTTTAGAAGGGATTTGGAATCCGTTTTGACTGCCACGGTGGAGGAAAGATTCATCCACGACATAACTGAAGAAATGGATCGACGAAATATGCTGGCGCCATTTAGAGGAGGACAAGTGGCCACTCCCTAAGCATTCATGATGACGCCGAATAGGGAAATCCAAGCGTAGTTAAAGAAGGTGAATCAATAGAGGTGGAAGAGGAACCGAATAGGCATATGGATCGAATGGCTAAATCCATGAAAGTGACAGTCAAATTAGCGAAGTAAGATAGAAGTCGAGAGACGAAGAAGTGGAATAGTGAACACAGAGAGGAGGACTAAACACAGAGAACAGTAAAGCAAAGTAGAAGAGGATAGAGGTCTAAGCTAACCAGAGGCAACATCAAGCATAAGAGGCTTGAGAGATCCAAGCCGTCCCAAAGAGGATCTGTCTGGGCTAAGCACCACAATGGGCTCTCCCCTGCAGACTAGAAGGTCACAGAGCTGGTAGGAAGAAGAAGTTTGTGTACTCAAGTGGCTTGGGGAATCTGAGAACCACCCTACCAAGCATAACCTACTTCAGGAGAACTCACATTGAGTCCCTATATTGTAATTTCTCTGCTTAAAGGCACAATAAAACAAGGCCACCACTAAAAGCTGGACTGGAGATGTAGCCCTGGAAAATAGGGTGAACTTCTTATTAGAATTGCTTGTGTCTTTATGTTTGCTTACTGTATTTCTCTACCGTCTTTCCATTTTATTGTTTTTGTATTGGCAATCTGATCGATCTGTTGCTTCAATAATGTAGAACACACACACCAACACATGATTCTGTAATACCTTAGTTTAATAAATCTTTAAATGATGTCACTCATAGGGTGAATATTAGATCAAGTGGTATCAAAGCTCTAGGTTGTAAGGTTAGACAAGCTTGTGTTGGTTTAGCTGTGAATGCTCACAAGGTCAAAGCTCAAATTAGGAGAAGGAGAGTTGGTGGAAATTAATCCTGAAATAGGGAGAGTCTATTCTCGGAAGACAATGTTAGAGGAAGGTTCTGTTGGGCCAGACCCTCAATTCATAAAGAGTTTCCTAGCTGTAAAGTCTATGGTATAAGAAATGTAATGAGACTTTAGAAAGAAAAAAGTTGAAGATTCATCAGGTCCTAAACAAGATAACGAAGAAGATGAGTCTCACTGCCATGACCACTCCAAAGGAAAGGGGAAAGAGGAAAGCTTTCTAACACCTCCTAATAGCCCTATGCATAATAAGAAAGCATCTTTGATTAAGCTAGATGTTAAATTTGATTTGCCTATATATGATGGAGAGCTAAATGCTGAAAAGTTGGACAATTAGATTAGACAAATTGATGTGTATTGCAGGGTACAGAACATAAACTCAGACAAGAGTAAGATTTGGTTGGCAAGCCTATGCCTAGGAGGCACTACCTTTGTTTGGTGGGAAGGTAGAACCCAAGCTGATATGAAAAGACATGGTAAGACCATCTCTGTCTGGAGTGACTTTTTTTCTGCATTCAAAAAGTAGTTCTATGCATTGGCCTACATGCAACAAGCCATGATGAGTTGGCAAACTCTTCAACAGTTGAAAGGGAAAAGTGTGCAAGGGTATACTAAAGAGTTCAGAAAGAGAGCATTGATGTTGGGTATCTCATTAGACTCACTAGAGACTCTTTTGAAGTACATTGGTGGTCTACACAGCTACATGAGGCATACCATCCTCATGTTTAATCCCACTAGTATAGATGAGGTATCTGTACAAGTTACTCATCTAGAAGCTAGAGGATAGAATGGAAATCCAAAAGTTGGGGGACAATCCCAACGCATTGTAAGCAAGAGAAAGGAGAAAAGAAAACAGAAGTGGAAAGGAAGGAAGGCTAACACTGCACAGAAATCCAAAGCTTCATGCACTCAATATAAAAAGGAGGGGCATGATGATGAGTACTGTTGGATTATACATCTAGAGTTGAGACCTAAGAAGTCCGAGGGCAAGAAGAAGAAGACAGTTGTATCTATTCAAAAAGATTTGGGGTCAGACTCAGTAGATGAAACAACTATAGCAGCCACAGGTATAAAAGGTTGTCTACTTTAGAGAATGTTGAAATCAAGAAGGAGGTGCAGGAGTTGCTCAAGAAAGAGTTCATTAGGCCTAGCACATCACCATGTGGATCACCAATCGTTTTGGTGAGAAAGAAAGATGGCTCGTGGAGAATGTGCAATGATTATCGAGCACTGAATAAGATAACAATCAAAAATCGTTATCCCCTTCTTCTCATAGATGATCTTCTAGATCAATTAGAGGAAGATGTTTATTTCACCAAGTTGGATTTGCACAGTGGATACCATTAGGTTAGAGTTGCAGAGCAAGATGCATGTAAGACTTCTTTCAAAACAAAGCAGGGATTGTATGAATGGCTGGTTATGCCTTTTGGCTTAACTAATGCTCTTTCTATTTTCATGAGATTAATGAATGATGTACTTAGACCTTTTCTTGATGATTTTGTTATTGTGTATCTGGATGACATTCTGATTTTTAGTAAAATGTGTGAAGAACATTTAAAGCATGTTAAGTAGACATTAGATGTTTTGAAAAGAGAAAAACTTTATGTTAAACTCTCAAAATGTGAATTTGGCAAAACATCTCTAAACTACTTGGGTCATATAGTAGGGGGAGGTGAATTAAAAATAGATCCCTCTAAAGTGGCAGTCATTATGAACTGGCCTAAACCTAGGTCTACTACAGAAGTGAGAAGCTTCTTAGGAGAAACACAATATTGGAGGAAGTTCATTTCTAACTTCTCCTCGATTGATGTTCCCTTACATGCTTTAATAGGATTGAATAAGGTGTTTCAGTGGGGAGGCAAACATCAGAAAGCCTTCAACACCTTGAAAGAGAGAATTAGTACAACAATTGTACTAGCACTGCCAGATTTACAAAGACCATTTGAGATCCAAACTGATGCCAGTGACTATGCCATGGGAGCAGTGTTGACACAACATGGTAAACCCATATGTTATCATTCTGAGAATTTTAAACCTGCAGTAGTTAACTATCATACATATGATAAGGAATTGTATGCATTAGTTTAGAGTGTGAAAAAGTGGAAATATTATTTAATGGGCAAAGAGACATTAATACATACTGATCATCAATCACTTCAATATCTACACTCCCAAACTAAGTTGCAGCAATCAAGACATTACAGATGGATGGGGTTTCTACAATAGTTTCATTTAGTCATCAGATATAAAAAGGGCATACATAACAAGGTTGCAGAAATGTTATCTAGACCCATTATAAATGCATCTACCATACTTAAGCATAATTCTGTGCTACATGAGAGCTACATAGAACAATATGCTCATGTTATGGACTTTAAAGATGTATATGCAACTTTGAGTCAAGGCAAAAGAGTAGAAGAATTGGACTATCATATGAAGGACCGATTCTTATATCATTGTGGGAAACTCTACATTCCACAAACCGAGAGAGTAAAGATAATTAGGGAAGCACACACTTCTCTGATATCAGGTCACTTTGGGGTAAGTAAAATAGTTGCACAACTACAAAGGTTCTGCTGTTGGCTGAAAATGAACGAGATAGTTTCTAGATATGTAAGAGGGTGTGCCATGTGTGCTAAAATCAAGCCCAACAACAAAAAACTAGGCTTGTACACTCCATTGCCAGTTCCTTCTCACCCTTGGGAAAGTGTTTCCATGGATTTTGTTGGAGGACTACCTAAATCTAGGAAAGGTCATGACTATCTATATGTTGTTGTGGATAGGTTTAGCAAAATGTGTATTTTGATACCTTGTAGTAAACAAATCACAGCTGAACAGACTGTAAAATTGTTCTTTGAACATGTATGGGTTCATTTTGGATTACCCACTTCCATTGTATCCGATCGAGACACCCGATTTGTGGGGAAGTTTTGGTCAAGTCTATGGGAACTGATGGACACCAAACTAAATAAAAGCACAACTTTTCATCCACAAACAGATGGACAGACAGAAGTTGTAAACAGGATAGTGATCCAGTTACTAAGAGGTTATTGCAGCAAACATCCTAAGCTTTGGGATGAACACTTGCGTTATGTACAACATGCTTACAACAGAGCCAAGCACTCTTCTACACAAAGATCTACTTTTGAGACCTGTTTTGGTTTCACACCAAGGTCTCCTTTGGATTTTGTCTTTGGTAAAGATACCATGGTTGATGGACACAGTTATGTGGAAAAGGCAACTAGGTTCATTGAATAGATCCAGGAGATCCACCAGGCAGTACAGGAACAACTGAAAAAGAGCCAAGCCAAGTATAAGGCTAGGCATGATAAGCATCAGATGGAGCATAGTTTTCAAGTTGGATACCAAGTCTGGTTGTATATCAGCAAGGACAGGATGCAAGGTGAAGGTAAAAAGCTAAAGCCTATTAGGTATGGACCTTTTAGGATACTTGAGAAGATTGGTGAAAATGCTTTTCACCTTGATTTACCTACTTACATGCACATCTACTTAGTCGTAAATGTAGATTGCTTGAGATTGTTTGAACCTTCAACGATTGAGGACCCTGAAGAGCATAATCAATTGCCTTCTATCAATGACCTGCTACCTAAATATCTAAATGAGTTGTAGGAAGACATAGTGCTGGATAGGAAGGTAAGGATGACGTGCAGGGGAAATGTGGAGTACCTCAGGATTGGACTCCAAGGTTCAAAGCCGAGCAGCGCAAAGTGGATTAAGATTGGACAAGTGAAGAAACAGTATCCTCACTTAGTCAATGCTTGAAAACCAACTTTTGGTGGTCCAAAAGATTTTTCAGTGGGAAGGCCATGATCCAAATTGGATCCATAGAAGAATGTTAAAGAACCATGACTGTATCAGATCAAATAAATCTCTAAAGAATCCAAAACAATGATCAAAAGTACCTTGAACCAGTGGCAATGGCAGACGACGTGGAACGACGAGGACCTCGGTCAAAGTGCGCTGACCGAGGCCCATGGAAACCACGCAGGAGGCCAAAGTAGCCCTTGGGAGCCTCGGATCAGGAAATGAAGGTGTATTTTGATGCATGATTAGACTGGGCGAATAGGGCCGAAATGGAGGAAGCCCGAGCACTCGATTGCATTAGGAACTAGAGGACCACTGGCGGAAAAGGAAAAAATGCTAAACGTACAAGACAGGACCCGTGATCTGGAAAACCGATGGTTTTGATTAGGGTGCCCTTAAATGGTAAGAGGTTTTGGATGAGAGCGGAGTGATTCCATACACCGATTGACGTGTGGTAGGTGGAGGTGAGAGAAAACCGTCGTTGATCGCGCACTATCGGTCAAGCAAGTCAACTGCGTGAAACGTGTGTATGGTGTCAGATCTGGAGGGCCCAGATCGGACAACTAGATCACGCCCGATGGAGGAAGCAGAATCAACAAGGGAATAAGCTGCGTTTTAGAAGGGATTTGGAATCTGTTTGACCGCCACAGTGGAGGAAAGATTCATCCACGACGTAACTGAAGAAATCTATCGACAAAGTATGCTGGCGCTATTTAGAGGAGGATAAGTGGCCACTCCCTGAGCGTTCATGATGACGCCAAACAGGGAACTTTAAGCGCAGAGGTAGAAGAGGAACCAAACAGGCATAGGGATCAAATGGCTAAAGCCATGAACAGAGACAGTTGAATCAGCGAAGTAAGACAGAAGTCAAGAGACGAACAAGTGGAACAGTGAACCCAGAGAGGAGGACTGAACACAGAGAAAAGTAAAGCAAAACAGAAGAGGACAAAGGGCCGAGCTGACCAGAGGCAGCATCGAGCACCAAAGGCTTGAGAGATCCAAGCCGTCCCAGAGAGGATCTGTCAGGGCTAAGCACCACATTGGGCTCTCCCCTATAGACCAGAAGGTCACCAAGTTGGTAGGAAGAAGAAGTTTGTGTACTCAAGTGGCTTGGGGAATCCAAGAACCACCCTGCCAAGTATAACCTGCTTTAGGAGAACTCACATTGAGTCCTTGTAACGTAATTTCTCTGCCTAAAGGCACAATAAAACAAGGCCACGACGGAAAGTTGTACTAGAGATGTAGCCCTGGAGAATAGGGTGAACTCCTTATTAATATTGCTTGTGTCTTTATGTTTGCTTACTGTATTTCTCTACTGTCCTTCCATTTTATTGTCTGTGTATTGGCAATCTGATTGATCCGTTGCTTCAATAACATAGATCACACACACTAGCACATAAGTCTGTAATACCTTAGTTTAATAAATCTTTAACTGATGTCACTCATAGGGTGAATATCAGATCACAATAGGTTGTTCCATATAGATTTATTCATGCAAGTCCCCATGCAAGAAGGCAGATTTAACATCCTTCTGATGGACTTCCCATTTAAAAGAGGGGGCAAGGGAAATAACAAGGCAGATAGAGTTCATTTTGGCAACAGGGGAGAAGGTTTCAGTATAGTCAATGCCTTCAACTTGTGAAAAACCCTTAGCAATAAGACGAGCTTTATGTTTAGCAACTTTTCCATCTTGTCCATACTTGGTTCTATAAACGCATTTGCATTTAATAAGTTTTCGTCCCTTTGGAAGGGGAGAAAGATCCCATGTATCATTTGCAAATAATGAATGATATTCTTCATTCATAGCTGCGTCCCAATCTGGATGGCCTGAAGCTTCTACAAAGGTGTTAGGATCATAATTAGTTGAAGCTTGAGCTAGTAAAGAATAGGCTCTATCAAAATGAGAACATGTATGTCACTGATCTGTAGGATCACCAGAAAGAGCATCTGTTGCATCCCGAGTAGCATGGACCGATTTTGGAAGCTGAGGAGTCGAAGGAGGATCCTGAGAAGGTGGGGGAGGATTGTCATCCTCACTGTCATCATATGATGAAGAAATATTTTTAGAAGTAGAAGGGATAGAGAGAGGTGGCACAGCCGCCGAACTAGGCTCGTAGGTCGATATATTTTCAGCAGACTTCACATCTCTTCTAATGATAAAATTTTTGGACATAAGTGGAATAAGTCTGTATCCTTTGACATCTTCAGAATATCCAAAAAAAAAACATTTTTCACTCTTAGGTTTTGTTAGGTTCCCATACCAATACGAGTCATAATTTTGAATGGCTAAGGTTAAGCCTTGTAATATGTACATACCTTTGCTTTCTGCAAATGTTTTCTATATTCAAAAAATTAAAAAATGTAAAGAGGGTATGTCCTAAAAGAATAATCAAAGGACAAAAGGAACAAAAAGGTCAAAAAATATGAAAAATATGAACCCCAAGAAAAGAAAAAAGACCATGAAAGTGAGCAAGCCAAAATGCCACTGCTATTTACTCTTTGCGCATAATAAATGATTGTGTGCACTTTGTAATTCTTGCCACAATCCATAATGGTCGAAATGTTTAAAATTTGCTATTTCATGTCTATAGATGGAGAATAAAAATCTGGCCAAACAGTGTAACCTTGGCAGATAATTAGATAGGTAGAGTAAATAAAAGGAGCTCATTATTTTAATCTGAGCCCTTGGATGATATAAAGTTAGAATTAGATAGTTTCTTGCTTTAAAAGAAAATGGATAAGGGTTTGCAGGCCTAAATGCACCCAAATAAAATGAAGAAAACATGGTAGGATGAGTAAGTGGGTAAGTAGTAGAAAGGTTGCAGAAATATCATGTGATTACATAAAAGCACTTATGTCATTGTTATAAATGAATCTTTCCAATATGCATAAGTAGAGGACAAAGCAAAGACAATGGTTCAAAATGTGATTTATTTTACATCCCCTCATTCATTTTAACCCCTATGACACTCACTAAATTCCCTTTCACAATAAAAATATTAATACCTATAGTTCTTTAAGTCAAAGAGGCTCAGAGAATTTCTCTGACTTTTGGTGGGACCGGACCCTCGGCTTGATGACTTAAGGAGGAAAGGTGTTAAATTCCCTTATACACCATTCATTCCCCTCACAAAACCCCTTTTCCTAAGGTTAAGTTCTCTTGCCTAGGAAAACCCCTTTATAAACATGTTTTATGTCTAAAACCCAATAAATACATTTATCCTAAGTACTAAGTGTATGTAACGCGCATAAGATTTTACATACCTAAGTATAAACACCCCTTCCGCTCATCTCACCCCATATTAACTTTCTTAATTTTATATATTAATTCCCATTAATACCCTTTCCCATATGTATATATTAAATCCCTTACATTAATATCCCTAGACCTAGTTTTAACTATAAAACTACGAATTTCACCCAAACCTTGACAAAGCTTATTAACTGATCGATTCACGATTACATTAAGTAAAACTCTACAAATCACCCTCGCCACTTAAGTTTGTCATTAACCCATGCTTAATCACCATACCACCGCAATTAACCCATCGACCCCCACCCCTTTACCCTCCACGCTCGTTCACAGCGTGATCACCATCCGATCTAAAGGCCCACATCCGACGCTCATAAGCCATTTCGGGTGGGATCATCCGCCAAACAATACCCACCCAAAAAAGTGGTTTTTCGCCCGGCCCCCGATGCTACATGTCATTCAATGAATGGAATCGGGTGACCCCTCCTGAATACCACCAAGCCCACAAAAGTGGTGCGAAATAAACCACTTACCGCCCTCTCACTAAATGAAAAAATTGTCTACTGTTCACTTTGCACCAAAATTCAAAAAATCAAACCTTTACCCGTTTAAACACGAAAACCCTAGTTTTGCTCGTTTTCGCCTGTTTGTGCAGTAAAACACTGTGTAACCCTTCTGCGCCACCTGAAGCCTCTACTAACCAATTCAAACATGGTTTACCTCCTAAAAGCACTTTGGACTCACTCCATAGATCTATAAAGCTTGATAAAGCCATTAATGACCCTCCCTGTCAACCCAACATTTTCCTAACAGTTTGTTTTATTTTACAGGTGATCAAAAGACCTCAGCCTTGGATAAACAGTATTAATACTAGTCATAAGACCTGTTTACTCCAAGATTGTTATCACATATATTCAAAAAGAGATGGAAAATAAACATACAGTTAAAAGACAAGCATAGGAAACATGAAATTAAATGATTCACTGTTGAAACAAACAGTAAAAACCTAAAATATACAGTGAAGGTAAAAGGACACAGTAAAGAATAGTCAAAGTGTATCAGGGTTAAAGAGTATCAGATTGAAGACCAATTCAAGTAAAGTAGCTAGCATGAAGACAACCAGCAGGGAAGACAGTCACAAAGCATACAGATTCATGTCAAAGTGAAGAAAGATGAAAAAACAAAACAGTAAAAGTAAACATGGAGGAAGTAAGGGTTAAAGAGAAATGAAAACAATTTAACCAGCAACAATGAAGTTTATCTAAAGTAAAAGTGAAAAATAGTTAAAATAAATTTAAGGTTAAAAGATGAAATCAGAACAGAAATGGTACATTGTTCAAAAATTTCTTGTTTAAGTCATAGTGTTTCAGAAATTAGTTTGGCTAATCTAAGATGAATTTTGAGAAAATGGAGGAGGTTTGTGTTCATAAAAGGCTAATATACAAAAACCTATCTCACTTTTTACACAAGTATTACCAAAATTGAGATAAGTGCATGTCTCCACAGCCTATTTTTCGGAGTGCGTAAAGTCCTATTTTTGACATCTTTTTGCAGAGAATATTGTGAATCGCTGGAGCTGAGTTTTGGGAAACTGAAATAGGTTTATCTCAACAACATACTTATCTACAATAACCACTTTCACTTTTTACATATATATCTTAGAATGAGATATACAAAGGTATCAATGGACCCTAATTTTGCAGAATTGCTAGGGCAGAATGCACAAAGATAGGATGTAGTTAGTGACTTGGATGCCTCATCATCAATTAAGAGTTGCTATCAAAATTGACTTTCTCTTCTTGTCACCCTCAATCCATAAATATATTTCCAAATATATTCATTAGTTTCGAGTGTCCTTTATTTAAGTTCTATTAATGTAAAACAGTTTGAGATATTTGTAAAACCAATCTTGATACTTTTTCAAGATATTTCTGTTTAGAATTTGTATAAATACTTCTTCATTTGAAGTATTTTGTGGGGATTCCATGACATTTCTATAGATTTTTTCTCTCAAATCAAAGTTCTATTGTATCAATGACTGGATTGGCTTGCTAGATCAAGGAATAAAGATCAGATATTTTACAGGATTCTTGTGTAAAGAAAAATATAAATAAGTATTCTCCTATGTTCAATGTTATTTCCCTTATGTTTTTTCCATAATATTTTGTGTAAATTTCTAAAATCTAAATGTATAACAAGGAATGATATTTCAGAAATTGCTTAAATTCACTCTGTCTTGACTATTTTACATTCTGAATGTTTTCTCCTAAACTATCTTAGCTAGGGAATTCTTAACTGCTCCTTAGCTTCCTTAGTTTCTCCTCTGGTCTATAGAAAAGGATTCTTAATTGCCCTTTTCTCATGGTCATCCTTAGTTCTTCATTCTGATCCTGGTCCAAGGATCCTTAAGTGCCCTTTCACCCTAGTTAGAATTATTTCACCCATTAGGCTTGAATATTTTCTTTTTGCTTTGCTAGATTGCCCTGTGAACATTCCCTTTAATGATCTGGTCTAGTTATGCTATCCATTTGTTGACTCCATAGCCCAATGGCTTGAAGACCTAGTTCTATCTATCTGCTCCAAGAATTCCACCACCCAACCTTCAATTCAAAACCAAAACCCCATGAACACTAAGAACTAGCCTAAAATCTCATAAAAACAAAGCTAAATCATATAGAGAGAGCCCTCTCTGGACTTAGGTTGGCTAGAGCCTAAGCCTAAAAGTTGGTTTGTGGTTACCCCAGTGATCTCTTTCCTTAACCTTGGGAAATTACTGGGTGATAACAGTTTCTAAAGCTTTATGTTTCTCATCTGGAATATGGGCCCGTGCTTCACTTCCAAAAACATGAAAGTGACTTACATCTAGTTTAATTGAGCTCCATGCTTCTTCTGGAGTGATATTCTCTAAAACCTTAATAGGAGTGCGATTTATTATGTAATTTGCACAGTTAATTACTTTTGCCCAAAAATTAAGACTAATTGCTTTAGATTGAAGCATATAATTAGCCATTTCCTTTAAGGTGTGATTCTTCCTTTCAACTACACCATTTTGTTGTGCAGTATATGGAATAGTATGTTGCAGTTGATTTCCATTCTTAGTGAAAAAGTTGATGAATTTGTTGTTAACATATTCTCTGCCATTATCAGATCTTAGCTTAAGAATTTGATGTCCTGATTGTTTCTCAACAAATGCCTTAAATGCAAAGAACATGTTAAATACTTCACTCTTGATTTTTAAGAAGTATACCCAAGTGCATCTGGAGAAATCATCAATGAAAGTTAAGAAATACTTATAGCCAGAGAATGAAACAACTAGAAGTGGACCACACAAATCACTATGCACAAGCTATAAAGGGGCTGAAGCGTGCCAAGAGGCACGTTTTTCAAAACTATCCTGATGATTTTTTCTGAGTACACATCCGAAACAAACACCATCTTTGCAAGATACCATTGGAAGACCTGTCACCATATTCTCTTTACATAGATTCTGAAGGGAGCGATAGTTTAAGTGACCAAATTGCTCATGCCAAAGTTTTCTCACTTCATCATTATGAGCAAAAAATACCGAGGGAAGATTTGATGACCCAAAGTTGTTAAACTTATACAACCTTGTAGAATCATTAGCAATGCCAGTAGCTAAAATCTGTCTATTCTCTTTACATAGATTCTGAAGGGAGCGATAGTTTAAGTGACCAAATTGCTCATGCCAAAGTTTTCTCACTTCATCATTATGAGCAAAAAATACCGAGGGAATATTTGATGACCCAAAGTTGTTAAACTTATACAACCTTGTAGAATCATTAGCAATTCCAGTAGCTAAAATCTGTCTAGGATCTCTTAGGTCCTTAATTACAACATCGTGAGGTGAAAGTTCAACGATTTTACCTTCACCTGAATGAGTTAGCTGATATACAGATAGAAGGCTGCAGGATAAGGTTGGAACACATAATACGTCATTGAATTGACCATTGTATATATGAATAGTTCCAGTCCCTACAACACTAAGAGATATATCATCGCCAACATATATATTTTTGGTGTTACAATCATTTAAAGAAGAAAAAATGGCTTTGTTTTTGGCCATGTGATATGAAGCTCCATAATCAATGAGCCACTCATGAGAATGAGAAGAAGAAGATACATTTAGTGCATATCTAGACCGAGATTCTTGACAACCACATGCAGAAAGTGATATTCTTGAAGATGAAGTTGAAGTTGTTGAGTGCTCCAAATGGATGTTATGCTTCTTCATTGCTACTTCCAAGGCTTTCATCTTCTTAAAGCATTTGGATACTAAGTGCCCATCTCGATTACAAAAGTGGAAATGTCTATCAGTCTTCTTCCCTTTGTTTTTATTTTCCTTGTCATTTTTTTGAAATGATTTTTCGTTTTGAGACTGAAATGGCTTAGGACTCTTGTTTGGTTTAGGACCATTCTTTTTAGGATACAACTTCTTAGGATTCTTTGAATTTGGTTGCTACTGGCTGGCTAAGTCTTTCTTAGAAGAGTTTCCAAGATTAAGAAGACCAATATATAAGAGTTTTTCTAGTTCTCTTATTAAAGAATCACAAAATGCATAAATGGAAGGGGACTTGTAGTCTTGTCCTTGAGAAATGAAGGCTTCTCTTGTAGAATGGAAGGTGTAAACAAATGCAGAGTAGGCTGGTCCCAACTTAGTAAGAATGGAATAGATAAGGTTACCATCTTCTTTCTTAACCTTAACACCTTCCAAGAGAAGTCTAAGGGTCTTGAACTTGGACAAAAAATCTTCAATTGGAAGAAAAATTATTGGGGTCCAATATAAGCAACTCATTTTCAAGTTGATGGGCTCTAAGTTCACTTTTAATTCCAAAAAATTTAGTGATCTATTTCATTGCTTCATTAGGAGTATTAAGTTCTGCGATATGGAATCTAAGGTATGGAGAAATAGACATCCCTATCAACCCACGTGCTTGATCCTGCCTATTTTCCCATTTGGCTACCTTATCTTCATCTTTCAGTTTGGTTTCTTGGCCCGAGGTTATTCTGTAAAGACCTTTACTTCTAAGTAAATCCGCAATGTAGGACCACCATTGGAAGTAGTTGGTGCTATCAAGAATAACTTGGCATGGACTTTCCATTTTAATAGAAACTGAAGCTATAGATGCTAAAATTAAGTGTTCCAATGGAAAGATCTCGAAAAATTAGGCTGAATAAAAAAATGGCTCTGAAAACAGCTTCAGGATGAAGAAGTTATGGCTTTTTGAAGAAAAATTATTGAAGATGCTGACGAAGTGCGGGAATGTGCAGAAATGAAGGATAATGTTATATTTAAAAAAGATTCGCCCCCTTTCCAAACTTAATCTAATTAGCTCAACAGAAAGAAATACTTGAACTCAAGACCTCTATTCTCATAAAGTAGCTTTGGACCAAGTGAGCTAGATTAAAAGGTTAGTAATTTGAAAAGAGGAAGGAGGTTTTTTTTGTTTTTGTTTTTTTTTTATAAGTCACTGAAGCTTTGGGGTGCGCACTTACTTGAGAATGTTCTTTTTTTGCCTATAAAAAAAAAAACACAAAACTCAACACAGACATACAAAAAAAACAAACCTTATGGCTTGAAGTTAGCTTTAGTCGGAAACTAAATATTTTCCTCAATGTTTCTGATTTTCCGAGATCACACTAAGGTGCGGCGGAAAAGAGCATACGCATGAGAAAAATCCTTCCTTTCTGTTTCTAATTTTCCTAGATCGCACAAAGCCGCGGGGCAAAGAGAATACACAGAAATGAATGTTATAGATCCGGTAACAAAAAAAAACAAAGAGCTAAATAAACCGAAATAAATAGAGAGAAAATAACTAACAACTGCAAATAAACACTCTATATCTCCAGATCTTAAAAATGACGTAGCTAGGGCTACTGGAAACCTTTTTGCATCAAATGAAAGGGGTTCCTCACTGGAACATATGCTCCTAACACAGTAGAGCAGACCTCTCAGCCCGAAAGCAGTTAGTAACAATAGATCTAGGAAATGACAGTCAAATGCAGTTCTACTGGCTTTAGATTTGGATCACCAATGGATGCAACCCTCAAATAGCTCTGATATCATGTAGGAATTTACAGGGTAATTTCCTTAGACAGAACACCAAAGTACACCACTCACAAATAGATCACAGATCAATACACTAGTATTGTTGACGTGGTTAAAACCCTCAAACAGGGAAACATTCCACAACCTGAGCCAACGCAGCCATTTCAGGCAATTTATTAATAAAAGAATGAAAATTTACATAAGATTCTCTCGTGAACAGTTTCCCTACAAATGACCCTCCATGCTCTTTAAATAGAGATCATTTACCAATCGGGTTCTAAGCCACGGATCAAGTGTTGGTAATACCGAGGAGAGAATGAATTGTCGAATCACTACATATCATGACCGTCAAATTGTAAGTTACAAAAGTACATAGTAAAGAAAAAACTTTACCCAACTCTACACTAGATCAAGTTATACTTAACTATTTCCTTTGTGTCAGAATATCCTAACAAAGTTCTCATAAGATTTTACTTAATCAGAAAATAAAGGGGGAGTGAAAGTGTGTATAGGTTCGTAGGATGGTTGTGTCAGAGGGAGTTACCCTTTGCTGTTGATGTCAAAGGGGGAGAGAAGGTAGTAGGAAGAGGTGCCTTAGTTGCAGGGGGAGTACTTATGTTGCCATCAATGCCAAAGGGGGAGATTGTTGATTTAAAGATGATCTAAGGTTGTCATTGATGTCAACCCAAGCAGCACCAAGGATGACCCTGAAATTCCATGGCACATTGGGAATCATCATTCATGTTTTCTCATCTCATAACTATTATAGGAATACTCTACTCAAAAATATCTTTCTATCGGTATATAGCTCTCCTCGTAATTCCTCACGATTTATATGTTATTCAAGATTAAAGTTAGTAACCCCAATTAGTTGGCTAAAACCCCATGGGGTTGGGGCATGGAATTTATCATTGATTTTGGTCATTGAATAGTCAATAATTAATAATTTTTTAAGCTCCTAAAATCCCTCCAACATTCTCTATAGAAGCCCCTCTCAGCTCCAACATTCTCTATAGAAGCCCCTCTCAGCTCTATAAAAAGAAATCTCATATATCCTCCAAAAGTAGTGATCGTGGCATTTTCGCTATAACTTTATTTTTGTGAAGTGTGAGATGCTGAAATTAAAACCCATTTGAGCCGAAATTCCGATGAACGTTGTGACCTAATTTTAGATCTTGGTTCATTATATTTTATGAGATATGATCTATGGAATTTAGGGTTTTTGCAGGCTCCTGAATTTCATCTCAAATAGGTGACCTTGGGAAAATCGTCATAACTCTCTTGCTGAGAAGCGAATTGGAATTCTGCAAAAAGTGGTGGATATTGTAGAGAATTTAGCTTTTTGTGTAGAAATTTCAGAGCCGAAGGAGGAAAGAATGACACGTGGCACTCTGTACAAGTTCTCTCTACTGAACTAGTCCATAATTAGGTCATTGTGAGAGATTCGGCATAACTTTGTCTTGAAGAATACAAATCAGGTTAGACCCATGGCATTGGAAAGAAGACTCAAAGAGCTACTACAGGACTGAATATCACATATTGGGGATCTCATATCACAGAGATACATCACATTCAATATCATGCACGTAGAAGCAAAGAAAAAAAAACTAGATCAAGTGTTGTTCAGGGGTGCAAAGGACCAAACTTTCTAGGGCAGCAAAGAGTAAGGTGCAGCAGAGATATTCTCTAGGTAATTATATTCTGTATATGCATGTTCATATCTTAATTTCATTAGGTTCTTTGTATTCTAATTTATTGTTTTTGTTTAGCACTGAAATATGCTCTGTAGGATGAGGTAAGTTTTGCTATTATCATGTCATGGGTATTTCCTTGAAGACTTTTTGTAGGTATTATATATTCATCAAGAAAAGAATGATTGCATAATCTAATGTTTTGAAGAGTGAGAAAGGGTAGCATGACAAGAGTAGCAATCAAGGTGTAGAAGAGCAACAAGAAGTTCACCACATGAAGTCTTCAAGTGGGCAACACTGCATACAGTCACTGTAAAAGTATCATTGTACATAGTCATTCTAAAAGCATCATTGTAAAAGTTGTACAAGTGTCTATCTACCAAGAGTTGAAGAGGAACTGTCGAGAGGTATAGGATCATCATTAGGTGGTTGTGTTATAGTTGGGGTTATGGTCTAGTGTGTCTTCTTCTTCTACATCATTCTATATCATTGTAAAGTGGACCATTTTTCCTAGTATGGGAGTCCATTCTTCTTTTATTCTTCTATAGGGTGTTAGGCTAGTGCAAGAAGTCACCAACAGGTTCAAGCCTATGAAAACTTCAAGGTGGTAGGGTGGTGCTAGGGTGAGTTGTAGCTCATTGGGTGTTGAAGCATCTGTTTAGTTGAATACTGAAGAATCTCGGGTGTTGGAGTGTCCATCCGGTGGGAGCTGGAGAAGAATTCTTTTCTAGATTCTAGGAAGTTGGAGATTTCTTTCCAATTAGAGTTTAAGATTAAAGAATTATTAGAAAAGTGTTTAGGTGGATTTTGTCCCGGAGGGGGTTTCCACCTTAAAAACTGTGTGCATTTTTGTTCCTTTTGTTTACTGCTATTGTTATAGACATTTTTGGCACTGCAACCCTGATCATAAATGTCCATAAACCAAGGGCTCTTAAGTCCCTAAAAGTGTTGTTCCGACCTCTAAAAGAACAAGGTCAACTGATTACATCTTCTCCCAGAAGTTCTCCATGAAAAACTACTCAGAACTGGTCAAAACTGGACCATCTCACCTGCTCCATGGTCAAAGTGCACTGCATCCCACCTAAATACACATGGGAGGTGTGATGCATCTTGAAAAGCCCTTCTATGGGGTGTGATGGGTGAGAGTGGAGAAATGGCAGGGTTAATCTGCAAGGTGGAGGATCATGGAATCTTCCAGAAACTTCTCCTGTGACACTTGCCTCTCTGCATTCGCCCAGGGATGAGTAAGAGATCATCAATATCCAAGTGGAATCAAGAACTATCAGAGAGAGGACACTAATCAAATCTCAAAAGCTTACTCACCCCCCTTGCAAACATCTATATATGGATCCCTCATCCTAGAGATCCAAAGGCTGGAATTTTGTATCTTGTAAGGAAGTGCTGCTAGTTTCTTGATGTAATATTATAGTGTTGGGTGATCTAAGCTTTTCATGAGGTGAAGAAGGGCTTTCTGGCTGAGAGGATGATGCTGGGTCAGAACAATTGGTTGTAATTCTCTTTGCTATTCTTGATTATTAATAAAGATATTCAAGTTTTCCTCCACATTCTTGTATGATTGATGATATATGCATTTGTGTGGCCAATATATATCTGGTCCTATATTGCTTATGATAATGGATCTATGTTCTTGGATAGTGTTATGTTGCTTTGATTCTACAGGTACTCTTTGAAGCTGGGTAGACGAGGAAGTGAGTGGAAAAGATCTATCAGAAGGGAGAGGAATCAAGCAAGGAACCAAATGCGAGACAGAGGTTGGTCTCCTTTATTCCCCTCTTATCTATTTCTCATAAAGGAAAACGAAAGTAGTTTTAGTTTGTTTGTTTCTAAGGTAGCTACCAGCCTTAGTGTGACTAGCAGCTGTACATAGACACTAGATTTCCCGATAACAAAATGGCAACCATACTGGGGAGCGAGTAGATTGTTTGTTTGTCTATATTTGTTTGCTTTATAAACTTACAGATGGAGCCTGAAGTCAAGCCAACTAGCCTTCGAACTGCATTTGCTATGCAAATGCAAAGTAGATCAATGTTTCTTCAGTCTATCTCTAGGTTTTTTTTATGAACTAAACAATTGATTTACAATCTCTAATTGCCCTTGTGGTGGCTCTAGTAACCTCCTTAGATCTACCCCTGTGATTGATTTACTGATTACCACTTACTCGGCCTAAATCCCTGAATTGAGCTACAAACTGTGACCCGGAACCCAGTTGAAGTCTCATCCCTAGATCATCGCATTGTCTCTTCTTTGGATTCTGGATGCATCGCACTTCCCAAGTGTAGTAGGTGCGTTGCATCTCTTTTTCCCTGTGTTACAGGTGCGCTGATGAGACAAGGCCTCTTCTGCTCTTACATTTTTGTTTCTATGTTCACTCTTTCCAGCTCTATTCAGGAGTTTTGCTGCCTGTAGTTAATACACCTCTGTTGAAACCCCCTTCCTTGCCATTATTCCGCCTCCATTGTGCAAAGAACTATAAATGTTTTTATGTATTTTGAGCCATTTTCAGTTCTCTTTTACAAAGAAGTAGCGTAATTGAAATGTCGTTTCTTGATTTGAAAGTGTCGCAAGTGTCGTTTCCAGTCATAGAAGGGAATCCAATTGTTCTTGATAGTCGATTACACTGTTACTCTTGTATTTGATTTGAATTAGTAGTTTTTCAAGTGTCGAAAGCAAGTTTTCAATTCCAAATCGCAAAGTGTCGTCATTGTCCTCATTTTGTCTTGAAAAGAAACTTGCTAGTAATGTTGCTTTGAAAAATAATTCAGATTTGTGCTTAGCTTTATTTTTATCATTCACACATTAAGAAGGCTGAAAACAAATACATGCATGTGCATTTGCATTTAGACTGTTTGTTGGTTTGATTTAGGACAGTGCATATAGTGTGTGCTCTCTGCTCTATGTTGAAAGAATATCATCTCTCTTTCCTTAGTAGCTAGGATTTTCATTGCAAAAAGAAGATTAAACGATTGTTTATCATCTTAGATTGCATTTTAGGAATTGTACATCTACATCACGCGGTGAACCTGAAAGGCAAATTTCTTAAGCAAGATCAACTGTAAAATAAATTTAATGAATCTAAAAACGCTTTGGAACCTAACGCACAACATTTAGAAGTCTAGGCTAGAGACGTATTCCGGCGTCGTAAAGCCTAGTAACTGTTGTTTTCATTGATGGTTGGGTGATTCCTTCGCTTTGAGATGATAAGTCCTAGTACGGACTTGTGCTCCCACGTACCGTTGAGTATATATTGGGAGACCACAATAGGCTTTATCCTTTATCCATAGGAAGCCGTGTCTGCCGCCCTATCGATCGCAATGCACTGAACACAGCATTCAGGAAGATTGACTGCCGTACCGTAAAAAGTATTATGCAGTTTTGCGATTGGTTTGGTAATCCCTCTATCTATATTTCCAGAGCACTCTCTTTCATTCCTTTTCAGACTCCTTAAAGGAAAAGGTCCATCTGAGAACTTGTCACTTCAGGCTCATTAAAAATCGAAGGCGACTAGAGTCATCTTTTGTTTTTTATCGACTCTTAAAAATGGAAAAAAACAAGTTGTGTCAAAGCGTCTAAAATTTATTTTAACCAGAATAAATATCACCTTTCCTATGTTGGTCTTAGGTTGAGAAAAATGGAGTCCACCAACCAAGGAGTTCCCCTTGGGGGAAATCCTAGTCCTTTATCCTCTTGGGGAGATGTTGGCGCACCCCATATGGCCACATTGTTGCTTCAAGGATTGACAATCAGTTTGCCCGTACGGCTCTTCTCAACTTCTATCATTCAGAACACCGTGATTCCTGAAAAATCAAGTCAGCAACTAAACGATACCAGAGTTACCCCCCAACCCTCTACTTCATCCAATTCTTCCTCTCCTCTTTCCTCTTCGCTTGATGAAGCTAGTAAAGCTAAAAATCAAGTAACTGAGAAGAAGAAGGAGAAGAAGAAGAAGGAGCCAAAGGAAAAAAGGGGTGGCCAGGCATCGTCTAGCAAAAATCCACACACTACACCATCCTGGCCTAAATCGCCATGTGTCATTTGCAAAGGAGACCACTATCATCGAGATTTTCCTTGCATCCCTCGAATCTTAAGGGACTAGTCTCCTCGTTTGCACAATCCAGTGTCATCAACCTCTGATGATCATGTTGAAAGTACACTGTCAACTAGTGAAAGTGACGCCCCTAGACAAAAAGGAAGATGTAAATTTCCTTGTAAACTATGTGAAGGCGATTATGCCGTCCACCGTTGTCCCTTATTAGATGAGGCTAAAAGAGTTTTGGACGACCATCCGGTTTCACCGTTACGGCTTCCTCGTGGATATAAGAAGCTCTTGCCGAGTCCATCACTAGTTGAAAATCCGGCTGACACACCCTTATGGTCAGCCGAAGCGTCTATAATTGAAGATAAACCATCTGAATCCACACCAGACGAAAGTCAAAAGGTCGAGGCGGCAGTTGACTTGGTCTTGCCTTCAGAGGATCCATCTTCAAATGATACAGTCACCAGAGAGAACAAAAATGACACCGTCCAAATTCTCTTCATAAGCACAGACTCCGATGAACATGGGGGCAATCTACCCATTCCTTTACCGCAGGAAGGAAGTTCGTCAGAGTCATATCTAGTCGTCTATTCAGTCCACCCTCCAAGCAACCTAGTTTTTTCCTTCGATTGGAATCTACTAGGTAGACCCCGCTTACCAGCTAGTATACCATTTCGAATCATTGCTCAAATATACAGAATGGTCATGGCCGGTACCATCATAGATGAAGGGGCTTCTGTGAGTATCCTTTCCTCGACTGCTTGGAAAGCGCTTGGTTCGCCATCGCTTTTTCCTGAAATGAGAAATCTAATAGGCTTTGACAAAGGAACCAGTCGACCATTAGGGATCCTTCCCAATGTGCTGACAACATTGAGAAGGAAAACCATTCACCTGAACATAATGGTAGTCCAAGGACCCCTGGATTATAATCTACTCCTTGGACATGACTATATTTATTACATGGGAGCCATTGTCTCCTCACTCTTTAGAGTAATGTGTTTTCCACATGAAGGAAGAGTGGTCAAGCTCGTAGACCAGCTTTCATTCCCCGGTTCACACATAGCAAATAGTCATACACCAACCCTGAATGGTCTTTTCACGCAAGGAATGTCTCATCAATCCCCAGTCCGTCCTCCTGATGAGCGCGAGTGATTCGGAGGATATGACTGAAACCTAGGGGGCATGCACCCTGGCCTATTTCGACAGGAAAACCTTGGGTATAGGGTAGGTTTCCGCAAAGGATATATGACTGGTTGACACACCCGTCCATTTAGGAAAATGGGGTTAGACCGGAATAAGATACCTCTGTTAAAGGTAGGCCTTTCCCGATAAAACAAATGTTTTGTCTGCAAATTGAGGGGTAACCTGGAAACTCTACTTCACTATACCTGGGGGCATGCAAACCTTTTGGCATGCAAGTGAAGAGCGACCATTTATTTTTTAAATTTGTAGGTCCTCTAACCCTTTAAACTCATAGGATTGGTCGTTTCCTAACTTGCATAAAGAAAGGATGTGGGGCAAAGCTTTGAAAAGATGTCGTTTTTATATGATATATCCTTATTATATGACTGGAACGAGTAGTTTTAACGTGGAATTCAAGCTCGTTAAAAAATAAACATAAGCAATGAGCAAATGTTCCCCTAGAGTTTAAGCTCATTAAAAAATGAACCAATTTTCGGTAAATAACCATCTTGAATGTATTATCATCAGCCTTTGAAGCCTTGGTCATGTTCTCATCATCACCTCCACTCTGTATTGGTCGATCATTCACCCCCATTTGATTGTTTACCCTTTTTGAGGAACAACTGCAAAGAGTGATCCTGTTAGCCATCCTTGTGACACTGCTGTGATGGGAAAATTCCAAAGCTTACCTGGAATTAGCTACTACCCGAATTTATCACACGTTCCTCAAAGAACGAGTCTCCTTTAAGCTCTTTTCAGCTGACTCGTAAAATATGAAAAGATTGTCGAGCGATTGGCCTCTCTAGCTCGTTAAAGTGACCGGAAGTGCTATCCCTCCTTTAGATTTTAATCTTTTTGGACTTGAGGGATTATTACACAAAAAGATCGAGAGCTTGTTATGTTCGGCTCGTTAAAAGTATCGAAAATTCATCCCTTTTGTATTGTTTTATACTTTTTCGGACTCAAGGGATTATATGACGAAAAAGGATTATTGGAGTTTTCTTTACGTCCATTTTTCAGACTCTCTAAAATTGAAAAGGACCGAGTTATCCTTGTCGTTAAAACCGAATAGCAACAAACTTGTCCATACAGACGAGAACGAGTTTCACTATCACTAGGCTCGTTAAAACATAGCGATGGGTTTTCCCGAAGGGAAAATTATAGAACAAGCATATGTTATCCTCCTTAAGCTTGACAAAAATAAAGAGGTACTGGTCAGCAATGACTGGGGAAAAATTGGGAAGAAAATTTGAAAAAACTTTATTGGTAGCAAGTCGCTCTTGAACATGACACTTTCACTCTGCACCCGAGCTAGGTTGGGTTGTTCCGTTCACTGGTCATATCACCATGGGTCCTGTTATCACTGAAAATGCTGTAGTAAAAATTTTTTAGCCTGGCTTAAAGAGTGGGTGTTTTCGCAGCACCTGAATTATTTTTAGCAGTTTCGCAGCGCTACCTGTTTGCGTGGTTTCGTAGCGTGCTACGAAACTGGGGATTTGTTTGAGTTTTCAGTGAAGGTCCAAATCCTAGCATGCTTATTGTACAGAGTTCTACTTCCCTCCAAGAATGTTGATGAGAGCAGTGGCAGTATGTTCAAGGAGACACCTTATGATGATGCAGCTATTGTAGGATTGCCATCAAATACATTAAGGGAGTTATCTCTGAATTCTGGCTCATGGGTGATTGTGAAAGATGTACATACTAATGTGGGAGACTTGTAGGAGATTTTGTGTTGAATCCTCTAGACAAAGAATCTATTAAATTTTATAAGTCATAGAGTGTTTGATATTTGGGATTGTCTTTTCACAATCTGTAACTTCTTTCACAAAGCAGGGCGCCACAATGGATGGGAGAAAGAAGCCTTTGATATTGGCCAGCACCAATGGAGTTATTAATTCCGCCTTGCTTTCTGGAGAACATGATGGCACCATGGATGGATCTAAGAAATATGCAACAACAACAACAAAAACATTAGCAAAGAGGAAAAATGACTAATTTCGACTTTCTCCTCCATTAAGAAGAATTGGAACTGCCTTCCTCTAACAAAGATGGGGATGGCAGGTGCATTAGAAACACTTTGTGGACAAGCATATGGAGCAAAGCAATATCATTTGCTTGGGATTCAACTGCAGAGAGCAATTGTTGCTCTTTATTGTGTGAGCATACCAATTGCTGTGATATGGGCATATATGGGACACATTCTTGTAGCCCTTGGCCAAGACCCTCTAATATCTCTTGAAGCAGGGAACTTTGCAAGGTGGATGATTCCTAGCTTGTTTGCTACTGCGGCTCTTCAACCCCTTCTGAAATTTCTTCAATCACAAGGTGTTATCTTTCCAATGATGTTAAGCAGTTCAATAACTCTGTGTTTCCATGTTCCCGTTTGTTGGGTATTGGTGTTCAAAGTTGGATTAGGTAATAAAGGGGCTGCGCTTGCAAATAGCATTTCGAATTGGCTAAATGTGGCACTTCTACCAATTTATGTTAAATTTTCCCCTGCATGCAAGAAGACATGGACATCCTTCTCAAGGGAAGCTTTATATGACATTACAAACTTTCTTAAGCTTGCTATTCCATCTGCAGTAATGCTTTGCTTGGAATACTGGTCTTTTGAAATGCTTGTTCTCTTCTCCAGTTTGTTGCCTAAGCCTGAACTTGAGATATCAGTTCTCTCCATCTGTCTTAGCACTAATGCAGTTGCATATATGATCCCCTTTGGCGTGGGTGCTGCTGTAAGTACACGAGTTTCCAATGAACTAGGAGCTGGACGCTCACGCACTGCACAGTTATCAGTGTGTGTCGGGGTTTGTATGGCAGTCATTGAGGCTCTTATGATAGGATATATTTTATTCTCTATCAGAAATGTATGGGGCTATGCTTATAGCAATGAAGTAGAGGTAGTTGAATACATTTCAACCATGATGCCACTGCTTGTACCCTCAACATTTATGGATGTCATCCAAGGTGTTCTATCAGGTATTGCTAGAGGATGTGGATGGCAAACGTTGGGTGCCTATGCAAATCTTGGGGCATACTATGTGGTTGGCATGCCTATAGCTGTCATTTTGGCCTTTGTACTGCATGCTGGCGGCAGGGGACTTTGGCTTGGACTTATTCGTGGTATATTTGCACAAACGGTTTTACTGTCGATAATAACGTTTTGTATGAATTGGGAAGAGCAGGGAAAAAGGCAAGAGAAAGAGTTTATACATCACCATTGCCGAAGGTTACAAGTAATATAATAAAGGATGAGCAGTAAGTTATCGGCCTGCATGGTTGGAGTCCATTTTCAAACTCCCCTGCCATACAATTGAATGGTGGAGATCACCGGCTTTATATGGTTGATGCTGCGGAAAACACACGCAGTCCTAAGTGATTAAATGCCAAGTGTCAAGTGGTTTCTATAAAATTTGATTGCCACAAGGTCGACAATCTGGAGTTAGATTATAAGCATCATATGGTGGGCAGGGCAATGGTAATGGCGATTCGTGGAGTGCTCCCGTCTAATCTCAAGCATTCGGTGTTGCATGTGTAGCGCTCTTGAAAATATGCCATCTGTGTCTGGTGGCACCGTCATCGGAATGGTTGCTCCTAAAGGTGGATACAGAACTTAAATATGGTTCATATGAGAATCTTGCAGCGTTTTCATTTTCACCCTTTATTGTTCACTTTGAAGATAACCAACCATTTGCAGTCGACAAGGAGCTGGTGCGCTATGATGGTGCTGGTTTCGCAGACCAGAACTAAAGATACTCCAGAGGTCAAGATAAGCATGCAAATGCTGGAAAAGACGGATATTATGGTGGTTCATTTGGGCCACAAAATCATTAGGCAGTGAAGGTGTTTGCACATAGTGACAAAGGTTTACTGATTGATGAAAATAACAAATTGGCAGGGAAGCATAAAAAAAGTGGTAGAGACTATGGTCCCAAAAAGATGTTAAGCAATGGGATTAATCCAGAAAGGCAGAAATTGCAGCGCTCTGATTTGCACAGTCAGCTTAGGAATATTGCAGATAATTCCATTTAAGAAACAGAGTTTGAGAGGTTTCCTCCACTAGGGCAGAATTCACGAGGGAACAGAAGTAGACAGAAGGGCATTTCACAAATGACAAGCCGTGCAACAAGTGCATACATCCCTAATCTGTCTGCTAAACATGAAAATAATCACATTGTGGATTCCTCATCTGAAAATAGTGCCAAAGAGATGTTCCATTCAAATGCACTAATTACTTTACCTATGCCTGCAACTTATAAACATAGTTCATATAGTTCGATGCAGTCAAGGCCTAACACAGTTTCAAAGCAAGGGTTTCCTTCAAATGAGAAGGTTGGAAAATGAATGGGATAACCAGTGAAATATTGGAAAATTGGAAAAGCTTGTTGTATCATCTAGCTAAAGCATCAGGCTTTATGTACATTAAGTTTTCTTCGATGTCACTTTATGTTCTCGAGTTTATGTATTCTAAATTTATTCTTGTTACTCTCAATAGGAGATTGTCATTTCCAAGAAGATATGGGTGATTGAGTTTCTGGGAAAGCATGTATTTGGAATTCTAAGACTTCAGACCAAAACAAATCAGAAGCTCGAGAAGATTTATGTGCAGTTGGTCTATCTGTTGGAGGCTCATGTTACAGGGAATGGGATTCTGAATCTCAGCATAGCAAAGGTGAAGCTGAAGAATGGCAACAACAGATATACAATTTTGTAAGAAGTTTAAAGGAAGACTGTGTTTTTTTTTAATCACACAGCAGTTTCGTAGCGCGCTACGAAACTGCTGTAGGTGATGTTTCCAATGCAAAATGAACAGTTTGACCGGGAATGTTAGAGGAGAGACACCTGTACATCAAGGCAGAATACAACTCATCTGGAGACATGGTATGGTATTTGGTAGCAGCATTCAAAGTTATTAAAGAGTTGGGAGCATACTTCTACATTTTCGGAAAGTGCTGGGAGACAGAGACCGTTAAGATAGGAGCATCTCTTCTGGTCAATTAATGAGCCATCAGCGCTCTTAAGCATCCTAAATCAGCATCCATTGCACCTGTAGCTCAGCCATATCAGATTAATTGGAGGAGGACAGCTGTCAAAGCATTCAAGAAAGCATCAAGTCTACGAGGAGAAAAGAATTATTGTTTTAGTTTGATTAGGACTTTATGTAATTATAGTTTAGCATGTATGTAATTAATGCAGTTAGTTAAAGGCATGTAGGAGTAGTTAATAGGAGATTCGAACTCATTCTAGAGGGAGGAAATGTATTCCTATATATGGTGAAAATTAGAATGTAATAGTTGTTGGACTGTATATACAAAAACAGAGTTTTTTTGAGCATATGTAAAGACTGTTACAGTAATGGTAAAACAGGTTGTTTCTTCTCAAGATTCTCAATGGATCACTGTGTTCAAATGTGATGATGGTTTAGTTTCTTAATGTTCTTTTTACAGCCTTGTTATAGCACAATCCCTCAGAATTCATATTATATGCTCTGACTTCCTGTGTGTTTGGCAAGCTGTGGGTTTTGGTGAAGCATGTTTGAACATCACTCAGAATTCATTTTTAATGCTCTGACTTCCTGTATGTTTAGCAAGCTTTGATTTAGGTAAATTATGTTTGAATATCTGATGATGCAAAGAGCCTTGACTTCCATGAGATGACTGTGATTTTGTTTATTAACTGTGAGAGACTCCATAGCCCAATGAAGACTAATTTGATGTATGTCCAGCCAGCTATATTTTTATAAATGTGTTCAAGGTATGCATGCATAGATTTCTCAGGAATTCATGGTTTTCCAAACCATTTTCCCAAGGATGAATATTTTCTAAGGAATGGTCCAAAATTTAACGGTGAAGACTTGAGTTTAACGTTGGAGCATATCTCAGATTTTTGTTATTTTGCTGAGGTTCTTAGAATTAAACATGAGGATGTTTGCATAAGGTTATTTTATGATTCATTCCAAGGGAAATGCAAACAGTGGGTTGAATGCTTGCCTGCCAAGTCCATTAAGTCATTGCCAGACTTTTGGCTTATGTTCTTGGAGGAATGGATAGATAGGTCAGAGGTGGAAGTAAACTCTCCTTCAGTTGAAGGTTTTAAACAGTGGAATGAGGATCATAATAAAGAAGAAACAAATGAATCTTTTTCTTTGTCCCTGTCCTCATATCTGAAATCTTTTGACTGCAAGTCAGAGGATAAGATGAAATTTTTTGATGAATTTGCCAAAGACATTGAGAAAGAAATTGAAGGTTTAGAAGGACAAATTCAGGCATACAATTTTCATGATCATGATCATTATTCCCAGAAATTTTTTATGACTGAACGCAAGGAGACTATGCTGGTTCCCCTCTCTTTTACGATTGAGGAACTGAACACTGTGGTTGAAGATCAGTTTGCACAGCTGGAAAGTGTCGTGGAAGGACAAGCTGATCATGTGTTCTGGGATCCTGTAGCTGATTATATGGAAGAGTTTTGCTCTCCAGTGTTTCAGTTTACCTATGAAGATCGGAGAGTACTTCAGTGGCAGCGGTCTTTACACTATCACATTGGATCTGAAATCCGATACAGTCAGATAAAAGTTCAGTGGCAGCGGTTATTACACTATCACATTGACCCTGAACTCCAGGACAGTCAAAGAAATCAAATATCAGATGAGGTTAATGATTGGCTGCATTGGAAATTTCATATTGATTGAGCTGAAGAAGTTGAAATGGTTAGGGTAGGTAGGTAGGTAATTGCAAATAAGCTCAAGGTTGGCTGAGCATTTATTTTTCAAGTAGATATAGTTTTCTTTCTCCTACAGTCATGCTTGTCAAGCAAATTTTAGTTTGTCAAAAATGGATAAGGCACTGGAGCTGCATGTTCTTAGTGTACCACAAGGGCACACTATCCCAAGTGGAGCCACTGTTATCACTGAAAATGCTGTAGTAAAAAATTTTTAGCCTGGCTTAAAGAGTGGGTGTTTTCGCAGCGCCTGAATTATTTTTAGCAGTTTCGCAGCGCTACCTGTTTGCGTGGTTTCGTAGCGTGCTACGAAACTGGGGATTTGTTTGAGTTTTCAGTGAAGGTCCAAATCCTAGCATGCTTATTGTACAGAGTTCTACTTCCCTCCAGGAATGTTGATGAGAGCAGTGGCAGTATGTTCAAGGAGACACCTTATGATGATGCAGCTATTGTAGGATTGCCATCAAATACATTAAGGGAGTTATCTCTGAATTCTGGCTCATGGGTGATTGTGAAAGATGTACATACTAATGTGGGAGACTTGCAGGAGATTTTGTGTTGAATCCTCTAGACAAAGAATCTATTAAATTTTATAAGTCATAGAGTGTTTGATATTTGGGATTGTCTTTTCACAATCTGTAACTTCTTTCACAAAGCAGGGCGCCACAATGGATGGGAGAAAGAAGCCTTTGATATTGGCTAGCACCAATGGAGTTATTAATTCCGCCTTGCTTTCTGGAGAACATGATGGCACCATGGATGGATCTAAGAAATATGCAACAACAACAACAAAAACATTAGCAAAGAGGAAAAATGACTAATTTCGACTTTCTCCTCCATTAAGAAGAATTGGAACTGCCTTCCTCTAACAAAGATGGGGATGGCAGGTGCATTAGAAACACTTTGTGGACAAGCATATGGAGCAAAGCAATATCATTTGCTTGGGATTCAACTGCAGAGAGCAATTGTTGCTCTTTATTGTGTGAGCATACCAATTGCTGTGATATGGGCATATATGGGACACATTCTTGTAGCCCTTGGCCAAGACCCTCTAATATCTCTTGAAGCAGGGAACTTTGCAAGGTGGATGATTCCTAGCTTGTTTGCTACTGCGGCTCTTCAACCCCTTCTGAAATTTCTTCAATCACAAGGTGTTATCTTTCCAATGATGTTAAGCAGTTCAATAACTCTGTGTTTCCATGTTCCCGTTTGTTGGGTATTGGTGTTCAAAGTTGGATTAGGTAATAAAGGGGCTGCGCTTGCAAATAGCATTTCCAATTGGCTAAATGTGGCACTTCTACCAATTTATGTTAAATTTTCCCCTGCATGCAAGAAGACATGGACATCCTTCTCAAGGGAAGCTTTATATGACATTACAAACTTTCTTAAGCTTGCTATTCCATCTGCAGTAATGCTTTGCTTGGAATACTGGTCTTTTGAAATGCTTGTTCTCTTCTCCAGTTTGTTGCCTAAGCCTGAACTTGAGATATCAGTTCTCTCCATCTGTCTTAGCACTGATGCAGTTGCATATATGATCCCCTTTGGCGTGGGTGCTGCTGTAAGTACACGAGTTTCCAATGAACTAGGAGCTGGACACTCACGCACTGCACAGTTATCAGTGTGTGTCGGGGTTTGTATGGCAGTCATTGAGGCTCTTATGATAGGATATATTTTATTCTCTATCAGAAATGTATGGGGGTATGCTTATAGAAATGAAGTAGAGGTAGTTGAATACATTTCAACCATGATGCCACTGCTTGTACCCTCAACATTTATGGATGTCATCCAAGGTGTTCTATCAGGTATTGCTAGAGGATGTGGATGGCAAACGTTGGGTGCCTATGCAAATCTTGGGGCATACTATGTGGTTGGCATGCCTATAGCTGTCATTTTGGCCTTTGTACTGCATGCTGGCGGCAGGGGACTTTGGCTTGGACTTATTCGTGGTATATTTGCACAAACGGTTTTACTGTCGATAATAACGTTTTGTATGAATTGGGAAGAGCAGGGAAAAAGGCAAGAGAAAGAGTTTATACATCACCATTGCCGAAGGTTACAAGTAATATAATAAAGGATGAGCAGTAAGTTATCGGCCTGCATGGTTGGAGTCCATTTTCAAACTCCCCTGCCATACAATTGAATGGTGGAGATCATCGGCTTTATATGGTTGATGCTGCGGAAAACACACGCAGTCCTAAGTGATTAAATGCCAAGTGTCAAGTGGTTTCTATAAAATTTGATTGCCACAAGGTCGACAATCTGGAGTTAGATTATAAGCATCATATGGTGGGCAGGGCAATGGTAATGGCGATTCGTGGAGTGCTCCCGTCTAATCTCAAGCATTCGGTGTTGCATGTGTAGCGCTCTTGAAAATATGCCATCTGTGTCTGGCGGCACCGTCATCGGAATGGTTGCTCCTAAAGGTGGATACAGAACTTAAATATGGTTCATATGAGAATCTTGCAGCGTTTTCATTTTCACCCTTTATTGTTCACTTTGAAGATAACCAACCATTTGCAGTCGACAAGGAGCTGGTGCGCTATGATGGTGCTGGTTTCGCAGACCAGAACTAAAGATACTCCAGAGGTCAAGATAAGCATGCAAATGCTGGAAAAGACGGATATTATGGTGGTTCATTTGGGCCACAAAATCATTAGGCAGTGAAGGTGTTTTCACATAGTGACAAAGGTTTACTGATTGATGAAAATAACAAATTGGCAGGGAAGCATAAAAAAAGTGGTAGAGACTATGGTCCCAAAAAGATGTTAAGCAATGGGATTAATCCAGAAAGGCAGAAATTGCAGCGCTCTGATTTGCACAGTCAGCTTAGGAATATTGCAGATAATTCCATTTAAGAAACAGAGTTTGAAAGGTTTCCTCCACTAGGGCAGAATTCACGAGGGAACAGAAGTAGACAGAAGGGCATTTCACAAATGACAAGCCGTGCAACAAGTGCATACATCCCTAATCTGTCTGCTAAACATGAAAATAATCACATTGTGGATTCCTCATCTGAAAATAGTGCCAAAGAGATGTTCCATTCAAATGCACTAATTACTTTACCTATGCCTGCAACTTATAAACATAGTTCATATAGTTCGATGCAGTCAAGGCCTAACACAGTTTCAAAGCAAGGGTTCCCTTCAAATGAGAAGGTTGGAAAATGAATGGGATAACCAGTGAAATATTGGAAAATTGGAAAAGCTTGTTGTATCATCTGGCTAAAGCATCAGGCTTTATGTACATTAAGTTTTCTTCGATGTCACTTTATGTTCTCGAGTTTATGTATTCTAAATTTATTCTTGTTACTCTCAATAGGAGATTGTCATTTCCAAGAAGATATGGGTAATTGAGTTTCTGGGAAAGCATGTATTTGGAATTCTAAGACTTCAGACCAAAACAAATCAGAAGCTCGAGAAGATTTATGTGCAGTTGGTCTATCTGTTGGAGGTTCATGTTACAGGGAATGGGATTCTGAATCTCAGCATAGCAAAGGTGAAGCTGAAGAATGGCAACAGCAGATATACAATTTTGTAAGAAGTTTAAAGGAAGACTGTGTTTTTTTTTAATCACACAGCAGTTTCGTAGCGCGCTACGAAACTGCTGTAGGTGATGTTTCCAATGCAAAATGAACAGTTTGACCGGGAATGTTAGAGGAGAGACACCTGTACATCAAGGCAGAATACAACTCATCTGGAGACATGGTATGGTATTTGGTAGCAGTGTTCAAAGTTATTAAAGAGTTGGGAGCATACTTCTACATTTTCGGAAAGTGCTGGGAGACAGAGACCGTTAAGATAGGAGCATCTCTTCTGGTCAATTAATGAGCCATCAGCGCTCTTAAGCATCCTAAATCAGCATCCATTGCACCTGTAGCTCAGCCATATCAGATTAATTGGAGGAGGACAGCTGTCAAAGCATTCAAGAAAGCATCAAGTCTACGAGGAGAAAAGAATTATTGTTTTAGTTTGATTAGGACTTTATGTAATTATAGTTTAGCATGTATGTAATTAATGCAGTTAGTTAAAGGCATGTAGGAGTAGTTAATAGGAGATTCGAACTCATTCTAGAGGAAGGAAATGTATTCCTATATATGGTGAAAATTAGAATGTAATAGTTGTTGGACTGTATATACAAAAACAGAGTTTTTTTGAGCATATGTAAAGACTGTTACAGTAATGGTAAAACAGGTTGTTTCTTCTCAAGATTCTCAATGGATCACTGTGTTCAAATGTGATGATGGTTTAGTTTCTTAATGTTCTTTTTACAGCCTTGTTATAGCACAATCCCTCAGAATTCATATTATATGCTCTGACTTCCTGTGTGTTTGGCAAGCTGTGGGTTTTGGTGAAGCATGTTTGAACATCACTCAGAATTCATTTTTAATGCTCTGACTTCCTGTATGTTTAGCAAGCTTTGATTTAGGTAAATTATGTTTGAATATCTGATGATGCAAAGAGCCTTGACTTCCATGAGATGACTGTGATTTTGTTTATTAACTGTGAGAGACTCCATAGCCCAATGAAGACTAATTTGATGTATGTCCAGCCAGCTATATTTTTATAAATGTGTGAAGAGTTAGCCCTCTGTTGTTGTGATTAATTTTCTATCAAAAGCCTGTGAGAGAGCCCTCTCTGATTAGGAAGGCTAATTCCTAGTCTAAAGTCTGGTCTGAAACAGTTACATGAAACCTTGCTTGGTTGCAGCCCCTAGTACTGGTTTTGTGATAACAGGTCCATCACACCATCCATATTTGGGGTTAACGCTACCATTCCATCATTTCAGTGTTGTCGATATGTTCAAGAGAAGTCGCTCAGAGAATTCACCTGTGTCTCACCCACTACAATACATTTACGCTCCATTCTTTCATGACCACCACCCTGAACCTTATATCACCAGATCATTTTCACCTTCATTAAAATCATTTGCTCCATTCCATGTCATTCATGTGGGATTCACTAAGGCCCTCCTATGACGGATCGCTTCTTGTCGACATCAGCTCATTATCCAAGAAGTCGATCTAGGAACAACCCTTTCAGTACTTTGAAACTTGCATGCCTCAATGGCAAGTTTCTCACTTCCAGCGACAGGTTTACATCAATGGCCTTCGACCGAAAGATTTTGCGTGGTGTTCAACACCAAGTCCCTTATTCACACCACATGAATTGTACTGTAGTACCTTGAGGGTCATCATCATTATTAGTGATTCCTCTCGCGCCTGTTAACAGCTTACATCATTGGCTAGTAATCAGGCGATGTCTTTCCATGTTCAACTCCAGAACATCTCTCACATGGATCAACTTGTACTTTGAGTGAAGATTGAACGAGATTGAAGACCCCGGATCTAGTTTCATCCATCCGGGCTGTGATATATATTCAGGAAAATAAAGACATCAAATGTACATCATTACTGCACAGATAATCATCCAACCTAAGGGATGATGGCTCTACCAGAATCATCAGTCTACACTCAGACGATTGTCTGTCTTATGTATATGAAAATGAATTTATAAAGCTGAGCATTAGAATGCCCACCTCAGCTAGATCATGAAAATATTATGAAGATAATGTATTGTATTGTATCTTATTACAGGTCGCCTTCCAGCTTGAAAAAAAAACTTCAGATCCTCATGATAAAGCATTTCACCCAAAATCAACAGATTAACAACCTCATCCTTTAGGGGGCAACTGTTATAGACATTTTTGGGCACTGCAAACCTGATCATAAATGTCCATAAACCAAGGGCTCTTAAGTCCCTAAAAGTGTTGTTCCGACCTCTAAAAGAACAAGGTCAACTGATTACATCTTCTCCTAGAAGTTCTCCATTAAAAACTACTCAGAACTGGTCAAAACTGGACCATCTCACCTACTCCATGGTCAAAGTGCGCTGCATCCCACCTAAATACACATGGGAGGTGCAATGCATCTTGAAAAGCCCTTCTATGGGGTGCGATGGACAAGAGTGGACAAATGGCAGGGTTAATCTGCAAGGTGGAGGATCATGAAATCTTCCAGAAACTTCTCCTGTGACACTTGCCTCTCTGCATTCGCCCAGGGATGAGTAAGAGATCATCAATCTCCAAGTGGAATCAAGAACTATCAGAGAGAGTACACTAATCAAATCTCAAAAGCTGACTCATCCCCCTTGCAAACATCTATATATGGATCCCTCATCCCAGAGATACAAAGGCTGGAATTTTGTATCTTGTAAGGAAGTGTTGCTGTATTCTTGGTGTAATATCATAGTGTTGGGTGATCTAAGCTTTTCATGAGGTGAAGAAGGGCTTTCTGGCTGAGAGGATGATGCTGGGTTAGAACAATTGGTTGTAATCCTCTTTGCTATTCTTGATTATTAATAAAATTATTCAAGTTTTCCTCCACATTCTTGTATGATTGATGATATATGCATTTGTGTGGTCAATATATATCTGGTCCTATATTACTTATGATAATAGAGATATGTTCTTGGATAGTGTTATGTTGCTTTGATTCTACAGGTGCTCTTTGAAGCTGGGTAGATGAGGAAGCGAGTGTCAAATATTTATCAGAAGGGAGAGGAATCAAGAAAGGAACCAAGCGCAAGACAGAGGTTGGTCTCCTTTATTCCCCTCTTATCTATTTCTCATAAAGGAAAATGAAAGTAGTTTTAGTTTGTTTGTTTCTAAGGTAGCTACCAGCCTTAGTGGGACTAGCAGCTCTACATAGGCACTAGATTTCCCGATAACAACTATCATTGTACAAACACTGATAATAATTGAAGATTAACTAATGCTCTGAAAGATTAATAATAATACTAATTGAAAGGAATACTGGTTCAGCCCCCCCTCTCAGTATTTCCAACAACTGTCATATAATAAAACCAAACCATTTACCTTAAAGGTGTGTAGTTTGATGTGTCGATTATGCCAAGCGTTTTCACGTTTCTTCTGAACCTGCTGATGGAATCCAACCAAAAATCTATCTTCCTTGAGCTCCATTCGTTGTGCAAGCCTTTCTTCTAAGGCTCTGCAGTCCACCATTCCTATGGAAGCCGCAATGTGTAGACTAGGCAAGATATACTCCACAGGCATGAAAACGTCCATGCCATAGACCAACCTAAAAGGTGTCTGACCAATAAGCTTTTTACAAGTAGTTATGTAATCCCATAACACTGTTGGTACGCGCACATCCCAATCATTCTACTGCACATTGCAAACCTTCGTCAGCACATTCTCCATTATCTTATTAAAAGACTCAACTGTTCCATTGGCCTGAGGATGATATGGTGTACTATTCTGATGATAAACTTGGAACTCTTCTGTTAACACGCTGATCGTTTCATTGAGAAAATGTGTACCATGATCACACATCAAAACCTTTGGGAAACCAAACCTAGTCAACACATATTCAAATAGAAATTTCGTTGTTTTTGCCCCTGTAGAGTCCTTCATAGGCTATGCCTCTACCCATCTGGTCAAATATTTGGTCGCGGTAATGATATACCGTGCACCTGTCTTCTTTCCTAGAGGATGGATTAGTCCTAAAAAATCAATTTCCCATTTCTCAAATCGCTGCAATGAAACTTGTGGATTCAAAGGCACCTCATCCCTCTGCGATGGCCTACCCCTTCTCTGACATGCATCGCATGCCCTACAATAGGCTTTAGAATTGTTGTACAACGTGAGCCATCACAACCTAGAGTGCAAAATATTTTGAGTTGTTTCTTTTCTTGCATAATTCCCTCCCACAACTCCTCCATGAGATTCAACAAGGATATTGTTTCGTTCAAAATCAAGCACATAACATTGAAGTATCTCATCTGATCCCATCTTACACAAGTGCCCTACAATTATAGAGAAATCGGCAGCATGCACAACCAATTCTTTCTTTTGCTGATTGGTATATCATTCTGGAGTCGTTCCTGTGGTCATGAAATGGATAATATCCATGAAGTGATTATTTGCTACATGCACCACAAAGAGTTGTGTGTCAGGTAGCTCTCCCTCCAAATTGGTAGGCTCTTCTCCTGTTTCAATGTGTGATAGATGGTCTTGTCCTTCAAAATCATATTCTTGAAACAACAACAACCATCCACATATACACCCCCCCCCCAACACAGGCTTATTAACTAGATATTTTAATGCACAATGCTCTATGTACACCTTGAAATGTCCACCTAACAGGTAATGTCTAAACTTCTGGAGCGTGTACACCATAGCCAAGCCTTTGCACACTGTCGTTGAATAATTTTTTTTAGCCTTAGACAACTTTCTACTCGCAAATGCTATAGGATGATCTAGTTCTCCTTCGCTAGCCTGTGTTAGAACTGCCCTCGATGTAATACACGAGGCGTCCATATGCACATCGAATTCCTTCTTCCAATCCGAGAAGACTAGGATCGACACGATGACCATTTTCTTCTTCAGTATATCCAGACTGTGCTCACATTCTTCATCCCAATAGAATGTAGCATCCTTCTTCAGTAGCTTTTCCATAGGTGCAGTAATCTGAGCATAAATTTTGATGAACTTTTGTTGCACTAAAAGTTGTCACATTGACATTCTGCTATCTGTGTGAGTTCATTACCACTCATACTTTCCTCCTCTGCAAGTCTAAAACATCAGTTCCTCATATCAAGTCTGGAAAATAAGAGAAAAGATTTCAAAAGTTTTTAAAACTCTGGTTCCACACTTTCTCTTTGTCTTACCTGTGGTTCCGTACCTAATGGTCATGTCTCCTGTGCACCTGATCGCACTGTCTCTGTGTTAAAGGTGCGGACCCCTGTAAAAGTTAAAAAGGCGCGAGTATACTCTGAAAAAACTCACTTTCAGTGATTTTTAGAAGCTTCTGGAAGGAATCTTGAGGTGGCAAGTTTTCTCTTTTAAGGTTCATGTAACCCATACCTTAAGGAGCTAATCCCTTGATGTGAGGAGCTTATCCCTTTGAAGGAGGATTCTATCCCTTCATAGGTACTAGTAACTTCCTCCTCTGCACTATAAAAAGAGGCATTGAGCTGGTTACTTGGGAGTTAGAAGCTTAGTATTTTTGAGGTAAAATGTTGCTGGAACTTAGTCTTCTTTAGTTGAGTTTTTATGAGGAGAGATTACATACCTCTAATATCTCATTTGGAAGAGTGCAAGACTTGTCAAAGTAAAGGAAATTCTTGTTTCGAACCCCAAGAAGAACTTGTTCAACATCAAGGTTGAAAAGGTTGTAAAGTTTTTCTACTATTAAAAGTTAATACAAATATATTTGTTTTTCTCAATAATCTGTTAATTCATGGTTTATTTTATGGATTCCTTGATCACCATAATACAAAATATATATATCATTTGCTATGCAGGTGCTATTTAATGTTTTCTTGTTTGTGATTGCAGGTCTTCAAAGGTAACTCTTTCGAACGACTAGAGGATGACTACTACAAAAAAGCACTGGATCTAAGGTAGGATCTTAACACCTTTGTAGTATTTACTTATAAATTGCATATGTCTAAAGAAATATAGGTTTTTTTGTCCATTTGTTGCTAGAATATCTTCTGATACTAGGGAGATCGGTCTTGTCTGCAAGATCGATTTATCCAGCCAACAAATTGGCGACTCTGCTAGGGAAAGTATTTGATTTTTGGTTTTCCTTCGTTTTGACTTAAGAAAATTGTTTCTGTTCTGGTTTTTGATTGATGTATATGGGCTTCGGTAGCTTTTAAAATCTGGAAGTATTTTTGTTTTTTTTGAAGTTTTCTAGGGACCGCGCTTTAGCTTTACAGACAATGCAGACATCTCCGCATTTTAGTAAACAGTGCGAGACCACACCTGTTGCTTCTGGAGCCTGTGGACCCTGTTAAATTTTTTCAAAAAACCTAAGATATCTTCTTCCAGTTAAGTTTAGGTTTGATTTAGGATTTTTAGTGTCTACCTAGATCTATATTTTTCCTGTCAAAAATCTCTTGTGAGTGAGTTTCGATAGTATTTTTGTTTTGAATGATTTTCTAGAAGTTTTGCATGCTTGGAGTGGTTTTCACTTTGTCTTTGCAGTGACTCAAAGACCAGAAGCTTGAGAAACCTTAGATCACCCTGGTGTCTTTTCGTCTTCTTGATGAGTCTGGCTTGGTTGTGAAATCTATCCTTTGTGAGAAACAGATTTAGTTTTCTCGTTGCAAATCTTTGAACGAACTTTTTTTTTTGTAAGCTGAGGCGGTACTCTTTTTTTCCATTATCAAAAATTAAAAACAGTACATAGATATGCAGGTCTCAACCCGCCCTTAAGGGAAACCGGGTCTCTTGACCATCTGAAGTTTTTAAAAGCCAACCAAAAAAAGTATATTATCAGTCTGTCTACCCAAGCTAAATACACCTCTATTCTACCTCTATTCAAACTGTTTTTTCTCTGCAAAAATAACATCTAACAATACAAAAATCAAAATGGAGATTTTTATAAAAACCTCCTTGCAGCGACACCTTCTTCTACTGGTTCATTGTGCCAGGCTCTGGCTCCTTCTCTAGCTTGACTCCCAATCCGCCCGCTTGAAGCATCTGCTGAATCTCATCCATTTTCCTGTCCTGCATGAGTAGGGTGACCTGAATATTCTTCAGTTCTTTTTTCAGGGTGGGGATTCCTTGGGACAGTTCGGCCATTTCCATGGCCACCTGCTCCATTGCTTTGGCTAGTAACCATTTCATTCCCCAGTAAACATGTAGAGATTGTTTGTAAAGGGACATTCTCCCCCTCGTATGCCCCGGATCCGGGAGGAGCCTCTCCCAATCTTCCATCTCAGAATCTGAAGGCTCCTGCAGGGCTTCCTCCTCTAAGTGATCAATTATCTTTCTGATATTCGGGTTAGTATCGTGGTAATAGGCCTCCTCTGCTTCCTGAAGCTTCTTTCTCATATCCTTCTTACCTCTTTTCCTGCCTCTCGCCTCACTGGCATTTCCCTCGTCTGATCCCCTTCTTTCGCCCCTACTCCCTCGTCCGCCTCGTCCTCCAGTCCCTCCTCTTCCTCTTTGGTTTCCCCGTCCTCACGTTACTCTGCTCCCTGCTCTTCTACCATACTCCTCGTCTTCTCGGCTTCCCGTCCTAGTCTGGTTCCCCTCCGTCTTACTTTCCTTTCCAGCCGTCGCACGTCCTGGCCCTTCTTCTATAATGTAATTCCGAATATCAAATTCTTCCTCCGACTCATCCGGGATTGTTAGAAAGACCTTCTGCGGAGCTTCCTCTGCTATACTTTTTCCTTTCTCTTCTGGAGCTACCGCCTTACTTCTCGTCCACCTTCCTGCTCTCCTTTCTTGGTTCTCTGCCATTTTCCTTTCCCTCTTTTGTTTTCTCCGGCTGTCCTTCGTCTGCTGCAAATTCCCAATTCTCCACCTCACTTGGCCTTGGCTCGCTCCTAATTTCTCTCTTTGTGTCGTCCTATTGCATGCTGCTCCTTTATTACCCCTGCTTTGCCACCTTTTCTTCTTAAAGCATCGTTGCTGCCTATTCTCCTCATCAATATTCTTTTCATTTGTTCTTCCAGCTGTCCTCTTTTCCCTATCATGAGGGCTAGCGATCTCTGTCTCTCTGACAGTTCCACCTCCCCTTCTCGGTACCTTTCCCACCTCTCTCCTAGGGGTGCTCACCTTTCCCATGGTTTGATTGATCCCGACCTTTATGACTTGATCTTCGTATGCTTGTTCCTGCATACTCTCTGTCCGAGCATTGATTAACCTGTCGTTTCTCCTCCTTCCCATAACCTGGAGGCGGCTAATTGTTTCTTTCCTGTGCGATCGCTTCATTATAGTCCTGATTTAGTATATTATTTAACTCGATCCAGCTTGGATCATCCTTTAATGATGTCCAGCTGCCATCCACTGTCCTGTTCGATCCTCCACTTCCCCAATTGGCCAATAGATCTGCTGCGCGGTTCCCCGTTCTCAATACGTGGTTAATTATTGTGTATTCGATCCTACTCAGCAGCCCCTCAATATCCTGGATTATCCCTGCTGTCCTCCAGCTGTTCGTTACCTGATCCCATCTTCTACCATCCCTTAATTTCCTTAACATTTCTATCGTAATTTGGGAATCTCCTTCGATTTCAAGGTTCATGTAACCGTTTCTAACTGCTATCCGGAGACCTTGATGCACCGCCCACAACTCCGCTTCGTTATTCGTCATTTCCCCTCCCCATTCGGCAAACACCCACCTTGTATTGCCTCTGCTATCTCTGAAGATGCCTCCCAGACCTGCTTGTCCCGGGTTACCCTTTGAGGCCCCGTCGAAGTTTAATTTAATCCGTTGATCCCCAGGAAGTCTGAAATAGTTGGGGCTCTGCATGCCAGTTCTGTTCCTCCTCTCTGTATTGGGGTAGACCATCTTAAATTCCATGTTCAGTTTTGAGACTATTCTCTGCTCTTCCGGATTCAACTTCCAATCTTCTTCCTCCCATACTTCTGACAAAACAGTTTCTTTAATTGACCTGCATATTTCATCCCAAATTCTCGATTCTTGACAACTTTTATCCCTAAAGACTCTTCGATTTCGCTCTTTCCAAATCGACCATATTACGAAACCTACCGCCAAGTTCCATATTCTCCTTACAACTTTACTTTGGAAATTCCCCTTTCCCCATTGTATCAGAGTATTCCTGATGTTGTCTGGATCCCTTTTTGTCATACCAAAGAGCACCCTAATTTCCTCCCACAAGCTCTGAGCATATGAACATTTGTTCAGTAAGTGCTCCTGAGTTTCTATTTCCTTGCTGCAGAGACTGCATCTTGAGGGTCCATTCATTCCTCTTTTCTGAATATTATCCCATGTCAGGATCCTTCCTCTGCTCACCAACCATGCAAAAAATGTTATTTTTGGCCACCATTTTCCTTCCCAAATCTTTTTCCACTCCATTGATCCCTCCTCTCTTTCCTCTTTCGTTGCCCAGTAGTATGCTTCTTTCACCGTGAAAATGCCTTTCATCGCTTTACCCCATCTAAGAATATCCTTACCTACTCTGATTTTGATTTTTCTCGATTCTATTTCTTTGGTATACCGTTGCTCTACCTCCTGATTTATATTCTCATCCCATTCTTCTAGCTTTCTCCAGGCTCTCCATATGTCATTTAATTCTTCTCTTTTCCAGTAGTCCCTCACATATTCCAATCCTGCCCTTTTCGCTTTTTCTCAAACTTCATGAAGAATTTGGATTCTTTCTAGTTTGTCACGCTGTTGCCATCCTTCCTCCCAAAATCTTGCTGAGCTTCCCTCTCGAATTTCCCAGAAAGCAAGGTTCTTAACTATATCCCTATTTCTGATTGCTAGTTCCCAAATTTGCGATCCTCTTGGGGTTTCCTCTACTCTTAAACGCCCTTCAGTTGTATCGGGCATGTCATATTTTTTATTCCATATTTTTTTCCACACATCGTTTCCCCCCTGGACCCATCTCCACCATAGCTTCGCCCCTAGAACCTTATTCAAAATTTCCGGATCTCTCACTCCCAGGCCTCCTTCCTCTTTCCTCTTGATTACATTCTTCCATGAGACCAGAGTCCATTTCCTCTGTTGCTTGGGACCCCCCCATAAAAATTTCCCCAAAATCTCCCTCATTTTGGAGAAAACTCCTTTGGGGGCGGCCATAATAGACAAGGGGTATATAGGTATAGATAATAAGACCGATTTTAATAGGACAATTCTGCTTGCGATATTCATCGATCTGAAAGACCAACTGGCTAATCTTTTCTTGATTTTTTCCAACATACTCTGCCAATTTTTCATCCGATTAGGATTTATATCCAGTTGGATACCCAAATATTTAGTAGGTAACTCTCCCTGTCTAAAACCTAGTATTCTGGTTAAATGAGCTTTAATAGAATCTGGCGAATTAAATATGAATGTACAGGATTTATCTTTGTTTATCTCCATGCCTGATGCCCTCATAAAGACATCTAAGACCCTCTTGAAATTTCTCACCTCCTTGAGCGACGCTTCTCCAAATAGCATCACATCATCAACAAACTGTTGATGTGTGATGGTCAGATTGTTCCCCCACAACCTGATTCCTTTGATTTTCTTTTCTCTTACTTCCTTTTTGAGTTTTCTACTTAAGCCTTCCACAGCCAAGATGAATAAAAACGGGGAAATTGGGTCCCCCTGCCTAATTCCCCTGGTAGCATTAAACGTACCCGTAGGTATACCATTGACCAAAATTGAGAAATTTGGGGTAGAGATCATGCTGAATATCCATTCAATCCACCTGTTCTCAAAACCATAAGCTCCCAGAATCGCTCTGAGGTAGTCCCAGTTCAGTCGATCATAGGCCTTAGATAAATCCAGCTTCATTAGCATCCCTTTCTGTTTTTTCATCTTTAGGGAATGAATCACCTCCTGAGATACCACTATACCATCCAAAATTTTCCGGCCCTCCACAAAGCCAGTCTGCTCAGGAGCAATTATGTTGGGTAGGAGAGGTTTCAACCTTTTCGCTATCAGAGTGGATATAATCTTATAGATGACATTGCACAGGGCTATAGGTCTAAAGCCCTGTGGCTCCTCCGAACTGTTACTTTTGGGAATCAGGGTCAGAAAAGTCGAGTTTATTCCAGGCCATATTCGTTGTTTCATTCTTGATTCTTCAACTGCCTCCAATATCTCCTTTCCTATAAAATGCCAACTAGCCTGGAAGAATTCCACTGTATACCCATCCGGTCCTGGTGCCTTGTTCCTGCTCATATTCATCACTACCTCTTTTAACTCTTCCATGGTTACTGCCCGCATTAACGCTTTGTTTTGCTCCTCTGTTACTAATCTTGGTATCTCCTTGCATATATTATCTATTGCTTCTCCTCTATCCCTCTGGTTTTCTGTAAGGATCCCTTTATAGTAATCAACTAGAGTCTTTTCTATCTCCTCCTGTTCTATTACTCTTTCTCCTTCTACATTTTTGATAGAAAAAATCCTATTCCTCTGTCTGTTTTGGATCATAGCTTGATGAAAGAATTTTGTATTCCTTTCTCCTTCCCTTAACCATTTTATCCTTGTTTTTTGTCTCCACAGTATCTCCTCCTGTTTTCTTCTCTCTTCCAACTGGCTTATTATTCTTCCTTCCTTCATACTCTTCTCTTCATCCCTTCCCTCCAGAATTATTTTTTGCTGGATTTCTTCCATTTCTCCTTCTAATTTCTGTTTTGCTTCCATAATGTTCCCAAATTCTTCTCTATTCCATTCTAATCTTTGAACGAACTTTGTTATAAGTTCTGAATTTCATTTTTACAAAAGAAAACATATCTGGATGTTTTTTATTGGTTTGTTATTCTATGCAAATGAATCCTTAGTTTACTGAACAACTAAGTAAAACATCCTCAAAAAATAATTGAAGCTTTTATTCAATAAGATTTTTAAAGTTTTTAGATCTCAAAATTAGTTTTTGTAGTTTTGAGTGTTTTTCTAGAACTTGTAGATCTCTTTTGAAGCAAATTGTTTTTTTTGTAGTTTCGAGTTTTGAAAAATGGAAAGGGATTTATTGTTAGCATTATTTATTTGTCTCATTTTTAGTTCTTATTAAAAAACAAAAAGATTTTCTTTCCATTTCCATGTTGAAAGAAAGAATTGTTTCTTAAGAATTGCATTCTCAAATTCTTTCTTTTAGCTAGAATTTCATTAAAAGAAAAATGAATTGCTTTTCATTTTAGGTGCATTTTTTTAGTGTGTTTGGAGTCAAGTCTTCACACCATCAAAGTTTCATTCCACACCTATCGACTTAAATAACAACCCATAAAAGCAATGCTTAATTAAAATTGATCTAGTAATCTTTTCTATTTCTAGGGCTCTTATCATCAATATAGCTTAGGCTAGTATCATGGAGTAGGGAGTAATTAACTCTCCAAGATAGTTAAAAAAACAAGTAGATACATCTTGCAGTAGGAAATAAATCCAATTGTAATTGATACATTCTGGGAAGCTTCTCTTAAAGGAGTCAATCATGAGATCATGTCCGAATCTTTGAGACAATCAATTTTGTTTCATTGGGAAAGATAGAAGATCTGCGCATATTATAAATGGTAAACCTCAAATTAAATATTGTCGAGTAGCTTGGGGTCACTTGTTGGTAAACGTCGGATTGACCATGTCGAGGAGCCTGCAAGGGGATTGAGCTTTCTTACCCTACCCTTGCTTGTAGATCGGAACGTAGATTGTTCCCCCAGTTGTATTTTTTGTTGTTGGTAACCTTAGTGTCCATAAACTTAAGATTATTTCCTAAGGTGATGGTGAAGGAAAGATCTCACTGTACCTGGAGAAGATGTTGACTAGACTCACTTGGACTCTCTGGGGGTTCTCTTCACTCGAGATGGTTTTGTGAAGAAACTTGTGCTAGTCTGTTTCATTAAGCAGGTTGTCGGGGTAACTGTTCCAACCGCCCTTTCCGTATTAAACTTCTACTAAGTTGGATTTCATCGCCAACTAGTGTTTTTAGTATGGAAAGTTACTGTTTGTGTGTGGTTTGAACTCTTAGATTTTTTTTAGGCATGTGATTCAGCTGTTTGTTTCTTTAGAGACTTTAGGTGTTTTTATTGAAATTTTCTTTGTTTGCGTGTGATTAATTAATATTTTATCGTGGCCGAATTACTGAGACAATCTCATAGACTTTAGGGGAAACCTCCTAAGTATACACCAAGCCAACTTGAATGGCTGCAAGCTCTCGTATCACCTAGTGACAGTAGATTTGGATCACCAGAAGTCGGAGAGTCATCTTTAATTGTTCGTCCTGATTATCAAGTACAAACAACAGAGCATATTCAAGAGCCAATTTCATTTTTTGAAGTTACTGGTAGTATTTCTCCTTCCAGTGAATTAGCTGAAGAAATTGAAATTTCTGAGCCTGACACTAAACCTGCTGTTTTGGAACCATCTTCAGGATTTGTTACTCCAACTTCTAGTGATCCTAGTTCACCTAGGGTAAGAAATATCATTACTCAAAATCTTCCTTCTGGCCTCATTTCTATTGAAAAACTTGTTAGTCCAGATGAAGACGTAACTCTTCCCGAAAACCAACAGACTTTAAATCTTAGGGAGTGTGAATCAATATTCTACAGTCCTTTTAGGAGTGACGCTTGGTATTTATCATTGACAATTTTTTTAGAAAACCCGGGTCTTAGTTTTTCACCACCTCGAATTCCTTTTCATCCTACACCAAGAGGTTATTATCCTTCATCGATCATGTCAAGACAATCATCTATGTTTTCCCAATCACCAGAAACATTTTTATCCGACGGTCCTTCTGTTCCTTCGAGGTACCAGTCACTCTCTGGTACTTTTTCAAGAGCAACTCCTCGACCGACTGAACAAGAGTTATCATTTGGTAGTAATGGAACTCAAACGTTGAATGTAGAGCAAATCCATATGATGTCTGGTAGTATTCCAAATCCTCAACCTCAAGGTAGTCAGTTACTGCCTGGAGGGCAACCCCAAGGTAGTGAGTTACCGCTTGGGGGGCAACCCCAAGGTAGTCTGTTACCGCTTGGGGGGAAACCTCAAGGTAGTTAGTTACCACCTAGAGGGCTACCTCAAGGTTTTCAACCTTCAGGACAGTACATACTAGGAGGGCTACCCTAAGGTCAACCCCAGACTCAGTACATACCCCAAGGTCAACCCTAGATTCAGTATGTGCCTCAGGGTTATCAACCTCAAGGTCAGTACCCAACTGAAGGTTTCCAACTGCCTTCTAGTCAATCATTTTTACAAGGAGCTAGAAATATACTGCTTAATTATCAACCCTACATTCAACCAGGTTATGGTCCTCCATATGCACAACCTTTTATGGGTCCATACTCTGGAATGAACATGGTGTGGAATCCGTCTCAAACTCAACAGACTATGCAACCTAATGTGTAGTTACTTAATCAACCTGGACAGACTTTGGTTTCTGGTCCAACCCAACAACATGTCCAACCTATTGTTCAAATCCCTGCACCTGGTTTAGTTCAGCAGCCTGGGCCTAGCACACCTCGTACTCCGCCTCAAAATGCTACAACTACCGCAACTTATGTTCAACCTAAACACCTATTTCTAGAGTATCTGTAGCTTCGGTTTCTACTATCCCTGCATTAGTGCAAATTCCTCAAGTCTCTGTGCCACAGTCAGGACCTACAGTTCAGACTTTGGTCTAGATGCCTGCAAGACAAGCTGGTACAAGTAAGATTACCACAAGTCAACTGCAATTCATCTATCAACCATACCAGGGATAGTATCAATTCGGTCCTCCTGTACAAAACCTAGTTTATCAATATCAACCATATCCTGGATATACTTTTCAACAGCCTCAACAACCCCAGTTTGGTCCGGTTAATCTTGGTTTTCCAAGAGGTTATAACATTCCTAGTGCGAATCCGATTCCAAGTTATCCTGGACATCCTCCTCCTGGAACTGGTCTCATTACTCAAGGTTTTCGCGACCCTAACTGTCAGTTACCATTTATTACAACTTTGGATATACATGATTTGCGTGCCTTACGAATGATCTGATTTACTATCTTTAGTATTGGTTGCCAATGCCTAGTAAGTTGGCTAGTGATATCCTGAAATTCGAGGGTAAGTCAGGAGAGGATCCGTCAAATCACGTTATGACTTATCACCTCTGGTGTGCATCTAATTCAATCATTGATGATTCAATTCGATTGTGTCTTTTTCAACGAACTCTTATTGGTCTTGCTGCCAAATGGTACACTGAGTTACCACGAGGCTCTTTTAATAATTTCAATCAGTTAGCCACTGCTTTCTTAACTCATTTTCAATTGCCTGTCAGATACGACAATGGCATGGAACTGTTAACTTCACTGAAACAATCCACGTCCACATATATTTCTGATCATATTCATGAATGGCGACGTAGAAGGCGTTTGGTGAAAGTTTTCATTTAGGATCAAATTTTAGCAGAATGGTTCATTAAATCATTGTTACCCAAAATCACTGAAGATGTAGCTAAGGGAGGAGTTGTTGCTCAAGAGAAAGTCATTGCTCAGGCTCAGTACCTTGACCTCGTCTATACGCAGTTAGGTACTTTACATGAAAAAATCCCTGATCTTCCAAAACATGGTCAAATAACTGCAACTCCTTCAAGGTCTCATGTCGCTGATGGTATGATTGGTTCAGTTAATACTAAAAGTAAGAATAAATATTCAAAGAATTCTTCTCCTATAATAACTTTACCAAATTCCCCAAAAGGAGATTCTTCTGCTGAAATTTCTGTCGACATCCATGTCATAGAATCATCTACGACCAAATCAAAATCTGGTAATAAAAAGAAGGGGAAGAAGAAAAATAAACAAAATTCAAAAGTAAAACAGATAAAAATGAATCAGTTGACGAAAAATGGAAACCTCGCTATCCTTGTTTCATTTGTGACGAGGATCATTTTACCAAAGAATGCCCACATTGAGCAAAGGTTTCAGAATTCATTAAAGGTTCTCAAATGCTTACTATCTTGAAGGATCCTTTTCCTACTCAAGATACTAAGATGATTGGTTCTTCCTCAAATGCCTCAGAAGAACCCATTATAATGATGTCTCATGTCAAGATTGCGACGCGATCGCAAGATTATGGTAGTAAAAATCTTGTTGGTGGTAAAGAAGCAGAATCTTCTAATTCGAACACATCAACTACACCTCCTCCTGGTTCTGATCCACTACAGATCGAGAAACCCAACCCTGACTTAGTAATCAAACCACCTGCTAAAGGTTTACTTCGTAAATCAGCTTTCAATCCACATGTGAGTGCTACTCAGAATTACAACATTGTTGAAGATCTATCTATTTCCCCTTCAATAATGTCAGCTTTTGAAGTGCTGCAATCGTGCCCATCACAACATAAATTACTATTGTCTTCTATAGGAGCTGTCAAGGTTCAGGATTCGAACCTAATAATCTTCGATTTATAGAATAGTACACCCCACCTACCTCATCAAAAGGCTTTCTAGATTCTAGTTTTAGTCAAAAATAGACCTTGCTTTCAGACTATGATTAATGAAGGGGCTTCTACGTGTATTATGTCGATCCAATGTTGAAAATCGCTTGGTTCTCCCAAACTCAATCAGTCTCCGACAATTCTAAAGGCTTTTGATGGCCGAGGGTTCCATCCCTTTGGTATTTTGCAGGATTTACCTATAGGGGTCGAAGGCAAAACCATAAATCTAGATGTGGAAGTGGTTGATGCCCCTCTAGATTACAATCTTCTCCTAGATCGCAGTTGGTATTATGCTATGACTACTATTGTTTCATTGGTTTTTTCGGCTAATCAAGTTTCCTCATAATAGAAAAATCGTTACGATAAACCAACGGACTTATTTCTCATCCGACCCAGCCTCTACAGATAGTATTCAGCACATCGGTAAATTGAATATCCCTTACAAGGATGTTGGTGTAGGTTTGACTAAAGATTTTGGTTTACTGGGAACGTTTTCCTTCCCTCCTCCTAATGTATCACCTTCTATTGCAAATATTCATATGATTTCATCGAATACTGTTACTTTTGATGATCCTTGGATAGTACCTTTCGATTCTGAGGTGGATTCATTTGATGGCGCGATGCCTTTGAGTCCCTTTGAAAATGCATATCGGGTTGTACAGTCATTTTCTGATTCCTATTCAACCGAAACTGATCTTGGCATTCATGTCGAACCCTCAAAGGTTGAAGCTATCGTCAATCTACCTCCTCCTTCGACTCTTTGCCAACTCCAAAGTTTGCAAGGGAAAGAAAAAAATTTACATCGTTTCATTCCTAACTACGTAGAGATAACAAAAGGTTTTACCAGGTTGTTAAAACAGAATATTCCATTCTTTTGGGATGAGATCGCTGATCAATCTTTTGATGCACTTAAACATGCATTAACCCATGCGCTGTTATTGCATCCTCCAAATTACAACCAGGATTACTTTTTGTATCTCACCGCTTCACATTCCACCATTGGCATGGTTTTAGTTCAGGAAGATGAATTCAACAATGAAGATGTGATTTACTATCTTAGTCGAAATCTACATCCAACTGAGCTTAAATATTCGCATGTGGAGAAATTAGCCTTGGCAGCTATCCAAATTGTCCAAAGATTTCGTCACTACTTCTTATTACACAAAACCACGGTAATTTCTGACTATAACCCTATAATGTATATCTTGACTAAACAATTGCTAGGGGGCAAGTATTCCAAATGGATAGTTATCTTGTAAGAATTTGACTTGGAATTTGAAAAATCCAAGGCAAAGAAATCTTTGGTTTTTTCCAAACTGATGTGTGATTTCCCGCGTACTGATACTGAAACTGTGGTGGAACAGCCCATTGCGGATGAATCCTTATTTCTTATCAGTACTCTTGACCCTTGGTATGGAGATATTATTGTTTATCTCCAAACCCAATCATTTCAGCCTGAAATCTCACGATCTCAGCGACGGAAAATACATTTCCAATCCCAACAATACAATATTATTGGTGATACACTTTATCATTGTGGATTGGATTCTGTTTTCTGACATTGTTTAACTCATGAGGAAGCTGAAAAGGTTTTGAATGACTGTAATTCTGGAGCATGTGGTGGTCATATGTCTGGGTATGCCACAACCAAAAGATATTGCGCATTGATTATTTTTGGCCATCCTTATTCAAAGATTGTATCTATGCAATCCGGAAATGCCACAATTGTCAAATATTTGATCGTAAAATGCATGCTCCACCCACTCATCTTCACCATATAATTGTTGTTGGTCCTTTCACAAAGTGGGGCATTGACTTTGTTACGTGTAACCCTCACTCGGCTGGGGGGCATGCGTATATTATCCTAGCGATAGATTATTTTACTAAGTGGGCTGAGGTAATGCCTAATTTTTGAAAGATGGCAAGACTATTGCAACTTTCATATTCAATCATATAATTGCTAGATTCAGTGTTCCTCAAGCTATTATTACTGATCATGGAAGTCACTTTCAAAATATCATGATGACTGGATAGATAGATCAACTTGGCCTGTGCCACGATAGCCCTACTCCGTATTACCCGAAGGCTAATGGTCTAGTTGAAGCTATCAATAAATTTTTAGTCACTATGATTAAAAGAATCATTGGTATTCATAAGTCCAATTGGCATACCATGCTACTTTCAACACTTTTGGCATATCAGACCTCAGTGAAAACATTGACTGGTTTCACTCCTTTTCAACTGGTTTACGTTTTGGAAGCAGTGTTACCTATTGAATGCAAAATTCCATCATTACAATTAGCCATAGAATTACTCGCAGCTACTTCTGAAGGAGAGAAATGTTTTTTGTACTTAGCTCAGCTAGATGAGAATCGACACACTGCTGCAATAGCAAACGAAACTCATGCGAAATGAATGAAAGCTTAGTACGACAAGAGAGTTACACCTTGTAATTTTTCAGAAGGAGACATATTTTTAGTATATGATCAAGCGAATAATAAGCTAGGGGCTGGAAAATTTGTACCTATGTGGCATGGTCCTTACATTGTTAAGCGAAAGCTGACAAAAGGGGCTTATGAATTGATAGATTTTGACGATGTCTCTTTGAATAAACCCAGAAATGGAATTTATCTGAAGAGATATTATTTTTAAATTCTATGTGGAGATTTTCTTTTAGATTAGTTTCTTTACAACAGGTGTGTTTTAGATTAGAAAAGTGTGCCTAGTTTAGAGAGTGCTCTTATCATTATTCCAGCTTATCTTGATTTTACTCTTGATATTGCAGATGTCGACGTCTCTTCAAACATACATTGGTTTTGTTGATGGTGCTTGTCGTAGTACATGGAACATTTCTTCCGCAGCTTGGGTTATCTATTCACCCTCTAATGAGTTAGTGTCTATGCATGGAGTAAGCCTTGGTCAAACAACGAATAACATTACAGAGTATAGTGCAGTGATTAAGTTATTATCTGAATCCATCTTGTTATCACTTAGATTTTCCTTGAAGTTGTTGGGAAGAGGAAAGGGGTCCGAGGTAACCACAAACCAACTTTTAGGTATAGAATCTAGACAATCTATACCGAAAGAGGCCTCTCTCTTTATGATTTAGCTTGGTTTTGAAAGATGTTAGGCTAGTTATGAAGTTTATGGGTTTTGTTTGAGTTTGGGTGGTGAGATTCAATAGCAGAGGTGTAAGACTGAGTAGCTTAGGCCATTGGGCTAATGGAGTCAAAGAAGATGGCTTAACTGGATTTGGTTTCTTAACAAGAGATGGTTTCACAGAGCAAGATGGTCAAACAAGGAATGAATAACAACTTGGAATAGATGAAATGGGTTTAAAATGGGTGAAGGGCAGTTAAGAATCCTTCAGCCTATTTAAAGAGGGAACTTGAATGATTACTACTAAAGAGCAGTTAAGTATTCTTTAATAAATAATCAAAATGGACAAACTAGAAAACATGAGCAATTAAGATTTCACTGTTTATCCTAATTCAGAAGAAAACATGGAGAATAATAATGATTGAAAACAGAGTGCAATCAAGCATATTCTGAATTACTCTTTTTCTTTTATCATTCAGATGTGAAACATAGATGATGTAATAAACAAAGGAACTTTAAAACATAAGGTATAGAGGACTTATTGATCCGGTTTTTGATTCAAGAAATCTGTGGAAAGTCCTTTGCATCAATTCTTTATCCAACAAGCCATACAAAAGTTGGTCCAACAACACTTTATTCCAAAATAATCAATATTATAACAATGTCTAAGAATCCACACAAAATACTTCAAATGGAGAAGTATTTATACTAATTGTAAACTGAAATATCTTGAAAAAATATCAAGATTAGTTTCACAAATATCTCCAACTGTTTACATTAATAGAACTTTAATAAAGGACATTCCAAACTAATGAATCTATTTGGAACTATGTTTATGGATTTATGGTGACAAAGAAGAGAAAGTCGAATTTGGTAGCAACTCTTAGTTGATGATGAGGCATCCCAGTCACTAACTGCATCCTTCCTTTGTGCATTCTGCCCCAGAAATTTTGCAAACTTAGGGTCCAATGATACGCTTGTATATCTCAATCCATAAAAGATATGTAAAACGTGAAAGAGGTTTCTGTATATATGAATGTTGTTGAGATAAACCTCTCTCAATTTCCCAAAATTCATCTCTAGCTGTTCATAATATTCTCTGCAAAAAGATGTCAAAAACAGGACTTTGCACAAACTGAAAAATAGGCTGTGAATACATGCACTTATCTTGCTTTTGGTAATACCTGTGTAAACAATGAGAGAGGTTTTTGTAGATGAGACTATTGGGAACAAAAAACCTCCTCCATTTTCTCAAAATACTTCTTGGAGTGGGCACAATAGTTTCTGCAAAACTATGACTTAAACAGGAAATTTCTGAAAATTGTACCATTTCTTTTCTGATTTCATCTTTTAACCTTAAATTCCTTTCAACTGTTTTTCACTTTTACTTTCACTTTTACTTTGTTTTATTGTTTATTGTTTACTTTTTACTTTACCGCATTGTTTTTTCATTTGTCTTTACTTTGACATGAATTTGTATACTCTGTTTTGTAACTGTCTTCCTGTTGTTTATCTTCATGCTAGCTGATTTACTTGACTTGGTCTTCAATCTATTACTCTTTAATCCTGATACACTTTGACTGTTCTTTACTGTGTCCTTTTACCTTCATAGTATATTTTAGGTTTTTACTGTCTATTTCAACAACAAATTGTTTAATTTCATGTTTCCTCTGCTTGTCTTTTTACTGTATGTTATATCTTCTATCTCTGTTTGAATATATTTAATAACACTAATGGAATAAACAGGTCTTATGACTAGTATTAAGACTGTTTATCCAAGGATGTGGTCTTTTGATCACCTATAAAACAAAACAAATTGTTAAGAAAGCATTGGTTTGCAGGGGAGGTCGAAAAGGTTTCATTTGAACTTGAGAGCTCTATGGAGTGAGTCTAGAATGCTTTTCGGGAGGTAAACCATGCTTGAATCAGTTAACAGAGGCTTTAGGCAGTGCAGATGGGTTACATAGGGTTTTACTGCATAATCAGGTGAAAACGAGCAAAACTGGGGTTTTTGTGTTTAAACGGGTAAATGGTTGGTATTAGTGGGTGAATGAAAATGACAATTGGTGGCAACTGAATGATGAGACATTTTGTCATTTAGTAGAAGCGGTAAGTGGTTTCTATCGCACCGCTTATGGAGGGGGGGTAGTATTTGAGCTTGTCTGTTTGATACCATAGGATGAATGACGCGTGGCAAGGGCACTGTTCACAAAACCGCTCTGCAATCGCACGCTAACACATGGTCACAAAGGGTCGCGCGATATGCATAATAGCTGTCGGATTTGAGAGGTATGATATAATGGTTGACGAGAGATGTGATGTGACGGGGTTTTAACAAAGGTGGGCCCGATGTATTTAAGGATTAATTTAATTATATCGGGAGCGGCGAGATTGGACGGGGAGGCTATTAATTAACCATGAGGGTTAATTAATCCTTCATTAATGTAGCAGGGAATTAAGGGTTGTTAATTAGTTACTGTTTAACTAATTGATTCTGGTTAATTAGGCCGATAGGCATTCCTTTGAAAGGGACTTTCGTTGTCCCTTTGTTCCTCATGCTAACATGGGGCATCGGAATAGAACGGCACAACCGGGAGTTCTGCAGTCTCGAGCTGACACGTGGCATCAGAATAGAGCGGGACAGTTCTGCGAGGGAGTGGCGTTGTGTATTCATGGATATTCATGTTCTACGAGGGAGTGGCGTCGTGTTAACTTCGTGCAGTTATCTTCCGCAGCTTATGCATTCTTAAGCTCCAGTAGTAATGGCGCATTGTGTTATGGTACCTTCTGTCGGTTTGGCAGCTACCCAATTATGCGGTCCCTGTTTTGCGGTGCACAGCTGTTCTGCGATGCACAATCAACTGTTCTGCGGTTTCCTTCTTGGATCAAACTACCGGCAGCAATCAATCTCACAGAGTATACCACTGTTCAAACTGACAGAGGAGCCTGGTTTAACAATCTCACGAACGGGTCTCGGAGCTGGAAATCGTGAGCCGGAGCTGTTGTTTAGAAAACGTCAACACAACATCATTTCTTCCAGGTGAGGTCATCGTCTCTCTTTTCATCCACTTTCAGCGTGTATGCATATTCTGAAAAAATAACACAAGAAAATACTGTATGAGAACTTACATATAAGTCTGAATCTCTACAGCAAAACCATGGTCGTGAGAAGACCCTCTTCCAATCCCAGGCAACCTCTTCACTGCAAATTCCTCACCGCTCCGCATCGAACCCTTCTACACAACCCCTGCTCCTCCCTTTCCAATAATATTTTCCTCTTTCAAACACTCAAAGACATCTTCACAGGTGAAGCCTAGCCTTTGGAATGTTGTTAGCTTCCAGAATCTTGAAGCATTGCTTTTCTTCAAGGCAAAAACCAGTGAGCATAATAGCAAACCTATGACCAGAACCAGCTTTACAGTGGAAGAAATCAAAGAACCCTTAACATGAGAATGTGGCGAATTGGGCTGAACTATGCAAGTTCCCAGATACAGCCCACACAATCCAGGGTTCCCACTCTGGTACTAGCGATGTTGACAGTTTTGGTGTTATCCCTTATAAACACTTTCAACTTTGTGGCTGCTAAGTGATGCCCTTAATTGCTGGTATATATGAGATAGGATTTTGGCATATATCAATAATCTGCTGTCTCCCTTTTCTTTTTATTGTTTGAAAAATGGCGTTCCAGGGAATTCTATTTAAGGCTTCGATTCAGAAATGTTTTACCATATCTTGTAACACAATGTGAATATTCTCATTTAGAGTCTCTATTCTCCATATTGCTTTTGTTGCAAACTGTAAGTGATTTTTTCGGATTCATTTATTTCTATTTTGCGCTACTCAGAAATTTCATGGCCTATTTTCTAATCCAGAAAATTTGTATCCTCGTGTTTCTGTCATTTTAGGTCATGTCGTCTTTCATGTATCTGTGTCTGGCTTTAGCTGCTTTATTTTGCTTTTGAAGTTTTTAAAATTTGTTTTCGAGACTTCCTTGGGAATTTCTGTTTTGGATATTTGAAGTTATGCCTTATTTTTTTTCTTTATTGTAAATAAGCAGTGGGAATTCTATTCATCCTTCAAAACAACAAAATTACAGTCAGTCATTTTCAGCTGGTCTGCCTGATTAGAAATCCACAGAAGTCAATCTCTGCATAATTAGTTGTAAAAATGCAGCCCAACATTACTTCAGCCATGGTTTCTAGCATGCAGGTATATAGCAGAATACACTCACCCAACCAGCCTAATTAGTTTTTTGTTGGACTCCACTATAAATCTCCAACCTTAAGGGAACCCTTAGCAGATGACCTTAGAACCGTATTGTGAGAATTTTGGGTTTGTTGGTAACGGAGAATTGAGTAGAACGGTTAACCCAAGTTTGTTAGTATACTCAAATTGTATTAGTTTAAAGCTGAAAATAAATTTGCACTTGCATGCTGATTTTGGGATGCCTCTGCAAACGTTTCACCATGCGATCTGTCATTAGTCAGATTATTTATATATGTATTGAGCTCTGGTTTTTCATATTTTCCCTGTATATCTATTCAAATAATAAAAAAAGAAAAATGTGCTCTACAGCAGAAATGAGTGCGTGTAATCATTTTGGAATCATATTGGTTATTCACTCTTTCTTCTCCTTGTAAGTACTTCTCTTTAACCAATCTTCTTTTGTTTCTTTTGTCTCCTGTGTTCTATCATGGCAAGAATGTATTCTGTCTTCTCCTTGGAAGGAATTTGTATCTTACTCATATTACCAGTCCCTTTTGTTTTGTTTCATGCATGTAATTTTGGTTGTATTTTTTTCATTAGGAGAGGTACAAGTTGTGATACAGAGGAAGTTATGCACATTACATAATGTACTTTTTCTTCTCCTTGTGAGGGATTTTTGTCTTGCTACCAATGTACCATTCTTCGTCCGTTTTTTCTTTGTTGTTCTATCATATCCAAGAATGTACTCTTTCTTATAATTGGAAGTAATTTATATCTTACCAAGATTAAAATTGTACTCTATTATTCTCATGTACCAGTCGCGTCTATTTATTGTTTTTTATTAGGAGTGACAAAAATTCTCATTGCCCATTGCTAAATCATAGAACAGTCTTCTGCTCTTTCTTCTCTCTGTTGTTCCATTGTTCCAATGATGTGCACTTTTTTTTAATCATTGTAAGGAATTTATATCTTACTATTTGGCTTCATGTATATCTTATATCTCACCTACTCTTTCTTATCATTGTAAGGAAGTTATTTCTTACCATAATTTATACCAATCTCTTGTTTCGCTTCTTGTATCATATTTTGTTATAATTGATTTTTATTAGGAGAGGCACAAGTCGTGATAGGGAGGAAGCTATGCACATGTAATTTGCCAAGGGACTTTCTGGTGCTTAAAAATTAAATTGCCACATATCTCCGCTGCTCTGTCATGAGCGTATTAGATGTTAATTTGTTAATGTTTAGTTTCATGGCACTTTTAATGAGAATTATCGAGTAGACAATTTTGCATCAAGTGCTCTTCTCTTCTTTCAAGAAACAAATATGTAGCTTCACCCAACCAGCATTATACATACATACACACATAGCTAGAACATGTATAATGATGATGGTTGCCTAGCTAAGATCAACTCCACTACATTACTGGCATGTAAATAATTAACGTTTAACTCATCATTGCTACCGAATTGTACCTAAATTTATTACTAGGTCAACTCATCCCATGCAAATGCCAATATTATCCCATGTTGGGTAAGCCATGTGTAACACCATTGGCATATGACTGCTACCCATGGAGTTCATGATTGGGTTCAAAATAGGTATATGATGCCAGCCTCCCTAAAGTGAATATGGTAAAGTGTCAACATACAGAGTTTACCTCTGAAGTTTGGAAGGCAGGGACTGTAACACCTGTTGTGTCAGCCCTATTGTTAAGCACTCACGCCTAATTTCCTCTGTGGTGAACATGTCTCCAACATCAACATCAGCTGGTTTCCAAGGAGAACACAATCCGTAGTAGGGGCAAGTTCTCATGATCTATCTATTTATTGGGCTGAGGCTCCTCCCTATTTCTCTTCAACATATGCCATTCTACTCTGAATTCTGCATGTGTGGTGCGTAAGAAACTGACATACTAACAATACCAGTAGACAAAACATGGTGTGAGCACACATTTTTAGAGCAAATTTTGATTGTCCACACCTAAGGATAGGTAGGAGGTGAGGTCATTCAAAGCCCTTCCTTTTAGGTCATGAAATTACATGGGTTGGTAAGGCTAAAATTATATTGAAACTGCCCACATTCTTTCCCCTTTCACATCATACTCCATTTCCCTCTTTTTAACTTTGTACAAAAAGAAAATGGGAATTGAATTACTCCTCTTTTCCAGATCGCTGCATTTAGATGGGTTGGTCAGGCTGCAAATAAATAGAAACTGCCCATGATAGTCCGCAATCTGGCCACTGTTATGTGACTGATGGAATATGATTGTTGTTATGGTCTGGCCGCTATTTTCAGGGTCCTATTTCTGACAAGAGGGAGGACCCAGATAGATCTTATTACAAACATGAGCTTGGGCCCAGATAGTTCTTCTATATGCCTGGACTGAAGGAATGTGTGAACTTTCAGATTCAATAGCTATACATGGTGTTTGAATAGCGTGTTCAATATATGCAATGGCTGCTATTCAACATCCCTAAAATGTGTAGAAATGCACAAGCACAGTGAGTACACCCGAATATAGCATATTAAAGAAAAAAAAATTGTGCCTTGTTCACAGAATACTTAATATATCATAAATTATTACAAAGCCATATGGAGTCCAGTCAGCCTTTTAGAAGGGTCTGCAAAGGGTAAATTAAGTGAGCGAAATACGTTGTGTGACTGATGGAATCTGATTGTTGTTATGGTCTGGCCGCTATTTTCAGGGTCCTGTTTCTGACAAGAGGGAGGACCCAGATAGCTCTTATTACAAACATGATCTTGGCCCCAGATAGTTCTTCTATATGCCTGGACTGAAGGAATGTGTGAACTTTCAGATTCAATAGCTATACATGGTGTTTGAATAACATGTTCACTATATGCAATGGCTGCTATTCAACATCCCTAAAATGTGCAGAAATGCTCAAGCATAGTGAGTACACCCGAATATAGAATATTAAAGAAAAAAAATTGTGCCTTGTTCATAGGATACTTAATATATCATAAATTATTACAAAGCCATATGGAGTCCAGTCAGCCTTTTATAAGGGTCTGCAAAGGGTAAATTAAGTGAGTTAAATACATGGCAAATGCCTCGATTAAACCACATCTCTTAATGTGTAGGATTAGTATCAGGATTGGCTGGGAAATGTTCCTATTTCATTGATGTTTTGCCGGTACTGTAAGACTATAAGCATTTTTGAGCCGCTTGAGGTGCTTCTAAATTTGAACAATATGTAGCTTGTCCCTGAATCAAATAACAAGAATTTTGTTAACATGGACTACGTTGGGTGGTTAATATGAGAGGTTATTCTCCTCCCCGTGTAGGTTGTGCCCTTATTATTGTTTCACCATCAACAGTTAGCCTTCTTAGATTAGATTCCGCATTCATGTCACATCTTCTTTGACTAGAATTTTGTATTGTGGTGAAATTGATGAATTGCAGGTACTCCTATCACAGGAAAAAGAAACCTCTTGTTCTATTATGGAGACAACCTTGACACCTAATGCCATTCCTCTATTGCTGAATGGTTGCACCGAGATTCAACCACTACTTCAGATAATCGATGTAGGTTCTGTTACCTCATTGAAAACAACATCCTCGCACTTCCACATTACTCTATCTGATGGAACACATCAACATAAGACTTTGCTACCATCCGCATATGGCCCACAAGTTTTCCCTGGAGACATCCAAATTGGCTCAATAATTCTGCTCAAAAAAGCAGCTTGCTCAGTGCTCCAAAACTCCTCGTAAGGCCCACCATTTGAAATCACCCTCTTTTACTTTTTCCCGCCTAGACATTTTTTGCATCAAAATAAGGAAAATGGAATCTTTATTAATTCATTTCTTACTTGTTTACATAAGGTCCATCCGAGTCGTTGAGCTTGAAGTTGTGAAGCGGTCAGCAGCGTTGATGAAGGACACATCGACGCTACAATATGCACAGGCGGGTTCAGCCCAATCTAGCTCTTCGTCAGCCGAAGATACCTTGCCCTCTGTAGTTACTCCACCAACTATGGCAACAACTACAACAATTCCATTCACGGCACTCAACCCTTACCGAAAATATTGGTCTATCCAAGGTAGAGCATCTACGAAGACATCATTGAAGGCGTACAACAATGTGCGAGGCTCAGGAAAAGTTTTCGGATTTGACCTTATCAATCGTGATAAGGAAGAGATCCACCTTTCTGCATTTGCTGAACTGGCCGAATCTCTTTACAATCTAATTCAGGTTGGGCAACTATACATTGTATCAAATGACACAGTGACAGAAGAAAATCCAAACTACAACCACCTCAAGAACAAATGGGATATTTACTTGTTTGCTGCTTCCACTATCAATCCATGTCCTACAGATGATCCAACGTTTCCCTACCAGAGCTTTCACTTCAAGAATATTGCTGAAGTAAAAAGTGCAACTCCAAATACAAATGTGGATGTCATTGGTGTTGTTACCTCCACGTCACCTGCATCAACAATTCAACAAAAAGATGGAAGTGAAACATTAAGGAAAACACTCATACTAAAGGACAAGTCGGGTTTTAGCATTGATGTAACATTATGGGGAGACCACTGTGACTATATAGGACAGCATCTTTCTGAATTCTACTCTTTCGACAACCCACCAATTCTTGCAATCAAAGGAGGCCACGTGTCTGAATTTAATGGCACCACAATAGGGACGATACCAACGAACACTCTCACAATAAATCCACAAGTTGAAGAAACTCACCAATTACATGCATGGTTCCGTGAAACCGGCTATAGCTCTTCTTCTCCATCTTTGAGTAGAAACTATGGTGTTGCTTCGAAATGTGCCCTGCCACGAAAGACGTTTCATGAAATTGCTGGCATGCAACCCTCTGATAAAGCAATCTTGGTTTCAGTTCGAGCAACAATTACTGCTCTTGATATGGACGACTTCTACTTTCTAGCATGTCCACTAGATTTCAATGGAAAACAATGCATGAAGAAGGTTGTGGAGCATTCTAACAATCTTTGGCATTGTACAAAATGTAACTGCGACTTCCTAGAATGTGACTACCATTACAAACTTAAAATTGAGCTACATGACCACACCGGGAATCTACAGAACGTCACAGTTTTCAATGATGCAGGGAACGAGCTCATGGGCATCACGGCAAAAGACTTGTTCCTACTTTCTATCGAACCAACTAATCTACAGGAAATTTGTGGCTGGATTTCAGGGCACCGCTTCCAGCTAACACTTTCCATTAAAACAGATTACTTAAACGGTGTTCAACACTTGCAACCAATATTGATCAATTCAGAAGAAATTCAATATGCCTCTGCATGCAAGGAAGCGCTCATTGACATTCAAGCACTATCCGCTTCAAAACGACCTATTGTTCGCCGCCTTTGAACTTTTTCTTAGGGCTTCATCTACCACGCCTGTTTGTACATAAACAAACATTTCCACACAACTAATTGTCTCATCTTTGTAAATTGCACACCCATGTTATTATCATGAAACCTGTAGTTTTCAGTGCAAATACTCTCTTCCAGTCATTCCAACATATGTATGTTTTCCATTTACATTTTACATAATATAAATATCAACATTTGTAAAGAGTCACTACATATGTTTCTCGTTCGTTGTCTATATGCTATACATTGATCCCTTGTTTGCTAAGCTATTCATTTTATCGCTCAAACATGTCAAACAAAAATTTTTTGAAGAAGAAGGGAACAAAATATTTTTAATCTTGTTTCTCTCCTCTCAATGATAGATGCTGAAATAACATATGATTTCATAGCATTCCTAATTGCACGTTTTCCCTTCTACCTAATCTACCTACCTTCACCGATGTTGAACTAAAAAAAAAAAAAAATCTATGTTCAAAATATAATGTTTTAATTTCACAATGGATGTGCACTCAATAAAATGAGATACCAAAAATGCACTACTTGTTTATGAAAACTAACAACTATTACTTGTACTTGTTTAGATATGCCACCAAACAATCAAATTGTGGCCAAAAACAAGCAGCGGCATATTCTTTATGCACAACAAAAGGATCGAATAAATGCACGACGTCGACTACTTTATGAACACCACAACAACCCTACTACTTCCTCTACATCCCTTCCCACCTCAAATGCTCTCCCACCTATACAAACCAACCCACCACACGTTCATCATATCCAATATAACCCTCCCCTTAACGAAGAACATCGTCGCTTTCGAGAAAGGATTGATGGACTTTCTACCTTGCATGTTTGCACAACATGCAAGGAAGCATACCCAGGAATGAAAACAAAGCTCTTCCACGGTAGACTCTCTTGTTTTCGTTGTGCATCATCTAAATCTACCAATCGTTTTTCTGAACTAAACAACATGGACCCTGGAGAACAACCCTGTGTCCTTCACCAATTAACACAAGTTGAAGAAATGCTCATCGCACGTGTCAACCCCATTCTACAAGTCACTCATTCCCGTGGTGGTCAATATAAATATAGTGGCCATACAATTAGCTTCCCTCAAGATATCACCAGTATTGCCAAATACTTACCCCGGATGCTCTCTGACTTAGACATCCTCATTGTGAAAAGACAAAATCCATCTGAAAAGGCTTATGAATTCTACGTTTGCAAATCACATGTCCTTGCAGCCCTTGAATACAAAATAAAATATGACCCTTACTACCGTGATGTTCAATTGAATTCATCTGCAATTTCTACGCTGCCAGATCTCCCTATAGACATTTCTTCTCTTCTCCACAGTGTAACCACCTCCTCTTTTGAACCCCATCAAACCACTAATGATTCCACTTATAATCCTGATGTCATGCTACCTCCATTAGAAATCCAACCCTCTTCTTTCGTTCTAGTCCTCCCAAATTCATGTACTGAGCGTGACCACATTTGTAACTATTTGCACTCGACCCATTCAAGTTCAACAATCTCTATCGATTGGCCTCCAATATCTTTAACTGCTATAAATGAATACAACACCATCGGCCTCCTTGCCATGGCATTCCCCACACTCTTCCCTACAGGCATCGCAATGATCATGCAACCAAGACTTACAAAAGTTGAAATGCATGAATATGCTTTGCACTTGTTGCACTACCATGATAACCGCTTTGGCCAACACCCAAGATTCCGCTACTATCTTTATAACATTCTAATGCGCCACCATAGCCAAGCAACAGCCAGTGTTTTCGTGAAGAAGTACATTGAGAACAACTTGCCAACAACGGTATCAGACATATGCCAGTGTCTTCATGACTCTCCGGATTCAAGATTTCCAGAGCAAATAATGAGGTTTGGGTCAGCTCTACGGGGAACACGGTCTTTCTGGAACAAATGCCGATCTGAGCTGACTGACATGATCACGCAAATAGGAAGCCCAACATTCTTCTTCACTCTCAGTGCAGCTGATACTAAATGGCATGACTTGCACACGATCATGCCCACCAGTGTTCCTTCCACTTCAGTCAACCCCTTCCAATGGCAAATCCAAAACATAATTAAAAACCCACATCTAACAGCCCAATATATGCATTGTAGATTTACAATTTTCCTTGAAGAAATCCTTCAAAAGGCCTCCATGCAACCGACTACTGGTGCAGGTATTATTTAATATCCATATCCCTCTACATTAATTTTATACATTGCATATACATGTATTAACTAAATGTACCCTTCATGTTATATTCAGATACGAATGGCAACATAGAGGATCCGCACACATTTATGGCTTCCTCTGGCTACAAAATGCACCAGACGTGGACACACTTGATTGGGACAATGCATTAGAAGTTGCTAATGCACAAACATATTTCGACCAATATGTAACTGCTTGGAATCCACGTCAGGCAGAACACCGAACTATTCCGCTTCACCAGTCAACAATTCATAACCCGTGTCTCCTTGACACAACAGCAATATTCGCGTCCAATCAATTTGAAGACTACACAGAGCTCGTCAACTGTGTTCAACGTCATACAAAGTGTCATGAATCTTCTTGTCTTCGTAAGAAAGACAATGTGCTTAGCTGCCGATATGGAGTACCGTGGGAATTGAAGTCCACTTCTTCACTTTTCATTGATGGTAAGGGTCATAAAACCTATGTCCCTGCTCGCAATGATGAAATATTGAATATTCACAATGCCGATCTACTCTCTATTTGGAGAGCAAATGTTGATTGCCAACCAGTCCTTTCTCGCCATGCTGTATTGAAATATATTTCAAAGTATGCAACAAAAGCGGAGACAAGATCCGAGAGCTACCGTCAAATGCTATCGCGACTATCACAAAGTGCCCTTCCAGAAGCACCTACTGGTGGTGTCATCCGAAAACTCCTTACAGAAACCATTGCAGATAGAGACATTGGTGCACAAGAAATATGCCATATGTTACAAAAGCTACCTCTCTCTCTTTGCAGTTGTACATTCCGTTCTTTGAATGTCAACAGGGCTGTTTTCAAACGTGTTTCACAAGATACTGAAAATCCTGGTTCGACACCAAACTTTATCGTTGCATATATGAACAGGCCTGCCTCACTAGAACCACTGCCCCTCCTTGAAGCTGCTCGCTTGTGGTCATATTCTGCTCAGCGAAGAAGAAACCACTGGAAACACATATTCCCCCCAATGATTATACATGTCTTGCCCCATTACAATGTCATTCCTTCCTCTACTAATCCTTCTTATGCCACCTTCTGTTGGAGTGAATTACTCTTGTATTTCCCCTTCCGAACACTCCCTGATGATATCGGTTCAACTGATGCAGAAATTATTGCACACTGGGAACAAAAAAAGGGTGCATATACACCATGGCATGTCCATCGCGAACACGAAAACCCACAAAGCCCACCTACTGAAGATCAACCTACCCCACACACCCCCCCTGATTCCATGCAGATGAATGAATGGCAAATCCTCTCTCAAATACACCCAAGTTACAATATTGCAATTGATGACCTCGACATGATTGGCTACTGCGACTTCGATGTCAACCACAATTGGTCACAAAATACTATCCCTCCCCCCTTGCAAGAAACTGCTATCAATTTCATTGAATTCAACCGCTCACCCATTCAAAACCAATATCATTCATTTTCCAACCTTCCCCATGATCATACATTATCCCCTACCCAAAGCATATCTTTCACTGCTGTTTTTTCACACTTCAAAACCCCTTCGCCAAAATCCCCACGGAAGATCATCGTACAAGGAACAGCTGGCACAGGAAAATCCCATTTGATTAAATGCCTGCACCAAGCATTTGTAGAAAGCTCGCTAGCCAACAAAAACCCTTTATTGTTACTTGCACCAACCGGCGTTGCAGCTTTCAACATAAATGCCCTCACAATTCACTCTGCCCTTCATATCCCTATCCAGACAATGCATCCTCTCGAAGGCCAGCCGCTCCTACACCTACAAGAGCAACTCCGTCATGTAGAATACATCCTCATTGATGAAATGAGCTTTATTGGTCCAAAAATTCTTTCTCGCATTGACGATCGTCTAAGAGAGGCATTCCCTCTTCATCAGAATACACCATTTGGTAATCGCTCAATTATCCTTGTCAAAGATTTAGGCCAACTACCACCTGTAAATACATTCCTTTATATGCTGGGACATCGCGTGGCACTGCACTTTGGTGCAGCTTCGACATATTCATAACACTTTCAACCTTTTTCTGTCAACAAGGAGCTAGCTCGTCCCAAGTTGCTTTCTGGCAAATACTTGCAAATCTTAGGAATGGAATATCTACACTTGAAGATTGGCAACATCTAATGTCAAGAACAAGTTAATCTCTTACACACGAAGAGAAATGCACATTCGACGAGTCCATGCACCTATTCGCAACAAACAACGCAGTTTTCTTGCATAATAAGAAAATGCTCAAAAAATTGAACATCCCAGTAGCACTTTTCTCTGTGGAACAACAAAGGCAGAAAACTCCTACTACAACAGAAGATGAGCACCTACCTGCAAAGGTGCTCTTATGCAGTGAACAAAAAGTTATGCTCACCAGCAACTTATGGGTACATGCAGGCCTTGTCAATGGTGCACTTGGGAAGGTCATCTCAATATTTTATTCAATTGACTCAAAGCCCCCAGCATTACCATCCTTTGTGGTTGTTGACTTTCGACAATACAGAGGAACACCGTGGGACATTTCACACCCAACCTATGTACCCATTCCTCCCATCACAAGGGATGCACGCCATCAGATACCACTTCAAATGGCATGGGCTTTAACGATATACAAGTCACAAGGAATGACATTAGACAAAGCAACAGTGGACATCGGCACCAGAGAACGCCAAGGGATAACATTCACTGCAATTTCAAGAGTGCGGTCACTAGCAGACATACACATCAATCCAACTTTCCCATTCTCCCGCATTGCACAAATGCACAAGAATCCATATCTTAAGCGTAGACAGCAAGAGGAATCATTCCTTGCATCAAAATCTATCCAAGATAATACACTTTAGCCAATCATACAACCTGTCTTCCAGAATTACCCACATGGTAAACACCACTCACTACATAACAAAGTTTCACATAGATTTGCTTGCTATTACATTTAATTTCATATGATTTTATACTCATTTGGAATCGTTTAATTTATTTTGAATATTCAAACAAAATCTTCAAACATATTCATTGTCACTTATAGTGTTTCCTTTTTGGATGGCAACAGGTATGAATACATGCTACCTACGAAGGTTGTACGAGTGTTGCGAAGAAATTCAGCAACAAGAACTTACATTACAAGATATGCAGACAAGGATCCTGCCACAACAATCAATGCCACTTTACCATTTGCGCCCTTCCATTAATTTGTTAAAGAAAATAAGGAAAATACTTAAGATAACAATTCACATCCATGAAAGGGATGCACACAGGAAAATGCGCCATCAATTGCAGGAACAGCTCGCACAATATGGCACCACAATAAACACTACCTGGTGTTGACGATGCCATGGCCCATCATGCATATATGATTAGTGGCTCATTCTCAATTACATCTCTACATAATAGAATGCTTTCATTGTACATATGTTTAGAAGCCAACGAATACTTTCATTGTATATATGTTTAGTTATATCTTAATAGAACTGTTCTCTGTTGTATGAAGAAAAAGTATTCAATTACGTGGTCCACTTCTCTTTGTTTTGGGTTTTATGAATCAACCAACAACTTTTTTTATAAAGAAAAACGTTTCTCACTTTAGATAGGTCGATGTTTACAACAACCTATTGAAAAAGTAGTAAGGGCATTTATCCAAATCCAGTAAGAATGAATGGAATATAAATTCATTCATTACAGCCACCATAATAAAGAAATAATCTAAACCTTGGTGTCCAAAATCACAATCCTAAAATAATCTGATAGCCAGCACAGCCATACTTCATAAGATAGTATGGCCAAGGTCTACTAAATTTAAGGCATCCACAACATGATGCATTTTCTGTTCTCTGAATGGTTAAGCAGGTAGTTGAGATGAGTTGTTTTTCCATTGAATGCGGTATACCCCAGAACAGGGGTTCGCGTACTTGATAGAACAGTTCTTTGTGGTATGAACAAAGAATAATCGAGTACATGGTCCACTGCTCTGTGTTTTTCGTTGGTTAAATGCTCTGTGTTTTGCAATAACAGAGAGCAGGTTGGGCTCTAGAGCCCAAATGGCAAGATTCCTTCTACATTAAACAACAAAAGCATGTCAGCATTTTAGCCTTTCATCACATTCACATACTTCAGTTTTATATCATTTGGATGTTCAGCTTTGGAAGATGCTCCAGACACTCACAATGGGTTGCACACTGCTATTAATCTGTATTCTAAAACTCTCAATTGCTTAGAAATTTGCAGATATGGACAAAAATCCAATTCCAATATCAATTTACCATGTCCAATAATGTTAAGATTACAAATGATAAGAAGCCATATTTTGGTTTTTTTATCCAAGTTGAAAGATATTGTATGAAATCATGACACACATGGTTCTTTTTGTCTTCGGCTCATCCACATAGTTAACCAGGTATCCCAATGAGTTGCAAATTTGTATTTTCCAGATTCATTTGTCCTTTGCAAATTTCTCTTATCCATCGCTATTTACAATTTTCTAAAAGAACCTCTTGGGAGTTGAAAGTAAGGGCTTCTGTATTTCCAAATATTGATGTTTTCAATTTCAAATTGTTAATGGTTTCCTTCTATATAAAATTATAATGATAGTGATCTCTGAAAGTCATGTTAAGGTTACCTTTATGATATTTATTAAGTTCAGTTTGATAGATCCTTGTTGTAGTTGTGGGAATTACCTGGGATTTCTCTTTGGGCTTTCCATCTAAATGAATGATTCAAATGAAGGTGCCTCTACCTTTGTGATTGTGATTTCTGATTCCTTTTAGTAGACACCAAAGATGGATGCCCACTATCGTTTGGCTGGAATCGAATGAAGTGGAAGTTAGAGGCATAGAAACTTTGTACAGAAACTAAATGATTTCTCACAGCTGTCATCTTCTGCATTCTCTGATTGTCGCTGCTTATACTCAACATTCAATGGTTATGGTCAGCTGTTTGATGTGGAGTAGTCTTTTCATGACGGTAGAGCTCCAAGAGTTCCAGTGTCGAAAATGGTTGGCGATATTTCTCTTTTGAAAGGATATACGCAGATTACATAATTGATCTTAGTTAATTCGAATATTTATTATCTGGATTGGTAAGCCCAAATACAAGACCTAATTGCTTTTACGGTAATTTGAATCTACAATTTCTGGAGTAGTATTTGGCGGTTGTGAGGTTATCTCTATTTGCAATTTCATGATTAAGCGTTACTGCTGTCTAGAGATACTTGTACGGTGTGATGTTAATAATTATTACAGATATAAACTAAATCCGTCTTGGTAAAAGCATCAGTGGTGGAAAAATTAGGGAGGATAAATCATGATCAGTGGGGGATGTAACTGACTGATAGTATCTTGTTTTTTGGTATGCGAGGTCAATCCTAGAAGTAACTCTTATAAGCTTTCTAGCCACAACTTTGTCAAAATTATAATCCCACTGTAAACAACAAAACTCGTGATCCTTATTCAATCACCACACTCTCCTAGCAGATCAAAAGCACTAATATTCATGATTCTAAGTTCTAACACAAGATAAATTAAAACTGAGATCTCCTACAATATGAGCCAACTTCAAGGTTCATCTTTGTTGAAGTGGGTTTTGGACACTGGTGATTCTCTACAATATTAGGTCATCCATACAAAGGATACATAACAAAACATAACTACACAAGAGAATAGACAGTCTCCATACCTTTACCATTGAGGCAACCACATGTGTTGCAATCCTTGATGTGCAGAGTCTTAATACCAACTTGCTATAGCCATGTTCAACAACAACCTGCAGGAAATTTTGAAAATATATCAAAAGTGGCTAAGATTCGAGACGTAGTGAAAGGTCCTCAGCTTGTAGTACTTGTAAAGATGGGGAATGTATGGCATTTCTAGAATTACCTTCTGTAAAACTTGCATTCTAGGTAACCTAGCAGATCTTCCTTTCCAGTTGTGTCATGCACACTTCCTAACAAATCCAACAGCTTTTCTTTGGAATCTGCGGAATCAGACCAGATGCTTTCAATTGGGACAATATGCGTTTGCTCTCCTCGATTTGCTTTACCAGAAACAGTGACTCGTGATCCTTATTCAATCACCACACTCTCCTAGGAGATCAAAAGCACTAATCTTCATGCTTCTAAGTTCTAACACAAGATAAAATAAAACTGACATCTCCTACAATATGAGCCAACTTCAAGGTTCATCTTTGTTGAAGTGGGTTTTGGAAGCGAATCCAAATGCCCTTAATGTATGTAGGATATTATTAAGAAAACCTTGGTATTATTTGCCTTGCAGGCATGTAAAGGACAGACTCAGTATTGCATTTCTAAATTTGCACCTTCTGTTCTATTTAGGTTTGAAGCTATTTTGCGTAGACACTGCCTTCTTAAATGAAAGGTTACTTGTCAGAAAACACTTGAGGAGAAATTTTGTGTAGAAACTGCTGAACTTTCCATAAGATAGCAAAACAGAGAACACTTTGTAGAAAGCAAAATTCAAGGAGGAGCACTCTCACACATGTAGTGGCAATTTAACTAAGTACCTTGAAATTAAGAGTTATTTGAGGAAACATTTTGCATGTAATGCTCTGTATCGGTGAGGGTATGTTTTCACTTGTGCAATAAGTAATGTGTGGAGCTGATTTGGAGGACTCTGTGTGTCACCAGGACCAACAAAACAATACCCATGGTGCCTTGACTGCCAGTGTATATGCCTGCAGCCATGCTAGAACTTTTACTTTGACATCGAGTTGATGTAATTCCATGTTTATTAGGCACCGATATGTTCTCACCATGGCTTGGGAGGTCTGTACTAGCTGCTTAAATTTTTTTGAACATTACCTGCAGCCTGCTCCCTATTTTGTTCAGAGGCATATTTTTTTGTTTTTCCAGGACACAATTGGGGCTAGAATTTGGGCACCTAATAAATATGGTGTATATGCTTTTGAAACCTAAAAGTCTCCAAATCAAAAGCCTACAAGCATGAGTAAGATATATATTCATAATCCTTTCTGATACATTTTTTATTTTCACTTTTTTATTTTCACAGCTTCAACTGATATCCTAGAGGATAACATCCCAAGAATGTTCTTCAGCCATCCTTCCGAGTCTATAGTTAACTCAATAGCTTCAACATTAACAAAATATCCTGCATGGAGAAGCTGAAACCTTCATATATTGTTCTTGGCAAAAATTAATCTACAGAAGAGACTGTTATGGCATCATATTTAAGCTGTGATTTGGGAGCCATATTTTGGTTTTTTATCCAAGTTGAAAGATATTGTATGAAATCATGACACACATGGTTCTTTTTGTCTTCGGCTCGTCCACATAGTTAACCAGGTATCCCAATGAGTTGCAAATTTGTATTTTCTAGATTCATTTGTCCTTTGCAAATTTCTCTTATCCATCGCTATTTACAATTTTCTAAAAGAACCTCTTGGGAGTTGAAAGTAAGGGCTTCTGTATTTCCAAATATTGATGTTTTCAATTTCAAATTGTTAATGGTTTCCTTCTATATAAAATTATAATGATAGTGATCTCTGAAAGTCATGTTAAGGTTACCTTTATGATATTTATTAAGTTCAGTTTGATAGATCCTTGTAATGTGTTCGGAACTCTATCCTTGGGAATGGAACATGAACTCTGTAAGGGCCATTTCAACTTTAGTGGGTTACTCTCAAATTTCTGTATCTTATTTGCTCTTCAACTAAAAATATGATTCCAATATATGAAGTTGAAGCTCCTGCATTTAAATTTTCAAAATATGTTTCCAACTTCGAAGAAATGAAATTGAAGCTCCTAAATCCATCTCTATCTCTATTTGGATGGGTATGTACTATGAATTATGACTACCGCATAGCATTGAAATCTCTATGAATAATGTTACATATAGCAATGTGTCTTGTCCGTTGAAAGGAATGAACAAATGTGTGATTGTACTGTGTACATAATACATATTAATACCATAGAGTGTTGTTATTTGTTTTTACCAAAATTGTGAAATAAGAATTTCTTATCTAATTATTGGTCTTGGGTTTTCATAGAAAATGAGTCAGCAGTGAATCGATCTGGAAATGAGTATTGTTGAGACGGCCTGCATGGAAATTGCAGTTTATTAGGACTAGGCATGTGGGTACCTTTGTGGTTGTAGTTAGTATTTGTAGTTTAAAAAAAAATTGTTTTTATTTTTTTTAAGTTGTGGTATGTTTTTAAAAGTGGGAAAACCTATCATAATTTAGTTGTTCCTCCAAAGTTGTCTTGAAGGAGCAAGGCCTTGATGAAACATATAATTTGTTTATCAGAAGAAAATGATCCATCTGAATTAATCATGAAGTGGCCGAGAATAATGAAGCCCAAAAGAGTAGATTGGCTTGCAGTCCTCAAACAGATGGAGGAACAGAACCTCAACCATCCCCTCTTCTTCAAGGTCGGTGGCTTTTCAATTATTATAGATGTGCTTCTTAAATATAGATGGACTGAGTAAATTATTAACCAAGTTGATCTGTATGACATTTTCTTTTCAGTCCACTAATGCCTTTACTGCTCTGCAATTTATGCCATACGAAGCTTCTTGGCAGTGTTATCAGACTCTTCGCAGTCCAAGTGGAGTCGGGAGTTTGACTATGTTTTAAGAGGAAACAGAGTCTAATCAGCAGAATCTGAATCAATCCCGATACTCCACCAACTATCCATTACTAGGACCCTACATCCACTAGAAAAACATCAACTCAAGAAGATGAACAAACTTCCCTGCAACCTATCACTGATCTTCTTGACATTGAAATACATGTCAACATGTAAACTTCCCATATCTCCTCTAAATGCCTCGGCCTTCTCCTTTCCATACTCAGACCTTAAAGCATAGATAATAAGACATAACCACTGCTTGTTTTTGTTTCTGAAGTCCATTAGGTGTTCCCACGTTCAGTGTTGCTATGCAAATAGACTCTAGATTCACTAAAGAGTTTAGGTACAACAAGTGAGGTGACGAGATGGGATTTGTACTCAGTTCAAATCTAATTTCATTAAAGAATTTAGGGACTGTAAATAGGGTGATGGGACTTATATTAATTTACAAATTGAGGTTTTTCAATGGCCATGCTCTAGAGTAAACTTGTAACCCATGTATGGAATCTAGACAGTGGATTGAATGCAGTGAACATAAACAAATAACCTGGTTCTGGACAGTCTGATCTGGCTCTACACAGTGTATAGAATGCATTGAACACAAACTATTAACCTGGAATAACCTGCTTTGATGTCTATGCTCATCATGATAGTGCAAGGATGCATAGATATATATGTTAAACATGGTAATGTAAGGATGCACGTCTTCAATTAGTTGGTTGAAATGTGCTTTAACTGTAAACCTAGATGAATCTATTTTGATATGAACTAAATACATATTCAATCGACCCTCAAACTAATTCTGTATAAACTTTACTTGAGATTGTTGAACCTGCCATATGACATTCATGTGCATAGTAAACCATCAATAGAACTGGATAACAAGGTTTGATATTTTTTCAAGGATTTATACTCACTGCATGTAGAAATTTTGAATAATTTAACACATATTCACAGAGATTATCCTGATCATACAATTATAAGCGGAATATGTATAATACATAATCTCCTCTACGTTGATCATCAATTTACAGAAGCAGAAACATTCACAGGCGCACATAGAAGCATCAATCAAACTCATAAACACAGTATGTATCCTGGGGAAAGCATCTCGCTAAAAACCCCACATTATCTGTATATTATATTGATTGAATCATGTAACAATACAAAGCATAATACTTCTCACAAGTGTCTCCACCTGTTACACACAATACAGCTCAGATTTGATCTCCAAATCTCCCCCGCTGCTTGCCTGCCTCCACTGCTCAATACCTGCTCAAGAACTGATGAGAATGGCTTCCCAAACTCGATTTTCACCTGCAAAATAGTCACTCACTCTTTGTGGACGTGAGCAAAGGCTAAAATGTGGGCCAAATACGTGAGCAAACTCCATTGGCATACTCAATCCTTTGATTGTGCAAGATCTGATGCACAACTATAGTCACAACTGATAGCAATCTGATTCTCTACCACTTGTCCCTGTTGAACTGAACATGCACTGACATGCAACTGAGTTAACTGATGTATTCTTTAGTTGTATTATGAGTTAATAATTAGTTTAACAACTCATCATTAGTCTATCTGCAGTTAGACTAACTACAACTAGTTTAACTAAGTCAAACTGAACACAACTCCATCAACTGTACCTCCAGTCCACTAAACTCAACTCACTTGAGTTCTAACTGAAGTCCTGCATGCAAATATTAGTCATCCCATAGGTAACCACGTATTTCCTTGTGGGATCTGCATGTACCACATCCGTAGCTCATTCTGAAGTGCTCCAAGAGAATAAGATCAAGTTTATAGTCCAAATATTATTATGAGACAATAATATTTGACTTTTCTATTTTTGACAGCCAGTCTAAAAATAGACTTTGATCACTCACACTGTGATCATTCACATTTTGATCAAAAATAGAAGTCCATCTATTTTTCCCAACTTGACCAATCATCCATAAACAGCAACCTGCAATCCATAGACATGATCCATATGTCTAAAAATAGACATAGTCTAAAAATAGACTTGCGCCAAAAATAGCCTGCGGTCCCACTTAGTGAAGGCGACTCTTTTCACTAAGCTCCATCATCTTGCTGTATTCTCAACAAGCATTTCTTGTTGCACACTTTTCAACACTCCCTCTCAACAAGAAAGGCTTCCTCTCAAACCCGATCCTGTAACTCTGGAATGTTCTCCATGCAACACATCTGGCTGGTCCACTTGCTCTGTCATCAAAGTCTCTGACTGCTATTGCCTCTGTCGACTGAAACTCTGCATCTCTGTGCTCTTCAGTATTTGACTACTCTAGCCTCTGTCACTTTGATCTCTGACTGCATCCGTGCTGCTGCTGGTTCTATCTCCCAGCATTGCATCCGCACTGCACCTCCCAACTGACCTCCCTGTTGGGATAGAAACACCCTCTGATGCTGAAGCTCTACCTGCTGCTGACAAGTGCTCCCTCTCTGACATCTGCGCTACTGCAACATCTCCATGCATCTCGCACCATTGCACACCTCTCTGTGCCACCTAGCACTGTGCAAAACACTTGTGCCTCTCACATTGCTACAGCCTGCTAGCTATGCGCTGTCCTGGGATTCCCTGCACTGTCGCTCTCTCTGCCACTCCATCTGCATCTGTCTCTACCCAATCAGTCAGTTCCTGCTACTACACATCGGGGCTCCCGTAGCAAGGTCTCATCCAAGAGGTTGGGTACCTCAAGGATCTTGCCCCTCCTCCTTGGGACAATCAATCCACATCACCCCACCTCCTACCTGGAGGTATGGCTGCATGCGATCCCTCAGCCCACCTGGCTTGAATTTTCCCCCTATTGGAGGTCTCTGGATGAGTAGATGTCTCTACTCGATCTCCTTTCAGCTTCCCCTGTTGTGGCTCCTCCACAACCTCCTGAAGCTGCTGCACCGATCGTGGCTCCTCCACAATCGTCTGAGACTTCTTCTGGCTCTGCATGTTGAGAGGTAATATACGCTCCCTCTCAACCACCAAGTCTCCATTAGTTGCCTCGCTGCTCAAGGCTTTGCATGCATCTTGAACCTCAAGAGCATACAGGTTCCTGGCCCATGAACCAATCTCATGACAACAAAAGCATCGCACCTTCGACTTGTCAACTTTCTTCCCATCACTGGAAGAACAAGATTCAGAAAGAGAAACCTTCCCCTTCCCCTTCTTCGCCTTACTTTCTAAGGCACAGTTCTCCTCATCATGCATAGACGAAGAACTGTCTCTGGTGCACTGTCTAATCTCCTCCTGCATCAAATCCGACCATAGTCGTTCCCAATTTGGCAGTTTCTCCCTTCCATTCACCGAGTCCTGGTAGCTATGCCAACTCTTAGGAAGGTCAAGGTGTCCTAGACTCACCATCCTCATCATCAACAGTAACCCCCACACTTCTTAGCTCATCTCGACACTGAGTGAACCTCGTGAGATACTGGGGCATACTATCTCCATTCTCGAACTGAATGTTTCTGAGTTTTATCTCTTGCTTTGGAATTAAATTCGAATTCCACCAGCACAAAACTCAACTGCTTCCGATCTAGAATTCGTGAGAACAAATTATTTCTTGTACAGAGATTGACTGTATGGGCATTCACCGGATATCTCACCTTCCAAAGGAAGGATGAATCCAGAGGCTACCTGGCCCGATTACAGACTCTGCCTAAAGAAATAGAATGTAACCACTTCCTGAATAGTAGATCTGATGATCAATCCTCGCTTGATATCCTGTAAAAATCTCTTCTACAAATCAAGCAGCTCTGATACCATGTAGAAATTTTGAATAATTTAACACATATTCACAGAGATTATCCTGATCATACAATTATAAGCAGAATATGTATAATACATAATCTCCTCTACGTTGATCATCAATTTACAGAAGCAGAAACATTCACAGGCGCACATAGAAGCATCAATCAAACTCATAAACACAGTATGTATCCCGGGGAAAGCATCTCGCTAAAAACCCCACACTATCTGTATATTATATTGATTGAATCATGTAACAATACAAAGCATAATACTTCTCACAAGTATCTCCACCTGTTACACTCAATACAGCTCAGATTTGATCTCCAAATCTCCCCCGCTGCTTGCCTGCCTCCACTGCTCAATACCTGCTCAAGAACTGATGAGAATGGCTTCCCAAACTCGATTTTCACCTGCAAAATAGTCACTCACTCTTTGTGGACGTGAGAAAAGGCTAAAATGTGGGCCAAATACGTGAGCAAACTCATTGGCATACTCAATCCTTTGATTGTGCAAGATCTGATGCACAACTATAGTCACAACTGATAGCAATCTGATTCTCTACCACTTGTCCCTGTTGAACTGAACATGCACTGACATGCAACTGAGTTAACTGATGTATTCTTTAGTTGTATTATGAGTTAATAATTAGTTTAACAACTCATCATTAGTCTATCTGCAGTTAGACTAACTACAACTAGTTTAACTAAGTCAAACTGAACACAACTCCATCAACTATACCTCCAGTCCACTAAACTCAACTCACTTGAGTTCTAACTGAAGTCCTGCATGCAAATATTAGTCATCCCATAGGTAACCACGTATTTCCTTGTGGGATCTGCATGTACCACATCCGTAGCTCATTCTGAAGTGCTCCAAGAGAATAAGATCAAGTTTATAGTCCAAATATTATTATGAGACAATAATATTTGACTTTTCTATTTTTGACAGCCAGTCTAAAAATAGACTTTGATCACTCACACTGTGATCATTCACATTTTGATCAAAAATAGAAGTCCATCTATTTTTCCCAACTTGACCAATCATCCATAAACAACAACCTGCAATCCATAGACATGATCCATATGTCTAAAAATAGACATAGTCTAAAAATAGACTTGCGCCAAAAATAGCCTGCGGGCCCACTTAGTGAAGGCGACTCTTTTCACTAAGCTCCATCATCTTGTTGTATTCTCAACAAGCATTTCTTGTTGCACACTTTTCAACACTGCAGACTACTTTTATTTACATATCATTGAATGACTGCCCATAAGGATTTGTCTATTAAACTGAGAGACCTTGATCCGTTAGGAATCCTGCAAGCGTATATACATAGAAGTGGGTGTCTTCAATTTTTTTTTGGTTATGGATGTTGGAATTGTGGTTTTTCCGTTGCATGTAAGGGATGTATTTTAATCACAGAAGCATGATAATGCAAGGATCCATATTTTAAGAGGTTTAAATACATTGAATATTAGTTTGATATATATGTTAAACATGGTAATAAAAGGATGCACATCTTCAATTAGTTGGTTGAACTGTGCTTTAACTTTAAACCTAGATGAATCTATTTCGGTATGAACTAAATCCATATTCAATCGACTCTCAAACTAATTCTGTATAAACTTTACTTGAGATTGTTGAACCTGCCATATGACATTCATGTGCATAGTAAACCATCAAAGGACACACCAGCGGGTAGGACAAGAGGATTAAGTACATTGAATGGAAATGGATAACTAGGTTTCATATTTATGTAATTATCTGCCCTTATCATTCATCAGCATCATGTCACCTCACTGTTTGCCATATGACATTCATATGAATAGTAAACCACACCAGTGAGTGGCATGAGGATTAAGTACATTAAATAGAACTGGATAACAAGGTTTGATATTTTTTCAAGGATTTATACTCACTGCAGACTACTTTTAATTTCATATCATTGAATGACTTCCCATAAGGATTTGTCTATTAAACTGAGAGACCTTCATCTGTTAGGAACCCTGCAAGCGTATATACATAGAAGTTATGCACATTACATAATGTACTTTTTCTTCTCCTTGTGAGGGATTTTTGTCTTGCTACCAATGTACCATTCTTCGTCTGTTTTTTCTTTGCTGTTCTATCATATCCAAGAATGTACTCTTTCTTATAATTCGAAGTAATTTATATATTACCAACATTAAAATTGTACTCTATTATTCTCATATACCAGTCGCGTCTATTTATTATTTTTTATTAGGAGTGATACAAATTGTCATTGCCCATTGCTAAATCATAGAACAGTCTTCTGCTCTTTCTTCTCTCTGTTGTTCCATTGTGCCAATGATGTGCACTTTTTTTATCATTGTAAGGAATTTATATCTTACTATTTGGCTTCATGTATATCTTATATCTCACCTACTCTTTCTTATCATATTTACCCTACTTCCTTCCAAGGGTTTGGACTTCAAAGGATACAATCTAAGGTCCGAATTCATCCTTCTACAAAAAGATATCCATTTGCACGAAACTACTTTTTGGTTCATCTATAGACAAGGCAAAGTTTCCTTATAAATTGTTGAGGTTGATATGAGGCTATCGTGGGTTTATATAAGGCTAAATAAGTAATAAATATATTAATTTTAAAATCAATTACTTATTAAAAAAAATATCTTATATACAAGTTGGTTATACTAGCAATTGCATTCCTTATTTTAAGAAGATTTCCCAAAATACTTTGAAAAATAGAATACATGAATTTAAAATGAGTTTCAAAATTTTAATAATATTAATTTCCATAATTAATTAAATAATTTTTATTAAATGAATTTTATTAAAAATAATAATACTAATGTTTACGAAAAACATCTTACAATTAGTTAATGTTTTAGTTGTAGTGTCAACCAGCAATGTAAGTGATTTGTTTTAATATTTGCAAATCACAAATTTCTCCGCTTTTCATTTACCATGTACAACGTTGTAATTTACTTTTTATTTAAAAAAAAAAAATGTTGCCAATAATCTATTGAATCTATTGAGCTTTAAGTATGAACGCATTCTAGACTTACTATATTGATATGAATGGTTTGGTTTTGGTTTTGTTCTTTTAATATCAAATGTGCTGGTACGGGATGGTCATCGTGGTTATTGCCTTCGTCACTAGTGAGCTTTATATATGCTTGACTATCTATAGAAGTTTCTTCCTTTTACTAATCCTATCGGCCTCTCTTTGTACCTTTTGGGACAATTGCTAGTGATGTATTATGGTTATAACTAACCAAAGGAGCAAGATATATAGAAATTTGGGATTTTAATAGTTTAAATAGTACGGGGGAGCGGGTGTAGTTAATATGAATTTATGAACTGGAAAAGCGCTAAGCATAAAACATTAAAGTGTGTATTTAAACTTAGGCAAAGGTGAAAAAAGGGTTTTTGGGGTTTTACTTAGGAAAAACTAACCCAGGTTATGAATGATTTGTATGAAGGGCTATGATAATTAATGAATGGTCTTAAGTACTTAGGCTTTATAAATTATTGGGCCGAGGGTTTGGTCCCTCCAGTAGTCAGAGAAATGCTCTGAGCCCCCTAATTTGTTAGATTCCTTGGTACTTAAGGGAAATTAGTGAAAATTTAGGGAAAATGAGTAGGGAAGTTAATTATTTTGACTTTGAGTTCGTGATGTATTGTCTCCAATGTGAGTTGTGCTTTGTCTAAGTGATGAAAGAAAAATATTTAAGCATTAAAATTAACCATTCACCACACATTTATTTTGCAACCATCATCTACTTACCCTATCTACTATTCTAGCATTTTTACTTCTTTATTAGGGTGCACTTAAACTGGAAAACCCTTATCACACTTTCTTTTCTTTTACATGTAGATATCTATCTAAGTCTAGCCTTATTACATCCAAGGGCTCGGATTAAACTGTTGAGCTCCTTTCATTCACTCTACCTATCTACTTATTTGCCAAGATTAAATAATTTGGTCAAATTTTATTCTCTATCTCTAAAACATGAGAATGAAAATATGAACTAGTCAAGCTTAAGTTGTTTGATTGTTCATCAATTGTGGCATAAGTTAACAAGTTGCACACAATTTGTTTATTACATAAGAGTAAAAAGTAGTGGCATTTATACTTGCACACTTTCCTTGGTTTTTCTTTTTGGCGGGGTTCATTTTCTTTCACTTTTTTAACCATCTTATTCTTTTTACCCTTTGATATTTTTTTTAGGGTATACCCTCTTTACATTTTTTAAATTTTTTGATTTTTTAACAATATGGAAAACCTTTGAAACAAGGAAAGGTATGAACATATTACATAGCTCATCAAGTCAATCATGAAATATGACACCTATTGGTATAGGAGCATGACACTGGCTACACTTGGGGATGGCTTCTCCTAGTGGAAAGTCAAGAACAGTAGGTTAGATGGCCTCCAAATGATTTTGGCTGAACTATGGAATCTTCTTCTGCTTGTTGCTTTATTGTATGCATAACAGTGACACTTCTGAAGCTTAGGGCCTTCTCTTCGGGCTTCAACTCCAACAAGTTACTATCCAATCAAAACCAAACCTTTATTCTTCCTACTTGAATCCCACTTGAGCACCTTGTAACTTAGGTAGGGATCTTCAGTCTTGGTCTTTTTATCAAAAATCGTTTTAACCTTTTCCTGCACAACTTGAGATCTGACCTGAAACTGAAAGGTGCTGCAACCTTCAAACCAAATTAGTAAATCATCAAGACCTTAGGGCCTTTTGATTGGATTCAAATATTTAAGGATTTATTTCATAATCTACTAAAAACTGAATTAAATCAAACTGAAATCCTACCTACTCTATATTATTGAAAATCAGGTTGAATTAAATAATACAAAAAAGCCAATCAAGCAACTGCAGAAACAAATGAACTCCTTGATTGATTGTCAGTGAAATCAGAAGCATAATTTGATCATGTACCCACATAATCGAAATTGTGATATATAAAGGCCACTGCTGATGTATTTGGTCCTCATAGAGAAAACATGTTAAATAATTTGAGTTGAGAAGAACCTCCATATAACTTGCTATAGGATCAACAAAAGAATAAAGTGTGATAGTTTCTTCTGGGCCTTCATTGTCTAATTTATCAGCTGTATCCTCAATACTAAACCCTACAACTAATTCTTTAGTCTTTCTCTTAAAAGCATAATCATCCTCAATCTGCAAATCAAAAGGTAGTACAATTTCGTCATGGTTTGGAGAAGGAAGATTTTGTAAGAATTATTTAGGATCTTCGAAATTATATGATTGAATTTGAGAATGCAAAAGTTTAATTTCATTTTCATATTTTTCAACAACTAAATTAAGAAAACACATTTTAGTTTCATGAGAGTATTTTATTATTCTTACAATTATAAATACAACTCTTAAAAAATCTTCATCAAGCTGAAATTTGGATAAATCATCCCTGAATTCATTTAAAATTTCATCAAATGAAAGATTTTCCACAAACCCGATCATCCTGTCTCACTATTAATGCTTTGGAATATGGATTATTTGGTTGTGGAATTTCTCTGAAATTTGAAGCTCTAGATATTTGAACAATGGAGTCTTGACTGTTTGAGGCTTCTTGATTGGAAAATGATCATCAAAAGAGTCAGAAGAATGATGCTCAAATGTGCAAGGATATTTTATATTTACAATTTTAAAAAGAGAATAATTAAAAAAATAATCTAAAATCTTCTGTAAAATACAATATACATTGGAAAACTCTATCAATTTAGAAAGAACATAATGTCTTGGATAACAATCCAAGTTAAAAGCCTGATCTTTTCATATTGTTCTTTCAGGTTCATTCCTCCAGTGGAGTCTTAGTAGTGAAATTGATTTTGGAGTTGCCAGGTGGATGATTTTAACTTTTGTGTGTCTGATCCCTATCCACCATCATAGATCAGATCTAAACCTATAAAACAATTCTGAAGAAAAAGTTAGTTCTCCAGGAAACCAAATTTTGAGTATTTTATGATTATTTTTCTTTTTTATGAATTTTCAAAACAACTTCTATGATTTCTTTAAGAGGCTTTAGATATGAGATTTAAACTTTCTTAAAGACTTATTTGACAAGAGGAATTGATCAAGTATTTGAAACCAGATGTTCAATCCATAAACTAGACCGGAGATAGACTGAAGCAGCATTCATTTACTTATGCAATTGCAAAGCAAGAGCAGTTCAAAGGCTACCTGGCTAACTTCAAGCTCCGTCTGTAGCTTATAAAGTAAACAATAGTAACAAACAAATTATTCAGATTTCCCAGTGGATTCGCCACTATGTTATCACTCAGATTTTCCTTGAAGTTGTTAGGAAGAGGAAAGGGGTCCGAGGTAACCACAAACCAACTTTTAGGTACAGAATCTAGCCAATCTATACCCAGAGAGGGCTCTCTCTTTATGATTTAGCTTGGTTTTGAAAGATGTTAGGCTAGCTATGAAGTTTAGGGGTTTTGTTTGAGTTTGGGCGGTGAGATCCAATAGCAAAGGGGTAAGACTGAGTAGCTTAGGCCATTGGGCTAATGGGGTCAAAGAAGATGGCTTAACTAGATTTGGTTTCTTAACAAGAGATGGTTTCACAAAGCAAGATGGTCAAACAGGGAATGAATAACAACTTGGAATAGATGAAATGGGTTTAAAATGGGTGAAGGGCAGTTAAGAATCCTTTAGCCTATTTAAAGAGGGAACTTGAATGATTACTACTAAAGAGCAGTTAAGTATTCTTTAATAAATAATCAAAATGAATAAAGTAGAAAATAAGAGCAATTAAGATTTCATTGTTTATCCTAATTCAGAAGAAAACATGGAGAATAATAAACATTGAAAACAAAGTGAAATAAAGCATATTCCGAATTACTCTTTTTCGTTTATCATTTAGATGTGAAACATAGATGATATAATAAACATGGAAACTTTAAAACATAAGGTATAAAGGACTCATTGATTCAGTGTTTGATTCAAGAAATCTGTGGAAAGTCCTTTGCATCAATTATTTATCCAGCAAGCCATAAAAAAGTTGGTCCAACAGCACTTTATTCCAAAGTAATCAATATTATAGCAATGTCTAAGAATCCACACAAAATACTTCAAATGGAGAAGTATTTATACTAATTGTAAACTGAAATATGTTGAAAAAATATCAAGATTAGTTTGACGAATATCTCCAACTGTTTACATTAATAGAGCTTTAATAAAGGACATTCCAAACTAATGAATCTATTTGGCACTATGTTTATGGATTTATGGTGACAAAGAAGAGAGATTCGAATTTGGTAGCAAATCTTAGTTAATGATGAGGCATCCCAGTCACTAACTGCATCCTTCCTTTGTGCATTCTGCCCCAGAAATTCTGCAAACTTAGGGTCCAATGATACGCTTGTATATCTCAATCCGTAATAGATATGTAAAAAGTGAAAGAGGTTTTTGTAGAAGGGAATGTTTGTGAGACAAACATCTCTTATTTTCCCAAAATTCATCTCCCTCTTGGTAACACCTATGTAAAAAGTGAGAGAGGTTTTTGTAGATGAGACTTTTGGGAACAAAACCCTCCTCCAGTTTCTCAAAATACTTCTTGGAGTGGCTACAATAGTTTCTGCAAAACTATGACTTAAACAAGAAATTTCTAAAGAATGTACCATTTCTATTCTGATTTCATCTTTTAACCTTAAATTCATTTCAATTGTTTTTCACTTTTACTTTGGATAAATTTCATTGTAGCTGGTGAAAGTGTTTTCATATTTGTTTAACCCTTAATGTCTTCATGTTTACTATTTACTTTTTACTTTACCACTCTTTTTTTTCATCTGTCTTTACTTTGACATGAATTTGTATACTCTATTTTGTAACTGTCTTCCCTGTTGTTTATCTTCATGTTAGCTAATTTACTTGACTTGGTCTTCAATCTGATACTCTTTAATCCTGATACACTTTGACTGTTCTTTACTATGTCCTTTTAACTTCACTGTATATTTTAGTTTTTTACTGTCTATTTCAACAGTAAATCGTTTAATTTCATGTTTCCTATGCTTGTCTTTTTACTGTATGTTTTATCTTCTATCTCTGTTTGAATAGATTTGATAACACTCTTGGAATAAATAGGTCTTATGACTAGTATTAAGATTGTTTATCCAAGGATGTGGTCTTCTAATCACCTGTAAAACAAAACAAATTGTTAAGAAAGCATTGGTTTGCAGGGGAGGTCGAAAAGGTTTCATTTGAGCTTGAGAGGTCTGTGGAGTGAGTCCAGAATGCTTTTCGGGAGGTAAACCATGCTTGAATTGGTTAACAGAGGCTTTAGGTGGCGCAGATGGGTTACATAGGGTTTACTGCATAATCAGGTGGAAACAAGAAAAACTGGGGTTTTTGTGTTTAAACGGGTAAATGGTTGGTATTGGCGGGTGAATGAAAATGACAATTGGTGGCAACTGAATGATGAGAAATTTTGTCATTTAGTAGAAGCGGTAAGCAGTTTCTATCGCACCACTTATGGAGGGGGGGTGGTATTTGGGCTTGTCCGCACGATACCATAGGATGAATGACACGTGGCAAGGGCACTGTTCACAAAACTGCTCCACGATCGCATGCTAACGTGTGGTCACAAAGGGTCACGCGATATGCATAATAGCCATCGGATGTGAGAGGTATGATCTAACGGTTGATGAGAGATGTGACGTGACAGGGCTTTAACAAAGGCAGGCCCAATGTATTTAAGGATTAATTTAATTATATCAGGAGTGGCGAGATTGGACGGGGAAGCTGTTAATTAACCGTGAGGGTCAATTAATCCTTCATTAATGCGGTGGGGAATTAAGGGGTGTTAATTAGCTACTATTTAACTAATTGATTCCGGTTAATGATGTATTATGGTTATAACTAACCAAAGGAGCGGGATATATAGAAATTTGGGATTTTAATATTTTAAATAATACGGGAGTGGGTGTATATGGGAATTACTTAATAACATAAATTAGTAGTTAATATGACTTTATGAACTGGAAAAGTGCTAAGCATAAAACATTAAAGTGTGTATTTAAACTTAGGCTAAGGTGAAAAAAGGGTTTTTGTGGAAATATTATAATTTTCCTAAGTAAAATAGGGTTTTACTTAGGAAAAACTTACCCAGGTTATGAATGATTTGTATGGAGGGCTATGATGATTTTTGAATCATCTTAAGTACTTAGGCTTTATAAATTATTGGGCCAAGGGTTCGGTCCCTCCAGTAGTCAGAGAAATGCTCTAAGCCCCCTAATTTGTTAGATGCCTTGGTACTTAGGGGAAATTAGTGAAAATTTAGGGAAAATGAGTAGGGAAGTTAATTATTTTGACTTTGAGTTCATGATGTACTGTCTCCAATGTGAGTTGCACTTTGTCTAAGTGATGAAAGAAAAAGATTTAAGCATTAAAATTAACCATTCACCACACATTTATTCTGCAACCATCATCTACTTACCCTACCTACTTTATCCTAGCATTTTTACTTCTTTATTAGGGTGCACTTAAACTAGCAAACCCTTATCACACTTTCTTTTTTTTTACATGTAGATATTTATCTAAGTCTAGCCTTATTACATCCAAGGGCTCAGATTAAATTGTTGAGCTCCTTTTATTCACTCTACCTATCTACTTATCTACCAAGATTAAATAGTTTGGTCAGATTTTATTCTCTATCTCTAAAACATGAAAATGAAAATATGAACTAGTCAAGCTTAAGCTGTTTGACTGTTCATCAATTGTGGCATAAGTTAATAGGCTGCACACAATTTGTTTATTACATAAGAGTAAAAAGTAGTGGTATTTAGACTTGCACACTTTCCTCGGTTTTTCTTTCTGGTGGGGTTAATTTTCTTTCACTTTTTTGACCATCTTATTCTTTTTACCCTTTGATTTTTCTTTTAGGGTATACCCTCTTTACATTTTTTTATTTTTTTGATTTTTTAACAATATGGAAAACCTTTGCAATGAGGAAAGGTATGAACATATTATATAGCTCATCAAGTCAATCATGAAATATGACACCTATTGGTATAGGAGCATAACACATCTCATTTGGGATTCAGAGTTTGATTATTAGGTTGGATTCTAAACTCATTGTATTACAGCTTAATAGGGTTCATGCCATTAGAAATCCAGTGTTATTAAGGTTATTTTTGAGAGTTCGTCTCTTGGAACGTGAATTTGATTACATTGAATATCAACATATTCCAAGACATTTAAAAACATTAGCAGATGCAGTTGCTTCTAGTATGATAAATAGACATTTACAATAATCAAAATAGTAAATTTAATAACATTCGGTAACATGTTACACGAGATAGTCGGTAATAATGATATATCATAGCATAGAAGTGTGTTTCAAAATATACATTGTCTTCGATCATAGGTTGAAAAAACACCTTATGATCAGCAAAAATGCTAATACAAAAAGACAAAGATGTCGTGAGTCTACAAAATCAATCATCCTATCCCTGGCGATGATCACAATAAGAAACTACTACTTGGGCCACACTACATAGGAACCTCCTAAAAGGTCCTGGGATCCCAATCACATATCTCTGTAACCTAAGTGGAATATCATTTATATCAGTCTCTGGAATATCTAGTGTCAAGCGCTCTAGATGATGCTCCAAGTTGGTTAGGATCTCTACTGATTGGTCCTATGGGGTTGGTGCTGCTGCAGCTAGTTGTCTCCTCTCGTAAGGATGGAGAGCAGCTGGTCATCGTGGACCCACATTTGCATTTAAACTTTTGATTATCAATTTTGGATGATTTAAAATATAAAAAATAAAAAATAAAACTTAGAAAGTGTTGAAAATGGTTTTTACTTGAATCATCCCATTGCTCTCTTGGTGGAAGAATCATGTCTGGGTCGCCACGGTAATCCATCCTGGTGTATGGAAAGTCCTGAATCACAAAAAGTTGGTTGTTCAACCAATGAAAATATTCAGGCAGAAATCGAACAACCTCTGTGCCCTCAGAGTGACGGGCCATCAAAGCAACCCAACGAACCATTCTAGGCTCTCAAGGAAGACCAGCATCAACAGGAATATGTTGCGAGGCTAACATGGGGATCCTCTCTAGAGCAAAGGTGACTACGATAAATCCATATCCAAAGTTTTTCAGGTTTCCATTCTTTGCTCTGGTTAGTTGGCCTTTCACATTTGCCAACACAGCCTCACACCAGTTGTATATGGTGCCTCGAAAACAGTCTACAGCCATCTGCATCTGGGATCTAGTAGCCACATGCAATGTTGCACTCCCGCATAGTTTGGTAACAATGAATGCAATAAATTTAAGCTCAGGATGGCTGATAGTTTTAATATCAATTTGTTTATCCTTGGGGTCTGCTTGATCATCGCAAAACTCCAATCGGAGACTAGCGACAGACTGGCCACCTGGCCTAGTCCCGAAAAGAGATAATTGTTTGCCCCTCTTGGACAAACCAGTCAAAAATTATATGTCCTCTAGCTTGATTTCGATCCGATGGCCACCAATAACAAAGCACTGGTCCTGTGTGTTCCATCTATCTACTAGCCATGTCAAGAGGTCTACTTGGGCCCTCATGCCCTATATGGCCCGGAACTTATACAATCCACATGTTCTCAATGCCTGCAATGTGGTCATATCATTCATTGTGGCATAATCTACATCCTCATGCTCGCGTTCTTGCCAAATAAGCATTTTGAATGTCCTATAATGCATAAAAAGACATATTAGAACAAGCTTGTTCGAAAAATTTTGGGCAAAAATGGAGAAATTTAAGTTTTAAAATTCATTGCGCGGGGTCCGCACCTACTGCTTACAAACAGTGTGTAGGTCCACACGAGTTGTGAGCAATAGGTGCGGGCCCATGCTTTTTTCCTTTATAGAAAAAATTCGGGGTCGGCAGGGCCCACATGTTGCACCTGCAGACCCCCGCGAGCGATTTTTTAAACCTATTTTTCCTTTAAAAATCATATTTAAAGCCTAAAAACAAAATGTAAACAAATGAAATGCAGGTTAAGGAGGACATGGATTACCTAGAGCTGACAATTTTCGATTCTGACAGATGGATTTTCTAGAATCTTCATAGGAACTTTTTTACCCAAAAACTCTCACTTACTCTGAACTCAAATGGTAAAGATGAAGTTAGGAAAGCCCTTTTTATAAGTTTTTTCGACTAAATGAATTTTTAATTTATTTATTTTTCACTTTAAAAAGGTAAATTTTTAAAACATTTTTATTTATCTTAAACATGTATGTGTAATGTTTTGAGTTTTTGTGCAGAATATTGGATTTTTCGAGAAAATTGATCATTTTTCAACAAAGAGCATACTTTTATCACTTTTTCGGACTCTTTCAAAAATTTATGAAAAAGAAAAACATTGGAGTTCTCTTTAAGCCCTTTTCAGACTCTCGAAAATTGAAAAGATTGTCGAGCACTTTATTGTTTGAACTCGTTAAAATAAACGAATAATCATCCCTTCAATATAATTTTACCCCTTTTATGGACTGCAATGGACTATTTACGAAAAAGGTATACGTTGACTAATTACAGTCAATAAAGTCCTCTTTAAACCCTTTTCAAACTTGTTAAATATGAAAAGATTGTTGAGCACTTTTCTTTTCCAGCTCGTTAAAGTATTGGAAATGTCATCCCTCCTGTATTATTTTATGCTTTTTTGGACCTAAGGGATTATTTTATGAAAAAGTACCCCCATGGAGTTTTCTTAAGTTTTTCTTCTGACTCCCTAAAATTGAAAAACACTGAGTTTTTCCTACACTAGACTCGTTAAAATTTAACAGTAAAGGACCTGTTCAATTTTAAACAAGAACAAACCACTCCTTCTTAGAGTTCAAATTTTAAACTAAGTTGGACTCATCCAAAGGATGAGCTTATAAACAAGCAAATGTTATCCTCCTCAAGCTTGTCAAAAATAAAAAGGTACTTGCAAAAATGGTGGGGGAAAAGAGAGAAAATGAACCTGTTTGTTACACTTTGTTTTTAAAAAAAAGAAGCCATCAACCACTCTTGAACACGACACTTTTTGTTCACCTGGGTTGGGAAAATCCTTTGCTAACAGTTAATCAAACCACATTGAAATTCTTCAACTGGTTTTTGGGCATTAGCTTTGGGTCAATTGTCACCAAGCCATCTGTAGTGTCGTTATGTGTTCAAGAGAATAGTTCAAACAAACCATTCATCTGCGAGATATTTGTCATCCATTTTGACCATCCCTGAGTTAGTCCTTGCCAATATATTTCTTCAAAACTTGATCTATGATTTTGTGTTGTGGGCTTGCTTATGACGGATCACTTTCTATCGACTTCAGCTCATTATCTAGGAAGTTGATCTAGAAATCATTAGTACCTTGAAAACTGCATGCCCTAATGGCAGTTTTCTCACCTTCAATGATAGGTTGCATCATTGACCTTCGATCGAATGATTCTATGACATGTTCGACTTTAGCTCATTTATTCACATTTCATGGATTGTACTGAGTACTTTGAGAGCCATTGACATTACTGGTGGTTTCTCTCACACTTGTTAATAGTCCACATCATTGACTGGTAATCAAGTGGTTTCTACCATGTTCGACTTCGACACATTCATTCACATGGATAGAATCGTACTAGTTCGGGAAGCGGAAATCAAGACCCTGGATCTAGTTTCTACCATCCAGGCTATGAGGAATTTTGTTATTCATTATATATTGGACTATTCATAAACAGATGGTTGTGTCCATACTGTGTCTACAAATGTCTATACTCTTGATGTATTACAAAAGCATTCTTGTATCAGAATAGTTTAGTTACTTTTCTAGTTAGTTTTGATCTGAGTATGGGAATGCCTACCTCAACGATGATATGTCTACATATATATATATATATATATATATATTGCATTGAATGGTTTTACAAGTTCTGACTGGGGTGTCCACAAGATGATCCTTGAAATGATAAAGTACTTCACTCTTCATAAATGATAGACTCTATCTTCATCTATTACAGACTTTGCACTTTAGGGGCAATCTGTTGCACTAAAAATTGTCACCTTGACATTCTGCTATCTGTGTGAGTTCATTACCACTCATACTTTCCTCCTCTGCAAGTCTAAAACATCAGTTCCTCATATCAAGTCTGGAAAATAAGAGAAATTCTCTCAAAAGTTTTTAAAACTCTGGTTTCGCACTTTCTCTTTGTCTTACCTATGGTCCCACACCTAATGGTCATGTCTCCTGTGCACCTGACCGCACTGTCTCTGTGTTAAAGGTGCGGACCCCTGTAAAAGTTAAAAAGGCACTAGTATACTCTGAAAAAACTCACTTTCAGTTATTTCTAGAAGCTTCTAGAAAGAATCTTGAGGTGGCAAGTTTGCTCTTTTAAGGTTCATGTAACCCATACCTTAAGGAGCTAATCCCTTGATGTGAGGAGCTTATCCCTTTGAAGGAGGATTCTATCCCTTCATAGGTGGACCAGTAACCTCCTCCTCTGCACTATAAAAAGAAGCATTGAGTTGGTTACTTGGGAGTTAGAAGCTTATTATTTTTGAGGTAAAACGCTGCTGGAACTTAGTCTTCTTTAGTTGAGTTTTTATGAGGAGAGATTACATACCTCTAATATCTCATTTGGAAGAGTGCAAAACTTGTCAAAGTAAAGGAAATTCCTATTTCGGACCCCAGGAAGAACTTGTTCAACATCAAGGCTGAAAAAATTGTAAAGTTTTTCTACTATTCAAAGTTAATACAAATATATTTGTTTTTCTCAATAAGCTGTTAATTCATGGTTTATTTTATGGATTCGTTGATCACCATAATAGACATGATTTATAATATTTGCTATGCATATGTTATTTAATGTTTGTTTGTTTGTGATTGCAGGTCTTCAAAGGTAACTCTTTCGAATTACTAGAGGATGACTACTACGAACAAGCACTGGATCTAAGGTAGGATCTTAACACCTTTGTAGTATTTACTTATAAATCGTATATGTCTAGAGAAAGATAGGTTTGTTTGTCCATTTGTTTCTAGACTATCTTTTGATACTAGGGAGACCGGTCTTGTCCGCAAGATCGATTTATCTGGCCAACAACTTCTGATAGTACCCAGTGTGGCCCAGTTTTGCGCGCAGTTGTTTAACACTTCTTGGTGCCTCCAAATTAATTATTATAGTGATCTTAGCAGGTTCCACCATAAGTCCTTGCCTACATACCACATGACCCAACAAGATTCTGAAAGGGATGCAAAACAAGCATTTCTTCAGGATTAGCACAATCTGATACCTTTGGCATGTATCCAACATCAATCGCAAACTGGCTACATGGAGCTTTACAAGGTCAAACACTGTCTAATCATCAAAATGTACCTCCAGGAACTTTTGAATGAATTCTTTGAACGTCGCAATGACTACGCACAAGAAGATCACGTACGCATTCTTAAGTCCAAAAGGAATCACTATATAATGGAAACATCCCCACTCTATTGCGAAGGTGGTCTTACTCTTGTCTTCTGGCACAATCTTTATATGATGGTATCCAGAGAACCCATCAATGAATGAGTAGGCCTCGTGCCCTCCAACATTATCTAGTACTTCACCTGTGAACGGAGTTGGAAAAGGATCATGAACGCAAGAATCATTAAGCTTTCTGAGATCTACACAAATCCTTATTTCATCCTTCTGCTTCTTTTCTTGAACTACCATTGAAATCACCCATTCAGATTCCTCCACCATTTTAATAATACCTGTTGCAAGTATCTTGTCCAACTCCAAGTGGACCTTTTCCTTGTATTTGGGATTAAGGTGATATGGCCTTTTCTTAATGGGCTTCACATCCTATTTCAAATTAATTTTCATCATTCCCAAATCACCTATGATGCCTTTTAAGTTTGAAACTTTGGTGGGAAATAATTCTTGATATTTGCGGAGCAACTCAACGACCTTATCTACTGTGGCATCATCCTAGTAATCTCCAATATTTGCAAATTTCGGCTCTGCCTCTGTGCCGATGTTCACTTGTCTAGTCTTTAATTGTGCGGTGATATCTGGATTCTCTATATGCGGTCCTTCCACTTCACAGTGGCCTTTTACCATTGGGATGATAATATTCTATGGACCCTCATCATCTCCTTCAATGGTCACATTATAGCACTCTAGCTTATGGTGGAGCTAGGTGTTCCAATATGGTTGAATCAATTCTAAATGATCCTGCGGTATTTTGAAGACTGTTGCCTTAACCTCCTGAAATGCTTCATCGATGCTTTCGAAACCATCCTCAAAGCTAAAGGTAATAAAAAATCCTTCTCTCAATATGTCCCACTCCACGGTACCATGGCAGAGCTCTGTTTCCATGTACCAATTCATAGGAATGATGTCCAAAGTGTGACAAAAAATATGCACCCACTCTTGCTACTGCTCCATTCCATAAACCTTATTCCATTTTGCTAAATGATTGTGCGGGTCATTTCTCCATCATATTTTCAATTAGCTGAAATTTCAGGCGACCAAACTACAATCACATCATTCTTCTATACTTGCACCATTAATCAAAACTGTCTTTATGCATACCTCACCACCGTGTAGGCATAATGCACAGTGCCAAATCCAGCACTTGGAAGCGATGCTTCTTAGGCACTTCTCTTTCAAATGCATCCATAAATTTATCTACATCAGTTAGACCATCATAATAAAGAAAACTTCTTACCTCAGATGATACACATCGAAATGATTTAGTCATCATATTACAGCGCAACATAGATACATCGTGCAATCTATTCTACCAATTCTCCAATTCTTCTTTCGAATCTGATGTACAGGAGCTATCGCAGTCCCATGCGATTTGTCCATCAGCTATTGGATTAACCTAATATTGGTCTCGCACTATTATTTTATAGATCTAGTTCAAATCATCATCGCCTTCCTCATAGTCCCAGACTGGTTCAATATAGCACGATCCTTCTGTAGGGTCCAATGGTACTACTACACGGAATGATTTCATTTCAAACGACATCACCCACTTCTTTAAATTGATTACCCCATTCAAGTTGATAGCCTAATCAATTCCCAGGAGTGTGGGGTATGAATCACTGTCATCAACAATCTCTATCACTTCAAAATCAACCAATGCACTTGCACCTTCTATATCTACGTGTTGGAAATATTACTGAGAGGGGGGTGAATCGGTATTATGAGATCAATAATTTTATTCCCTAAATAGATTTATATATGCTACTTCAGTGAAGTGAACTAGTGTGTACACACAACTATGATTAAAGAAACCAACTTATATCCAGAGAACTTGTGATTTAGACAATTTATCATGTGTTGATCTTAAACCAGTACATCAGTAACTTATTAGACAGTGCAGTAAAAGAAGAATATGCATCACACATAAGAAACACACATGAACACCAAGATGTAAGGTGGAAACCTAATGTGGATGAAAACCACCTGTTGTTGTCATCCCTATCTTCTTTTAATAATAAGAAAATCTGTTTGCAATCTTGTACTAGTGCAGACTCATACGAGTACGCAGGCACCCACTTACAGAAGGCTACAACCTTCTCTCGTTTTCCAGCTTCTACTGGAAGGGAGTTGCAATGCCCTAGATCTTGTACTAGCCAATATGTTTACTAGTACGTAAATGTCGACCTACAGAAGGCTACAACCTTCTTTCTTCTTCCAAGGACCACATTTCATGAATTTTCTGACTAGATACTCTTGGATCACAACACCAAAATCTGAAGGCCACGTTTCATCCAAGTTTCATACTGGACCCATCAAAAACCTTTTAAACTTAAATTGCATCAACCAACATTCAGTTAATCTGAACAATCAGATTACTGACACTAGAACACTGTGCTGAACCCAGAACCCTGCATCATCACTCAGAACCAGTTGTAACCTCAAAAATCATGCATTAGAGTGCATACGGTACTTGGCTGAACCCAAACTATGTGTATATGGTACTTCCATTAATCAAACCTGCATATACCTTCAAAACTACTGCAAACATAAACTTTTGAATCAAGTCTGTACCAACCAGCAATATACTGAATATCTATTGTCAGCTTTTAGAGCTTTACGTAGGCAGGGACATAGATCATTTCTTCTCATTTATACAATCAATCAATCAAATGCTAGCCTCCCTATGCATTCAGTTTTACATTCAAATCTAAGAAGACTTCATTGACAGACAATAGTAAAACAATAGAATTTGATTAGATAGATCAATCAGATCTGAAAAAGAATATTTTCTTTTGAGTATGCTACTTGAAAGAATAGAACCAGCGTGTATACACTCTTTGGCTGAGACGAACCTGCGTACAGATTTGCAAATATTGACTCAGAACTTTGCTACAATTCCAGACTTCAAACAAACCCAGATCATGATAGATAATGAATAAAACAAACACAAAACATCAGGTTTAGTCTTAACCAATATCAGATCATTGAAGAATAAGTCATTTCAGGTCTCATGATCCTGATCCAATATTGAACTCAAGGCGCACATGAATATTTTAGATCTAGTCCCAAACATAACCCTGCAACATAAAATATACTTCAGATAGAAGTATTCCTTAGAATCTTATTTCTTGCACACCTAGCCTTATGATCTTCTCCTTTTTATATAGCTTTAGGTCCTTTGTCAATACCTTGGACCAAAACCATTAGGACCAATACCTTGGACCAAATACCTAGGGTCAATACCACAGACCAAATACCTTAGACCAAAACCTTGATTTTCCATCCCATACATGCTTTTCCTTTTGTGAAAGTGTGTGTATACGTATACGCTCTTTTTGATCCGTGTTCCCGTGTGTATACGCTACTTTGACAAATTGAACCAGTGTATACCTCTCTTTCTTCAATCTCTGGAGTCTGACCTATAATCCTTTGTTGTTAACCTGTTGCACTGTGAACTATCATCTGTGTTAGTTGCCATCAAGGACAACACCTGTATCATAATGCCAACAATATCCCCCTTTGGACTTGATGGCAACAACAACACCAAGATTCTCCCCCTTTGACATCAAGGGCAAAGGGTGGACCAAGATATTCTCCCCTTTTGATATACATTATGTTGTCCATGCTCCCCCTGAGTACATGCTAAATTCTCTGATTAAGCTCTCCCTTTATACACGCTAAGATGCAATAAACCATCCATGCGAGGTCTGTTAGCTCTACTATATTCTCTAAAGCTGGAGGCCAACTTGGTCCTTGGTCGTGCTCAAAGAAAGGCTTATGGTGGTTGCCCTCACCTTCTCCCCTACCTCTCTTGCCCTCCTTCTGTCTCTATTTCCCATGCCTTTTCGTTGAAAATCATATTAAAGCCCTTTTCAAGCCCGGGCGTTAACACACAAAACCTTATAAAATTATGACCCACCGGACTCCGCGCCTCCATAAACCCACTGTCGTAACCTTGGCCGTTGATCTCCGCTACCTCCGATCCAATGGTTCTTCGCCGCATTCGACGAAAATCCACGCGATCTAAACCCCGCCGTTCAATCATCTCCACCGCCATTGGACGGCATTCGCCCCCCTCACACCCGCAAAAGAACACCCCGTTAATGTGCAATGGAGGGCAATTTCTTTCCTTTCCTCGTCACCACGCATCACCTTCTGAATGGTATCACGTGCCCTTGTACCTTTACCGCCCATCGTCCGAAAGTGGTACGATCAATACCACCTACTGCCAAAACCGCTTTTCCCACCTGTTAAATCCCGTGCGCCTCCTATGTCCGATGACTGTTGGATCTGCCCTCCCAAGATCCAACGGCCCATGCCCACTCCGCCTCCATATCTCCTGATACCCTCCACCGAGTGATTCCTGCTGTCTATCCGTTTGATCCAATGGTTGATGTCTTTCCTCTGCCCTGCTCGTACATTTTCCATGCAGTCTGCTTGCCCTGACCATTCTGTGCAATCGAAGGACGAAGACGACTGCCTACCAGTACCCGGTGCATTTCCTCCTTAACCACCGCATTCAACAGATTGTATACCCGAGAAGAAGAACGACAAAGCTCAAGTAGATAGCTCCATTCAATAGGTATGGGATTTCATCCTATACGACACTCTACCTGCCCGAGAGGACAACAGAGCACAGGAAAAGATCACATCCATCAACTACAGCAAGCAATCACACTCAGAAGTTCTGCCAGGTAGTTAAAGCGGTTGGTGGTTAATTATGACCCCTCCACACCTAGAATGGTTGAGTGCCTCTGTAATGAAACTCTATATATACCTAAAAACAAGATGTAATCAGGGTTGATGGTTGTTGTTTTAATGTAAGTTTCAACTTATAGAGACGGTAACTACCTTGATACTTGCAGTGTCTCATCTTCATTTTTAGCTAATACAAGCTTATTTTGCTATTAATTACTCACTTTCCATTTCTATTCTGTTCTAGGCTGTGCCTGATATGCAGTTTTCCTAAACTCTTGATGTTTAGCATTAGAGGAGCTATCATCCTACCTCCGTGTCTAAATATTGCATGTATCAGTGAATGTGTTAATCAGGTTTCTTTTCACTCAGTGACAAAGAGATGTCATCCTGTCTGTACACTAGGGAATTATATTTGTAGACCTCTTTACTGGTTGCAACCGGCCATCACAAGGTCTTGTGCATCTACTAGTGTGGTCAGTACTCTCCATATTCACCCAATCTCTGAACTGTGAGTAATTGGTGGTTTAAAGCCTTGTAGTCTGGGGGTGTTCACGCATGTCTGGAGTTAAGCACAGTAGAAGTGGTTATCTGGCTTGAATAAACACCATCCCTTCCATTCATCCATTTGCAACAATAAGTTGAATTTGTAATGTTCCCGAGCATCTCCGAGCTACAACCTAGGAGAGTTTCTTGGGGTGATAACATTAATTGGCACCGTTGGTGGGGAGAGGAGATTGAAGCTCAGCTTCCCTGGGAGAACGACACAAATATAGCTTTGCTGATATACAAAGTCTGGACACATTTCTGGTTGTAATCATCTATTTGGCGACTCTACTAGAGAGCCAACCTAGTGGCGACTCCACATTTCAGTTCTGGCTTAGTTTGTGAGGCATACTCGGAGAAATCCTCAGAAATCACCAGCTGACCCGGTGCATGACCCTAAGAAGATTGCTAAGCAAAGGAAAACATCATAGAAAGGAGCATCAGGATCAGGTAAGCCTAAGAAATATTATGCATCTCTGAAAGAGAAGGTTATAGCTGAGGATATACAGTTTGAAGATATAGAGCCTAGCATTGTTAGTGAAGAAATACCCTCAGATATTCATAAAGCTCCTCGTTCAGTTAGTTCCCCTTTGGATCTCAGTCCAAAGAAAGCCTCCCATACAGTCCATCATATTCCTTCGTGTCTGTCATCTATCCATTACTTCCTACCATTCAATCTTCCAGTATCCTTCCACCTATCCCAGTCATGGCAGGTCAACAAGCTCCCACAAAGATGGAAAGAATCATAGTTGCTAGGTATGGACCCTTGGTCTTGCCTGTTCCTTTGAATGCCATGTCTGCAGGATAATATCAAAAATATATGCCCAAATTCACATGTACAGAGGGAGTAACAGTTGAAGAACACCTTGAGTCCTTTTATAGTTATGCTGATAACCTAGTTATCATTGAAGATGATGTGTGGATGAGAGTTTTTGTCTAGAGCCTTGATGGAGAGGCTAGAAAGTGGTTCAGATAATTGCCCCATAGGTCCATAGTAGACATCGAAGCATTAGATGATGCATTCTTGAAGAAATGGGGAGATAAGAAAGACCTGCTCTATTACCATACAGAGTTTGGAAACCTAAAGATGGAAAATGGGGAACCATTGCCTGATTTTAACAAAAGGTTTAACCATATGTATAGTAAGATACCATTTGAAGTAAAGCCTACCCCCACCTCTGCCAGGCTCACTTATGCTAATGCTTTTGACTTTGACATTTGCCTGCTTTTGAGAGAAAGAAGATGTGCCACTCTAGCTGAAATACAGGATGCAACGCTAGACGTAGAATCTAACATCATGGCTACAAAAAAGATTAAAAGTCATGCTGACAGAAGGAGCCAGAGAGGTGAGGCTTCTTCTTTCTCTGCTTCATCTTCAGAACCCAAATTAGATAAGATGACTAAAATGATAGAGTCATTAGCTGCTGAGATATATAAGCTGAAAGTTGAGCAGAGCTCTAGAAAAGCCAGGCTTCCAAACACATTTGCTCCAAGAAATCCAAATCCATTCAAAAGAGCAAATGAAAAATTGCAAATCATTCAAAGGGGTAAAGAAGCAAATGAAGAATAGAGAGTTAAGGCTCCCTTCCAGAACGTAGTCATGGAAGAGGAACAAGTTGAAAAAGAGGATGAAATTCATTGCATGGAAGATAAAGGCAGTGCTACCTTTTTTACATTGGCCGCATACGAAGAATCATTACTCCAAGACCAAACCAAAGAGAGGCTGTTCTGCAGACTAGAAAGTAGCAAAGATATAATCTAAGGTCAAAAGCAAACAATGTCAAGGAGAACCCTGCCCAAAAAGCTGTTGTCCCAACAGATCAACAAAACATCAGATAGAGAAGACCAGCAGCTTGTCCAGTCATCTTAAAAGCAATAGCTCAAGAGGTAAGAGGTCCTAACAAGTCCCCTTCCCCTTTCAGTTTTGAAGTAGATGTCCAGAAGTTAAAAATATTTGTACCTCTGATAGAACTAGTAAAGAGTGAAGTTTTTAGAAAGCCTATCCTTGATGTCCTTGAGCTGAAAGACTCACAAAACCCCAATGACTACGTCAATTTGCAAGATGATAAGCCTGCAGTTGTGCTTAGCCCAATGACTAAACTTGCCGATGATAATTCCCCATCATTTTATGTCTCCTTGACCATTCATGAAAAAATCCTCCATAATTGCCTGCTAGACACAGGAGCCAGCCACAATTTGATGCCTAAAGCTGTCATGGAAGAGTTAGGCCTTGATATCACTAGACCATATCATGACTTATTCTCATTTGATTCAAGAAAGGTAAAATTCCTAGGATTAATCAAAGACCTGGCCATTACCCTCACTCAGTTGCCCATGAAGAGCATGGTTATGGATATTGTGGTAGCAGATGTCCCTCCCAAGTTTGGCATGCTTTTGTCTAGAGGGTGGATTAAGAGACTAGATGGGACATTACATAATGACTTATCTTATGCCATTGTCCCAGTCTTTGGAGGGGAAAGCAGGAGATTGTACAGAGAAGCACAACTGGCATACATCATCAGTGATGAGAGTAATCCTTCCAATCATCCCATATATGTTGTGGACACTGACTTTGGAGCTTGTATTCTCCAAATTGAGGAATCCTAGAAGGCCTCAATGTAGATCAAGAAACCAGTAAATTAGGCCGAGGGAGAGCAAGGAAGTTAGGTTTGGGAAATGTTCTTTGATAGAGCATGTTCTAGGGAGACTGCAGGAGCAGGGGTGGTGCTGATATCTCCAGAAAAAGAAAACACACATCTGTCTTTTAAGCTGGCCTTTCAAGTTACCAACAATATAGCAGAGTATGAGGCTCTGATATTAGGTCTAAATGCAGCTAAGGATAGAGGAATCAGGAACATAAAGGTGTTTGGAGACGCTAACCTTATCATTCAGCAAGTAAACAAAACATTTCAAGCAAAGCACCCAAGGCTGAAAGCATACAAAGATGAGGTATGGAGATTTAAAGATTCTTTTGATAATTTTTGTATCTTATATATCCCTAGAGTAAAAAATCAGCTTGCCGATTCCCTTGGTGATCCGAATGGAAAATGTCATCAACCCATGGTACTCATCCACCCATAATATTCATCGACCCATGGAATTTGCCCATGGTATTGTAAATGGCATCCGCCCATGGTATTGTAAAATCCACCCATGGTACTCATCCACCCATATTATTCATCGACCCATGGAATTTACCCATGGTATTGTAAATGGCATCCGCCCATGGTATTGTAAAATCCACCCATGGTATTCATTCACCCATGGAATTGACCCGTGGTATTGTAACTGAAAAATACTGTAAGTAACAAGCCACATTTTGTAAAAGGACAGATTGTCCACCACAATGTAGCCTTTACAGTTCAGAGGCATGTAGCTGCCACATCTCTTCTCAGAGATAAGCTACGATCGCCCTAGTTGGTTTATTTCCATTTTTGTTTGTAAGCATATCTCAGTATTTTACAGTAATGAAATGAAGTATTATTTCCGCTGCATATATATCTTTATGGTTATCTCTGTATTTTATTGCATTCCTGTTTAAATCCAGATCAGTGGTATCGGAGCAGGTTATGATTCCATGGGAATAGGGGTTTGATGAATATTTTAATTTTTTGCAGCAACATTCAACATACTTTAGGCACGTGCTGTGACCTCCATAGAGCACTTTCTTGGGTCAAGCAGGAAGAATTTTTCTCTTTTTTTTCATTTTTTTTGCAGGAAGTTTTTTGGGCGGCGAATTTGCAGATCAGATCTGAAAATTTTGGTACAAAATTTACAAAAAAAAAATACCAGATCTGGATTCCTCTCGAAAAATCACCCAATTTCAAAAAAAAAATGGGTCAAATTAGAGTCCGGATGTGGGAGATATCGCTGATTTAAAATCAGCTATTTTATCAGAATTTTTGTGACGGCAGAACTGTTGTAGCGCGAATCTGAGATCTCAGAGTGTCGAGATAAGGATTTCCAACTCATGGGAAGATGCAAAATGATCCTTCTACTTCCAAAAACAGGTTATAATAAATATTCTGAGTTATTGGCCAAGTTATGTCCATTTTAATTTTGGAGTAGCATTCGGCTTGGGTTATTTGGAGATGTGCCCTCCCACCCCAGGCTATGTAGGCACCTGCTACTTCATTTAGCAACCAACACCACGGTTATGGGTCATCCACAAACCCACACTTCATCAAAGTCCATTTACTAGGCCGCACACTGTCATCATCACAGTTGGTCACAAGCATTACAGGGTATCTCTATCCTCGGATCTTCGTTTATCATGGTTATGGGTTAACCACATAAAACCCTTATCTTCAGTGGATCTTCATATTCAACAAAGGCTTCACAAGAGGGAACTTTACGCAATGAAGACCATTGCTTCTTAAGGAGGGAGGAATCATCCGAATGGAAAATGGCATCAACCCATGGTACTCATCCACCCATATTATTCATCGACCCATGGAATTTACCCATGGTATTGTAAATGGCATCCACCCGTGGTATTGTAAAATCCACCCATGGTACTCATCCACCCATATTATTCATCAACCCATGGAATTTACCCATGGTATTGTAAATGGCATCCATCCATGGTATTGCAAAATCCACCCATGGTATTCATTCACCCATGGAATTGACCCGTGATATTGTAACTGAAAAATAATATAAGTAACAAGCCACATTTTGTAAAAGGAGAGATTGTCCGCCACAATTTAGCCTTTATAGTTCAGAGGCATGTAGCGACCACATCTCTTCTCAGAGATAAGCTACCATCGCCCTAGCTGGTTTATTTTCATTACTATTTTAAATAAAAGTTTCTTTGTGGTTTTGTTTATTGGGCATTCTCCTATTTTTCTTCTGGCAATTCAAGTTTTCAGATCTTGGGGCCTTTCCCCCAAGATCCATTTCAATCTTTTAGATCTTGAGGGTCTCTCCCCTCAAGATCCACTGATCCGGACTTAAACATGAACGCAACAAATTACAGAGGTAACCATAAACACAGATATGCACCGGAAATAATACTTCATTTCATTGATGTAAAATATTGAAATATGCTTACAAACAGTAATGGAAATAAACTAGCTAGGGCGATGGTAGCTTATCTCTGAGAAGAGATGTGGTGGCTACATGCCTCTGAACTATGTTACAATGAGGCTCGAAGGCCTATTTATTGTTGAGAAACAATGGAAAACCCTTAACATTCCAAAACCTAACCCTAGAAGATGAAACACCAAACTGTGGGCCCCGTTTGGGTAAATTGGTACACCAACTTCCCGGGGTCGTAACTTTGGCATACGATCTCCGTTTGACGCGTACAATAGCTCGTTAGAAAGATCTATCCGAGCACTACCACTTTGGTAAGCAACATTAGTTCATGGACACATGTTGCCCAATATTTCCCAAAAAAACGTCGTTTAGGCCTTAAAACGGCTCCGGAAGTTCAGGACCCAAAAAAACTGCTAAAAATAGTAAGTTGTGCTACAATTAAGGAAACTGAAAATGCTGAGAGAAACAATGGTGGGGGTCTATGTGGACTTGGCAGATGGCCACCAATATCCACCTAGATCATTCCTCCCCCTTAGGAAGCAATGGTCCCCATTGCGTTGAGTTCCTCCATGAGATGAGGAAACTTTTGCTGAACTTGTTCCTTGGTGAGCCACTTGCCCTGGTGAAGGAGTTGGCCTGCTTTGACAACTCAATACAGTTGGATATTCTATTGGTGGGTGTTCTTGATCTGTGTGTCCATGATCTGGTCAGTTGCAGCCTGTTCCATGCAATCTGGATTTAATTCTGTGGGTGTGAGTTGTTCTGCAATGTCGGATGTGTCTAGCAATGGTGGAAAGTATGGCCGAAGGCGGTCCACATTGAACACTGGGTGCAGGCCAAGGAATGGGGAATGCTGAGCTCAAAGGCATTGTCTCCCACAACCTTAGTAATGGTGTCAGGACCATATCGGAGTGGTCTCAGTTTCCGATAGGCTCCAGTAAGGCATTCCTTTTGCAAATGCAACCAGACTTTGTCGCCCACCTGAAACGTGTGTGGAACCCAATGTTGATCATGTCGCTTCTTGGACTTGGCATTTGATTTCTCTAGAATGTCATGAACCTGCTGGCGAATATGTTGGATGCGCTCAATGAAGCTAGTGGCCTTATCTATTTCGAACTAGCCATGAGCTGAATTCATGTGAGTAGCTGCAAGTGGCATGGCCACATCAATGGGGCATAGTGGCTGGAATCCCAAACCCACCTGAAAAGGACTATGGCTAGTGGAGCTGTGAAGAGCTCAGTTGTAGCTGTGTTGAACATAGGGGAGGCTCTCATCCCATGTGCGTGGATGATTTGAGTTATACATGCGTAGAATGTCCACAATCATCCTATTGACAACCCCTGTCTAGCCATCAGTTTGAGGATGGAAGGCTGTGGACTTCGTGAGTTTGGTGTCCAGCATTGACCAGAGACTGGACCAAAATGTGCTGAGGAACCGATTGTCCCGATCTGAGATGATAGACTATGGGATCCCAAAGTGCACCGACACTCGTTCAAAGAAGAGTTTAGCAGTGGCTTCTGCTGTGATACTCTTCTTGCAGGCCGCCATAATGGCCATCTTCGAGAACCTGTCGACGACCACAAAAACACAGTCATTTCCATGCTTAGTGGAAGGAAGGCCTGACATGTAATCCATGGAGATGGATTCCCAAGGTCGACAAGGGGTAGGCAACGGGGTATATAGGCCGTGCTTCTTGATGGTCAGTTTGGCAATGGCACAGGCAGTACATGATCTGATGTACTTCCCAACATCCTGTCGAAGATTCGGCCAATAGAAATAATTTTGCAGTACTGCCACTGTTTTCTAGACCCCGAAATGCCTAGTAGCCCGACTGTAGTGTGCTTCCCAAATCATCTTTCCACGCTCGCTTGAAGGAATACAAAGGTGACCCAGGTGGCATAACACGGCATCCTGGAGATGAAAATCTGGAACATGCCGACCCTCCAAGAGTGTATGGTATGTGTGGCCGAACTCTGGGTCACTTTTGTAGAGAAGTGGCCAATCAGAAGTCTCATGCCCACAAGAGTTGAGCACGGTGGTTAATGCCATGATCAGTGGTCGACTGAGGCAATCTGCAACATTATTGGTGCTACCCTTCTTATACTTGATATTCAAGTGGAACTGTTGCAGGTATGTAGACCACTTCTGATGGCGATCATTTTGCAATTTCCCTTGGGTCTGTATGAACTGCAAGGGTCGGTGGTCTGTGTGGATGACCGTTTCCTTCCCCAAAATGTAATGCTTCCATTGTCGGCAGGCCTGCACAATGGAATACATCTCTTTATCATAAGTGTAGTACTTCCGGACTGTGTTTGAAAGTGTTTCACTGTGATATGCCACTGGATGTCCATGTTGAGTAAGGACTGCCCCAATCGCATAGTCAGCGGCATCTGTCTCGACCTCAAATGGTTGTTGTAAATCTGGTAACGCGAGGATTGGTGTCGTGTAGAGGCGATCCTTCAACTATATGAATGTCTTCTGTTGAGATTCAAACCAAAAGAATTTTGCTTTCGCTCCTTCCTTGGTGACTTGACTCAAGGGCCAAGTAATATCAGTGGTATCGGAGCGATCTGCTTTTTATCTGTTTTTTCTTTGCATGTCCCCAACGAGGTTAGGATATAAGGAGTTAGGGCTTGAACTAGTCGAACCTTTGCAAGACCAACCTCGCAAATCTCGACGACCTCCCATGGCGGATGAGAAGAAAAATGAGGGGGCAGGAGATCCTATCAAAATCTTGCTCGAAGAAGCCCTCGAGTGACAAAGGAACGCGATGATGGATAGCTTTGCCCAGATCCTTCAGCAGCTACCCAGAGGCAACGCATCGGCTTCCAACAGCTACTCTGGAAATGCCACACCCTTTAAGGTACAAGTTAATTTTGAAATCCCCATCTTCGAGGGTCAAATAGACGCAGATGCCGTAGATAAATGGTTAAATCTGCTAGATGGGTATTTTTCTATTCATGAATTTTCAAGTCGAGAAAAGATTGTTTTCGCTCTTCTCAAAGCAGCCCCCCACGTCAAGGACTAGTGGGAAACCTACTGCGAGCAGAAGGATGAAAGTATAGGCTCACTATTTTCAGCCGCACCAACTTGGAATGACTTTCGGGATGCCATCAAGGAGCAGTACTACCCTATCAAAAGCTATGAGGACAAATACATCAAATGGACCACACTGTGGCAGGGACGCGACCAAGATGTGCTAGAGTTCACAAACATTTTCCATAACCCTTGCACACAGTTGGGTATCAAAGATTCTGAGCTACATCTGGTACTCAAATACCGCGGCTGCCTACACAGATACATCCAGGAAGAGATGGAGTTCTTGAACATCTCCTCACTTGGCACAGCATACTGATACGTTGTTAAAATCGAGCAAAAGTTCAAACATAAGAAGCGAGACTTTGGATCTGCAAATCCGAAGTCCAAAGGACAAAGCCAATGTGGGGTGACCCAAGACAACCCCTCGAAGCCGCAAGAAAAGAACACCACCACGAAGCTGAAGAAGGACACAGGAAAGTGGTGTGAGTTCCACAAGAGTCCCAATCATAACACAAGTGAGTGTCGGACCAAGCAATCGTTGGTGGCCGAGTTGAAGGCTTCCGAATCAAATGCATGTTCTGACCCTGAGCCAGAACCTGACAAGGGGAATGGCAAAGGGAAGCAAATCATTGATGTGGATCCCAGTGCCACTGTTGCCACAGCCAAGATCCAGAAGAATGAGCCCAAAGACCTAGAGGAGGGGGAGCATCTTTTCCACTCACAGATGTGGGTGAAGGGTTCGCCACTGCAATTCATTGTCGATAGTGGCAGCTAAAAGAACCTTATTTCAGCAAAGGTCATGAAGCGGCTGGGCCTACCGACTACACCACACCCACAACCGTACAGTATCGGGTGGCTTCATGAAGGACGAGATCTCAAAGTTCGCCAACAGTGCTGCCTTCCCTACAGCATCAAGCCCTTCACAGATGAGATATTGTGTGATGTTACACCTCTAGATGTTTGCAATGTACTATTAGGCCAGCCATACTTGTGGAGGCCACATGCTGTGTATGAATCAAGGCCTTGCGCTGTCATTATTTCTTTGGATAATTCATTATACAGGATACCGGAGGTAGCCCCACCTACTGCCACCTCTTTGATCACTGCCAAGAAAGGAAGCAAGCTCATCTCCCAGACTAGGAAATTCATTTTCTGTCTGGTTCGCTCCCAAAGTAAGGGGAAGATCATTGCTACATCCATGACCCCCACAAAGGGTTCCTCCACACAGTAGTAGTAGCAAAGGGATATGGTCATGAAAGAACATAGGAACAACTTCTCCTCACCCACAGGGGTACCACACAAGTTTCAGGTGGGCAACAAAGTTTGGCTACATCTACAGAAAGAACACCTTACCAGAACCCATCAGAAACTCAGACCACTCCAACATGGTTCTTACACTAGTACCAAGACTACGGGAAACAATGCTTGGAAGCACATCATTCCTCCATTCCTTCGCTTTCACCGAGTGTTCAATGTGGACCGTCGTCGACCATGCTTCCCACCATTTCTGGACACATCAGAGATTGCAGAACAACTCACCAGAGACCCAGCTCAGCAGAAGCTTCCTCATCTCAGGGAGGAACTCAACGCAATGGGGACTATTGCTTCCTAAGGGGGGAGGAATGATCCAGGTGGATGTTGGTGGCCACCCACCTATCCCATTTGGACCCCCACAACTCTCTCTTTTAGTTTTTCAGTTTCCTTAATTATAGCACAGTTTACTATTTTTAGCAGTTTTTCGGGTCCTAAACTTCCGGAGCCGTTTTGAGGCCGTAAACGACATCTTTTGGGAAATCTACCACCAACGATTTTTCAGTCAAAAAAATCATCTTTTCCATCATAGTCCTCGGAGAGATCTTTCCAACGGGCTATCATGCGTGTCAAACGGAGATAATATGACCAATTCGTGACCCCGGGAAGTTGGCTGTCCAACTCACCCCAAAACGGGGCCCACAATTTGGCGTTTCATCTTCTAGGGTTAGGTTTGGGATGTGAAGGGTTTTCCATTTTTTCTCAATAATAAATAGGCCTTTGAGCCTCATTGTAACACAATTCAGAATAGTTCAGAGGCATGTAGCCGCCACATCTCTTCTCAGAGATAAGCTATCATTGCCCTAGCTGGTTTATTTCATTTCTGTTTGTAAGCATATTTCAGTATTTTACAGTAATGAAATGAAGTATTATTTTCGTTGCATATCTGTCTTTATGGTTATCTCTGTATTTTATTGCGTTCCTATTTAGTCTGGATCAGTATCTGAAAGATTGAAATGGATCTTGGGGGAAAGGCCCCAAGATCTGAAAACTTGAATTGCCAGAAGAAAAATAGGAGAATGCCCAATAAACAAAACCACAAAGAAACTTTTATTTCAAATAGTAATGAAAATAAACCAGCTAGGGCGATGGTATCTTATCTCTAAGAAGAGATGTGGTCGCTACATGCCTCTGAACTGTAAAGGCTACATTGTGGCAGACAATCTCTCCTTTTACAAAATGTGGCTTGTTACTTATAGTATTTTTCAGTTACAATACCACGGTTCAATTCCATGGGTGAATGAATACCATGGGTGGATTTTACAATACCATGGACGGATGCCATTTACAATACCATGGGTAAATTCCATGGGTCGATGAATAATATGGGTGGATGAGTACCATGGGTGCATTTTACAATACCACGAGCGGATGCCATTTACAATACCATGGGTAAATTCCATGGGTTGATGAATAATATGGGTGGAGAGACCCTCAAGATCTGAAAGATTGAAATGGATCTTGGAGGAAAGGCCCCAAGATCTGAAAACTTGAATTTCCAGAAGAAAAATAGGAGAATGCCCAATAAACAAAACCACAAAGAAACTTTTATTTAAAATAGTAATGAAAATAAACTAGCTAGGGCGATGGTAGCTTATCTTTGATAAGAGATGTGGTCGCTACATGCCTCTGAACTGTAAAGGCTACATTGTGGCAGACAATCTCTCATTTTACCAAATGTGGCTTGTTACTTATAGTATTTTTTAGTTACAATACCACGGTTCAATTCCATGGGTGAATGAATACCATGGGTGGATTTTACAATACCACGGGCGGATGTAATTTACAATACCATGGGTAAATTCCATGGGTCGATGAATAATATGGGTGGATGAGTACCATGGGTGGATTTTACAATACCATGGGCGGATGCCATTTATAATACCATGGGTAAATTCCATGGGTCGATGAATAATATGGGTGGATGAGTACCATGGGTTGATGCCATTTTCCATTCGGATCACTTGGTGTGTCTGCTAGCATGTTTATTCCTCCCATGCCTCCCAGACTAGTTCATGAAGTTTAGATGAAATACAGGCCATCCTTACTTGATAACGTCCAACATTGGAAATTTTTTGAAGATGATGATGAAGTGAATAGGTTTTTGCAAGTCATTGATGAATTTTCCGAAATGCAAAATGACCAAGAGAATGAAGCCTTGGAAGAAAATCCCCAATCCCAACTTAGAAATAGAATTGGTAAAGATAGCATTGTCCAACTGTCCAGCAATCATATACCTAAGGGTCTGGTTCCATTAGAAAAGTTGTTTGACCAAAATGATGTGCCTTATAAGGTTTCCCAAAAAGAAGACCAATTTGCAGTTTGTAAGCATAATATAGGGAGTCCAGATCAGCCAAGATACATAAATCTATCCACTCATCTGTCTGCTACCTAGATTGCTGAATACTGCAATTTAATGAAGAAATTTGCTGATTTCTTTGCCTAGGAATATAGTGACTTGAAAACATATGAAAAAAAGATCTTCTAACATAAAATTCCTTTAGAGAAAGACACCATCCCTTTTAAGTAGAATCTGAGGCCCATAAATCCTTTGCTGCTTCCTCTGATTGAAAAGGAAATCAAGAAGTTACTGGCTGCCAAAATCATAGTCCCTCTTAGATATTCAAAATGGGTAGCCAATTTGGTAGTCGTGAGGAAGAAAAGTGAAGAAATCAGGCTCTGCATTTATTTCAGAAACTTAAATAAATTCTCTAGGAAAAACAATTATCCTCTACCCAAGATGGAGCATTTGCCGCAGAAGGTCTCAGGGGCCAAAGTAATGTCTTTCTTGGATGGATTTTCATGGTATAACTAGAACTAGGTTGTTGTACACCCAGATGACCAAGAGAATACTGCATTCACCACTCCTTGGGGCACTTTTATGTATTCCAAGATGCCTTTTGGACTAATGAATGCTAGAGTCACCTTTCAGAGAGCTATGGATATAGTGTTTCTGGGAGAGAAAGATAAGTTTGTCCTTATCTACCTTGATGATATAATAGTATACTCCAGCAGCCATCAAGACAATTTGTAGCATTTAAAGAAAGTGTTCCTGAAGTGCAGGAGGTTTTGGATTTCAGTCAATCCTAAGAATTCACAGTTTGCTTTAGAAAAGGGCAAGCTGTTAGGACATGTCGTTTCTGCTGCAGGTGTCAAAATTGACCCAGAAAGAGTAAGAGAAATACAAACCTTATCTGTCCCAAGATCAAAGAAAGACATCCAGTCCTTTTTGGGCAAGATAAATTTTGTAAGGAGGTTTATCCCAAATTTTGTAGAACTTGTAAAGCATATTACCTCCATGTTGAGAAAGGGATCGGAGATCACATGGACTGATGCAGCATGAAGATCCTTTGAGTCCATTAAGAAAGCTATTATGGAAGCTCCCACTTTAAGAAGTCTAGATTACAACAAAGAGTTCCATATATTTTCATTTTCGTCTGAAGACACCCTTGCAACAGTTTTATTGCAAGCAAATGAAGAAGGCTTAGAGCATCCAGTGGCTTTTTTCAGTAAAACATTAAGGGATGCTGAGCTAAAGTGTGATATCATTGAGAAACAGGCATATGCTCTTATCAAGTCTTTGAAGGCTTTTAGAATTTACATTCTGCACTCCAAGATAATTGCGTATGTACCCTCTGCTTCAATAAAAGATGTTCTAACGCAACCTGATGCTGATGGAAGAAGAGCTAAATGGGTTGAAAAGCTTATTGAATTTAACATAGAATTGAAGCCCACTAAGCTCGTCAGAGGTCAAGGCCTTTCCAGATTAATGGCTGAAGAAAATTGTAGAACACTGGACATAAATCTCATAAGCACAATTTTAGAAAATGGTCAGATAGAAGAAGAAACAGCTGAACCAGGGAAAAGATAGTCATTGGCAAAAAATTTAGCTTCTTGTGATTGGTACTCTGCAATAGCTCAATTTTTGTTGAAGCTAGAAATTCCTCCAGGCCTTAGTTCAAGCCAAGCCAGAACTATTAAGCTCAGGGCAGCCAAATATTGCATTCATGAAAACCTGCTCTACTGGAGGGACCCTTATGGAGTTCTTTTGAGGTACCTGGACAAAGAACAATCCATATAAGTGATGCAGCAGTTCCATTCCAGCATATGTGGAGGACATCATTATTAGAAAACTACATCCCATAAAATCCTCAGAGCTGGATACTATTGGCCTACCTTATTTTTTGATGTCTTTTTATTTGTTAAATCATGTGACAGGTGCCAAAGATTTGAAGGAAAACAACAATTGAAGTCCCTGCCCTTAAAACCCATATATGCTAGTGGCCCTTTCCAGCAGTGGAGCTTGGATTTCATCGGAGAAATGAATCCACATTCTAGTGGCCAGCACAGATGGATATTATTAGCCACATATTACTTCACTAAACGGATTGAGGTCATCCTGACCAGAAAGGCCGACCATGTGGTCATGAAGTTCTTGATAGAGAATATCTTCACCAGATTTGCATGTCCACATAAATTGGTTACAGACAATGCATCAGCCTTTAGGGCAAAAGAATTGGTGGACATGTGTGACTCAATGGGCATTAAGCTAGTTCATTCCACCTCATATTACCCTCAAGGCAATGGTCTAGCAGAATCTTCCAATAAAAGCCTGATAAGGATAATTAAAAAGCTGTTAGAAGACAACAAAAAGAATTGGGATTCTAAACTCACGTATGCACTGTAGGCTGACAGAGTAACCACCAAGAAATCCATTGGGAATCCTCCATTCAAGTTGGTATATGGAACTGAAGCTATATTCCCAATTCAGTTAACCATCCCAGTGGGAAAAATCTTGCAAGAAGAGCAGGATGAGGAAGAAGACATGGCAAAAAGGATCACTGATTTAGCAGAGGTACATCAAATCATAGAATAACTGGTTGAAAGGTCCGTGGCACACCAAAAGAAGATCAAGGAAGCCTTTGATAGAAGTACAAAAATAGATAACTTTCAGGTGAGGGACTTAGTTCTTAAGTGGGATGCACTAAAAGAGAAGAAAGGCAACCATGGGAAGTTTGATGCTTTTTGGACAGGGCATTTTATCATTTCTCAGATCCAAGGGAACAATACCTTCATGCTGCAAAGTATGGAAGGAAAGATAGTTTTTTATGGCCCAATTAATGGGTGTTTTCTAAAAATTTATGTTATTTAAGGTCTTTTGGCCTTAAAATTATGGATATGTTGTTCTATCTATTTTAGTATATGCTCAGTTAGACTCCATGCCCAATGGAACACTAGGAAATTTTGCTAATTTGTTTTCACAGAAAAGGCAATGATCTATAGTTCTTGAGACCTCACAGGGAGGATCTCATCCCCAGAAGGAGCCAGTGTTAGCTCTGCTATATTCTCTAAAGCTGGAGGCCAACTTGGTCCTTGGTCATGCTCAAAGAAAGGCTTATGGTGGTTGCCCTCACCTTCTTCCCTACCTCTATTTCCCTCCTTCTGTCTCTATTTCCCATGCCTTTTCGTTGAAAATCATAATTTTCAATCCCGGGCATTAACACACAAAACCTTATAAAATTATGACCCGCCAGACTCCGCACCTCCATAAACCCATCACCATAACCTTGGCCGTTGATCTCCACTACCTCCAATCCAATGGTTATCCACCACATTTGATGAAAATCCACACGATCTAAACCCCGCCATCCAATCATCTCCACCGCCATCGAACGACGTTCGCTCCCCACACGCCCGCAAAATAATGCCGTAATAACGTTCAATGGAGGGAAATTTTCGTCCTTTCCTCATTGCCACACGTTACCTTCTGAATGGTATCACGCGCCCTTGTACCTTTACCGCCCATCGTCCGAAAGCAGTGCGATCAATACCACCTACTGCCGAAACTGCTTTTCCCGCCCGTTAAATCCCGTGCGCCTCCTCCGTCTGATGACCATTGGATCTGCCCTCCCGAGATCCAACGGCCCGCGCCCACTCTGCCTCTGTATCTCTTGATACCCTCCATCAAGTGATTCTTGCCATCTATCCATTTGATCTAATGGCTGATGTTTTTCCTCTTCCCTACTCGTACATTTGCCATGTAGTCCGCTTGCCCTGACCATTCCGTGCACCCGAAGGACGAAGACGACCGCCTACCAGTACCCGGTGCATTTCCTCCTCAACCACCACATTCAATAGACTGTATACCCAAGAAGAAGAAGGACAAAGCTTGAGCAGATAGCTCCATTCAATAGGTATGGGATTTCATCCTATACGACACTCTACCTGCCCGAGAGGACAATAGAGCGCAAGAAAAGATGACATCCATCAACTACAGCAAGAAATTGCACTCAGAAGTTCTGCCAGGTAGTTAAAGAAATTGCTGGTCAATTATGACCCCTCCACACCTAGAATGGTTGAGTGCCTCTATAATGAAACTCTATATATACCTAGAAACAAGATGTAATCAAGGTTGATGGTTTTTGTTTTGATGTAAGGTTCAATTTCTGGAGATTGTAACTACCTCGATACTTGCAGCGTCTCGTCTTCATTTTAAGCTAATATAGGCTTATTTTGTTGTTAATTTCTCACTTTCCATTTCTATTCTATTCTAGGCTATGCCTGATATGCAATTTTCCTGAACTCTTGATGTTTAGCATTAGAGGAGCTGTCATCCTACCTCTGTGTCTAAATCTTGCATGTATCAGTGAATGTGTTAAGCAGGTTTCTTTTCACTTAGTGATAGAGAGTTGTCATCCTATTTGTACACTAGGGAATTATATTTGCAGACCTCTTTACTGGTTGCAACCGGCCATCACAAGGTCTTGTGCATTTGCTGGTGTGGTCAGTATTCTCCATATTCACCCAATCTCTGAACTGTGAGTAATTGGTGGTCTAAAGCCTTGTAGTCTGGGGGTGTTCACACATGTCTGGAGTTAAGCATAGTAGAAGTGGTTATCTGGCTTGAATAAAAATCATCCCTTCCATTCATCCATTTGCAACAATAAGTTGAATTTGTAATGTTCCCGAGCATCTCTGAGCTACTACCTAGGAGAGTTTCTTGGGGTGATAACAAGGTCCATGCTCCCCCTGGCCATATGCAAAGTTTGCAAAAAAAATTTTTTCAAAAGAATAACATGACTCTATAACTTGACTAAGTGAGTATGACCTTCCTATCACCAATGACTCATACATACATCAATCTCCCAACCAAGTGGGGATACAAATTACATCATTTGTCCAATAGGACTCATTCAAATGTATGAGACATCATATCACACCCTAGACTTTTAGATGACTTAAGCAACAAGTGGTATAAATATCTGAAGCCATAGATGGACTCAGCAACCATAATTCCAACAATGCAGAATGCGAGTGAAGGCTAATGCTCCCCCTGAACCTGTGCTACCTATTTATTGTTAACAAGTCATTAATCAAGGCATATTTGTCAGTAAGATAAAAATTAATGAACAAATCATATCATTAGACTGTAATCATCAACATCAGACAGAGCACCCATATCAGAGTCTGACCCATTGTTTTTCCTATCAGAAAAACATATACGTTTCTTCAGCCACCAAAACCTGCGTGTATATGAGACTATACTTCATGAAACACGCATATAATAACCTTCTTCTGAAAAACTGGATTTTAACAGCAAGATGATGCAACAACTACTCCTAGATTTTGTCTGAGATATTCAAATGTTTCTCTAGGGATGGTTTAATGAATATATTAGCAACCTATTCTTTGGAGGGAACATACTCCAATTTGACCTTTTGTTCAAGCACTTGTTCTCGTACAAAATGGTACTTGATGGGTATGCGCTTGGTATTGGAGTGCATGACTTGATTCTTTGAAATACTGATGGCACTTGTATTATCACATAGAATGGAGATGGGTGGAGTGCATTTGATCTGAATGTCTTGCAAAGTTTGCATCATCCAAAGTAGTTGTGTGCAACAAGATGCAGCAGCCACATATTCTGCTTTAGTTGTAGATAAAGCAATTGAACTTTGTTTCTTGCTTAACCAAGACACTAACCTGGAACCCATATAGAATGCACCACCACTAGTGCTTTTTCTATCATGAACACTTCTTTCCCAATCTGCATCTCTAGGATACCATAGTCCAAAGTCCTAAGTTCCTTGAAGATATTTGAAAATTATTTTGACTGCCTGAAGGTGTGATTCCTTTGGACTTGCTTGGAATCTTCCAACTATTCCTACTGCATGCATGATGTTAGGTCAGGTACCTGTTAGATAAAACAGACCACCAATCATGGATCTGTAAGTTGGTTGATGTACTGCTGTTGATTCATCATTTGAGCTGAGACTGCATCCTATTACCATTGGGGTACATACAGGTTTAGAATCTTTCATTCCGTACCTTTTCAAGATCTATTTGAGATATTTGGTTTGTGAAAGAAAAATACAATCTTTAGTTTGTTGAACTTGTAGAACAAGAAAATAGGTAAGTTCACCAAGCAAGGAAATTTCAAATTCTTGTTGTATTACTGAAGCAAAATTATGACTCATGGATTCTTCATTGCTACCAAAATTGATATCATCAACATAAACAATAATAATTAGCAATTTATCAGTTTAAATCTTTGTATATAGATTGCTATCTATAGAACCTTTTGTAGAACCTTGTTGGTGTAGATATTTGTTAAGGCGGTAATACCAGGCCCTTGGAGCCTGTTTCAGACCATAGGGAGCATTTTTGAGTCTGCATATAAGTTTTGCATCATTTCCAAGAATGAATCTTTTTGGCTGTTCAATATAAACTTCGTCTTCTAAATCTCCATTAAGGAAGGTTGATTTTACATCCATTTGGTATACTTTGAATTTCTGAAAGATGGAAAGAGCAAGAAACATCCTTATGGCTTCAAGTTTGGAAATAGGTGCAAAATTTTCTTCAAAATCTATACCTTCTTGACGAGCATACCCTTTACAAACAAGTCTGGCCTTGTTTCTAATGGCTTCTCCATTTTCATTCAGATTTTTATTGAATATCCATTTAGTTCCTATAATATTTTTATCATGAGGTCCAGGAACTAATTCCCAAGTATCATTCTTTTCAATTTTCTCAAGTTCTTCATCCATGGCCTTGACCCAACATTCATCTTTTCATGCTTCATTTACATTTTGAGGTTCGGTGGAGGATAGTAGAGCTAGATATCTTGAGGTCCCTATAATAGTTCTTCTTGTCTGTAAACCTGCCTCCTTTTCCCCTGAAATTTGAGTTTCTGGATGATTTTTTTGAACATACCTTGACGGAGTCTTTTCTTCTACCATTATATCTTCTTCTAGTGCTTCATTGGTTTCTTCTTCAATATAATTTTGATTTGATGTGGGAAAGTAATCCCCATCTTCCTCATTGTCATAATCTTCTGTTGATTTTATCTGTTTTGAATTTTTGCATGCTTCATCCACTACAACATCATTGCTTTCAACAACTTTTCCAAGTCTTTTATTATAACATTTATATCCTTTACTTTTGGAAGAATAACCAAGAAGAATACCTTCATCTGCTCTAGGTTCAAACTTACCAATTTTTTCATCAGTCCTTTTAAGAAAACATTTTCCTCCAAAAACTTTAAAGTATTTTATAGTAGGAGTCTTACCATACCAAAGTTCAGGTGGAGTTTGAGTGCTATTTACCTAAACATTTGCTTTGTTGAGAATAGTCATGGCAGTGAATGCAGGTTCACCCCAAAAGGTAGTAGGATTTCCAGGTTCATCTAGCATAGCTCGAGCCATTTGTTGAACTGTTTTGTTCATCCTTTCTACCACACCATTTTTCCGAGGAGTTCTTGTAGTGGAGAATTTCCTTTTTATTCCATGTTGTTCACAAAAGTCAAATAATTCATCCGATGTAAATTCCCCTCCTCGATCAAATCTGAGGCATTTGATTTTTCGATCTGATTCATTTTCGACCAAAGCTTTGAAGGCTTGTAACTTTTCAAATGCTTCATCTTTATGCTTTAGAAGAACTATCCAACACATTCTGAAAAATCATCAATGAACAAAATAAAGTATTCTTCTCCATGAGGTGACTTTTTCCTTGTTGGTCCACATAAATCAATATGGACAAGTTCAAGAGGCTTACTAGCTGACCCTTCTTTTTCCATGAAGTGAACTCTGGTTTTCTTACTGATTTGACATGGTTTTCATATTGTATTTTCTGGGATGATAATATCTAGAAGATCACAAATAGCCTTGAGTCTGCATGCTTTTCTTATTTGAGTAAAGCTTAGATGTCCCAATCTTCTATGCCATATTCAGTTTTCATCATTTTTAGTTAGATAGCACTATAATTCTCCTCCTTTGAGTGTGTATAAGTTGTTTGGAGTTCTTGTACCTTTGATCACGGTCTCTTTTGTATCAAGCCCATGAACAACACATCCATTTTATCGAAACACCACTTCATTTCCTTGATCACACATTTGACTGACACTCAACAGGTTATGATTTAAACCATCTACATACATAACATTTCCATCTTTAACCTTTTCTTTTAAGAAAATAGAACCTTTACCTTTTATGATAGCTGGAGTGTCATTTCCAAATGAGACATTCTTTTCCTTTTCTAGGGCATTATATGAGTGAAGTTTCTCTTTGCCACTTGTCATGTGTTTGGATCATCCACTGTCGATGTACCATTGATTTTCTTGTGCTTCTGCATACAAGGATATACCACATCTTTCTGTTTGAGATTCTTTCATTCTCCATATCTTGGGATTTAATGGCATTTGCTCATTTTGAGGTGTTTGCCGAAATTTTCTCCTGCATTCAGATTCTTCATGACCAAAGTTGTTACAGATTGAGCATTCTATTTCATTTTCAAGAGGAGAAAAGTTATTATAGGAACTTCTCTTGATCCCTATTATATTCCTTTGATTTCATGCTTCTTTAGTCATGATGGTTTTTCAAGAAACGCATTGAGCAGCTTTGTGCCCAAAATTATGACATGAAAAACATTGCCCATTAAAGAAGTTTCTGCGACTATCAAATCTATTTACCTGTTGCTTGTAGTTTCTATTGATATTCATCTTTGGAGAAAATTGCATATGATTTTCCTAAGGTTGGTTGTGGCTTCTATTGATATTCATCCTTGGAGAAAATTGAGTATGATTTACCTAGTGATCAGCTTTATGCCTTTGCTAATGATTGTCATATTGTTCACTGGTCTTTGCTACATCAAGATAGATTTTGGTTGAGGTTGACGAATTTTATGATTGAGATGCTTCCTCAGTATATCCAAGACCTATCTTTATTAGAGGAGAATGATGAACTTCGATAATTTCATTTAAAGTTTCCGATCCTTTAGCAAATCTAAGATTGAGAGATTTTGTTTTCTTAAGATCTTTTCTTAGACTCACAATTTCACATTCTAGTTTTTCATTGTGTTTTTCTTTTTCAGCAAGTTTGTATGTCAAGGTATATATGATCATATTCTTTTCTTCTAAACAGATTTTTAGTTTATAGATTTCTTCATGAAAGTTTTTCTCTTCTAAAGCATCCAAAAAATCATCATCGTCATAAGCCATGAGAAGTCTATAATCATCACTATTAGATAAAGATAAAGCATCACTATCCTCTTCTAAACTATCCCAAAAATCATCGTTATCATAAGCCATGAGAAGTCTGTAATCTTGTCTAGTTTCATCTTCATCACTATTAGATAAACCATCGCTATCTTCATGAGTATAGTAACTCCTTCTATTCACAACTTGTTTCCTATTCCCTTTTGCATATTCCTTTCCATTTTCATATTTAGCTTTATGAGGACATCTGGCAGCTTAATGACCGACCCTACCACAAGCAAAGCATTTGAAAGGTAGCTTACCTCTGAACTTTCCAGAACCCCATTGAAGCTTCTTGACGAAATTTACCTCATCTTCTTCTTCTAAAATGTGTCCTGATTCATTGTGTTCTTCCATTTCTTTTCCTTTTGCTCAAGCTTTAAATGCAACTTCTCTCATATCTAATGGACCTCCTTTTCTCATCTCAAAAGAAATTAGGATTCTGTGAAGCTGTGTCATAGGTATATTCTGCAGATCCTATTTGTCTTCTATGGCAAACACTTTTGATTCAAATTTAGTAGACAAGGATCTCAAAATTTTCTCAACTAAGGTAACTTCCTTTATTTCTTCACCCAGATTCTTCATACAATTAACAACCTCATCTATACGTAAGAAGTAACTAGCTATACTCCCATCACTATGCATCTTAATAGTTTCATACTGAATTTTGAGAGTTTGAAGCTTGGCACGTTTTACCTAAGAGTCTCCTTTGTAGCTCTAAATGATTTTGTCCCATATCTCTTTGGCTGATTTGAGCTGCATGACTTTGACAAACCCTGATTGCGATAAAATTCCCAATAAAGTATTGACAACTTTGGCATTGGTTTCATATTGCTTTCTACCTTCCGTGTCTGTAGGAATTGCTATTGGAAATGTATATCCTCCTTCAAAAATTTCCCAGACATCTGTTCCAAGAGATTGTACATAGGTTGTGGTTCTTATTTTCCAATAAAAAAGTTGCTCCCATTGAAGACTGGCGGTCTGATGGATCACATGCTTTCATGATTATTGATCTTGATGGATCTCCCTTCAAGTGATCAAGCTTCTTCTAAAGCACCTGCTCTAATACCAATTGTTGGAAATAATACTGCGAGGGGGGTGAATAATTATTATGAGATCAATAATTTTATTTCCCAAATAGATTTATATACGCTACTTCAGTGAAGTGAACTAGTGTGTATACGCAACTGTGATTAAAGAAACCAGTGTATATCTAGAGAACTTGTGATTTAGACAATTTATCATGTGTTGATCTTAAACCAGTACATTGGTAACTTATTAGACAGTGCAGTAAAAGCAGAATAAAGCATCACACATAAGCAATACACATGAACACTAAGATTTAAGGTGGAAACCCAATGTGGGTGAAAACCACCTGCTGATATCATCTCTATATTCTTTTAATAATAAGAAAATCTATTTACAATCTTGTACTGGTGCAGACTCATACCAATGTGCACGCACCCACCTGCAGAAGGCTACGAACCTTCTCTCATTTTCTAGCTTCTACTGGAAGGGAGTTGCAACCCCCTAGCTCTTGTACTAGCCAATATGTTTACTACTACATAAGGCTACGACCTTCTTTCTTCTTCCAGGGATCACATTTCTTGAATTTTCGGACTAGATACTCCTCGATCACAACACCAAAATCTGAAGGCCATATTTCATCCAATTTTCATCATCAACCAACATTCAGTTAATCTGAACAATCAGATCACTGATGCCATAACACTATACTAAACCCACAACCCTGCATCATCATTCAGAACCAGCTATAACCTCAAAAATCATACATTAGAGTGTATACGCTACTTGGCTGAACCCAAATTGCATGTATACACTACTTCCATTAATCATACCTGCGTATACCTTCAAAACTACTACAAACATAAACTTTTGAATCAAGTCTGTACCAACCAACAATATACTAAATATCTACTGTTAACATACAGAGCTTTACACAGGCAAGGACAAAGATCACTTCTTCTCATTTATACAATTAATCAATCAAATGCCAGCCTCCTTATGCATTCAGTTTTACATTCAGATCTAAGAAGAATTCATTAACAGACAACAGTAAAACAACAATATTTGATTAGATAGATCAGTCATATCTGAAAAAGAAGCTTTTATTTTGTATACGTTACTTGAAAGAATAGAACTTGTGTGTATACACTCTTTGGCTGAGACGAACCTACGTATAGATTTGCAAATATTGACTGAGGACTTTGCTGCAATTCCAGACTTCAGAAAAACCCAAATCATGATAGATAACAAATAAAACAGGTGCAAAACATCAGATCTAGTCTCAACCAATATTAGATCATTCAAGAATAAGTCATTTCAAGTCTCATGATCTTGATCCAATATTGAACTCAAGGTGCACATGAATATTTCAGATCTAGTCCCAAACATAACCCTGCAACATAAAATATACTTCATATAGAAGTATTCCTTAGAATCTTATTGCTTACACACCTGGCCTTATGATCTTCTCCTCTTTATATAGCTTTAGGCCCTTTGTCAATACCTTGGACCAAAACCACTTAGGACCAATACCTTGGACCAAATACCTAGGGTCAATACCATAGACCAAATACCTTGGACCAAAACCTTGATTTTCCATCCCATACACACTTTTCCTTTTGTGAAAGTGTGTGTATATGTATACGCTTTTTTTGATCTGTGTTCTTGAATGTATATGCTACTTTGATAAAGTAAACCAGCATATACCTCTCTTTCTTCAATCTCTGGAGTCTGATCTGTAATCCTTTATTGTTAACCTGTTGCACTGTGAACTGTCACCTATGTGAGTTTCCATCAAGGACAACCCCTGTATCATAATACCAACACTACGGTCACTCCATGCAATCTCCCCATAGGGATAATCTTCTATTGATTTTCCATTCTCAATTGAATTGGAGACCACTGCATCGTAGGCCTCCCCATTCTTTCCCATGTCTATATAGGCAAAACATTCGCATCCAACCCTAGATCCAAAATAACTTGATCCATCTCGTACTCTCCTATTTGCATGGTAAACCTCATCTCACGCCCAATTCTTATCTTGTGTTTGCCTACCTTTTTGACTACGCGATGTCCTTCAGGAGCACCTTCCTTACCAGCAAACTTATTTATCAGTTCTTAAAGCCCTTTCACCTCCTTTTTGTCGTGCAGCAACTTCATACAAGTCTCCAAGAAAGTGGTAAGCATGGAGGGGTCAACCTCTTCATCTAGCTTGTCGTGACTTCCTGCGGTAGAGGCCTCAGTGAAAATTTTCTTTACTTCCATGAACATTTCCTTCACATGCTCTAAATCAAACCCAACCTCCTTTTCTGGAGCCTTGTGAACCCGCTCACTTTCTTTAGGTTGCTTTCCTTTATCATCACCAGTCATCATTCCGCTTCGCAGCACAATATTCACATTGGGATCCTCCTCGCGGGGCTCAGCCCTCATCATCTGTAGATTCTGGGTAGGCTACTAAGGCTGCGCCTTCTTCTCATGCATCTTAGCTATTAGTATAGGGAATTCTTCCATTGCATGGTCAAATTGAGTGCAGTACCTGCGCGATGGTCATGTCATGCTCCTACACTCCCATGCGTAGTGTCTTGACACTTCGCAATTGCATAAAGTATCTTGTCCCCGACCTCTATTAGGTCCTCCTCTTCATCGGCCTTGTCCATGCCCCTGATATCCTCCGCGCTCTCCCCAAGTTCCTTGATTTAGAGGTTGAGTTTCTATTTACATTCAATATGTGGGCATCCTTTCCATCTTTAATTCATAGCTACGATAGTTACACTCATCGTGGCCCACCTATTTACATAAACTGTAGAATAATTTTTGTGGCATTTGTACAAATTTCTGTAGCAAATGAAAATATCTGTAACATGACTTCTAGCTACCTGAAAGATAGTGCACCATAGCGTGGACCCTGTACTTGGTCCCGTGACAGCCTCCTATCTCAGGGGCATTGACCTTCCCCCTATAATATAATTCGCAAAAATAGGGCAATGATCTTTATCATACCCTTGGCCTTTACATTTTAGGCACCAAACTTCTTCGCACACCTCCAGTCGAGAAACTTTTTCCTTCTTCAAGCTTTGCATCTCCAAGCAGAGGTTCTACCTACTAAACTCCCAAAGCAGTGTCCTGGATAGGTGTCTCATGTAATCTCATCACAATTTCCAGGGCTTCCACCTGGGTCCCTATCTTTTGTTGCGATAAAGCAACCCTTAGGTGGGGTAGAAGTGAGGCTACAAACCATTCGCGGTGCTGACTATCCATGAGATTCATGTTAGCTTCATGGATCTAGCACTTCAGTCTCTAATCTAGCTCTCAAGGTGTTTTTCTAGGCCTCATCATGATTTCCTTGAATCCAGTGACTGATTGCGATTCAAACTTGGGCCTATCGAATTCCTTATTCAGAGTATTCTGAGTGTCCGCTAATGATGCCAATGGGTTATCGGTGAAGTACTTAATGTACCATGTCAACGCATGATCTTGTAGAGTAGTAACCAACTGTGATTTCTTTATATTATCATCCGTAATATTCTATGTCATCCATAAGCCTTCGCAACGAACCAAAAATGATTTGGGTCCTCACTTCCCAAGCCCTTGAAAATGGGAAACTTCATGGTATTCAACATATTGAACGGTGGCAGAAGTGGTGGTGGTGTGGGTGAAGGTGTATGTTGTGGAGGTGAAGATGGAGGTGGTATGGGCGGATGAGGTATTCATGTAAAACCCTTCTTAAGTTTATAGTGCTTCGCAGTGAGGCCTATACTGCTCCCTCATCATCACTCGAAGGAGGTTCTATCAATGTGTTGTATTCAGGACCTTCTCTCTCTAGATTTCTAAAGAATCATCCACTTCGTGTAGATCCAACCATCAAGGCAGTGGCATAACCCGCTTTTCACACAAGAGAATTTTAATCCAAGTATTCAAAGATTTCAAATACTTACCTCATGATCCTTTGAAAAAGTGTCGCTCTGCTATACAGTAGCTGACTGAGGTATCAACCGCGAATTCTTTCACAAATCCTCCTATTGCTCGATCAAGCCAGTGATCGACAGTGCATGCAATATTATCTTCAGAAGCTTCCAACCTTTGTATTAGCTCTGTGGTCCACACTATTGGATCGTCAAGCCTCCACCTTCCTTGGCTCTCTACCAATTTAGCGATCCACTTGTACAGTTTGATCGAGAAGGTACAGAAGAAAATTTTGTGTATTTCTATGTATAGATACCTATCCAGCCACTATTCTTTTTCCAGGTGTGAATTTCTTTTCTCTTGTGCATGGATTCGTGGATCTTTCTATCCAACCACTTCTCAATTTATTTCTTTGTTGGATTCTAGTGATGCGACATCACACATCTCTTTATGCAGATCCCAGTCCCGGCAATGAAACCATTTCTTGGCTTAGGGGGGCCTAACCGAGGTTCAGAGTTAGTTGCACCAAACAAATCCCTACACTACTGGCCCTTTCAGCATCAATCTGTGGAGCTCAAACTGAACTCCCACACGAAGCAGTATGGGGGTATGTTGGAACCAAGTTTCTGAACCTAGAGATCAGGGTGATGTCCATTTACGCCGTAAATATTCCTTCGTACAGATCGATAAGCCTTGATGGATTATCTATATAACTCCCTTTAATCAGCTTCTAGACCTCCATGAAGGTCTACGACTGTCTTTCATAGACCTTGAATAGGCTAAACAACTACTTACACGTATCAAAGATTACTCTTAACCTAGCAATTACTCAGATTGGCCTAAGTGTTTGATAACTTTAACATACAACAAGATAATCTTCACATAAATAGTTAACATCAATTGTGTTCATATAATAATATAAATCATGTAAAGTCACGCATCAATACATAATTATTTCATAAACCCATCATAACATAAAGCACATTCTTATAAAACAAAAGTAAGAGATAAACATGGGTATTTCTCCAACAATCTTCTTTATTAATATTCAGTTCAGCATATAGACTCAAGACTTCCCCACACACTCAGCTGCAAGGGTCTGCACACTCATCTCTAGACTCTACTCTAGGCCTCTGAACACATAGATGCATATCCTTTCTTCTACTCTAAAAATTCTATGATCTTCCTTCTACTGACCCATTACATTCATCTTCATCTTCTATTTCTTGCCTTATACATCCTAAGACACACCTATTTATACAATCCCATGGTCTGTGGACCATGGGTAGATCCTCAAAAAGATGACTTGACTTACATAAAGAAGGGTAAAACCCTTTATGATTCTTTAACTAACTACGCAATCCACGACCACAATTTGCGGAGAATTTAAATTTTTATACAACAAAACTTGGGCTTTTGCCCCAAAATTGACCCTAGGGGACCCCATCCCAACAATATATGGTAAATCCTAGAGGATGGAGTCTTGGTTAGGGCCTAGTGATCCACTGTAGATTGTGCTAAAGCCTAAAGACTAGGATATAGAAAATTTCCTCATAGTGTAGGTGGAGAAATCTGGTGAAATCCATGCTTGTTTTGGCCTAGTGATTTGGTGGAGATCGTGGTAAAGCCTGTTACTACATGTTTATTGTTTTGACATGGTGTGGATTGCAGTAAATCTTGGTTCTATTGATGAGGGTTAGGTAGTTTAGCCTTGGGATGCCCTGGTTGGTTCTTTTGGTTTGAGTCCCACATTCATGCTTGGAATATGGCACGGGGATGATTGGATGAAGAGAAATTTGGCCTAGCCTATGGTCAGGTGGAACATGGTAGTCCCGTCCTGGGTTGGACTTTGCATTCATTAATAAAAGGTTCTTTCATTGGTACCTTATGTGTAAATCTACTGGATTATATGTGGACTCTATGCCTTATGTATCCTTGATATTTCTGATGTTATTATGTTGGTTATGAGCATGTATTATGACAATGATTATGTATGGATCTCCTCATGTTTTGATTTATAAATGAATGAAAAATGTATTTATGACATAATGGATGATAAGGCAACTAATGATATAAGGGAACAATGCTTCTTAGTGTTTCTTAGGTAAGTATGAGACCCCTATGCTCGACCTGTAGATTTCATATTTGTGAAATGTTTGACGAAATGCCTATCATGGCTAGTAGGGGTCCACTCAAGTCCTTGTTCAAGTAATTGCATTTGTATCATGATTTTGTTGCTATCTTTCAGTTTTGAAAGTGTCATTCATTTATGGGTAGTGACCTGGGCTCTTGGCCTGAAATAGTTACACAAATATCAGAGTCGCAGAAACAGGAATGAGGAGAAAACTCCCTAGACACACCCATGCCTTGTGGGAGAAACTGGAGCCTCCCAGACACACCCTTGTCCATTTCAAGGGATTTTCTAGGGGTTTAGTGGTTTAAAAACGTAGTGGGACCTAGGGACTGGTCAGGGGGATGACTGGGAAGACTTATGGGAGTCATGTAGTAGGTATAGAAGGTATTTTTTGTGGGTTTTCATTGATTCTACTTCCTTAAGGTAACCTAGGAGGTTTAATCCCATTATAGTGGCCTCTTGTTGCATATTTTCCTGGTTGGCTAGTTACTTGGGTAGATGTGGGATGAGGGTGCTACAAGAGCTCAACACCAGAGTTAGACAGTGAAAAATATTCGAAGGATGATTTAGATAAGTATTTACTTATGGATTTTGGAAAAGAATCCAAGAAACAAAGTATTATGGAATCTGAAGAAGAAGAAGAAAAAGGAATAATAGACCTTGAAGAGGAACTCATCAGTGCTCTTGATAAGTTAAAGAAAGAAAGGAAAAAAATAAGCAGCTGAAGGAATAGCTACAATGTGTTGTATAAAGTATGTATAACTCTAATAATGAGGAGCTTTCTTATCAAACAAAAGAACTTGAAAAAGTTATCAAGAGCACATGTAGTTTAGTCCTTCTACTAAAATAAAACAAGGAACATGAGAGAAAATAGAAGAAGAGAACAAGAAATTAAAATAGGAGCTGCTCAAGTTAAGGAAGGAAATGATCTCAAAGACATGTAAGGATGATATTTTCTCTTTGAAACTTAGACTGGAAGAAGTTAAATGAAAGAAATAGTTTCTTCAAGGCTTGATCCATGAATGGGAAGAGAACTGTCAGATTCCGTAAGAAGAGGTTGTTTCTCTAAGAGAAAATCTTGAGGGAATTAAGACCAAGAAGGGTTTAAATGAAAATTTTGCAAAAGGCACCAGGAAAATAGATTAGATTCTAAATATTCAAATGCCCTTGGGAATCAAAATAGGTATGGGATACTAAAAAACATAGGAATATTCTATAGAGAAGATGAACTTCATGTCTGCAAGATCTGAAGAATCACAGAACTATGCAAAGAAGAATCAAGAAAGAATAAATGAAGACAAAAGAGTAGTAGGGAAAATCGGAGATCATCAATGGAGAACCAATCAATCAGCCAGAAAACCAAGGTACCTTTATGCACAATCTCATAAGACTTCCAATAATAGGAATGCCTATTTATTTTATGGCCATTGTTATAAGTTTCATATCTTTGGACATAAAGCTCTTGATTGTAGAAGGACCAAAGTTGAAAGAGATGAAAATATTAGATATAATAAGTATCAGAATTTTAGATCTCAAAAATCCCCTCTCATAGATTGAAATGTCTTCTCTCCCCTGTTAAGAGAAGTATAATTCTTCAAATGTAATAATTTTGGAGCAAATTAAGTGAGTGCAGAAGCATGTTTGAATACCTATCTAACTCCCAATATATTGGACAATCGACTATCCAAAAAGATAAGGGGAGCTGGAAATGAAAGTATAAAAAGAGCATGGAGTGTGGAGTTTCTCTACCAGCTCATGATCAAGAGAACAGAAGGTATACAAGAAGTGGTTGTTCCAAGCATATGGCTAGGGATAAAAGAAAATTCTTGTCACTAAATTAAAAGGAGAGAGGAAATGATGCCACCTTTGGAAACAATTCTCCAACAAGAATCAAGGGTAAAGGCATAGTCAATCTCTATTAAAAGACAAAAGCACAAAATGTGTTATATGTGGAAGGTATCAAGCACAATCTGCTTAGTGTTAGCCAAATGTGTGATAATGGCTATGATGTGACCTTTTGATCCAAAGACTATGAGATCCACAACATGAAGAATGGAAAGTTGGCGGGAAAAGAAATCAGATCCCACAGTAATGTATATGTTTTTGATGATTCCATGGTTTACTGTTATTTAAGGAAAATGAATGAAGCATGATTGTGGGACAATAGGCTTGGGCACATGAATTTTTACTGTTTGATAAAAGTTAGCAAAATGGGAGATGTGAGAGGATTACCGAGACTGTCAAGGCCTAGTAACTCAATCTGCAAGTCATGTCAATTTGGCAAACAGACTAGGACTCATTTCAAGTCAAAACAAGTATCCTCATATAGACCACTGGAGCTCATTAACATAGATATCTGTGGCCCAACTAGAGAAAAAGACCAAAAGGAGAAAGGTATTTCATGTTTCTCATTGATGATTTTACCAGGGCCACATAGATTGTGCTCTTAAAAGAAAATTTGGAAGCATTTAAGCATTTAAAAAAAATCTCAAGTAGAAAATGAGAAAGACTTAAAGATAAAATGCTTAAGATTAAACAGAGGAGGGGAGTACACTTCAAGAGTGTTTGAAGAATTCTCTGAAGGGAACAACATCAGGAGGCAATACTTAGTGGATAGAACTCCAAAAATAAAATGTAGTGGACAGAAATAACAAAACATCTAGGAAATGGATAGAGCAATGTTGGATGAAGCAGACGTGTCTCACATCTTCTGGGGAGAAGTAACACAGGAAACAATGTACCTGTTAAACAAAATTCAACTCGGGCCTAATAGTAATAAAAATCCCTATGAGTTTTGGAAGGGAAGACCTGCATCAGTTAAAAACCTCAAGGTGTTTGGGAGCAAGTGCTTCATCAAAAGGAATGATAAGAATCGAAAATTTGACTGTAACTCCGACGAGGGAATATTACTCAGGTACTTTACTCGAAGTAAAGGATATAATTGTTACAAAAAGTGGACAAAGAAGATTGAGGATTGCATTGATGTAAGATTAGATGAAATACATTCACAACGTGAGTCCTGTAAAAGAAATATGAACTCAGGTGATGAAGAAAATGCAGATATGAGGTCTGCAAATATAGAAGAAACGGATTCAGATAGTGAAGGTGAGGGAAAAAGCACAACCCTAAAACCAAAGAAATCTTACATGTGTGTATAGAAAGAACATCCGCAAAGTTAGATACTCAGAGATCAAAGACATGGTATTCAAACTAGGAGGAAATTTGTTGGCAATAAAAGTTATACAAGTCTCGCTCTATTGTCAGGGATTGAACCCAAGAATCTCAGCCAAGTAATTTAGGAAAAGTTTTGGGTGAAAGCTATGAATGAAGAACTTGACCAAATTGAAAATAATGACCCTTGGGAGCTTGTTCCAATGCCTAAAGAGAAAAATATTATTGGAACCAAATGGGGTTTCAAAATAAATTTGAATCAGTAAGGTCAAGTAATCAGGAGTAAGGCTTGATTGGTCTACAAAGGGTATGCCCAAATATAAGGGGTAGATTTTGAAGAAACCTTTGCACTAGTGGCAAGACTGGAAGCTATCAGAATCTTTCTTTCTCTTTCTTGCCATAAAAAAGTCAAGGTATATCAGATGGATGTAAAGTCTTCATTTATCAATGGAGATCTGGAAGAAGAAGTTTATATTGAGCAGCCAAGAGGATTTATATTCACCACAGATGAAGGGTTTGTATGCAAATTGAAAAATGCTCTATATGGACTGAAACAAGCCCCAAAATCTTGGTATGAAAGGCTAGATAAATACCTTTAGCAAAAATGCTTCAAGAAAGTTATGTTTGACAACAATTTATACATAAATTCTGAAGGGGGGCATCTACTAATATGTGGATGATATAATCTTTGGCAGTGCCATGGAACAATTTGGGTATCAATTCGCAAAATGTATGCAGGAAGAGTTCGAAATGTCTAGGGTAGGAGATTTTTCTTTCTTCCTGGGTTTGAAAATCTCTCAGTATCAAAGTGGAGAGTTAATGTCCTAATCGAAATACCTTTGAGAATCCCTGAAGAAATTCAGAATGGAAGATTGCAAGCCAGTGAGCACACCTATGGTTAGAGGTTGAAAATTGTGAAAGGAATATAAAACACCATTGGTAAATCCAAATGAATACAGATCCATGATAGGAATATTATTGTATCTTACAACTTCAAGGCCATACATCATGCAAGTTGTGGGCCTTTTGACCATATTTCAGGCCTTCCCATGTGAAACTCATGTTGTTGTCAAAAGTATTTTCAAATGTCTTCAAGGAATAGTAGAATATGGACTGTGGTATGATAAAAGAAAACAATTTATGTTGAAGGCCTACACTGATGCTGACTAGGCTGGGCAACCTTGATGATAGGAAAAGAACCTCTAGTGAATCTTTCTTCTTGGGGAAATTCTTGGTGTCATGGGTCAACAAGAAAAAAGCCTCCATTTATTTATCATCTGCTAAAACAAAGTATATTATTGTTACTACCTGTTGCATGTAGATTCTATGGATGAAGCAGAATTTAAAAGATATTCAGTTACAGCTGATTGATCCTATTCCAATGATGTGTGATAATACAAGTGCCATCAACATCTCCAAAAATACAGTCATGCATTCAAAGACTAAGCATATTCCTATCAAGTTCCACTTCTTAAGGGAATCAGTTGTAGCCAATGTTGTCAGACTTGAATACATGGCCATGAAAGATCCATTTGTAGATATATTTACTAAGCGACTTACGAGATAACCCTTTGAATATATGAGGTACTGGATAGGATTTGTGACTCCTCTTTCCAAATGACTCCATTTTGGTAGGTGTTGGTAGCTAATCAGCACGTGGGATCAATGGAAGAGTAGGATATAGTAGTTTACAGGGAGCATTCAAGAAGTATTCTTTTCCATTAATGTCAAAGGGGGAGAATATTATTGGGGCATTAGAGAAGACCATGCCTAGTCTGAGGTGGAGCTTAATCAGAGAAGACCATGCCTAGTTTCATGGGGAGCTTATGGTGTGTCCATGAATTCCAAAGGTGGAGATTGTTGGACAATTGACAGTGTCTCGATGGCTAGTGGTTGTGATAATGTTGGTCTTGATGTCAATAGGATCAACATTATGGTGATTGGTAGTCCAGGCTCAGGAGAAATCTTATGATAGTTAAAGGCTTCATGTAGATAATCATCAGAATAGCAAGCTTGCTAAAGAAGCCATAAAAATATGACTATGATGGTTGGGATTTCGAGATTACAGGCACATAGACGAAGGGTTAGGGAGAAATGAATGTGTGATATTTTTCATACATTTTCTATGTATCAAATGGGCTCAAAGCTTACATCAGACCATCTCCATTCAAAAATGCTCTGAAATGGATTTCCAATGTTGTGTGGAAGTCCAGAAACAGACTCCTAGATGAAACATTATGGTCTGCCGAAGTCATGGTTTTGAAGTCCTATGTAGGCTGATATATCAGAAGGTAGAGGTCATCAAAACATTGAAGGAGGATATATCGGAGGCTAGCAGAGAGGAAGGAAGAATATCAGAGGTCAGACCACATTGGGACATGATAACTGTTATAGACATTTTTGGGCACTGCAACCCCAATCATATATGTCCATAAACCAAGGGCTTCTGAGTCCCTAAAAGTGTTGTTTCATGCCCTAAAGGAACAAGGTCAGCTGATTACATCATCTCCCAGAAGTTCTCCACAGAAAACTACTCAGAACTGGTCAAAAATGGACCATACAGGTTGCTCAGTGCTAAGGGTGCGATGAATCTCACCTTCCCAGTGTAAAAGGTGCGATGCATACTAGAAAGCCCTTCTGTAGGGTCCGATGGGCGAGAATGGACAAATGGCAGAGAGAGTTTGCGAGGTGGATGATCATGGAATCTTCCAGAAACTTCTCTTGTGACACTTGCCTCTCTGAATTCACCCAAGGATGAGTAAGAGATCATCAATCTCCAAGAGGAATCAAGAACCATCAGAGAGAAGACACTAATCAAAATCCCAGAAGCTGACTCACCTCCTTGCAATCATCTATATATGGATCCCTCATCCCAGAGATCCAGAGGCTGGAATTTTCTATCTTGTAAGGAAGTGTTGTTGGTTTCCTGGTGGAATATCATAGTGTTGGGTGATCTAAGCTTTTCATGAGGTGAAGAAGGGCTTTCATGCTGCGAGGATGATGCTGGGTCAAATCAATGGGTTGTAATCCTCTCTTCTAATCTTTACATCAATAAAGTTATTCAAGTTTTCCTCCACATTCTTGTATGTCTGATAGTATATGCATTTGTGTGGTCAATATATATCTAGTCCTATATTTCTTATTATTGTAGATCTCTGCACTTTGAAGTTATTATGCTGCTTTGACTTTACAGGTACTCTTTGAAGCGGAGTGGTCAAGGGAGAAGCTGTTGTAGCTCTGATACCAATTGTTGTATATCTGATCCAAAGATATATGATAACAGAAATAAACCCATGAATAACAAGATAGAAATAGATAGAAATGCTTCTTTATTATCAAAACCCTTATGGTAGGGCAACACCATGCATTCACTCCTTAAGGAAGGAGAACACTCCACAAGCCATATGCTTGTTCATACAATAATCCTTCTCTTCATCTTCATGTCTCTCCATGTGGAGTCTCTAGCCTCTATATAGGCCTCATACATACAATACCATGTATCATTACCATGGTTTCCTAATACCATGGGCCCTTTACATTATTATTAACTACTTGTGGTCCCTTACATGACATGGGTTAACCACCTTATTTATTACTATGGCCCATCCCATTATTACATTATTACCTTCGGTACCTCCCTTGGTACCCCATATTATCCCCCCTAGGTATATAACATTCCACCCCCCTAAGCATGTTTTGTCCCCGAAACATGGGAAGAACACAAATAATAAGATCTACTCAAAAGAGTAGTTCACTGATACCATGCACGTGCATCTAGCCATCCAAGAGAAAGGTGAACCTTCGATCTTGCTGGTGCCTCGCTCGCTTGAGATGGAAGTTGACCATGGCAGCTCTTCTGTGTTGATGTGAAGTGGGTGGATCTTCTCTCCTCGCAATCCGTCATGTGACGACTTGGTTTCCATCTTGATGGTTGTCTCGCTGGGTGATGTGGGTGATGATATGTTGAAGTTTTAACCCACGATGGCTGTTTCTTTACTTCACCCTGCTATGGTGCCTGTTGTGGTGTCTTCTTTTTCAATATGACTTCAACCACTGAGCCCTCGTCTGATGTATCGTCACCTGTAACCTTTTCTTCTGCAGCCTCTGTTTGTGTTTGATTGTTGATCATCAAAGGCTCATCATCTGATGTGTCAGTCCCTTGAACATCTTCTGCTTCAGCCTCCTTGGACTCTACCTGCTTATTAATGGAAATATCCTGTAATGTAATTTTCTTCTTTTTATACCAGAGCTTCAGGAATTTCTTCTGCACATTAATATTGATAGTACCCACGGATTCCATCCAAGGATATCCCAAAACAACATCCATATTATCCATCTCTGAAGCATAAAAATCACCATGCAACACATATTTATCCAAAGAAAGCTTCAAATCCTTATAGATTTGAACATCCTTATCATCAACCTGTGTATGTTCAATTTGTTTTGCTGAGACTTGCAATTTCTTTGCCAAGTTGATATTTATGAGATTTTGCTTGCAACTCAGATTTATATACACAATGATTTTCTCCTTCTGAATCAATCCATGAACCTGCAATAAGGAAACACCCGTAGCAATTAAACCCTTATGTGTCTCATTCTCCTTTTTTCTAGCCCGAGACCATTTGTCCAAAAAGACTTTTTCAAATTCTGCATCTGAAATGTTGGTCAACTGCTGGTGGTCAAGTGATAACCACCAATTTTTAGCCTCATCTCTCATACTACATGTTATTGGAAGCCTCCAATATTTCCCATGTGAGGACTTGTATCTTTGTATAAATTCTTCAATAGTAGGACCATCATCTGTTCCTATAAAATATAGAATCTTGCTAGAAGCCATGAAGAGGGTTTTGAAAAAACTTGGCGAAAATTTGAAATGGCCACAAATCCGTCAATATTGCTCAAAATCCTTATTATGACCTGTTTTTAGAAATGGAACCATCATTCTGCATCTGCCCATGTGATAGAAATTTTGATCCAGACACTAGAATTCCAGATCTGCGCTGCAACTTTCCCGCCGTCACCCAAAATTTCTGAAAAAAGAGCTGATTTTAAATCAGCGATATCTTCCTCATCCGAACTCCGATTCGCCTGATTGTTTTTTTGAAATCAGGTGTTTTGTCACAAGGATTCCAGATCTACAATTAGATCTTACAGATCTGGCACAAGGACGTCCAGATCTGCGCCGCAAATTCACTGGCCCTAAAAATTCTCTGCAACCCCACTGATTTTTAGATCAGCGATATCTCCTTCATCCGGACTCCGATTCAACCGATTTTTTTTTTGAAATCGGCTATTTTTTCACAAGGAATACAGATCTGCAATTAGATTCTGCAGATATTGAACCAAAACGTACAGATCTGATCTGCAAATTCGCCACCCAAAAATCCCTGCAAAAAATAAAAAAAAAATTCTCCACGGTTTGCCCAAGAAAGTGCTCTGATACCACTTGCTGTAGCTCTGATACCAATTGTTGTATATCTGATCCAAAGATATATGATAACAGAAATAAACCCAAGAATAACAAGATAGAAATAGATAGAAATGCTTCTTTATTATCAAAACCCTTATGGTAGGGCAACACCATGCATTCACTCCTTAAGGAAGGAGAACACTCCACAAACCATATGCTTGTTCATACAATAATCCTTCTCTTCATCTTCATGTATCTCCATGTGGAGTCTCTAGCCTCTATATAGGCCTCATACATACAATACCATGCATCATTACCATGGTTTCCTAATATCATGGGCCCTTTACATTATTATTAACTACTTGTGGTCCCTTACATGACATGGGTTAACCACCTTATTTATTACTATGGCCCATCCCATTATTACATTATTACCTTGGGTACCTCCCTTGGTACCCCATATTATCCCCCCTAGGTATATAACACCACTTGTTGTAGATCTAATCCAAAAGATATATGATAACAGAAATAAACCCAAGAATAATAAGATTGAAATAGATAGAAATGATTCTCTTTATTAATATCAAAACCCTTAAGGTAGGGAAACACCATACATTCACTCCTTAAGGAAGGAAAACACTCCACAAGCCATATGCCTGTTCATACACGAATACTTATCTTCATCTTCATATGGAGTCTCTAGCCTTTATATAGGCCTCATACATACAATACCATGTATCATTACCATGGTTTCCTCATACCATCAACTAATACCATGGGCCCCTTACATTATTATTAACTACTTGTGGTCCCTTACATGACATGGGTTAACCACCTTATTTATTACTATGGCCCCTCCCATTATTACATTATTACCTTGGGTACCTCCCTTGGTACCCCATATTATCCCCCCTACGTATATAACAGAAGCGGCAAAGACCTGTTGGTGAGGAGAAGGAACAAGCAAAGAACCGAGCGAAAGATCGAGGTTGGTATTCTTTGATCCTATCCTATCTACTTCTCATAAAGGAAAACAAAAGTAACTTTAATCTATTTGTTTCTAAGATAGCTACCCATCTTAGTGGGACTAGCAGCTCTGCATAGACACTATATTTCCCGATAACAAAATGGTGACTCCACTGGGGAGTGAATATCTTGTTTGCTTGTTTATACTTGTTTTCTTTATAAACTTATAGACGGAGCCTGAAGTTAAGCCAGCTAGCCTTCGAACTGCATTTGCTATGCAAGTACAAAGTAGATCAATGCTGCTTCAATCTATCTCTAGGTTTTGTTTATAAACTGAACAATCGATTTTCAAACATCCTAATTGCCCTAGTGGTGGCTCTAGTAACCTCATTAGATTAGCCCCTGTGATTTCTATTTACTGACTATCATTTGCTCGGCCTAAATCCCTGAACGAAGCCGCAAACTGTGATCAAGAACGAAGTTGAAGTCTCGTCCCTAGACCATTGCACTTTCTCCTCTTGGGAATCTGGATGCATTTCACCTCCCGTGTGCAGTAGATGTGTTGCATCGCACTTTCCTTCTGTTGCAGGTGCGCTGATCAGATAAGACCTCTTCTGCTTCCAGATTTTGGTTTCTTTGTTCACTCTCTTCAGCTTTATTAAGGAGTTTTGCTGTCTGTGATCAGTATACCACTATGGAAACTCCCTTCCTTTGCATGATTCTGCCTCCATAGTACAAAGAATTGTGAATGTTTTTATGTATTGTGTGCCATTTACAGTTCTCTTTTACAAAAAGTAGCGTAATCAAACTGTCGTCTTTTGATTTGGAAGTGTCGTTTTCAGTCAAAGAAAAGAATCCTATCGTTCTTGATGGTCGATTATACAGTTACTCTTGTATTTGACTTGAATTAGTAGTTTTTCAAGTGTCAAAACTAGTTTTCAATTCAAAGTCACAAAGTGTCGTCATTATCTTCCTTTCGTTTTTGAAGAGAAATTTGTTAGTATTGTCGCTTTTAAAAGATAATTCAGATTTGTACTCAGCATTCTTTATGTCATTCACACATTAAGAAAGTGGAAAACAAATACATGCATGTGTATTTGCATTTTGACTACTTGTTGGTTTGATTTAGGACAGTGCATCTAGTGTGTGCTCTCTGCTCTGTGTTGAAAGAATATCATCTCTCTTTCTTTAGTAGCTAGGATTTTCATTGCAAAAAGAAGATTAAATGATTGTTTATCATCTTAGATTTCATTTTAGGAATTATATATCTACATCACATGGTGAACCTGAAAGGCAAATTTCTTAAGAAAGATCAACTGTAAAATAAATTCAATGAACATAAAAATGCTTTGGAACCTAACGCACAACATTTAGAAGTCTAGGCTAGAGACGTATTCTGGCGTCGTAAAGCCTGGTAACTATCGCTTTCATTGTTGGTTGGGTGATTCCTCCTCTTTGAGACGACAAGTGCCAGTATGGACTTGTGCTCCCATGTACTGTCGAGTATATATTGGGAGACCATAATAGGCTATATCCTTTATCCATAGGAAGCTGTGTCTGCCGCCCTATCGATCGCAATGCACTGAACACAGCATTCGGGAAGATTGACTGCCATACTGTAAAAAGTATTCTGTAGTTTTTTGATTGGTTTGGTAATCCCTCTGTCTAGATTTCCATAGTAGTCTCTTTCATTCCTTTTCAGACTCCTTAAAAGAAAAGGTCCATCTGAGCACTTGTCACTTCAGGCTCATTAAAAATCGAAGGCGACTAGAGTCATCTTTATTTTTCCTCGACTCTTAAAAATTGAAAAAGCAGGTTGTGTCATAGCATCTAAAATTTATTTTAATTGGAATAACGTCACTGTTCCCTCATTGGTCTTAGGTTGAGAAAATGAAGTCAACCAACCAAGGATTTCCCCTTGGAGGAAATCCTGGTCCTTTCTCCTCTTGGGGAGATGTTGGTGCACCCCATATGGCCACATTGTCACTTCCAGGATTGATGATTGGCTTGCCAATATGGCTCTTCTCGACCTCCATCGTTCAAAATACCGTGATTCCTGAAAAATCAAGTCAGCAACTAGATGATACTAGAGTTACCCCCCAACCTTCTACTTTTTCCGTTTCTCCCTCTCCTCCTTCCTCTTCGCTTGATGAAGCTGGTAAAGAAAAAAATCAAGTAACTAAGAAGGAGAAGAAGGGGAAGGAGAAGAAGGAGCTAAAGGCAAAAAGGGGTAGCCACGCATCATCTAGCGAAAATCCACACACGACACCATCGAGACCTAAATCTCCATGTGTCATTTGCAAAGGGGACCACTATCATCGAGATTGTCCTTGTATCCCCTGGATCTTAAGGGACTGGTCTCCTCGTTTGCACAATCCAGTGTCATCAACCTCTGACGATCATGTTGAAATCACACCATCAACTAGTGAAAACAAAGTCTCTGGATAGAAAGGAAGATGTAAATTTCCTTGCAAACTGTGCGAAGGCCATCATGCTATCCACTGTTGTCCCTTCCTGGACGAAGCTAAAAGAGTCTTGGATAACCATCCCACTTCACCACTGCGGCTTCCTCCTGGATACAAGAAACTCTTGCCAAGTCCATCGCTAGTTGAAAATCTGCCCTACACAATTTTTTGGTCGATCGAAGCATCTATTGTTGAAGATAAACCCGCTGAATCCATACTAGACGAAAGTCAAAAGGTTGAGGCGGCAGTCGACCTGGTCTTGTCTTTGGAAGGTCCATCTTTAGATGATACAATCACTGAAGAGAATGAGAACGACACCGTTCAAATTATTTTCATAAAAACAGACTCTGATCAATATGGGGGAAATCTACCCGTTCCTTTACCGCGGGAAGGAAGTCTGTCAAAGTCATACCCAGCCGTTTATTCGGTCCCACCTCTGAGCAGCCTAGTCATTTTCTTCGATTGGAATCTACTAGGCAGACCCCGTTTACCGGCTAGTGTACCATTCCGAATCATTGTTCAAACCTACAGAATGGTCATGGTTGGTACCATCATAGATGAGGGGGCTTCTATGAGTATCCTTTCCTCAACTGCTTGGAAAGTGCTTGGTTCACCATCGCTTCTGCCTGAGATGCGAAATCTAATAGGGTTTGATAAAGGAACCAGTCGATCGTTAGGGATCCTTCCAAGTTTGCCTATAACCTTGAGAGGGAAAACCATGTATCTGAACGTAATGGTAGTCCAAGGACCTTTAGGTTATAATATGCTCCTTGGGCACGACTATATTTATAACATGGGAGCCATTGTCTCCTCACTCTTTCGAGTAATGTGTTTTCCGCATGAAGACCGAGTGGTCCAGCTTGTAGACCAGCTTTCGTTCCCCAGCTCACACATAGCTAATAGTCAAATACCATCCCTAAGCGGTCTTTTCATGCAAGCAATGTCTCATCAATCTCCAGTCCATCCACCTGAAGAATGCGAGTAATTCGGTGGCCATGACTAAAACCCAGGGGGCATGCACCCTGGTCTGCTTTGGCAGAAAAACTTTAGGTATAGGGTAGGTTTCTGCAGAGGATATATGACTAGTCTGACACACCTGTCCATATAGGAAAATGGGATTAGACCAGAATAAGGTACCTCTGTTAGAAGGTAGGCCTTTCCCGATAGAACGAATGTTTTGTCTGCAAATTGAAGGGTAACCTAGAAAAGGTAGGCCTTTCCCGATAGAACAATTGTTTTGTCTGCAAATTGAGGGGTAACATGGGAATATCTACTTCGCTATACCTGGGGGCATGCAAACCTTTTGTGCGCAAGTGAAAAGTGACCAGTGTAACGCTAACTCCATAGTTTCGCTAACTTCAACTGCTTAAGTTAGGTGAGTGGTCGAATCGACCATTCGCCTTCGCAGGGGCCAAATGGCACCAGTGAAATAAAGGAAAAAATTTCCTACCTGACCTCAGTAGTTAACTAACCCCTAAGACAATAGTTGGTTGTTCCTAGCTTACATGCAAGAGGCAGCGGAGCAAAGTTTTGAATGGTGCAAGCTCCCTAAAAATTGAACCTATCGATGAGACATCCTTATTATACAATTGGCACGAGCAGTTTTTATGTGAAGTTCAAGCTCGTTAAAAATTAAACCTAAGCAATGACGAAACGTTCCCCCCAGAGTTTAAGCTCATTAAAAACTGAACCAACCTTTGGTAAATAACCATTTCAAACGCATTATCACCAACTTTTTGAGCCCTGGTCGTGTTCTTACCGTCACCTCCACTCTGTTTTAGTCGATCATTCGCCTCCATTTGATTGTTTACCCCTTTTGAGGAACAGCTGCGAAGAGTGATTTTGTTAGCCATCCTTGTGACACTGCCATGATTGGAAAATTCCAAACCTTACCTGGAATTAGTTGTTACCTGAAAATATGACTCGTTCCTCAAGAGGCGAGTCTCCTTTAAGCTCTTTTCGTCTGACTCGTAAAATATGAAAATATGGCCAAGCAGTTGGCCTCTCTAGCTTGTTAAAGCTACCGGGAGTGCTATCCCTCCTCTATAGTTTAATCTTTTTGGACCTGAGGGATTATTACACAAAAAGATCGAGCAATTGTCTTGTTTGACTCGTTAAAACTACCAAAAATTCATCCCTTTCGTATTATTTTATACTTTTTCGGACTTAAGGGATAACATGACGAAAAAGGATCACTGGAGTTTCCTTTCCATCCCTTTTCAGACTCTCTAAAATTGAAAAAGGACCGAGTTGTCTTTGTCGTTAAACTGATTAAAACTAATAGCGACAAACTTGTCCATGCAAACAAGAACGAGTTTCACTTTCGCTAGGCTCGTTAAAACATAACGACAGGTTTGCCTGAAGGGCAAATTATAGAACAAGCATATTTTATCCTCCTCAAGCTTGATAAAAATAAAGAGGTACTAGTCAGCAATGACCGGGGAAAAATTGGGAAGAAAACTTGAAGAAAATTTATTGGTAGCGAGTCGCTCTTGAACATGACACTTTCGCTCCATCACCATGATTAAGTCAGGTTGGCTTATTCCATTCACCGGTCATATTACCATTGGTACACCATACCATCCATATTTGTGGTTAATGCTACCAATCCATTTCAGTGTCGCCGATATGTTCAAGAGAAGTCGATCAGAGAATTCACCAACCCATATTGTGTCTCATCCGCTGCAATACCTTTACGCTTCATTCTTTCATGACCGCCACCCTGAACCCTGTATCATCAGATCGCTTTCACCTCCAAATGTCATTTGCTCCATTCTGTGTCATAGATGTGGGAATAATTAAGACCCTCCTACGATGGGTCTCTTCTTGTCGACATCAATTCATTATCCAAGAAGTCGACCTAGGAACAACCCTTTTAGTACTTTGAAGCTTGCATGCCTCAATGGCAAGTTTCTCACTTTCGGCGACAGGTTTACATCAATGGCCTTCGACCGAGAGATTTTGCGTGGTGTTCAACGCCAAGTCCCATTTTCACACCACGTGAATTGTACTGTCATACCTTGAGGTTCATCATCATTATTGGTGATTCCTCTCGTGCATGTTAATAGCTTACATCATTGGCTGGTAATCAGGCAATGTCTTTCCATGTTCGAATCCAGAACATTTTTCACATGGATTGGCTTGTACTTTGGGAGAAGATTGGACGAGTTTGAAGACCTCGGATCTAGTTTCATCCATCCGGGCTGCGATATATTCAGGAAAATAAATACATCAAATGTGATGATGATGATGACGTTGGTTAACGTCCACTGAGACCAAATTGGTCTATCGGACCTATAATTTTCTTAGTTTTTAATTATCTGGCTCCTCGTCTTTCTTGGCGAGATTGGTGCTGTAGCTTTCTTTTTTTTCTCTACGGTCTTCCAACTTCCTTTATCTTGCATCCCCTTCATCTCTTTTGGTTCTTGGGACATTGGTGTCTTAGCTTTGCGATCTATTGTGTTCGTCCTTTTGAAGATAGTCGGAGAAGAAGTTTGATCTAGGAGATCTGCTTTGCTGTTAAATGAAGATTTATTTTGTGCGATCGAATCCTCATAACTATTGATTTGTTGGGCGGGGCTTTCTCCCTCCCTGTCTTGAGAGTTGTTTCTTTCCTGCCCGTTTTCTTGTGATTCAGACTTTTCTCTAGAGTATTCTTCTTTGATGACAGTGTAGTTTTCTTTTTGTCCTCCTTCCCACCATGTAGATCTGTGGTGGTTGTTTCTAGCAGAATTTTTCTGGGAGGCTTTTGGGAAATTTTTGGCTAGATTCCATGTCTCAAAGCAGGATCGACATATGAAGAGGACACTTTCATAATCGAGTTTCTGGTTCCACACATAGTATTTACTTGTTAGATTTATTTCAGCTGGGAATCCGGTGCTGAAATCCATTTCCACGCAGATGCGTGCATAGGTGGTTCTTGCATATTCCTCTGTTTCTGGGCACCTGCAGTAAAATTTCCCAATTGCATTTCCAATGGCTTTTAGCGAGGAGAGATTCCAAAGATGGAAAGGTAGGCTTGGCAATCTCACCCAAATTGGTGCTGAAGTTATGAATGTTGTAGAGGGATCGAATGATGGGTTCCATGGCTTCATGAATAGGCCTGATTTTTCCCAAAACCAAGGGCTGGAATCTAAAATACATTGTCTGCTTTCAGGATTTTCAAAATCTACTATAAAGAAACCCCTAGCACAGGGGTAGATATTAATTTCATCAGAAATGACAGGCTTCCATACCTCCGAGATCCAGTTGTGAAGATCTGTCAGTCGCGGCCAAAAACCATTGAACCGGCAGATTAGGGCACTTTCGGAAAACTTCAAAGCCTCATCGAGTGAGGCCTAGCCCACCTGGACACTGGGAGCTGGGGCTTCACTGACGATATGGGCAGGAGCTTGCTCTCCAGAAGCGGATGAGCCAGCAGCTATTTTCGCGAAGTTGGGAGCCATATTTTACTTGCCCGTAGAACCCAGCCGCAAAGAAATAAAGAAAAAGATAATATTAGATCTAGATCTCACTGCAGAAGATTAGATCTAGAACTTAGCCGCCTAGATCTAGATTTAGCCGCAGAAGATTAGATCTAGAATCCAAAATGTACAAACAAACTTATTCACTCAAAATTTTCAGATGCCAGTGACTAACCAGATCTCACCTAAACAGCGAGTGCGGATCAGATCGCCACATCCACTATAAATAAATAACCAAAACCCTTCGCGGCAGATCGAAAATGGTTGCACAGATGATCATCTAAATCAAAGGATGATGGCTCTATCAGAATCATCAGTCTGCCGCACAGACGGTCATCTATCCTATGTACATGAAAATGAATTTCTAAAGCTGAGCATGGGAATGCCTGCCTCAGCTAGATCATGAAAATGTTATGAATATAATGTATTGTATTGTATCTTATTACAGGTTACCTTCCAGTTCAAAAAACCTCAGATCCTCATGATAAAGCATTTCACCTGACATCAAAAGATTAACGACCTCATGCTTTAGGGGGAAACTGTTATAGACATTTTTGGGCACTACAACCCCAATCATATATGTCCATAAACCAAGGGCTTTTAAGTCCCTAAAAGTGTTGTTTCATGCCCTAAAGGAACAAGGTCAGCTGATTACATCATCTCCCAGAACTTCTCCACAGAAAACTGCTTAGAACTGGTCAAAACTGGACCATACAGGCTGCTCAGTGCTAAGGGTGCGATGCATCTCACCTGCCCAATGTAAAAGGTGCGATGCATGCTGGAAAGCCCTTCTGTAGGGTGTGATGGATGAGAATGGACAAATGGCAGAGACAATTTGAGAGGTGGATGATCATGGAATCTTCCAAAAACTTCTCTTGTGACACTTGCCTCTCTGAATTCGCCTAGGGATGAGTAAGAGATCATCAATCTCCAAGTGGAATCAAGAACTATCAGAGAGAAGACACTAATCAAAATCCCAGAAGCTGACTCACCTCCCTGCAATCATTTATATATGGATCCCTCATCCCAGAGATCCAGAGGCTAGAATTTTATATCTTGTAAGGAAGTGTTGTTTGTTTCCTGGCGGAATATCATAGTGTTGGGTGACCTAAGCTTTTCATGAGGTGAAGAAGGGCTTTCATGCTGGGAGGATGACACTGGGTCAGATCAATGGGTTGTAATCCTCTCTTCTAATCTTTACATCAATAAAGCTATTCAAGTTTTCCTCCACATTCTTGTATGTCTGATAGTATATGCATTTGTGTAGTCAATATATATCTGGTCGTATATTGCTTATTATTGTAGATCTCTGCACTTTGAAGGTATTATGCTGCTTTGACTTTATAGGTACTCTTTGAAGCGGAGTGGTCGAGGGAGAAGCGGCAAAGACCTGTCGGTGAGGAGAAGGAACAAGCAAAGAACTGAGCGAAAGATCGAGGTTGGTATGCTTTGATCCTCTCCTATCTACTTCTCATAAAGGAAAACGAAAGTAACTTTAATCTGTTTGTTTCTAAGATATCTACCTGTCTTAGTGGGACTAGCAGCTCTGCATAGACACTATATTTCCCGATAACAATAACAGAACCCAAGAGTAGGGTATATTGGAGATTGGAATATTAGAACCTCGGAGCAAGTCATATCGGGATATCAAAATCTAAATTTCATTGAAATATTAGAGGTCAAGGCATATTAGAATATTACAACTTCTTAACATCCATATTTTGAGAAGTTACAATATTCATTGCTGCGAATATTTTTAAAGTGCCGAGGGATGCTTAGTAGAATTAAAAAAGGATTTTGTTTCAAAACCAAGGCTAATTGGGACTCTTTCTCTCTCCTCCAGTAGGAGATATGGTGGCATGTCATTGGCTCCGAGAAGCTGAAGTGGCAATTTATGTCAGCATTATGTGATAGTACAGTGGAAACATGGAATCTTGTTTTGGCACTTTCTGTGGTCCAATGGTGAAAATCAAGGTGGCACATGTCGCAACTCAGGAGTCACCATATGTAGAAGTGATGTCAGCATATTAGAGGTCAGTATATTGGAGAATGAGGACATCGTAACTCCTGTGAAAATGGCATTTGGAAAGTTGCGATATATAAGGGCTTTGATATTATCTAGCACATGGTTTTATAGAGGTCAAAGGAACCAAGGGATAAACAGAGGGAGCTAAGACACAATTGAGACTTTGCAGAAGTTACAATACAGATGGGCTCTAATATAAAGCTACATTGGTAAGCTAAGTTGATGGCCACAGGCCCAGTCATACGAGAAAGTAAACACTCAAGGAGATAAGTGCCAAGGGGGCTAAGGATATTGGGGCTGTGTAATATTGTAAACATTTCGTTTGTTTAAGTTATGATATGAGGGGGTTCCAATGAAACAAATACAGTGAGTTAAATGGATGAATGGGTCGGGAGATGAATATTAAATGCATATTAGTGGAGTTGGTTTATGAAGTTAGCTTTATCTACAGAAGGCATAGAGACAAGGGAACGAGGAAAAAATTTAACAAAGAAGAAATGAAGGCATGGAGAAAGAAATCACCTGCTTCACATGCACATCTGGTAGATCTAAATGAGGAACAAAGTGGCCATTCCTAAGTGTTGTCAAGCTCTGTGGAGCAATGAATAAGAATGAGAGTCACGATAGAGTGTAAAATACACCTGATATTAAATTCTCGATATGGAGGATTATGCATAGATTTAATGGATAATCCATCATCCCATCTTTGTGTTTAAGTCCATGGTAGATCTCAACCAGCAGATGCAATAGTAGTAGGAGGAGCCATACTGAGATACACTCAGGCAGTATGGACATAGGCAGGAGAGACATCATTGTGTAGTGTGCATCAGAGGATGAAAATCATCGAGTAATTATGGGGGAGAATAGCATATTGTTGAAGTGCTAAGGTATGAGAGCTATGAGAGTATAGAGTGTGTTGAGTAGTGAAAGTAGAGGGATTGTTGTGAGAATATCAATGTAAGAAGAGCTTAAGATTGTGCAATAGAGAGCCCGTGGGAGAGAAGGCAGAGTGTTGAGGATATTTTTTTGTGAGAAGTGGGAAAAGAGAAGTTGTATGAGGCCAAGGGGAGTTTGTGGAACAATAGTTGACTGAGAAAAAAAGTTGTTTTTGCAATCAACCTCATTGGTATTTTCATAATTGTATATGCCTCTGTTTTAGTTTGAAAATTGTATGAAATAGTAGAACAATGGAAAGAGCAAGTTGTATCCTGCATTCATAAGAGGTTGGTGATTCTTGGCACGTTGTTTCTTTATAACCTAAGGGGGTTGGTGCCTCCTATGAGTGGGTTCTCACAAAACAACTTATGTAATTAAGTAGGTGCTTAATTTACATCATAAACAGACAACACTTTTGTGGTTTTTTCCCTCGGTTCCCAAGTGAAAACACTAGTGTCAAAATGTGTGTGATGCTCATGTGATTGGTTGTATGAACATATCAATTCTCTCATAAGTAATAGGAAATAAAAAGGGCTAAAATAATATTCATGAAAATTATTTAACAATCTCATTATTACTAATCCCACCCCCCTGAGGAATTCCTTATTCAAATAGAGATTATGAATTGCGTAGTTGAAAGGGGTAACTACTAGCCATGATTATGCAGATATTCCCCTGAAGGAGAGAGAAAAATGACATATCTAAGTGCTAGGGAAGGAAGGAATGTAGATTGGATTGAGGGGAAGCTAGATCAGTGAAAACTAAGTGCATAAAATAAACATGAAACATGAAAAACTAACATGCATAAAATGACTGAGCAACAACAATTGCTAGTGGGAAAAAACAAGAAGTTTATGTGACACTTAGAAAATGTGAACAATGGAATGAACCAACACTTTCCCAAGATAATAATAGTAAAACATTTGGCAACCATGAAAAGAAACAGGAAAAATAGCACTCATAGAAGCAAAAGCGACAAAAGCAACACAAAAAGCTACAAAAAGTGACACATGCACAACTCACCAAGTAAATAGCCGCAAAATTAGCCGAAAGTTCCTTGATCTCATTGAGAAGGATAAAAATCTAGTATTGAATGCGGAAATGATCACTAGAGACATCTATTAAATAGATCTAGTTGGGTTAGGTTTTATGATGTACATGCCTAAAATCAAGAGTCACTTGTATGAAATTCATAATTAGCAACCTAGTGGACCTAATAAGAAATTAATTAGGAAATCCATATTTTTTAGGGATGAAAGCTTATCCTTTTCTATGAAACTTCCTATTCACACTGAAACAGAGGACTACATAATCAAGGGATTTTGAAATCCCTTGCCTCAATGAATTATACAGTTTCTAACTGGAGGACGAGGCTTAGTGAAAATTTTTGAGCTCAATGACTACCTGCCTTCCAAGATTGCGTAGTTGTGAACCTCAAGGTGCTAGCATAGTTTCCAAAGACAGTGGAATACATAATCCCAAGAGGGAAGGAAGGAAAGAAGTGCAAGATCAAGGAAGGAAAGGCTTGTGTTAGAAAATGGTCATTTAAGATCAAACTAAGTTATGACAGGCTCTACATGCAAAGATAAGTCTTCAAATTCAGACAAAATATGTGATGGCATTGAAATATGGGTCCTTGTGGATAGAAGGTAGGCTCCAAAATTAAGGCATGTGAAAATTTTTTGAGGGGAGTTGTAGTGGCTATAATAGAAATATAAACAAATCCATTCACATGAAACTTTTCTTACAAAATGTGGCATAGGAAGGTCTTCAATAAGGACATTGGTATGGATTTATGGAGAGAATGAAATGAAATAAAATTTATAAAAAAAACATAGAGATACAATAAATCTTGAATTATGTTCGTAAATGGAATGTGTTGAAATTATAAATATTGCAGAATGAAACAAACTCACTCAAATGGTGGTAGCTTATCTCTAAGAAGAGATGTGACAACTATGTGCATTCACCAAATATTATTACAATGAGGATGAAAGATCGTGTTTAACATAAATTAGTAATGAGGAAACCCTCAAAATTCAAAAATATAACTTTTCGAGATGAAACACCAAAAGATTTGTGGCCCCAATGGGGTTAGTTAGTACATCAAATTGTTGGGGTTGTAACTTTTGCATACAATGTCAGTTTGGTGTGCTCGTCTACTCATTGGAAAGGTATAGCTAAGAATAAAATATTATGACCAATCCCAAGCCATGCATATGTCTATATACTAGGCCCTTTCCATGTCAACAAAATATCATTTAGGGCCTCAAAACGGTCCTGCAAATTTATGACCCAAAAAACTATAGAAAAAAATGTGAAGATGGACAATTATGCTTTGAGCTAGTCGCATAGGTGGGTGGCCACTTATATCCACCTATATTAGTCCTCCCCCCTTAGGAAGAAATGGTATCCATTGTGTTGAGGGCCCCATTATATGGGGAAATTTGTATTCATATTGTCCTTGGGTGAGTTGCTTGCCTTGGTGAAAGAGATACCCTTCTTTGACAACCTAGTAAACACAGATCCTATATTGGCGAGTGACCTTAACCTATGATTCCATGATATTATTAATGGTTTCCTATTCCATGTAGTTAGGGTTTCTCTCTGTAATTTCCAACTACTCTACTATCTTTGATGTGTCTAATAATGGTAGAAAGTATGGCTGAACGAGATCTATATTGAACACTAGGTGTAAGCTAAGGAAGGTGGGAATACTTAGCTCAAAATCATTGTCATTCATAGTCTTGGTGATGGTGTAAGGTCCATAGTGATGTGGAAAAATATTTCAATGGGGTCTTCTAAGGTTTTCTTTCTACAAATGTAACCAATCCTTGTCTCCCACCTACACTTTTTGTGGCACCTAGTGTTGATCATGGCACTACTGGTACTTAGCATTAGCTTGTTGTAAAATATCATGTGCCTAATGAAGAATGTTCTAAATCCATTGAACAAATTTGGTGGTATTTTTAGCCTTAGAGTGAGCATGAGAAGACTCCACCAATGGGTAGTGCTACATCAATAGGACCCAATAGTTGAAATTATAGGCCCACATGAAAAGGATTATGGTTGGTTGAACTATGGAAGGCTTTGTTGTAGTTGTGTTGAAAATAGGAGATACTTTCATCCCATGTGTGTAGAAGCTTGGAGTTGTACATATGAAAGATATGCATGATAATCATGTTGATGAGCTCTATTTGGCCACCACTTTGGTAGTGGAAGTAGTGGATTTGATGACTTTGGTGTCCAATAATGACCAAAGTGTCACCCACTACGTGCTTAGGAATCTGTTGAGGCCTCAACAACTCCCCTTATTATTTCTCAAAAATAAGGGGGCCCTCATGTAAATTTTGAAAATATTGCTTTGGTTTGCCTTTGTCTTCCTATTTTGGGTTATTCTTGGGTTTCATAATTTTCCATTTTTGATATTTCTATTGTGTTCTCCTCATCAAGACCTTCCTACAAATACGAAATTTTCCTTATTTCGATTCCCACATTAAAAGTTATGGTTGTTTGAATTTTTGCATTTTTCCATTTGTTTGATGAGGTGGCATAATATGTTGTAGCACACCTCACATGGGAAAAAAATTATAGGTGTCATCTCTACATTGACTGCCATGTATAATTGCATCCTATCCAACTTAGAATCCAAGCATTCTTTTCCACCTTCCACATTGCATTATTATATAGAAAACACACCATCATTTATCCATGATAGCATCTTACCCACATGCCAGGTATGCCATCTCATTGCCCATCCACTCCTTGACGCGAACCATTTCCATTTTTTGGTGATGTTGTGATGGTGTTGTGGTGGGAAATGACTTAATATCATATTAATTTTGTTCCACCTCACCATTGCACCTCAGAATCTGTTGAAATATGGCAACAAGAATATTCCAATTTAATTTGTCCTTGAATTAAATTGTGAATTAAAATTGAATTTAGTCTTAACAATTACTTGGAAAAAATAAATTAATTAGTTGGATAAATTCAAGTTATAAGTCTTTCTGAAGTCATGCAAGAGTTATCCCTTAAATTAAGGAGATAAGATTGAGTTATATTTTAGTTGTAATTAGTTAACTCAGTTTACTGAATTAAGTCCAGTTGAATTAGTTCCAAACTGTTTGAGGAACTAATAATAAGTTAACAGTCAGTAGATGCATTAATGCAGTCAACTAGTGCTACTAAAGTTAACTAAAGATTCCCTCATTAGAAACTCATGCATGTCTATTCTGAGAAAGACCCAGTTGAGATTAATGTTCAAGGATAGTGTACTATCAGTTGCATGTGTTTTCTCATGGAGAAAAATCATGCATGCAATCAAGGATTCATCCTTGAGGATTACGCAGTTTTGAAGGCTAGTTTCCCACTTGGTAATAGGCAAAATCATCCATAAGGAATAGCGCAAGGAAATAGGAGCTAGCTTCAACTAATGCACAAGATTTGGTTGAGTGGAAGAAGTGTGTGGCGAAGGTGAGACAGATCATCCTTGAGGGAGTTCAAGACCATATTGTCTCGAGTCTCCATGGGAAGGATACTACATTTTCAATGTGGAAGACATTGAAGGACCTCTACCAGAACAGTAGCAACCAGAGAAAATTGGTGCTCAAGGATAAGCTTTGAAGAATCAAGACGGAGAAGGGTACTATTTCCACATATTTGAACAAGCTCACCACCTACACAGATGAGCTTGGAAGTTTGGTAATAACCATTGCCGATGATGATATGGTGAGCCTCACTCTCCTTGCCCTTCCAAAGAGTTGGAATAGCTACCAGGACTCTATGAATGGAAGGGAGAAATTGTCGGATTGTGAATGACTGTGGTCGGATCTTATGCAGGAGGAGATCAGGAGGAGCACACAAGATGGTTCTTCATCCAACAATGATGATGAAGAAAATTTAGCTTTAGCAAGCAAGGAAAGGAAAGGGAAGGTGAAGGCTTCCCATTTCAAATCGAATTCTTCTCATGGAGGGAAGAAGGGTGACATGTCTAAAGATGCTTTAATTCTCACAAGATGGGACATTATGCGACTAATTTCCCATCAAGTAAGTCCAAGAAGGGATCCTCGGAAGGATCAAAAGGTGAGGCATTAGCCTCTCAGTTCGAAATGGACTTTACCCTCATCGCATGCATGGTGTCATCGATGATGGGTTGTGTTTGGTATCTTAATAGCAGAGCCTCATTCCACATGATTGGTGATAAAAATTTATTCAGTTCCTTGGAGGAGAAAGACCTCAAGATGCGTATAGAGATGAGTGATGAAGGTATAGTGTTTCAGGAGTGGGCACAGTTTCTTTTCAAAGGGAGCATGGATCTCCTCTCAACTTGACAGATGTGATGTATGTGCCCAGACTGAAGAAGAACATGGTATCGGTCGCGATGTTGGAGGACAAATGCTACGATGTTGTATTTAGTAAAGGAAAGGTGTTCCTAAGACACATAGCCACGGGTCAGACCAAGAGGATAAGGATTCAGGTGAAGAATCTCTATAAACTAGAGGTATATGATCGTGCAACGTTGAGTACGAAAGCAGAATTGGTGCAATGCCAAGACATTGGTGAGTTATGGCACAGGTAGTTTGTCCATTTGCATCATGGGGCTTTGAAGATAATTTAAAAGATATCTACAGGACTTCCCAAAGGTAAACTTGAGCAATTTGACACATGCAAAGGTTGTACCTTGGGAAAGTACACCAAGTCTTCCTTTCATGATTGAGATAGTCAAGTAGAGGCTGTCTTAGAGTGAGTTCATATTGATTTGTGTGGACCATTCTTGACAGCATCCACAACAAAGCAAAGGTATTATGTGATTTTCATTAATGATTATTCTCGTAAATGCTGGATTTATTTCATGCACAAGGACCAAACCTTCACAAAGTTTTGTGAGTTCAAAAATTTGATCGAAAAAGAGTTAGGGAATAAGATCAAGGCATTGAGAAGTGACAATGGTGGAGAATATGTCTCTCAAGGGTTTAAGGATTTTTTTGTAGTGAAAGGAATTAAACGAGAGTTGACGACACCTCATAAACCACAGTAGAATGAGGTGGCTGGGAGGAAGAATAGAACTATTGTAGGGGTAGCATGGGCAATGCTACATGACCAAGGCCTACCACTTCACTTGTGGACTAAGGCATGCAACACAGCAGTCTATTTGCAGAATAGAAGCTCGCATCGCATACTTGGGATGAAGACACCAGAGGAAGCTTTCTCCAGTAAGAGACCAGATGTGGGTCACTACAAGATCTTTGGCTCATTGGTATATTTACATGTGACAAAGGATGCATGGAAGAAGCTTGAGCCGATAGCAGAGTTGGGGATATTTGTGGGGTACACTGATACACCTCACAACTATCGGGTGTACTTACCTACCAGTTGGAGGACAGTGGTTCACAGAGATCTCAAGTTTGATGAGTATAAGGCCATGCGAGTTTCCCTTGAGAGGGAGCTCCAGATATAGGCTATGGAGGAACTATTGGTTCCTGAGGAGGAGGAGTCTCAAACTGATCTGGATAAGCCACATGCAGAGGTTCCAGGAATGGACACATCCACTCAAGCAAAGTCTTCGAGAGAAGGACGGAAGCACACAAGAGAAGCTGAAAAATTGTTGGAGGATGCGAGAGAGAATGTGGGAGCACCATCTTCTCAGCACAGATAGAGGAGGTCACCTGAGAGGTACACTGGATATATGGCCCTTGCTGGGGAATGTGTTGAGACTGAGCCATCTTACTTTGAGGAAGCATTGCAGCAGCCGATTTGGGTTGATTCTATGGTGGAGGAATATGACTCCATAGTTCGTAACAGTGTTTGGGATGTAGTTTTGAGACGAGAGAGTAAGTCAGTTGTGAGTTCCCATTGGCTTTACAAGGTAAAGAAAGCTGTTGATGGTAGTGTGGAGAAGCATAAGGCAATATTTGTTGCCCATGACTTTTCACAGGTCAAGAGGATCATGTTGTTGCAGTATATTTCGACAGAGGAGCAAGATACTAACATTTTGACAAAGGCATTGTCAAAGTGTAAATTTGAGTTTCATAGAGACAAGATCAAAGTGGCAGATAATCCCTTTCTTGTTGAGAGGGAGTGTTGAAATATGGCAACAAGAATATTCCAGTTTATTTTGTCCTCGAATTAAATTGTGAATTGAAATCAAATTTAGTCTTAACATATACTTGGAAATAATTAATTACTTTATTTTAAATTAATTAGGTGGATAAATTCAAGTTAGAAGTCTTTCTGAAGTCATGCAAGAGTTATCCCTTAAATTAAGAAGAAAAGATTGAGTTATATTTGAGTTGTAATTAGTTAACTCGGTTTACTGACTTAAGTCTAGTTAAATTAGTTCCAAACTATTTGAGGAACCAATAGTGAGTTAATAGTCAGTTGATGCATTAATGCACTCAACTAGTGCTACTCCAGTTAACTGAAGATTCCCTCGTCAGAAACTCATGCATGTCTACTCTAAGAAAGACCCAATTGAGATTAATGTTCAAGGACAGTGTATTATTAGTTTCGTGTGCTTTCTCATGGATAAAACGCATGCATGCAGTCAAGGATTCATCCTTGAGGATTGCGTAGTTTTGAAGGTTGGTTTTCCACTTGGTAATAGGTAAAATCATCCACAAGGAACATCGCAAGGAAATAGGAGCTTGGAGGGCAGAGAGGAAGGTTGGAGAGAAGCCAAGATTACATGTGGGATGGCTAGATGTGAGAGCTAAGGCTTTCTATAATTCCTATGTATACCCACCATGTATGATAATACAATAATGTGGGGTTTTATCTGAGACTTTCCCCAAAGTATTTTCATGTGTATTGTGCCATTGATTCTTCTTCTTCTGGTTATATTGTTCAGCTCGATCTTTAAGATTCTACAAATTGATAGTAGAAGTAGGTTATAGTATTCTGCTTTGATTTATATTGCATTATTGGGTTAACCTATCACAGATATTCTATAGAATCTACATGGGTTCCATGATGCACCATATGTTAACTGGGGCTTTTCAAGTTTGAGTTTATACCTAACCTAATTTTATCAAATAAACGTAATCAAAATGAGTCTCTCATTTTTGAGCCCGAGGTAGGTTGGCACAATGGCGCGAAGATAGATATTTTAATCCATTAGAGCTTATATAACATACATGATTTGTTTTATTTTATTTTATTCTACCTACCACCTCCACGTACACTTTACCACAAATTTAACCATAGTTTGGTTCCACTACACTACATCCTAATTGGGGTTTATTGCTATGAGTTTTTGAGTGCTACTGGAATGAGTTTCTAATTATTTTGGCGCAATGGTATGATCTGAGAAGGTGATGAAGTTTGTTGTCACTTTTTCTAGAACATGTAGAAAAAGTGCTTCAGGAGATATAGACAGCTTCCTAGAGACAACCTCTGGGTTGATTATAGACCAGTTCCTAGGAAATCTTAGATGGAGGATTGCTTTGGAAGTTTATCAATGAGGCTTTCTACTACAGTCGAATTATCATGTAGTTGGGAAAATAGAATAAAGGGGGCTTGGTTCAATATCCATTCATCAAGGTAGAATCAAGACAATACATGGATCCAAATGTTTAGGGGGTAAATCGGGCCAACCTCAAAGAGAAATGTTTGCTTCTGGTGGCAAGCAAACAACAACAGGCAACTTAATATTGAAATTGTAGTAAAGTGAAAAGGAGAAAATAAAGGAGGGAATTCAGTATGTAGGGTTGATTGCAATGCAGAATCCTAAGCCACGATGTTTTAGCAGAAATATGGAAGAGGGAGGAGATGAAAGAGCAGAAAGAGTGGAGCAAAAATTAAAGTTTCATGCCATATACCTCATGGGTACCTTTATCACCAAATAGCATGAGTAAATTTGTGATCACACAATTACTACAGTTTAATTGAATAACATAAGTAAATATGTCTTGAAAATAGGTATTGTAGGTTATAGACTAACACAAGTAAATCTCTCTTATACACATGTATTGTTTGCTATTTAGCAGTCTAGAAAAATCCATGAATCAGAGAGAAATCGATAGCTTCATTACACTATTTCAGAGAAAGAAAAACACATATGAAATGAGATTTACAAAGAGGAAACATATTGTGCATTGATCTTCCTGGAATCACCAGAATATTTTCATTAATACTTGAAGGGTCCTAATAACTAGTCCATTACATTTAGTAATGTATCGCTATGGTCCCTCATGAACAGAAAAATAGAACCAAAGTGGAATCACAGAATTTGGACCACTACGAGTGCAGAATTATGGAACCTCTATTAAGTGTTTCTTCACCCTATTTATAAGGAGAGGGGGAGCTTGGAATCAATAGTTACAAAAATCTCAGAAAAGGGCCAGTTGTCCAATTGACTATCTATCTTGGTGTGCCAAAATGATTGTAAAGGATTTGATTCCTTTTGTTATCACAAAACCAGTACTGAAGGGCTGCTGATCAGGTAGACTCTGTGTAACTATTTCAGACCAAGCTTTTGACTAAGGATTAGCCTCCCTAGCCTGAGAGGGCTCTCTCAAGAAAAGGTTATTGATTTTGAATGTTGATAAGAGGGCTAACTCTTGTACAATAGATTTAATGAAAGCATAACTGGTTGGAAACACACCAAAAGATATCTCATTGGGCTATGGAGTCTATAATATCAAGTAAACAAGAAAAACACAGTGAACTCATAGAAATCAAGGCTCTTAGCATTACAAGTCAAACATATTCCACCACACATAGCTTGCTGTATACACAGGAAGTCAGAGCATATAAGTATGAATTCTGAGTGATTGCATACAACAAAACCATAAAATAACATAAGGTATAACACATCATCACTTCATTTGACCATGACAATCCTTCGAGAATCTTGAGAAGAGAATAACTCTGTTTAACTATTACTGTCAAAAAAGATCTTACAATGGCCCAAAACAACACACTTTTTCTATTAAGTATCCAACCCTTTCTACATTCTAATCTAAGCCTTTTATAGGCAAACAAACTTATCCACCTCGAGCTTCCTCCTCCAGCATGAGGGGAGCCTCGAAGGTGGCTATTCATTATCCCTATCTAGTGCCTAACTAATTTATTAATTACAACATGTCTAAACTGAAATCACAAATGGTTTTCATTTAATCAAAATCCTAAATCTTTGCTCCTTGTCGCATGATGCTTTTCTGGCTCTTGACACATGTCCTTTAGCTGTTTAGGTTGAAGTATCTTTGAAGGAGAGTACATAGAACGAACTAGCTTTGGATTCTAGTTACGTGTATGCTTATTAATTGATCAAGAAGAATGCTCTGTTTTCACGGTCTTTGTTTCCCACATTCTCCCAAAGTATAGCAGCCTGTTCCCAAATCTTTTAATAACCCCAGACATGGAATGCTGCCATGTTTCAGATGTGCTGTAAGTGATATTAATAGACAGGTGCTTCTCTTCCTCAACTCCCGCTCCCAATATCACACTAGCTGCTCTGCACTTTAAAATCATCACCTACAGCAGTTTCGTAGCGCGCTACGAAACTGCTGTGTGATTTAAAAAATACACTCTTCCTCTCTGGGTTTCTAAATAATCATCAGTGTTCATGACTTAAGCACTTGATTGTTTTGAAAAGGTTTGCTTACAACCAATATTTCTCCTGAGGAAAAACTTGTCTCCTCTGTTAAAAGACTCTTGGAATCTCCCACATCATCCATGTAAGGCAATTTACTGCGTACTGGACCATCCACAGAAGGTGAATAATAATGTCTTGATCCTTCTGTTGGTATAGAACAAAGCCTTCGCATATGAGTTCAATTCCCCATAAGAACTGTTAGAACATTCTTAAAAGGTGCGCGTTAATCTCTTGAAGCATCAATCTATTATAGAGGGTTGTGTCTTTTCTCAAAAATTCCATTCTCTAATGTCAAATATAGATGGAAAGAGACTGTTGGAAAATTTCAACATTGAATGCTTAGACTACCAATGAATGTGACATTGGGAGCTCAAACCTTCCTTGAATGGGCCTTTTGGTCATCTAAAATCAACTGTGGCCACACAATAGAAACCTCTGGGATCACCATGAAATCTGCTCATCAACTTATTTCAAAAAGTTCATGCTTCCTTTTTTCCTTCCTCTACAACCTTAACTCCATCTCTATTGATGGCTTCCTTTAGATATGCTTATTGATGGGTTGCTTTCAGCAGATGAGTTTATAACAAGTCTCGGTTTGTGCTTTAACTTTGTCAAGTGAAGCTTTCTTACAGGATATAGTAACTGAAAGTTGGGAGGTTTCATTTTGAGAAACTTCTCCAGTTTCCAAATCTTGAAAAGAGGCAAGCTTCCATGATCACTCTTTCTTCATCATCTATAGAAATTGAAACTCGAGCAAATCTAGCCAAAGTACAATCAGGAACTCGGTTGCCTGTGAGAAATACTGCTACAGTATTACTACAATTTCTGTCAAGGATGGTGTCACTGCTTTTATCTCGTTTGCCTACTAGAGTGGGAATGATCATTGGCATCTTCAGTGATGTCATTTTGTGTGAATCCTTCGAACCTAATGATGTTTTTATCACCAGCATATGAGTTATATGTGAGATCTAAATGATGAGGCTAAATAAAAAAAAAAAAGGTCCCCTTGTGCCATCATGTTCTCCAGAAAACAAGGCGGAATTAACAACTCCATCGGTGCTAGCCAATATCAAAGGCTTCCTTTTTCCATCCATTGTCAATGCCTCAGCCAGACCTAGGCTCGATATGCTCATTTCTTAATAAACCACCCCAAATTACACTAAGCAACAATATAGCAGCTATCTGCTTTTAGAGCTTCAGAGTATTTCTAAATTCTTTCATGGACATTTTCTACAAGTTTGAAACTGGTCCCAAGGTCTGTCAAAACAATTGCCACGTACTCCGCAGCAAGCTTGTATGTAGGATCCACTACAAGAGCTTTCTTATACGCCTCTGCTGCTTCTAGCAAGTGCTCTTTATCTTGTTCTTACCTCCGCTTCTTCAGCGCATCATACATGGATACCTTTACCTCAAAAGATTGTTTATCACATGATGTTGACAGCATAGAATCGCTAAGAAAACGTTGAGCAATTTCATCAGGAATCCGTTTGTGTGAAGACGAGTTGTTTTCCCTTGTATAACAGAGTTGCAAGAACGCATCTGTTTCATTATACCCTGAACCATGTCGAAAATGCTTCTGTACAGCAATATATGCTAAGTGAAACGTGTCCAAATACTCCTTCCTTCCAAAAGGTATGTAAGCTTTTAAGAGGCAAACGTTAAAGCTTAAGATTGCCAAGTTCTTCAAGTGAATCGTGGAGAGCGCTGAGCAGTCATATAAATTCACCATATAATCGAACAACTGCCTTTACTCGACATAGCCTGCCGTGTCAAGATGCCCTTTTCTTAAATTCAATGTATGCATGCACAATTTGGCGCGTGGCAACCTTTGAACATCTGGCAGCTATAACGGCGCCACAATAACTTGAACATGATTAACTACTTCTCTGCTCTGGCGTTCAAACATTGCTGATAAACCCCCGTCATTTACATTACTAAAATGCATATCAAAACAAGATTCATGAATCTGCTCACACTTATTCCAGAAAGAAACAAAACCACCATTACATTAATGACATCAACAGGTCCATTACTTGAAATAAATGCAGTCTCTGTTTTACCCAGATTTCGCATGTCAAAGTTAATTTCGGGACAATCTTAAAACCAGCAAACATCGAAGTGGCTTCAACTGCATTCCTTACATCGCCTTTCTCAAGTGGTGCCGTGCACTGTTCTCCACTTTTTGCACCAAGTCCCCTCTTCTTGAAAACATGACATAAGACAAAAACATTCTTTTAGTAACTCAGCCGGGGCCTTGAATGCCCATTTTAATGATTTGTTTCTTGACATCCTTTCACTGTTTTTTATACAGCAGTTCCGTCCTCCAATCTGGCCTCATATTTAACCAAAACTTGGATTTGAAGGAACCTGCTAAAGAGGATGAAGAACACGTGAATCATTGTTTGGACAACAAATTAAATCTGTGGGGAAATCAGCTTCGGATTTGTTCAGAATTTTGGAACTATCCTTATATTAGAAGCAAGTCCTCCTTTGGTGAAGTAGAGCCTTGAATTTGTAAACCAGATTTCCTCTTGTAGAAGTACAGATCACAGATTAATAGCAGATTTGAAGTCACCATTGAAAAGCATTTCTTGAACATTCAAAGAGGTGTTGAAGATATTGTTTTGAGCATAGCTGAGCTTGATGACATTGTTGAGTAGTCTATTAAAGGACCCCTGAAGCATTTTTATAACACCTGATGTTTCGCCCTATATGTTTTTAGGCATGCTAAATGTAACTCAATATCAAAGGCCAGTTGAAGTGGATCAATGACTAAAGCATAATCTTCAGACAAACAGAACGCTGACAGAAGGCCCATATGCTTCAAGCATGCCAGCTGAGAACATAATACTCTCTATAATTTGTGGAATTTTAATAGATTTTTTGTCTGGAGGATTCAACACAAAAACTCTTGCAAGTCTCCCACATTAGTATGTACATCTTTCACAATCACCCATGAGCCAGAATTCAGAGATAACTCCCTTAATGTACTTGATGCCAATCCCACAATAGCTGCATCATCATAGGGTGCCTCCTTGGACATACTGTCATTGCTCTCATCAACATTCCTGGAGGGAAGCAAAACTCTATACAATAAACATGCTAGGATTTGGACCTTCGCTGAAAACTCGAACCAATTCCCAATTTCGTAGCACGCTACGAAACCACGCCAACAGGTAGCGCTGCGAAACTGCTAAAAATAATTCTGGCGCTGCGAAAACACCCACTCTTTAAGCCAGGCTAAAAATTTTTGACTACACTATTTTCAGTGATAACACCTTTCTTGAAAGTACACAAAAATTACAGAATAATAGAAAAAGTAAAATGAAAAGATGATGGAGGAAGTATCCATATGCCATTTCTGATATTGCCCCTGATCAGGCCATGTATTTGCCTTGGTGTGCTTCTCTTGCTGCTCGATCAATTCCTATTGCTTTCGCCTTACTATTTGACTTCTCCACTCTCTGGAGTTGGTAGCGATCAATTTTGTTTGCTTGTTCCAAATAAGAACCAGAGATTGTCTTAGCAGTCCTTCACAATATGACAAAGTGGAGCTCCATGCTGAGCCATTAAGTCTTTCTGAGTCCCATATCTCTATTTTCTCTCTAAATTCATGCAAGTGAAGTGGTCAAATTCATTCCTATGGTTATTATTGTCCTAGGTTTCTTGTTACATAGGCTTCCACATACTCAACCCATGTCAATTTCCCATTGCTCCATGCCTGCATTCAATGCCTTAGCTACTGACCCATACACCTTCAAAGCTTTGTACCATACTATCAAGACATCACTGCATTAAGACTTTTAGTCTCAAAAACATTATAAAATAGTGAGCTCTGATGTCCCTTGGCCTCCTTTGGTTTAATGCCCTATTGCAATTCTCATCATATGACCAGGAGAAGTCACCTAGTGCTTAGACTTGAGTCACTAAGGCCCTTTTTTTTGGCTCGGTGGCTATTTTTCCTTTGTAAACAGTTTAGTGCCCCTAGTCCTATAAGTTCCTCTTGCTTGAGGGCCAGCCCTTATATTGGATCCCCACAATCAGCATTTTCAAATCGGGGATTTAACTTGGAGTGATGCGACATTTTAATTTTTCCAATCTCCAATCACCCTCTGTGCTTAGCCCTTGGTTTCTTTGGCTCTTTATGTGACTATAGGCCAGCCCCTGTATCAGATCCCCTTTATTGGTGAATCACAATCGAAGGTTTTACTTTGTGTAACAACATGCCTCAACCTGCAAACGCCGATTTGTGATCTCCGATGTGACATCATCCTCTGCCACATGTCACCTTGTGAGTGGTGACAATGTCACCCTATTTTGGCCCCCTATGACCCCTCAAAATGTTAAATCTGCATTCCATGTGTCCGTTGTACTTCCATGTCATGCTAACATTAGATATACCATGTCCCTTATCGGGACCAATCTTATGTTGCCACGCATCCCATTGGAGCAGAGAGAAGAGGCCCGGTCCTGCCTGGTTTTACGTCAAGTCCTTTGTTAACCTACATTAGGCCATCCCCTGTGCTTTAACATTGAAGGCACAATCTCAACGCTTTAACACTATCGGTGTTCGCTCTAGCTTTTGATTCTGGAGTCTATTCTAGGACTTCCACATACCATTGGAAAGCTAATTACGAGTACTATCCAATATAGATGGTCTTGTTTAGCTTTGAGAGATTTTGTGGCTTGGAAGATGGATTCATAATTCACTTTTATTTTTCACTTTCGGCAACTGAAAACACATTTTGCAATGAGTGACAACATTGGCTCCAATTGGGGACAGTGCCTTGCTAGAAAGGTGCTGAGAACCTACAAACCAATAGCCTTCACCATTAGCCATGGATTCAAGAACATAATTCATCTATACAACCAAAAAACCTCCATGGGAATTTATTTTCTGGGAGTTCTTTCCTCATAAAACTGAAATGTAGAAATACGAATTCTAACAAATGGAAATTAAATGCGCAGCTAGTGATCTTATTTATATACAACTCATACTTAGGTACAGGGCATCAATTCACCTAAGTGTGGTCAACCCTCCAATGAAACCAACCTAGCATCAAAGTACTAGACCTTATGCCTCCATGTTGCTAAAATTTAAAAATTAAAACAAGCATGCACCATGAATAGTCTTCAAACAAAAAACCTAATAGATGCTCTAGAAATAACCTATGATGCTGACCAAAGGATGTGCTCATGTAATCAGCTACAAGGTCATAGAATTGACAAGAAGAATTTGCAGCTACTGTATTTCCATGAAACATCTGCTAACCAATATCTTCTTGGTCAGGGAAGCCACAAATACTATTCAACTCCTTAGCCTTATATTTTTCAAGAAACATTTGTTGCTGGAAGCCTTCTCCCCACTTGCTAGTAAACCACTCCTTTTGAACATTCGTAACCATATCATCCTCCTTCCAATAATATGAATCATAAATTGGAGGAGGTTCTTGAACTTGTCCTCCAGGAGAAGTATGTGAATCATGGATTTTAGCCTCTTTGTTGACCTCATAGTGGGCCTCCTCTTCTTGCGTGTCTTCCCATGACTGGGATTTTGTGGATTTGCATCAGTTGACTCTCTATCAGATTCATATACATCATAAGAAGGAGAATAATCAAATTCGGCTGAATAAGATCTCTGAGGGTTTATTTGTAGCTTGATGATGTTTCCTTCTTTGCTTTCTTGATCATTTGGTGATGTTTCTTGAAGCAATTAGTAGATGTTTTCTTGGAGCGGAGGTCCACAAACATATTCAACAGGGTCATTAACCTCAATAATATCTTCATCATTGAAATATGCACAACATTTTTCAAATAGACCATCTGATGGATATAATCTTTTGAAATAATTATTGAATGCCATATGAAAATTCTTTAAGGAAGATATGCTGCCACAAGGTATTGTTCTGTACCAAATTCTAAAATCATCTTCTAAAGAGTATATGAACAATTTCACTTATGCATATTAAAAAGTAATACCTTGTTGTTCCATGCATTCATGAAAATCCTTAAGGTGTTGGTCTGGACTTCTATCTGTGTTTCCACTGAATCTAGGCAAATGGGTATTCCATTAGTGAAACGAATGGACATGCTTGGGATAAAAAAAAATAGAAGAAAAATCGAGTGTGGCAAATTGGTTGGCTAGGAATGCAAGAATGGCCATTTTAAAAACCCCCTAGGTGAGTGATCTCAGTTTCAAAGGTAATGAAATTTTTCAGTTGCTTTAGCATCAGAGTGAGTATGGGGTTGCTTGAAAGCCAAAATGATCAAATAGAGATATGGACAACGGAGTCACCAGGATGTTTACCATAAAATTGAAATAGTGCAGTCACCAAGGTGAGAGATATTCAAACCACACTTCCCTTGCTCACCTAACAGAGGGAATGTAAAAAAAATTCATACCCAAGGAAAAATATTATAATATGTTCCCTGACATCAGTGCCAGAAATATGTTGTCGCTTTATCTAACACCTATAGAAAAAGTGCTTCAAGAGATATAAAAATATTCCTATAGACATCCCCTGGGTTGATTGTAGACCAATGCCTAAGACATGTTAGATGGAGGAGTGCTTTGGAAGTTTATCACTGAGGCTTTTTGATGCAATCCAATTACCATGTAGTTGGAAAAAGAGAATAAAGGGGGCTTGGTTCAATAACCCTTCATCAAGGTAGAATCAAGCCAATACATGGATCCAAATGTTCAAGGGGTAAATCGGGCCAACCTCAAAGAGAAATTTTTGGTTCTAGTGGCCGACACAGAACAACAAGTAGCTTAATACTGACGTTGTAGTAAAGTAAAGAGGAAAAATGGAAGGATTGAATTCAATGCGTAGGGCTGATTGTAATGTAGAATCCTAATACATGATGTTCCAACAGAAATATGGAAGAGGGAGAAGATGAAAGAGAGGAAAGAGTGGAGCACAAATAAAGGATGTTACACAATAATTTGTCACTGTCTTCATCCCAGTCTTCCTACTGTGTCATGTGTCCAAAGTCATTCATGCTCATGATAGACAAATGCTCTCTGATGTTGCCAAATGACCAAATTTTCCTAAGTTATATGACTCATCGCATCTATTGGCTAAATAAATGCACTGAAGGGCGCTCTTAAACAGTCTGGAAGTGCTACCATCGTGGAAGTACACTTGATTCCCACGATGGTCTGATTTTATGTGCCAGCACGAGGTCGTTTCTAATCTTCAACAATGACCTGACTAGCTACGTTGTTCAATAGCGATGTTAGCGTAGAAGATCAGTTATGCCCCCGCGATGATCCAGATTGGGCAAATTTGTTCCAACAGTCGGCCTTCAAGATGAATCCAGACCTGGTTGTTGGCATAGTTTATGTTGCCCTCCTTTCTCTGGTATGGTTGTTCCATCATTTGTGCTACCTTCCTTGGAGATAAGCTCACTCTTCCACCTTTCATGGAGACTCCTTCTCTTATTTAAACTCTCACCATTGCTATGTGCTGCTAGTTTTTGGAATGGTTGTTGATAGTTGGCTAGTGGAGTAGTGTTGTTAGTGTTTGTGAGTTTGCTAGATAGCTGGTCTGAGTGTGACAAGTGTGGGATTGTTGATAGCTTGTGGAAGGTTGTGAAGTGCCCTTAATCTTGTGTAAAACTTGTGAGTGAGAGAGATTTGTATGTTGGGAGATTCATCTTCAAAGAGTGAATGCTTGAGGAACATGTTGGCTGGGTCCCTTCTGAGAAGGCTTGTGACGTTAAGACTTTGGTTGTAAGTTTACTCTTATTTCATTATTAATGCAATCAATGATGTTTTCCTATGTCTTGTATGTAATGTACTTGATAGCTCATGACTTCTTGACTTTGTGAGTAAATAGATCATTTTTGTTCTGGTTATGTGCTTTGTTGTATTTCCTTTGCATTGCTTCAGGTTGATTACTCGTTAGGAGAAGGAAGCAGAAGCTGGAGCAGCGCAACGGAACTCCATCGACCACCAGTTGAGGTAGGCCTCCAACTATGACTGTTTAAGGAAAGATATTGTTGATATGTCCTTGTTTGTGACTAGACCCACTCTAGGGCTAGAGGGGTTGCAATTGTTCATAGAGGGAACACTTTCCTGCATCACAAATTGGCGACTCCGCTGGGGAGATTTGGCCTTTGTTCTTTTCTTGTTTACTCTTGTCTTGATTTGTGTTTTGGTCTCTTTTGAAGTTTTGGGGATTAGTTACCAGTCTTCTGAGTTTCCTGGCCTGATCTGGGAACACCCCTATTTGATTGAAGGATTGATTGTCTTTGATTTGGGAGTTTTTGGTTCGCCTGTTACTGTTTTGAACATCATCGTGGCTTTAAATTTAACAGTCGCGCTGTCATCGCGTCCGCCCTTTTGTAATATCCTGTTCATCGCATTATTATGCCTAACAGTCGCGACGGTTCTGTAAATCGGACCATCGCAGAAAAGTCGTGTACTTCCACGCTGACATCGCTCTATTGCTGCAGCGTGTTCTTTATTAGTGCTTGTTGCTTGTGTATTACCCACGCTGATTGCTGTAGAATTGATTTTTTTAATTCTGCCTCCTGAGTCCATCAGTCCTGCTAGTCCCTTGCTCTTCTCACTTGTTTGATGACTTGTTTGTCACTATTTATAGGTTGAGGCACTCTCTTGTGAGCTTTGTTGAATGAATCTTGTTTTCTTACTTCTGTGACCTAGTTTCATTGTTGCAAGTCTCTTGGATTAGTTTCGCTTGGTTGCTTGTTTGCTCAAAGATTCATTTGCAATTTGCTGTTGGTTTGTGTTTGGTCAATTTAGTGTGTTCTAAATTGCTATTTAAAATGTCAATCCGGGATTCGTAAACTGACGAAGTGAAGTGTACTATATGTACAAGATAACCATTTCCTTAGTCTTTTGTCGTTTTTGAGTTTTTTAGTTTGTTTTTGGATTTATCTTTCCCTAATGTGTGATGGTGAAAATGAAAGTTAAGTATGGATGGTGATGGTGATTTCTATAGTGATTTTCCCAAACTTAAAAATGTTCAAAAAGAAATCTTTAAAACAACTGTAATGAAATCAATTCTTAAGAGGAAGTAAATGTATCAAATAGTGAACTAATGACAATGGCCCAGTATCCTTGCTGTTGAATGAAAAAGAAAGTAAAAACTGAACTTAAAGCAACTCAAACTAAAAGCAAAGCAACTAATTCACACTACTTCAACTCTTCTGATCCTTTACCCTTCAGCTCAATCTACCTTGTGGGAAGCAATCATGAACAAGTCAAGCAATATGATATCTAAATGACAAGAAATTAAATTGCATAAAGGAAACTAATCACACTACTTCAACTCTTCTGATCCTTTACCCTTCAGTTCAATCTACCTTGTGGGAAGAAATCATGAACAAGTTTAAGCAATATGATATCTAAATGGCAAGAAATTAAATTGCATAAAGGAAACTAATCACACTACTTCAACTCTTCTGATCCTTTACCCTTCAGCTCAATCTACCTTATGGGAAGCAATCATGAATAAGTTTAAGCAATATGATAACTAAATCACACTACAATAAGTAATATTCTGATTCCTTACTGATAGAGTCACTTGACTATAGAAAGAAACCATAAACAAATGAGTAGTATGATGTCTAAGTAACAGAAAAATAAATAAGAAAATCACAAGTTGAAAAAGGATAGTGTTGGAATTAAACTTCAGAAAATGGAAATTAGCAGGAAGGACAAGATGATCTCATATGTCAATAGTTATGAAAAAGATGAAAATTTACCCAAGCTGCCTAAGAAAACCTGCAGAAAATCATTGATCAATTGACAGCTATAAGGAAAACAGAAGTGAAAATGTAAACAACAGTGAATTAAAAACATCAAAACAACATGTTATATACAAGCTACTGATTATGAAAATAGAAACATAATGAAATCAAATGAGAACTATACAGGGCTTTAGTGCGCAGGGGCCCTCTGCCACCTCAGCCAGTCAATGAACAGTCACAAGAACGAGCTCAGAAAAGTAGTCTTCTCATGTATTAAAGCAACAGCAAAATATATAAAACAGAGTACAGTGGGGTGATAATAGCAACTGTTCAAAAATTACATCGCAAAAATCTCCTACACAGCGTTCATCAACGCATTATTTATAATGAAAAAGTGTTGAAACTAACTAACTGAATCCTATGCTATTAACTGCGTTGCCAGAGACACGTAGATCTCCTCAGCCGAGATCTAGCGTAACTGTCATCATGTCTATTAAATCTTCGAAGTGGTAGCTGTTGGATTCAGGTTACGGGGATGATCTCCAGGTGTGTCGATGTCTCCGCGAGCTGAGGACTGTGCCACATAAACTTTCACGTGCTCAAAACAGAGACGTGCCACCGCTAAATTCCTTGGTTGGCTTTGCCTTTGACCCTTGTTGACCATGACCTTCTATGGATGATTTGGCTGATTTGAAGGGACACGTTCCATGTACCCGTCACCTGTAGCTTGCCCATGTGGCTCGTTTCTTCATAGGACACCTGTAGCATAGCTTTTAACAAAATAGCTACGGAATCCTGTGTTGGCTGCGGAAACCTGTGCTGGCTGCGGAAACTGACAAGTTTCCGTAGCTGCCTGAACAAAAATCTAAACCAAACAACAGTCATAAGCATAGTTAGAAAACCATGTCAGAAGCTCTTTTTAGACTATAATGCAATGATTTAACAGCTTGATGGATGAAGTAAGTGGAAAAGGAAGGTTGAGAGGGTGTATAGGAAGGTGCAGGTTTGAGGCTCAACATACCCCCACTGTGAAGGTGTTGCATGTCCTCATGCAACCAAAATTTAGTTATTTCCCTCTAATCCATATGCTCTGAGGCTTCTGCTAGGACATCTAGCCCTCTTTTCTTCTTCTTTGATGCTAACATCATCCTGGGTTTCCTGACTAGACAATTGAACTTGAGATTAATCAATGCTCTGCTTAACTTTTTGCACTTTTTCTTCAATTTCCTATTTTTCTTTTTCCACAGTCCTAAATGGAGCATAGTGTTATCATGGACAATCTTGTCTACCTTGCTCTGCTCTTTGAGTGCTTCATTTTCCTGTTTGATATGCCTATTTAGGACTTCTAATTCAAATACTTCCTGTTTCAAAGACTAAACTTGTGCATCTAGTGGCAGAGTGGTACTCGGTCCTGCAGCTGATTGTTCTAAGGATTCCAGGTAGTTATATACCTCTTGCTGATTAGGATCTACCTCAGGTGTCTTTCTCGGACTAGGCTCAAAATCTGGTGGAGGAGGAGGACTGCTCTCTCTTTCCGGCCGAAAAGGGCTTTCATCATGTGGAGGACTTGGTTCAATGCTTGGCTGAGCTGGAGATTTCTCAAGTGTCTCTTCACCTAAATCAATAAAGTGAGGTTGTTTTTCTTGGGTTTTACTTCCCTTTCCTTTTAGCCTATTGCTCCTCCTTAAGTATGGATTAGTACTCTTTTCTTGTGCACTCTGTTTTCCTTTTTGCTTTTTCTTTGCTATAGCAGCAGCCTGAAGATGTACTAATATTTCTGACAGTGATTGATAATCCTCCTCTACGGATTGCTCAGGGGATGGATAGACTTCTTGAATGGTTCTTTTGCCTTTTCCTTTCTTCTGTTTCTTATTTTTAGCTCTATCTTCTTCTTCTTTTTGGACAGTTTCTTGAGTTTCTATAGTAGGGGAGTCTTGGACTGTAATGTTCTTTTCTTTCCTCCTACTTTTCCTTGGAATCTTTGGTGGACTACTTCCAGAGGCCTCAGATGGCTCTTGGAAGTAGTTTCCTGTCAAGAATTGCTCCCAAGTATCTTTAGTTTTCTTCAACTGGTCCTCAATAAGAATTTTTATGAGTCCATGATGGTAGAGATGAGGTTCAATGTTGCCTATGTGTTTTTGAACTGTAAAACTCATCTTTTTTAAACTCAATAGCAGAAAATGAGGAAAATTAAGAGTGTGACCCTCTAGGAAATTCATCATCAGTCTAGCATGATACATATACATAGAACCAAAATGACCTTCACACGTGATAAATTTCTAGATAACTAACAATAGACTAGACCATTCCTCTTTTAGTGCATGAACATGGATGCCTCTTGTAAATACGGTGGTATCCATACCTTGGTTTTGTAGCATGATTCTCCATATCTGATCGTCCACACTTCTATTTTTAAACCACCTTTCACCTTCTTTAGGTAGGCCTGTGGTAGCTGCTATGGTGGCCTCAGTCACTGTGAACTTCAAGTCGCCAATCTCCACTGTTTGTCCATCAAAAGACTGTGCAAAAGCTTTGGTCACCTCCTTGTTATGGCCTTTAAACTTTTGGATAAATCGTAGCCATCTGGCTTTCTTCTGCAATTCCTTAGTTTGAGGATAACCTTCTAAGTATTTCGGTCCTTCCGGCGCGGCTCTCAGTAATTTTCCCATCCTCTGTTTTAAATTCCAACTGAGAGTTCTTCTGCGTGTGAGGGTTCAGAAAAAAAATGGCTCGATTACAGGATTTAGGATAGACTGTAGTGGCTACAATCGGGGTTTAGAACAAACTGTAGTGGCTGCAGTCGGGGTTTAGGATGACTATAGTGACTGCAGTTGGGGTTTAGAACAAATCGTAGTGGCTGCAGTCGGAAATGGAGAACAAACTGTAGTGGCTGCAGTCGGAAATGGAGAACATGGAATGGAAGTACCTGAATTACCGGAGGAACAGAGGGTGAGCAGCAGTAAACAAGTTCAAAATACAATGCGGATGCATGCGAGGAGTATGGTATTAGTGGAGTGCTAAATGAATGGAGTAATGTCAGGATTATTTTGAATCGGATGACTGTGTATGAAATTTTTACACGTCTCAACAGACGGCTGTAGAAATTACGGCTAAGAAGAGCCATAACACAATAGGTCACGTCTCAAGAGTACGGGTAATAAATGGAAGTGCAGTCAGTCTTGAGTTTAAACTCAGAATAATCATGAGACCATTGGAGACATGAATGCAAGGTGTGTGGAGTGATAACGTAGAATAGGAGTGGTAGTGGAGCTATCGTATCAAATCATTGCACATAGTAGAACTTGTTATGGTTTGATAACTATGCGTAATTATGACTTGAATTGTTATTTGATAAAGATTTTTAATCATACCTTTGGAAACTTTGTCATTTCTTGCTCAAGGCTTCTAACCAATTGCTCCTCCTTGATTTCTTGGAGATGCCCCATTTCTTTAGCTCAATTACACCTGCATTTCATGATTATTGTACTAACAGTTGACTGTGAATTTGAAAACAGAGTGATGCTCGATGTGGAAATCGTTTCTGGCTGCGGAAACGGTTTTCAGCTGCCGAAACTGAGACAGCACCCCCTTAACTGCACAAAGATAGTTAGAGAAGAACTAGCTGAATGAAAATAGTCCTGAAAGGGACTTTTATTGATGAAGTGAAATGGAATGAGTGGAATGAAATGAAAATGAAGTGGAGTGAAGTGAAATGGAAATGAGAATGAGATGGAGGTGAAGTGAAATGGCAAATGAGATGGAGTGAAGATGGAAAGAGAAGGAGAGGAGATTTTTTTGGAAAATATAGAGTGTCAGGTGTCCCTGATTTTCACTCTACATTTTATGTATAAGACCGCCAATCTATGATTGGTTTTCAGACTTATACGATTTTTTTTCTCCTTTTTTTTTTTTTTTTTTTTTTTTTTTTTTTTTTCAGAAAAAACAAAGGTTAGGCTGATGGGGGAGAAGGATTCTTCTCCACCAGCCTTATTGCAGAATTCTCCTGGAACATTTTGACAAATTCCTCTTTTGAGAGTGGCTTATGATAAATTTTCCATCGGTGGCCATTCACAATGAGAGGAGTTTGAAATTCATCAATAGTCTTGATTCTTACCGCTCCATTGTTAAAGACTTTGTCAATCTCATATGGCCCAAGCCAATGTGTCTGAAATTTTCCTTTGATGTCTTTAAACTTGGAATCAAACAGTAACACCCAATCTCCCTCTTGAAACTTTCTCTCTTTGATGTATCTGTCATGCCACTTAGCTCTTTGATGTTGAACTAGATTAGTACTTAAAATTGCATCTTGTCTGATCTCATCTAGCTTGTTCAGCTACTCCATTATGTGCTTTTGGGCTTCTGATAGATTCATCCCCAACTGGACTGCCATCTTGAAAGTCTTGACTTGAAACTCAATGGGGAGCAGGACCTCTTTCCCATAAACAGGTTCATAGGGGGAATGTCCTGTTGTATTCCTCCACGTAGTTTTGTAGGCCCATAAGGCTTCAGGAAGCTTTTCTTCCCAATCTTTTCTGTGTAGATGAACAATTTTGGTGATGATGCTTTCAAGAACTTTGTTTGTAGACTCTACTTGGCCATTTGCTTGCAGATGGTAAGGAGTAGATTTTTTGTGCTTGATTTTGTATTCTTCCATCAGCTTCTCCATCAAGTTAGATGTAAATTGACTTCCCTGATCTGTCACAATTTCTCTTGGGACACCAAAACAAGTAAAAATATCCTCAAAAAGAAATTGAACAACTGAATTTTCAGTGGCAGAAGGCAATGCTTTGGCTTCTACCCATTTAGTGACATAGTCAGTGCATACCAATATATACTTCTTTTGTTTAGATGGTGGATTAATGGGTCCAATGAAATCTAAAGCCCATTTTTCAAAGGGTTCGATGAGTACCTGTGGTTGTAATGGCATTTCATTTGAAAGAGTCGGTCTCCCAACTCTTTGGCAACTGTCACACCTTCTGACATATTGTTTTGCATATTTGAAAAGGGAAGGCCAATAATACCCTAAAGAAAGGATTTTATAGGCCGTCCTTTTGTCAGCAAAGTGTCCACCGCAAGGTTCATCATGACATGCCTTGAGGATGTCAGGCATTTCATCTTCCCGAACACATCTTCTGATCACACAATCTAGCCCTGTTTTAAACAATTCATTAGAAATGCATGAATAACTTGAACTCTCCTGAATAATTTTCCTTTTTTCACCAGGAAATAGATGTGGAGGTAGCTTCCCTGTAACCAAATAGTTAGCAATATTTGCATACCAAGGAGTCTTAGTAGTTACTGCAAACAAATATTCATCTGGAAACTTATCCTCTACAGGAGAATCTTCGTTAGTATTTTGGATTCTAGACAAGAAATCAGCTACTGTATTTTGTTTCCCTGGTCTATCCAACACAGTAATATTGAATTCTTGTAAAAGTAAGAGCCATCTTGTAACTCTGCCATTAGTAACAAGTTTATTCATGAGATATCTAATTGCAGAATGATCAGTATGGACAAAAGTTTCATAGCCGGTTATATAGTGTCTAAACTTACTGATTGCATGAACAACAGCTAAGAACTCTTTCTCAGTCACAGTATAGTCTAACTCAGTGGGAGTCAAATTTTTACTGGTGTAGTAAATGGCATAAGGAACTAAATCCTTTTGTCCCAACACAACTCCTAGAGCTGTATCTGAAGCATCTGTGGAAATATGGAAAGGAAGTTTCCAATTTGGACCTCTCAAAATGGGTGCTTCAGATATTTTTGTTTTCAAAGTTTCAAATGCAGATTGACAATCAGGATCCCATTTGAATTCACAATCTTTTGTAAATAATTTGAAGAGTGGAAATGCTATTTTGGTGAAGTTTTCAATAAATCTTCTATAGTATCCAGTAAATCCAAGAAAACTTCTAACATATTTTTGACAATTTGGAATAGGCAACTTGGAGATGAATTCAACTTTTGATCTATCAACTTTAATCCCATCTCCTGAAATATGATGTCCTAAAACAATCCCTTCAGTAAACATCATAAAGCATTTTTCATGACTTAATGATAGGTTTGTTTCTTTACATCCTATAAGGACTTTTTCCAATTTCTCCAATGCCTCTTCAAACGAATTACCATAAACTATAAAATCATCCATATAAACCTCTACACAATCATGGATTAGATCGGAAAAGATTCCTAGTACTTCCCTTTGAAATGTTGCGGGTGCATTATATAATCCAAAAGGAAGTACTCGGTAAGCAAAAGTTCCCCATGGACAGGTAAATGTGATCTTGTCCTGATCTTCAGGTGCTACCTGAATCTGATTGTAACCACTAAAACCATCCAAAAATGAAAAATACTTTTTTCCTGCTAAAGTATCTAATACCTGATCGATAAAGGGTAAAGGAAAGTGATCCTTCAAAGTTGCTTTGTTCAATTCCCTATAATCAATGCATACCCTCCATTTACCATTCTTTTTAGGTACTATAACCAAAGGAGAAACCCATCGGCTATCTGAAATTGGATAAATGAAGTTCAAATTAAGTAAATTTTGGAGCTCTTCTTTCACTATCTCCCTAAGGTTTGGATTCATCCTTCTCTGAGGTTTTCTGATTGGTCTACTATTTTCCTCAATGTAGATGTGATGAATGCAAGTCTTAGGGTCAATACCTTTCATATCGGTATACTCCCATGCAAATGCAGTAGAATGTTTTTGCAAGATTTTGGTTAGTTCTTCCTATTGTGATCTTTCCAATTTTTTGTTGATATTCAATGTTTTCCCTGGAAAGATCTCAATGGCGGAACTACCAAATTCTTCCATAGAGAAAAGAGACATTTGTCTAGATGATAGATACTCAATGTCGGAATCTAACTGAAATTGTGTGTGGTCATATTCTGAATATGTTTCAAAATTTTCTAATGTGTTCAGAATTTGACTATCTTCACTAACTTCAGAAATGGTAAAGACAGGTTGTATAGTATCTTCATCATCAATCCACTCATTATATCCTATTTCTGTAATTGCTTTTGCTGGAGGATACAGATTGAATTTCTTTGTCGAATTACCATCAGAAATATACATATCCCCAAACCTACAACTGATGAAAGCATCGGATGTGGCTAGCCAAGGTCTTCCTAAGATGAGAGGATGTCCTCGTAAATTACTCTTGGGAGTTAAAATCATGAAATCCACTGGATATTTCCAAGAGTCTAAGGAGACTGAAATGTCTTCTAATACACCATCTGGTTTAATAATTGATCGATCTGCAAGTTGCAGTAAAGTAGGTGTAAAGAGAAGGTTAGGAAGTTTCAGTTGTTCCATAGTCTGTCTACTCATAATGTTGATAGCAGCCCCTAAATCAATCAAAGTATTTGGAATTTCAACCCCATTGATATGTGTTTTGACAATTGGACTATCGGGATCTACATACTTCTGCATAGTAATTTTTCCCATCATGATGTCTGCAATTTTCCCTACCAGGTGGATTCTTCTTGTGTCTCTAGGTTTCCTTCCTGGTCTTTTAAGACTCAACTCCTTTATTGTTTTTGCTAGAATAGGAATCTCTTTAATGGCTTGTAACAAGGGAATCTTGATACAGACATTCTTCAATTCATCTAGAAAATCATAGTCAGGCAACAAGATTTGTTTTTCCACCCCTTTGTCAATTTGTAATCTTTTAGGAAAAGGAGGTGTGGATGAAGATGCAGGTTGCTCAACTATAGGAGTTTTGGGGGGTTAGCTCTTTTTCTTTTTCTTTCTGAGTGTTTGGGTTTTGAAGAGATGCTTCAGAACCCTTATTGGCTTCAAGAGATTCTTCCTTAGAAATGATTTGATTTTGGGCATCTATAGAAGGTTTATCTAGAACTCTACCAGATCTAAGTTGTACATCATTGAGAGGAACAATCATATAGGCAGGAAATTGTTGACCTTCTATCATGTAAGCATTTTGAGGGTTTTTATTATTGGGGTTTGGCAATGGCTGAGAAGGAAGTTGATTTGACTTCTGTTGGAATGGAAGCAATAGTTGAGAATTTGGGTTTTGTTGAGAGGGTTGTTGCTATTGAAATGGAAATGATAGTTGTGAGTTTTGATTTGGAAGTTGTGGAGCCTCTTGGTTTTGAAAAGATGGAGGATATTGATAAAATTGAGCAAATCTCCCATAAGGATTTTGCATACCTTGTACCCATGATTGAAAAGGATTTTGAGGTTGGGACCAAGGTTGTTGCCAAGGATTCCAATTTGGTGGGGGTTGAAAGTTCATAGAGTTGTTAAACCCTTGATTTTGTTGCCCCTGCCAAGGTCTCCTTGCAACAAAACAGAGAGACTCAATTGTATTTGGATCTTTGTGAAAGACAACTTTGAGCCCAGGAATTGAAGGACAATCCTTGGTCTCATGATTCTCTGAACAGATTGCACATGTTTCTACAACTTTTGCATCCAAGGGACATTCCCTGAGAGCATGTTTTTTTCTACATTTTGGGCAAAAGATGGCTAAAGCTTCAGCTTCTGCTTTTTGCTTATTGTGGATCTTAAGAGTGTCTAGTTGCTCACTAAGACTCCCTAAGATATCAGTTTTGAATTCATCAAGCATATTGCCAATCTCAGCCCTACTTACTGATCCAGTTGCAGATTTTTTTGCTCTGATGAGAGAAGGATCTCTAGGCCGTTTTCCAGTTTTAGAGTTTCCTCTTGAGAGATGGACACACAGTTCTGCTATGTCATGAAGTGGAAGTTGAGATATGTCTCCTTTTCCCATCATGTTCAAAATATCTATCCATTCATCTCTAATGGCTTTTAATAGAAGGTCTTTCAAGGTCTCCTCATCTAAGTTACTCATTTTTGCTCTTTTTAGATTATATTGAAATCTTTCAAGTAAATCCTCCAGGTTTTCATCTTCTTTTTGTACCATTTTAAATACTTCATCCTTGTGGTTGGTAGGCATACAATAATCCATGTATCTATCCAAAAATGTTTGTTTCATATCATTCCAAGTCCTAATGGATTGAGTGAGTAATCCCATAAACCATTTCAAAGCAGCTCCTTTCAATGTTGAAGGAAACAATTTGAGTTTTTGAGAGTCTTCCAGATAATCATAGGTTTGACACATGACCTCAAACTCAAATAAAAATGTTTCAAGATCTTCATTTCTTAACCCATGAAAGTTTGGGAGGACAGATGGTGAAATATTTTTCATTGTTGCTCGAGAATCCTCATCGACTATAGGAAATCCAAATGACTTATCTCCATCCCTATTTCCCCCATTGTTACCTCTACCTCCTCCATTATTTCCTCCTCCCCCTCCTCTACCTCTACTTCTACCAAATCTGTTAACTCCCTCTTCTGTCATGGTAGTTTTCTCAGAGATTTTAGAGTCCTCTGGTTCCTCTACTAATGGCGAACGAGGAGGAATTTCTCCCTCTTCTTCCTCAGGTGATTCTACTTCTTCAATTACAATGTGTCTCCTAGTAGAAGAAAAGAAAGGATCTTTTCCTAATTCAGATTCGATGGATGGTGAGGAAGAGTCTCCTAAATCAACTACTGTCTCTTGAATTCCAGGAATCCTAGGGCTAGGAGTGTAGGTTGGAGATGATGGAGGTGTCTCTTGTCTATTCCTTGAGGTAGAAGGAGTTGTAAAAATCGAACTCTTGGCTCTAGCTAAAAACCTTCCCCTAGAATCTCTTGCTCTATGCATGTCATTTTTTTATTTTTCTTCGATTCGGGATAATAATTCTCTTTTTGATCTTCCAGGTCACTCTAGGTGCAAGAAGAGAGCATACTCAAGAAACTATTAAACCAATAACTTTCTCTTTTCCGATCCTCCAGATCACACTAAGTGTAAGAGGAGAACATACTTTGAGAGGTTATCAATTTTCCTTGAAATTTTCTTGTTTTTTTTTTTTTTTTTTTTTAAGAAATTGGCTACCTAATTTCACTTCCCCGGCAACGGCGCCAAAATTTTTGGTCAATTTAGTGTGTTCTAAATTGCTATTTAAAATGTCAATCCGAGATTCGTAAACTGACGAAGTGAAGTGTACTATATGTACAAGATAACCATTTCCTTAGTCTTTTGTCGTTTTTTAGTTTTTTAGTTTGTTTTTGGATTTATCTTTCCCTAATGTGTGATGGCGAAAATGAAAGTTAAGTATGGATGGTGATGGTGATTTCTACAGTGATTTTCCCAAACTTAAAAATGTTCAAAAAGAAAGCTTTAAAACAACTGTAATGAAATCAATTCTTAAGAGGAAGTAAATGTATCAAACATTGAACTAATGACAATGGCCCAGTATCCTTGCTGCTGAATGAAAAAGAAAGTAAAAACTGAACTTAAAGCAACTCAAACTAAAAGCAAAGAAACTAATTCACACTACTTCAACTCTTCTGATCCTTTACCCTTCAGCTCAATCTACCTTGTGGGAAGCAATCATGAACAAGTCAAGCAATATGATATCTAAATGACAAGAAATTAAATTGCATAAAGGAAACTAATCACACTACTTCAACTCTTCTGATCCTTTACCCTTCAGCTCAATCTACCTTGTGGGAAGTAATCATGAACAAGTTTAAGCAATATGATATCTAAATGGAAAGAAATTAAATTGCATAAAAGAAACTAATCACACTACTCCAACTCTTCTGATCCTTTACCCTTCAGCTCAATCTACCTTATGGGAAGCAATCATGAATAAGTTTAAGCAATATGATAACTAAATCACACTACAATAAGTAATATTCTGATTCCTTACTAATAGAGTCACTTGACTATAGAAAGAAACCATAAACAAATGAGTAGTATGATGTCTAAGTAACAGAAAAATAAATAAGCAAATCACAACTTGAAAAAGGACAGTGCTGGAATTAAACTTCAGAAAATGGAAATTAGCAGGAAGGACAAGATGATCTCATATGTCAATAGTTATCAAAAAGATGAAAATTTGCCCAGGCTGCCTAAGAAAACCTGCAGAAAAGCATTGATCAGCTGACAGCTATAAGGAAAACATAAGTGAAAATGTAAACAACAGTGAATTAAAAACATCAAAATAGCATGTTATATACAAGCTACTGATTATGAAAACAAAAACATAATGAAATCAAATGACAACTATACAGGGCTTTAGTGTGCAGGGGCCCTCTTCCACCTCAGCCAGTCAACGAACAGTCACAAGAACGAGCTCAGAAAAGTAGTCTTCTCATGTATTAAAGTAGCAGCAAAATATATAAAACAGAGTACAGTGGGGTGATAATAGCAACTGTTCAAAAATTACATCGCAAAAAGCTCCTACACAGCGTTCATCAACGCATTATTTATAATGAAAAAGTGCTGAAACTAACTAACTGAATCCTATGCTATTAACTGCGTTGCCAGAGACACGTAGATCTCCTCAGCCGAGATCTAGCGTAACTGTCATCATGTCTATTAAATCTTCGGAGTGGTAGCTATTGGATTCAGGTTACGGGGATGATCTCCAGGTGTGCCGATGTCTCTGCAGGCTGAGGACTGTGCCACGTAAACTTTCACGTGCTCAAAACAGAGACGTGCCAGTGCTAAATTCCTTGGTTGGCTTTACCTCTAAGCCTTGTTGACCGTGACCTTCTATGGATGATTTGGCTGATTTGAAGGGACACGTTCCATGTACCCGTCACCTGTAGCTTGCCCATGTGGCTCGTTTCTTCATAGGACACCTATAGCATAGCTTTTAACAAAATAGCTGCAGAATCCTGTGCTGGCTGCGGAAACTGACAAGTTTCCGCAACTGCCTGAACAAAAATCTAAACCAAACAACAGTCATAAGCATAGTTAGAAAACCATGTCAGAAGCTATTTTTAGACTATAATGCAATGATTTAATAGCTTGATGGATGAATTAAGTGGAAAAAGAAGGCTGAGAGGGTGTATAGGAAGGTGCAGGTTTGAGGCTCAACAATTTGATTGAGCCTTCCCCTTTCCTTGTTTTTGGTTGATTGTTTAGTGACTGTTATTGAACCAATCTCTGGCATTGATTTGATTTCTCTTCATTACCCTGAACATAGATCACAATTGTTTGGATCAACCATTTTTACACACTAGCTTGTTGCTTATTTGCTTCTTTTAGAATTAGAGACAATAAATTCAAAAGGATTGAATTCATTTAGTATGCGAAAGTGAAAGTGAATTTGCATTTCAAGTCTACATATTGGAAAACGAATGTTTAAATCTCTCATTACTAGTATCCGTGCACTTTAGGAATTGATGTCTGCTTGCATTGAGTGACTGTTTTGTTGTCTTGGTTTTCTTAGTCTGGGAATGATCTCTCTACCCTCCCGTAGGTAGGTGTTCATCGAAAAAAAAGGATATTTCATTCATTCTAGCTGCATCCTAGGATTTGTTATATACATACGGTAAGGCCTGAAAACTGAAACATAATCCAAGATCAACTCTAAAATGAACTGAATAAATCTAACAACGCATTGGAACATAACGCACACTATTTAGAGGTCTAGGCTAGAGACGTGCTCCAGCGTCGTTAAACCTAGTCACTTTTGTTTCCACTCAAGGTTGGGTGATTCCTCCTTCTGTGACTCAATAATGGTCTAGCACAGAATTGTGCTCCCATGTACCGTCGAGTATATGTTGGGAGACCCCACTAGGTTATCATCCTTTATCCATAGTAAGCCATATCTGCCACCTTACAAGCCGTAATGCACCAAACACAACATTCGGGAAGATTGACTGCCGTACGGAAAGTCCTTGGTTTTAATATGACTGCAAGGTGTATATGCAGTTTTACGGATTTGTTTGGTAAATCATTTGCCTAGTTCTCTAGAGTAGTCACTTTCATTCCTTTTCGGACTCCCTAAAAGAAAAGGTCCATCTGAGCACTTGTCACTTTAGGCTCGTTAAATATTCGAAGGTGACTAGAGTCATCTTTTTGTCCTTTTCTCGACTCTTTAAAGATGAAAAGGTCAAGTTTTGTTCCCATGTCTTAAAATTTATTCGGCCACGATTCACATTTACCCTGTTAGATCTTGTTTGCATTAGCTTAAGTAGGGTCCTTTCTTGTTAGTTTTCCTAGAGATTTTTGAATCATCATCCTAGTAGAATCACCGGTCCCATCTCCCATTCCAGGTGACCAAGGGTCTCCTTCTTCTGTTTCTCCTGAGGTATCGGTTTTCAGTGATACTCTCCCTATTATTCCGAGTATCCAACCGATTAACTCTCGCGCTCCAGAGGACAAGACTTACGATATCCACTAGAACCCCGTTTTAGAGCCTTCCGAAGAAGATATTCCCGGTACTCCTCCTAGCATTTCTATCCCAATGTCTTCTTCTGATATGGAGGACACATCCCCTGTCACGAGTGAAGAATTCGTTGCGACGAGTGGTGAAATTCCCACCTCAATGGAAACTACACCTTTTTGTATCACCCCTCTTGGTGTTACATTGCCTTTACTCTATGAGGCTCTGAGGGATGTTATGGGTTCTAGGACCCCCCTTACGAGTTCTATGTGGTCTCACACTGTCACTCTGACCTCGAAGTCTTTTATTCCTCAAATTCACAATGTGTCTGTCACCTCAGTCCCAACTATTCCAACTGTCTGTGTGGCTTCTTCGACCCCCGTGGTTAGTGCTGTTACTGCATCCTTAGTTATGACCACTGTTGTTGGACCTTCTTTCGGGTCGGCAAATAGTAGCCCATCGGCATCTGTATCCGGAGTTGTTGATCCTACACTAAGTGCCCCAACTTCTTCTGGTTTCATTCCAGCAGGGGGGGCATACGATCAATATCTACATGATCTTCAGAATCCGGATCCTCAAAATCCGTTTCATTATTATGATTCTAGAGGGGCTCATCTCTATCACCACAGACCTTTGCCACCTCAGCCTGCGGTTGAGGTCACGGTCCCGTTATCCGTTGCTTGGACCACCATTGGTTATGGCAGTGGTCAAGTATCGCCTACACATCTTCAAGGACCACCTTACCAAGGCCAACCGTCTTACATGCAACCCTCTTATGGGCAATAGTATTACGAGCAGTCTTATCCAGGGCAACCTGGAGGCCCACAAGGACAACCCTTCCAGGGACAACCTTCGGCCTCTAGTGGTCCATCTTTTACCTATTTCATGCAACCTTCTGGTAATCCGGGACAACTTTACATGCAATAAGGCCAACCTAGTGTCCAGCAAGGCTACCCTTCTGGGCAAGTCGGGAAACCCTACATTCAGCAAGGCCAATCGATTGTCCAGTCTGGTCAACCATCTGGACAAGTTGGTCAGCCTCAAATCCAGTCAGGTCAACCAACTGTCCAGTCTACTCAGCCATCTGGTCCATCAGGACAGCCCTCAGTTGTGCAAGGACAACCCAACACCCAGCAAGTTCAACCTTCTGGGCAAATGGGTCAATCTCAGTCTCAACTAGGTCAACCTTCTGGCCAGATGGCTCAACCTCAAATCTCTCAAGGACATCCATCTGGGCCTGCTCAACTAGGCACTCAAATGATTATTGCTTCTCAATATCAACCCAGTTTTCAGCCCCAGGCTCGGCTCCAGACCCAATCTGATCTTCAAATGTAGGTTGGATCTCAATCCCAACCGACCTATCAAACGCAGCCTACCTCCCAGGCTCAGTTTGGAGCCTAGCCACCTTATGGTTTCCAGCGATCCCAAGGGCAAACTCAATTTGCCCCGTATCAAACTTATCAACAACTGCACGTAAGTCCTTATCAAAATTACCAGCAACCTTATGTTGCTCCTATAGGCCAAGTTGGTAATCAATGGAATGCTGGGGGGCAAATCCAGGGTCAGCCATCCTATAACCCCTATGGAAAAAATCACTACGGACAAAACCCTCTTGGGCCAAATTCGTCCAGACAAAATCAATGGGGGCAATCAGCAGCTGGCTGGAACTCTGGTACTATCTCCTACCCACGGCCTCAGATGTCCTTTAACCCTCAATTACCCTTTTTAGCAACGTTGGAATTACCAGATGTGTCCAAACTGACAAATGATCCTACTCTTCATCATTTGTATTGGCCGCCGGTTCTAACTAAGTTTCCCGGTGATTGTCCCAAATTCAATGGTAAAGCTAGAGAAGATCCCCAAGCTCACGTCATGACTTATCATCTATGGTGCTCGTCGAATTCGTGGCTTGATGATTCCATCCGGCTCCACCTTTTCCAAAGGACCCTCACTGGCTCTGTTGCTAAATGGTATATTGAGTTAGCTCGTGGATCTTTTCAGGACTTTAACTCGTTGGCTATGGCATTTTTAACTCATTTTCAGTTGCCGATTCAATATGAAACGGGCACACACCTCCTGACATCCTTAAAACAAACAACGGCTACACATATCTCCGATCATATCCATGAATGGAGATGTCGTCGCCGTTTGATTAAGTTTTGGATTCCCGATCAGCTTCTCACCGACTGGTTCACGACCTCATTCGTCAGTCCGATAGCACGGGACATTGCTATGGGGGCATGTGTAACTGAAGAACAGGCTATTGCGCACGCTCAATACCTTGACTTGGTTTACTCCCAGTCCGGTATGCTATATGATTATTTTCCTGATGCCTCGAGACCTGGAACTTCCAAAGCCCCGCCAACACCATCCGTTGACAGTGTCATTGGTTATGTTAATCCATCTTCTAAGAAATCTTCTGCAAACCCTAGGAAGCAAAAGTCGAACGCTCCGAATGAGAATACTTCTCAAGCTGTATCCAATTCTAGTAGTACTTCCAAGGTTAACACCATCCAGTCCACCACGGCAGACAAAGCCTCGAAAGGAAAGAAGAAGGGAAGAGGAAAGAATAAAGCAAATCAACCTAAGCAGGATTCCCCTAAACCTCCACCCGAGGAAGGTACCAGATGCAAGCCCAAGTATCCTTGTCTTATCTGTGATGAGGATCACTATACCAAAGACTGCCCAAGGCAGTCTGAAGTTAGTCGTTTGTTGAAAGGTGCTCCGGGACTCCTGCCGTGCTCAAAGAGCCTTTTCCCTCGCAGCAAACACAAATGGTGTCTGATCCATCTCAATCCTCTTCTCCCTTTGGTTCTAAAGTGTTTATGGCTGGGATGATTCCCATCCACATTAGTACTCGGGCAAAAGAGTATCTGTCGCCTGCCAGGAAAGAGCTTGAGGTTCCCTCTAGTGCTCCTCCTCCCAGTTCTGGCCCGCTCTAGATCGAGATACCTAGTATTGAGGTGCCCATTCGACCCCCTCCTAAAGGTGTACTCCGAAAATCTTCTTACAACCCTAATGCTCGTGCTGCCTAGCACTATAGCATCGTTGAGGACTTAGCCTAGGCTCCATACACTATGTCCGCTCTAGAAGTTCTCTAGAGTTGCCCCTCTTAGAGGAAGTCCTTGCTATCGGCCATTGGTGACATAGACCCGGCTGACTCGGATCTGATTACTTTTGACCTAGAAAGCCATATACCGAGATTGCCTCACCAAATTGCCTTCCTTATCCAAGTCATCATCAATTCCAAAATGATTCATCGTACAGTCATTGATGAAGGCGCTTCGACTTGTATCATGTCTGTTGCCTGTTGGAAGGCTATTGGTTCTCCGACTCTGAGCCAGTCTCCTACGACTTTGGAAGCCTTTAATGGAAGAGAGTCCTGCCCTTATGGTATCCTCTAATGTTTGCCCATTACTTTGGAAGGGAAGATGGTCGAAGTGGAAGTTGAAGTTGTTGATGCTAATCTTACTTACAACCTCCTTCTGGGACGCAGCTGGACATATGCCATGCGAGCCATGCCTTCATCTCTATTTTGTGTCATTTGTTTCCCTCATCAAGGGAAGATTGTCACAGTAGACCAGTTGTCTTTCTTCGCCTCCTCTTCCGAAGGCAACGTGCCTTTTGTGGAGCATACCTCTATCCCATGTGAGAGTGTGGGAGCTAGACTTTTTAAAGATCCTGCCCTTATGGGTGTTTTTTCACTCCCACCTCTGAACAACGCTCCTATTAATATGATTTCTATTCATTCTGATCTTTGGGTTCTTCCTCCCGCTGATCAAATAGATTCATGGGGCGATGAGATGCCGTTGAGTCCTACTGAGCTCAACTACCTCAAAATTGTTACTGCATCGGCTTTGCCTTCTGAACCTGCTCTTTCGAGTAGGGCTCTCGACTCATACGCTTATTCCGTTTGGCTTGGAGATGATGCTTCTTTAGACCCTTTAAAGGAAATATTTCCTTCTGATGAAGCTATTATTGAGACCATGTCTCTCGAGGAACCCCCTTCGTCCGATCATCACTATCGTTCCTCGTTTCTCCCTGCCCACTAGGAAATGCTTCCCTATCTCGAGCGGTTTGCTCCTTGTCTCCCATCCCAACCCCTTCAGACACCCATTCAAGTTCATCAAGTGTCTTATGAAGGGAACATGGGGAACATCACGCAAACCTAGTTGATAGACGTCTCTGTTAAACCAGGGATTGTCGAGCATATCCATGTCGAAGTAACTTGTACTCCGGAGGAGATTCAACTCTATACTGATCTTTTTTTTGAATTTCGTGATGTCTTTGCTTGGTCTTATGAAGAAATGCCCGGCATTAATCCCAGCATCGTGGTGCATGAGATACCTATGTATCTAGGTGCTAAACCTGTCCACCAGTGTCTACGCCCCGTGCACCCCTAAAAGGCTGCGGTTATTAAAGCGGAAGTTGAAAATCTTCTTAAGGCTGGTTTTATTTACCCCATCCCACTCACGGATTGGGTCTCCAATATTGTCCCTGTGACAAAAAAACAGGGTACTATCCGAGTCTGTGTTGATTATCGTGATATTAGCTGGGCCTGTCCTAAAGATAACTTCCCCGCACCCTTCATTGACCATCTCATTGACGAGTGTGCTGGGAGTGAAATGTATTCATTCATGGACGGTTTTTCTAGATATAACCAGTTTAATATTGCGCTCGCAGATCAGCACAAGATTGCCTTTATCTGTCTGTGGGGCACTTTCGCCTACAAAAATCTCCCTTTCAGTTTGAAAAATGACAGTGCTACCTTCCAACGTGCAATGTCTTATGCATTCCATGATATTCGACACGTTGTGCAACCATACTTGGATGATCTACCAGCTCATTCAGTAAAGCGCAAGGACCATCTCGCCCATCTTCGCGAAATCTTTCTCCGCTGTTGACACTACCATATCAGGCTTAATCCTCATAAGTGTGTATTCTGCGTTGAGTCAGGCAGACATCTCGAGTTTATTGTCTCCTGAGAGGGCATCCATTTAGATCCCCTTAAAAGTCGAGGCTATTCTGAATCTTCCTCCCCTTGCCTCTTTGTAGCAATTGCAGAGCTTGCAGGGCAAAGTGAATTTTTTACGACGATTCATTCCGAACTATGCCGAAGTGGCCAAAGGTTTCAAACGGTTATTGAAGTGGGATACCCCTTTTCATTGGGATGACGCTGATCAGGAGTCCTTTGAGCGTTCAAGGTTCTCCTTGTTTCGGCTCCGTTGTTGCGTCCTCTGAATTATCATCACGACTACACTTTGTATTTGGCCGTTGCCGCTACCACTATTGGCATGGTTCTTGTTCAAGATGATGATGATGACACCGAGCATGTCATTTATTATCTCAGCCACAATCTTCTAGATACGGAAACTCGATACGCTTATGTCGAGAAGTTAGCATTGGCCGCTGTTTGTGCCATCCAACGTTTCCGCCATTATATCTTGTTGCGTACTACGACAGTGGTTTCTGATTGCAACACGATGACGTACATCCTGTCACATCAGCTGCTGGGGGACAAGTACTCGAAGTGGATCATTATCCTCCAAGAGTTCAACTTGGAATTCACCACCGCCAAGTCTAAAAAATCCCTCATTTTTGCTGAGCTACTTTGCTCTTTGTCATCTTCTTCTGCGCCCTCTCTGTCAGAGGACCATATTCCGGACGAAACTCTGTTCCTAATTAGCACCCTCGATCCCTGGTATCATTGTCTATCTACAGACGTCCTCTTTTCATCCTGATGTGTCCAAGAATGCTCGGCAATGGATTCATCATCAGTATCAGCCCTACCGTATTATTGGGGACACCTTGTACCATCTCTGCGCCGACTCTGTTCTCCGCCGATGCTTAACATTTGAGGAAGCTGAGCGAGTTTAAATTGACTGCCATTCTGGTGCTTGTGGTGGTCACATGTCCGGATCAGGGAAAATTTTAAGAACCCCCCCTAAATTTATAAATATAATAAATGGGCGAATCTCCATGGTATATAGGAAAAATGGAAGGCGATTTTATCAATAATATAATATGTATATATAATTTTTTGGCGAATCTCTCACCAGGCATGGCGAATATTTTACTCAATTATAAAATCTTGTAAGATCTTGGCGAGTCTTTCACTAAATAATAAAACTTTGTAAAGTCCTAGTGAATCTTAGCATAGGCTACATGTTGGTTTAATTCCCCCATTTAAATAGGCTACATTCCAGGTGAATACCATGGGTCAATACCATGTGCCATTTTGGTGAATACCATGGGTCAATACCATGTGCTATTTTTATTTTTATTAATTCTAATATTAGGGTTAATAATGGTTTTTTTCATGGTATTAATAACAATCTAGTCCATGGTATTTGTCCCATAGTATTTTGGCCATAGGTTTCACCTAAATATAACCCATTTTTTGAGTGTTCGTAAATATAAGGTGACTTATGGAGTAAATATAAAAAAATGTTTTATTTGTTTACCATACCTCTCGTTTATTTATATTTTTATTAATTTACCATACCTCTTTTACAAATATGGTATTTGGCCCATAGGATTCACTTAAATAAAACCTCTTTCTTGAGCCTTCATAAATAGAACGAGGGTTATGGACTAAATATAAAAAGAGGTTTTATTTATTTACGATACGTCTAGTTTATTTATATTTTTATTTATTTACCATACCTTTTGAGTAAGTATAAAAAGACGTTTTATTTATTTACCATACCTCCACTTTACTTATATTTACGCCGTAAGGCGTTCCCCTCTGAAACCAACTCTCCTCTGAGGTTACGTGTCCATTTGTGAGCCCTTGATTTAATGGTTAGACGATTAAAATGGTTTGAGCCGTCGGATTGATTCCACCGAAACGTTATCAACTGCTTCCTTTACTCGCCTGCTTCGTTATAAATTCTAACTTTACTCGCCTGCCATTCCATATTAGTTCCTTTGTAAAATCCGTTCATGAAACCTGTTGCATGCAGGCATTGAAACGAAAGTGGAATTGGGTTCGGATTGATTCCACCGAAACGTTATCAACTGCTTCCTTTACTCGCCTGCTTCGTTATAAATTCTAACTTTACTCGCCTGCCATTCCATATTAATTCCTTTGTAAAATCCATTGATGAAACCTGTTGCATGCAGGCATTGAAACGAAAGTGGAATTGGGTGGGGAAAACTAGCTGCCATAGCAAATCTTCAGATCACTGCTTTGGGATTTCGACTTCTTCGGCTACATCTGTACAAAGTAACTCCAGGTATGTTTATATTTAAAGCCATTTTGTTAAATACTAAAACATCATTGAGTATTGAACAAGAGATGAGATAAGAAAGGCTTCCCATCCCCTTCATACCTACCCTGAATGCCATCGCCCACCAGAGGTATAAATATAAATTATAATTTTACTTGCCTTCCATCCCATATTAATTCCCTTATAAAATCCATTGATGAAATCTGTTGCATACGGGCATTGAAAGGAAACGAAAGTGGAATTGGGTGGAGCAAACTAGCTGCCATAGCAGATCTTGAGATCACTACTTTGGGATTTCAACTTCTTCAGTTGCGTCTTTACAAAGTAACTCTAGGTATGCTTATATTTAAAGCCATTTTGTTAAATACTAAAACAACATTGAGTATTGAACAAAAGATAAGATAAGAAAGGCTTCACATCCCTTCATACCTACCCTGAATGCCATCAACCACCAGAGGTATAAATATAAATTCTAATTTTACTCACCTTCCATGCCATATTAATTCCTTTTGTAAAATCCATTGATGAAATCTGTTGCATACAGACTGTATCCTGCTATCCTGGTCGCTGAGAGTATACGTAGACATTTCATGGGGCCTGCACACTTCCTTGCCAGACAATCCTGCCCGTTGGGCTGACCTGTACTCCGATGGGATCATGAAAGGATGTGCAAACTCATTCACTTAGCCAAATTTTTTATCAATGTAACTATAGTCCTGCACCCCTGCTAGACCTATTATAATGCCCATAGATACACTCAATTCCAGATCTAGATTAGGAAAGTCCTATAGTAAGCCTGCCGAACAATCGTGCCTCGATTTGTTCTGCTGAATAGTCATATACTTCATCTCATTACTTGGCATAACACCCTCGAGGCCCTCTCCATAAAACCTCTCTCTAACTTGATTGTAAATGTGGCAATCGTCAGGATGAAGTGCCAATAGTGAAGCATGGACCACTCTCATAGTCTTGTCCTTGAGTGTGGACTCAGGGACCCAGTGTGTGATGTCGTCCTCTACTGTATACTTCTCATCCTGTAGGTGTCCATCCCTCAACTCAGAGGCAAACTTGTTTTCTGAATGTTCCATCTCAACTAGAATACCCATTCTCTGCATGTTGCTGATCTCCTAGATAAAATACTGATAATAATGTTATCCATGCTCCCCATAAATCGGATGGTGCACCCCACCACTCCGTCAAAAGATCTATCTGATCCTGCTGCCCATGATATCCTCCTTCGACTGAATCTGAGAAATTGCATCTACATCAAATGGACCCTTGACTCACTATCAAGCTCTGTTGTATGACGACGTGATCCACCTGGCTCCCATTTGCTTATTCGGGAGTTTCCCATCCCAAATATGTGATGGTCCTTGTTGCACTATGCCTTTGGCTAGAAGTGTCTCCTAGGAAACATCAACTTAGTGGGATACCGACTCATAATCTCCCTCCATCCCAACTGAAATGGACTTCTAAGTTCTGAAATAGCAATTATCCATAACCCCCCATGGAATGTGCCTTCCATCATCTTTAGTTATCAACAACCCCTGACAAAGACCTTGTGTATAAATTCCAACAAAAGGAAAATTTCCACCATACTGATGCTGCGCTACTTTGATTTCAAATGGAATGCTAATAGATTGAAGCTCTATCTCATGATCCGATTTTCCTGTAAAAGAAACCAGACGTAGTTGGATCCTTCCTCGTACCAACTCACCTCCCGACTATGCAAATCTGGATTCATGGTACTGCAAGCCTTGTTTGTGTACTACTGAAGAGGGATGCTTTGTAGCTTCTGAGTAGGCTTCTTTTGTTGCCTCATTAGAAACTCTTCACTATTTCCCAACATGGGTAAGATTTGCAGCTGGCCTAGCACATCTAACTCCAAGGGACTTAAGCCCATTTCCCTACTGTGATATGATGCCCTTGAGCATCTTGTTCTCTCCATTTCTAGAAGGCCTTATTTAAGATGTTCAATCTCTTTTTGAGTATGTTCTTGGCGACTGCCATTGGAAAGTCCTGTAGAAGAGATCAGTGAAGTGATACAATTGTCCTCATAGGTTGTGGCTGCCATATAAGATTGACTTTCCGCACAAGGTTCATCCATCTCCTCTGGCTTGAACCTTACCAACTCCTCATCAAGTAAGGGTTTAGCTTCCTTTCATGTTGTTTGACAACATTCTGTACCAAGTTAGAAGCAATTGTAGAAGTAACCTGCTTCTGTTTCTGGACAACCAATTATAAAGATATGATGGGTCGGAAAATCACATCACTTTCATCACACTTATCAATAATTGTACCCATGATGATTCTCATGTGATCATTAATGGATTTGCCATGGTATTTACTGATAGCATCGAGGAAATAATGAAACAACTGTAGAACAAGATCATGAAAATCATAGTCAAGAAGATGACCTTACCTCTGCCATTGATTTTAGAATCTAGGCTTTTTTGCCTACATGACCTTACCGTTGCCATTAATTTTAGAATCTAGGCTCTCTTGCCAAAAGAGGGACTGTCAATTTGATCTAGCCCTTGGAAGCTTCCCACAATCAGCTGAAATATTCCTGCATTATATTTCCCTTACAAGGGGTTTTAGGAACTGTAACCCTTAAAACTTCACTCGGACAATGTGCAACAAGGAGCCTTATCTTTCTATCTTTATGCCTCAATAGCCTATACTCACCCAAGTTAATCATTGTTGGAACCATAATTGCTAGAGTCAACTGAGAAGGTGGTTGTCCTGCCATTTGTAATTTCCTTGTCACCTCCTCCAATGAACTAAGGACATCTTTGGATGCAGTCAACTGTCCAAGTTGATCTCTTGCTCTAAAAAGCTGCTGTAAAAAAAACCCATCTTCCATAATAACTCGAATTTTGTCCACTAGCTTTAACCTTAGAGCCAAGAAAAATGTCGAATCGGAGCTCAGGACTGTCTTTGCTGGAACTACTCAGCGAACTCTACCACATATCCAATTCAATCCCGACATTTTATGTAATGATGACATAATGAAGCCTCGCCTTCCTCCAAAGAAGTGAATGCCAGAACTAAAAATGGAACAAAAAATCGCTTGTTACTGGTTTTCAATACGGCACCTACCGTTGGTAACAGATTAGGGAACCACACAATAACTTCTAGAAAATTTGTCCCTCCAAAGCGGATATGGGATTAACAAACCAATGAGTTCACCATCCAAGCTAGTGAGCCAATAATCCAAGCTACATAAATATGTTGAAACTGAGGCTTGAGTATATCGAATCGGAACAGAAAATGATCCATGCAAATACAGACACTATATTTAGAACAACCAGATAACAAACAGCTTGATTTGCTTCATAAATCCCTAAGGGCATTTTAAAATAGGCTTCTATTAGCGAAGTGCCCAGCAATAATAGTTATTCGAAACCTGACTTTGATCTCTAGCAATTTTGAAGTCGGACACAAACCAAATATTGATCATGTGTTATTCCTCGGTCATTATTATATTAGTTGAATTGACTATCTTTCTATGAACTAAATACTCTAAGCCATTCTAAAACTTTGTTCTATGCCCCAAAAATTAGAATGGCACCATCTTTTCTTAAAATTCGATAAAAACCTCTTCATTATTCACTTTTCTTCAGAATATGCTTCATATTCTTCAGCATCCCATCAGACCAGACTTCACATAGAGGATCACCATATTTTTTAGGGTACTACTTTCAGACAGAGGCACCACAACACCTTGTTTCTGCCTTAGCAAACCCTAATTAACTCGCAAACTCTATAATCAGCCCTTCACTCTTGGAATTTGGCCCTTGGCAACCCGGTAGCTCCACGGGTAAAGGATTGGGCTAAAACAATTTCGCCCACTAGGGTGAACTCCAAACATCAAATCTCTTTGCTCCTTGTAGGCTTGAACCAACATCTCTTCTAGAGAAATTCAACAATTCTAATTTAATAATCCTATCGGCCTCTCTTTGTACCTTTTGAGACAATTGCTAGTTCTAGATGGGACATATAACTCCAATGTGCTTTGTCCTCGTTACAGAGAACACAAAAATATTATTGCAGGGTATAACAACTATACCACTAGCACTACAAATCATTTCTGCTCAAAAAGGGGGATTTAAATCATGCAACAGCTTAAGAGGGGCAGGGTCCAGTTTCAAAAAGAGCCTTACAATTGGACTAATCAAAATAAAATCTGATTCGCTTCATAGGCGTAGAGTAAATATGTACCAATGAGGTAACGTGCAAGTGGACAATTAAATCATATTCAGCACAAGACCAGCCCTCGGCATACAATGCAATTGAAAGTCTTGTGTTATGAGCTCTGAACAAGATCACAAATGATATATTATTCACCAAATTTTAATCTTCCACAAAGAGATAGATTGATCCTCTCTGATTTGTCAAACAAATAAAAAAATACCAAAATTATGCATAGAATCATCTTTGAACTGTAAACACTACAGTATATAGTAACCTGGGAAAGTGATGAAGCACTCAATACCATACAAAAATAAAATTCCTTAATAGAAGATTCCTTAATAGAAGAAAACACCACTGAAAATTGTGAAAAGCTGCCAAATGAACTTTGCCAATCTTTTAGATTTACAGAAACAAAGTCAAAAAACCTCTTCAAAGCTAAGTGCTTACTACCAGCCACATCCAATAGAAAAGGTTTTATGGGGCCTGATAAGATCAGAACTTGCCTGACCACGGTAAGATAAGCACCGTACCTACCTAATGTATAAAAGAAGACTGATAAGCTGGAGGAGGGGCAGGCAGTCTACTGCCAAAGTGATGGTTGTTGTAATTAGTAGAGGAATTGTAAGAATCGGAACCCAACAACGAAGGCCCCATGTTATCTGATGGATACATATATGGCCTTGAGAGCGAGACTGGAGTCCTATTTCCAACACCATAGCCTGCTCCATATAATCCTTGGTTTGATCTGTCATATGCATTTTGGCCCTGTAGGTTGTAGGATGTAACACCTGGAGCTGCACCAGAATATTGTACTCTATCCAAAGACCTATAAAAGCTTCTGTCTGCACCATTGGAAGAAGCATAAAGAGTCGGAGTTCTTTCATCTGCACTTAACGGAGGCATATATACACCAGCATTTCCTCCATTAGCACGACGACACTTAGGTTGAGACTTAACAACACCTGCAGACCTTTTTCTGTCAGCCTTAGCTTTCTCTAGCTGAGCTACACGCTTTTGAAGAGGATCTGGTGAGAACTGCGATTCAAGTTTGTGCTCCTCAATGCACTTTATAACAGCTCTGTAAGCAGAAAGCTCTTTTGTATTTACTTCATTCTGTAGCAGCAAATAAAAATATCGGTCAAAAAAGGAACTTCCAATATAACCAACAATACTAAGCCAAAATGATCATCACATAACAAGACATTTTGTATAACAATAATACAATCGTACTTGTGCAACAGTAGAGTTATTCCCACTTTTTAAACTTGCCTAAGAAGCTTTCTTAGCATCTTTCAGATATTCCTTCAACAAAGGAACAGGTGCAAACTTCTCTGTCAGCCCAAATGCATGAGCAAAGTTGTCTGCCTCAATTTGTTTTCAACAAAGGAACAGGTGCAAACTTCTCTGTCAGCCCAAATGCATGAGCAAAGTTGACTGCCTCAATTTGTTTTCCACTATTGACCAGGGTTTCTACAACATCTGCATGAAATTGTCAAAAAAAATTTAGTTAATCTGGATATGTCACAAACATTTGAAATACCAAAAGACAGTTTACTGTGAAAGAAAAAACAATACAGACAACTTCAACGGATTTGTCAATAAAGATAACAGCTATGCCAGCTTGAGCCCATTTTCGTAAGTAAACAGTTCCCCACTCAAGAAAGGCCTTATGACACTTTACCATAGCTGATCATCTTCAGGTGCCTTTATTAATATCAACAAAATAACTTACATACAACTTTCTACCTCATAAAAAGATGTCTACCTAGTAGAGGCCACTCAGTATCTGCCTTGCATATGAAATGTTGAGATCTAAAGAAAAGACTACCAACCCCGTCAACTTAGAAACCCGTTCACTGGACTAAACAAAAAATGATGGGAAGTTTTATTGCAGCCAGGATTACCAAAATTTATCTTCAACTCAATCAACCACAACCAAGTATACTGATAACAGCACGAGGACACTTAGGTTGAGACTTAACAGCACCTGCAGACCTTTTTCTGCCAGCCTTAGCTTTCTCTAGCTGAGCTACACACTTTTGAAGAGGATCTGGTGAGAACTGCGATTCAAGTTTGTGCTCCTCAATGCACTTTATAACAGCTCTGTAAGCAGAAAGCTCTTTTGTATTTACTTCATTCTGTAGCAGCAAATAAAAATATCGGTCAAAAAAGGAACTTCCAATATAACCAACAATACTAAGCCAAAATGATCATCACATAACAAGACATTTTGTATAACAGTAATACAATCGTACTTGTGCAACAGTAGAGTTATTCCCACTTTTTAAACTTGCCTAAGAAGCTTTCTTAGCATCTTTCAGATATTCCTTCAACAAAGGAACAGGTGCAAACTTCTCTGTCAGCCCAAATGCATGAGCAAAGTTGTCTGCCTCAATTTGTTTTCAACAAAGGAACAGGTGCAAACTTCTCTGTCAGCCCAAATGCATGAGCAAAGTTGACTGCCTCAATTTTTTTTCCACTATTGACCAGGGTTTCTACAACATCTGCATGAAATTGTCAAAAAAATTTCAGTTAATCTGAATATGTCACAAACATTTGAAATACCAAAAGACAGTTTACTGTGAAAGAAAAAACAATACAGACAACTTCAACGGATTTGTCAATAAAGATAACAGCTATGCCAGCTTGAGCCCATTTTCGTAAGTAAATAGTTCCCCACTCAAGAAAGGCCTTATGACACTTTACCATAGCTGATCATCTTCAGGTGCCTTTATTAATATCAACAAAATAACTTACATACAACTTTCTACCTCATAAAAAGATGTCTACCTAGTAGAGGCCACTCAGTATCTGCCTTGCATATGAAATGTTGAGATCTAAAGAAAAGACTACCAACCCCGTCAACTTAGAAACCCGTTCACTGGACTAAACAAAAAATGATGGGAAGGTTTATTACAGCCAGGATTACCAAAATTTATCTTCAACTCAATCAGCCACAACCAAGTATACTGATAAAATCCCCCAGTCCCTCAAAAAAACCAAGCTAGCCATGAATGCCAGAAAAACCACTGAGGCTAACATTACAGAACACCAGCCAACCAACCTGGCATTTTTGATTCAAGTCCAAGGGAACGACAGAGTTCAGGTGTCTGCCTGCACCGTGCAAATGCAAGAACAAGCTTGCATAAGTCATCTTTATCAAACTCTGACGCAATTCCAAAAGTAGCTAGAAGTTGCAAGAAGGCCTGGGCCTCCAACGAATTGCCATTGGCAACATCTCCTTCAAGGTTTATCTTCGACTTCCATTCATGTGCAATACTTTTGGCTTGCTCCTTTGTATTTAAGGGCAGAACTGGATGTTCAACACCCAAAATAGGATCTGCCAAAACAGGTACAAGAGATTCCAGTAATAATGTACAGGCCCGGCGTAGAGCCGGGAGCCCAGACTCTTTCTTGTCACTTGACTTTTTTTCAAGAGAATAAAACCCCTCCAAGGACTCCAACACTAACCGTGGTGGGTCAGTTGCAGAGTTTAATGCAGAGGGAACCTAATTGCAAAGCCCTATTTCCAATTGCAAAAGTCATTAAGAATGGGAAGAAAGGATTTAGGGATTATAATATCTGAAATTTTTATTTTTAAAGTATTATAAAATGAGTTTAGATATTTATATAACAATAATAAGTGGAAATCAGAAAAAGAAAAAGAAAAGAAAAGAAATTGATTGGAGATAAACTTTTTATAATTTTGTAAATGTTATTGAGTTCCAATGCTCAAACAAAATATTTATAAAAGGTAATTCACTGGTCTGTGGATGAAGCAAGCATTTGGAGGCTAATTCATGAAGTCTGACAATAAAAGAGGTGAAATTAGAATGAGTAATGATAAGACAGACATCCTTGTATAGAAATTGCAATGAGGTTCTTCTTAAAGGTTACTTAATTGTATCACATTGATTTTGACATGACAACATCAGCAAAATGATATAAAAGTCGTTGCAACTAGTACATCTGTGTTTGGTGCATTAATCACTATATGAGATTGAAGGAATCTGGCGCATTCTCGATCAGAACTATTGCTTGATTGACAACAACATGAGTCTTGTGTTGTACAACAATTGTATAATTGGTGCATTAATCACTGTATGAGATTGAAGGAATCTAGTCGCATTCTCAATCAGAACTATTGACAACAGCATGGGCCTTGTGTTGTACAACAATTGTATAATTTGATTGTGAAGGATTTAAGGAGAAGTAATGTTGTTTTTTCTGATCCTAGCAAGGATTAGCAAATATAATATTTATTGGTCCCTGTGGTATACATTGTTTGGACCTTGTTTTCTCCCTTAATTGTAAGTGCATAAAAATATTAGATTCATAGGATAGGGTACCATTAATCATGTGATCCAATGATCTTGGACGTTTTTTATTGAATTCTTCAAAACTTATTTCCATTTGATCTTCCAAAATGTGAAGATAGTTTTATTGGTTGGAACAATGCTACAACTTACAAGTTATAATAACAGAGATTCTGTTCTGCATAATACTTTCCACTTTGCAATCTTTTTGTGGATATGGTTAAGCAATATTCTCTTCGAGTAAAGAATAAATTATTGTGTGTAGAGTCATTGGGTTTACTATAGTAATGATCGTAACATTTTGTAGTCTTTTGTTTGTTGTTATGTGGTTTAGTGGTTGAGACAGTGCATTACCATGTTAATGACCCAAAGTCAAACTTAGAGATCAGAGCCCTCAATTATAAGTTGGTTGAATTTTATGAGATTTATATGCAATATTGATTCAATAATTAAAAAAAATATAGACTTAAGCACCCTAAATAAACTTCAATTTATACATCTTTAGAATCTCATTTATGCTACATATCTGCATCTTATGTACATTTTCCCATTCCCATGTCGGAATTGTTCCTCAATTTATGCCTTACGGCGTTTCCTTTGCAACATTTGGTGCAAATGCTAGTTTTATTTGTTTACACCCTTACATGTATATAAGGTGACTTATGGAGTAAATATAAAAAATGTTTTATTTATCTACCATACCTCTCATTTATTTATATTTTTATTAATTTACCATACCTCTTTTATAAATATGGTATTTGGCCCATAGGATTCACTTTAAAACCTATTCTTGAAAATGGGCGAATGGAAGGTTGAAAGTCCTAATTTCAAGGGCTAAATTTACCTTTTTTACCCTCTCCCTTAAAATAAGGTGGGCTATTTGAGGTAATTTGTAAAAATGTACTATGATACAAAATATTCGCCCACTAAAAATTTAAAACCCCTTAATTTCGCCAAAGGGCGAACATTCGCCCCTAAAATTATCCTTGGTACGGATATGCTACTGCTCAAAAGATCCTTTGCACCGGTTATTTCTGGCCCTCCATCTTTAAGGACTGCATTCTTGCCATCCGCTCTTGTCACGAATGCCAGATATACCAGCGGAAGATACGTGTGTCCCCTGCTCCATTGCACCCTGTTGTTACCGTCAGCCCTTTTGCCAAATGGGACATTGATTATATGACCTGTAACCCTCGCTTGACCGGGGGGCATGGGTATATCATCGTTTCCGTTGATTACTTCACAAAATGGGTTGAGGTGATGCCCACATTATTTGAAGACGGTCACACAGCGACGCAATTTTTGTTTAATCATGTTATTTCATGGTTCAGAGTCCCTCAAGCTATCATCACTGATCACGGGAAGCATTTCCGTAATCACATGATGACTGAGCTAACAACCCAGCTAGGCTTGCGGCATGATAGCTCGACTCCATACTATCCTCAGGCCAATGGCCAAGTAGAAGCCATCAACAAGATTCTAGTTACGATGCTTCAACATACTGTTGGCATGCACATGTCTAACTAGCACTTGATGTTGTTCCCCACCTTGTGGGCCTACCGAACCTCTGTGAAGGATGCCACCAGTTTCACTACATTTCAATTAGCTTACGGACTAGAGGCTATCCTTCCAATCAAGTGTGAGATCCCTTCTTTGAAATTAGCTGTCGAATTACTCCCCAACACTACTCCAGTAGAATAATGCCTTCTTTACCTAGAATGGATGGACGAGACCCATCGGCTAGCCTCTCTAGCTATCGAAGCACAAAAGAAGAGAGTGAAAACTCACTTTGATCATACTGTCCATCCTCGTTCTTTTTTTGAAGTAGATTTAGTCCTGCTCTACGACCAAGCGAATGATAAGCTAGGGGCAGGAAAATTTGAGCCCATGTGGCACGGGCCTTATATTGTAAAGAGAGTTTTGCAGAAAGGGGCCTACGAGCTAATTGATTATGAAGGGAATCCTCTCAATAAGCCTCGGAATGGGCTTTACTTGAAAACGTATTATGCGTGAATTTCATGTACTTTGATTTGTACATACGTGTGTTTTTAGCAGGTGTGTTGTGTGTGTATGTTTTGGCTTGGTGTGTAGGCATGATTGCTGCTTATTATGTATTTTGCTTCTTGTGCAGATGTCTGGTGCACCTTATATTGGTTTCACTGATGGTGCCTGCCGCAGTACCCGCAACTTGTCCTCTGTGGCATGGGTGATCTACAATCCTCATGGTGAGTTGATATACCTTCAAGGCATTCGTTTAGGTTGTACCATGAACAATGTCGCTGAATATAGTCATGTTATTGAGTTACTGGCCGAGGCGATTAATCTCAATATTCGTACATTGGTTGTGAACCTGGATTCTGAGCTTGTCGTCCACCAGCTCAATGGGCGATATTCTGTCAGAGACCATCGGATTTAAAGGTTGTATTTACGTGTCAAATTGTTAGAGAGGAATTTTGATTTCATTACATATCAGCATATTCCACGACGATTAAACACGTTAACTGATGCATTGGCTAATCATGTATTAGATAGACATTTGCGTAACATGTAATCAAAACAGCATACAAGAAGCATGTAAAACACAATAATAAACCATAGGAATATGTATATATATATATATATATATATATATATATATATATATATATATATATATATATATATATATATATATATATATATATATATATATCGTGTGGCGCACCGAGGTGCTCAAAAAAATAAGTGTACATGTCTGAATAGAGTCTGTGTTCTTCATACATTTGAGACACATGTCTCTCAAAAAATCACCAGCAGGAAATAAAAACCTAAGTGTTTACTGCGGTGGGTTATGCTCCCTATAGCATACCACCACCCGTGCCACTCACCTCAACAGGCGGTGCACCCTAGGTTCCACTCCTACTATGTGGATCTAGAACGCTATGGGGACCTCCTTGATCCCCATGCAATCTGGAATCCCCGCTGTTAGGTCCTCAAGGTTTCGGGCCACTGTCTCCATCGTATCATCAGCTGGAGGAGCCAAGGCTAGTGCCATGATGCCCTGCACATCCCTCCACACCTCTGGAGCCAGCCCGACGGGACTCACTGGTCCTACATCTACAAAACATAGCATTCGTCATTAGGACATATACATGAAAAAATTGAAAAAACATCATAAAAATAATAATACAAAAAATGTGATCAAGTGTCTTACCACCATCATCCCACTGCTCTCTAGCAGGAAGCTGCATGTCAGGATCTCCGTGGAAGTCCATGTTGGCATATGGCCAATCCTCCACGAAGATCGTCTAGCACTCCAGCCACTCTCAGAACAATGTCCCCCATGCCACTGGTCGTCTGCCACCTCCTCATGGCATGATATGTGCCCACCGTGTGGCCCTAGTCTCACATGGTCTAGGCAGATCCAAACCCATGTCCTGTAACTGCAGTGCCGGCACCCACTCCGGCATAAGCGGGACTAAGATGGATCCATAACCAAACTACTTCGTCTCTCCTCGACGACAGTTGGTGAGTTGCCTATTCATGTTCGTCGTCACTGTTTTCGCCTAGTTAAACATGGTTGGATTGAGACATTCGAGAGCCAGCTGGAGATGGGTCTTCGAAGCCTCATGTTGGGCTTGGGAGCCCGCTACCCGTGTCACCATGAAAAGCATAGCATGAAAGACTACATCATCAACTGTTGGGATTGCCACCTTCACACTTGTCTTGCGTGCCTGTGGGCACACTTGAGCCATCAGCATCTCTAAGGAATCACCCCCGGGTTGGTGCCCCTCTAGAATGGGCCTCTCACCTCGACGGGACAACCAAGTCAAAATATATGTCTGTAGCATCAAACTCGATATCCCGGCCTCAGATGATGAATTTCCCATCTGTGGGATTCCAGGCCTGGATCAGTAGCTCCAGCAAATTAGTTTGTGATCAGAGATGCGGAGTTAGGAAGAACTTGAGCAATCCACATGCTCGTAATACATTTCGACACCCCGCATCGGTGAAAGCTTCTATGTCATTATCATCATGTGTCCGCTCTTGCCAGACAAATGCCATTGTCACTTGCATGGCAAGAAAAATTGAATTAGCACTTCGTTCAACAAATTCAACGCGTAATTTGCATAAAAAATAAGTTCACGTCATCATCGCGTCTGTTTTAAAAATAGACGCGATGACGCGAGGTCGCTAGTTGTATTTTTTCGCGGCCATCGCGGAAGTACATCACTTTTCTGCGATGATCAGAGCGTGTTATGTGTCAATTTTTTCGGCCATCACGGACCCGAAGGCTATAATCTCGGTTCAAAATGCATGAAAAAGGTATGGAATTGAAGCGCAGGACAAGGACTAATTACCTGGAACAAGTTTCGGGGTGAATGATGGACGAACAAAGCCGAATTTAGCTCGCGAACTTTGGTGCTCCAAAATGCTCCATAGTGAAATGAACAGTAACTATGGTAAAAATGGTTGGATTAACCCCTTTTATAGTAATTTTTGGAAATTTGAAAATTATATTTTGTAAATGTGGGTTTTTTCTCATTTCTTATCACATGGTTAGTCAAACTATGGTTTTTAACTATGTTTTTATGTATATTTTTCATTTTATATCGATTGGGTTCACGTTTGACGTGCTTTGTGCAGAGCTACAGGTAGTGGAATTCGTGTACACTTGATCCGAAAAGTCGCCTTTAAGCTCTTTTCCGACCGTGTAAAAACGAAAAGATTTCCAGGCCTTTGTCATTTCAGGCTCGTTATTGGTTCCGAAATGACGTGATTCCGACCAGTTTTCTACTTTTTCGGGTCGAAGTCACTAGTTACGAAAAGTACTCCTCGATCGCAATGGTCGGGCAGTTCTTTCAAGTATCGGTTTATACTTTTTCGGGCTCGAGAGACACAAATTTATGAAAAAGGACCCCCTTGGAGTTTTCTTTTCCGTGTCTTTTTCAAACTCTCTAAACATGAAAAAGACTCTAATGTTTACCTATGTTGGACTCGTTAAATCCTAACGACATTGGACTCATCACCATGACAAGACTCAAGCTTCTCCTTCCTAGGTCTCATTAAATTATTACTAGGTTGGACTCAACAATAGGTTTATCATTGATTGTGTATGGTAGCTAGTCACTCTTGAACATCGAAACTTTTGCTTCTTGTCGGGTTGGGACATCCATACATCATCATTTGGCCTTCCGCGGGTTTGGGTTGTCATTTAGCCTCATTCCATCTGATTCATGCCATCTCCATTGAGCCTCTGATCCCTTGGTATCTGAATGCTACCACCCTCCAGAGTCGTGTTGCTGACATGTTCAAGAGTATAATCCTTCTGCAGTTTACACCCTTGCCTTCTCCTCTGATACTCTGTTTCGCCATCTACTACTTGTTCCTTATCTTGTGTCATTGATGGGGGAAACATTATGGCCCTCCGACGACGTGTCGTCTCCTGTCGACATCAGCTCATTATCTAAGAGATTGATCTAGAGATCCCCTTTGGTACCTTAGAACTTGCATGTCTCAATGGCAAGTTCTTCGCACCTGACGGTCGACTTTCATCATTGGTCATCGATTGGGTGATTCCATGAGTGTTTGACTTCAGCTCCTTTTTCACACTTCGTGGATTGTGCTAGACAGTACCTTGAGAACCATTGGCATTATTGGTGGTTTCTCTCGCGCTTGTTAACGATTTTCATCATTGACCGGTAATCAAGCGACTTTCTATCATGCTCGACCTCAACACATCTATTCGCATGTTAGAATCTGTACTATGATCGGATAGGTTCAAGACCTCGAACTCAAATTACACATGTTCGGGCTGCGTGGATTGGTTTATGATTGCATGACTCATTGATGGATGGCTGCGACCATACTTGAGTCTTCATGGATGGCTGCGACCATACCTTTGTCATCATCATGGTCTCATTAGTTGGATGGCTACATCCATACCACAGACCTATTTCATATGTCTTTTGGATGGTTGCGCCCATGCCTAGACTACATGTACTTCATTATCAGAGATATTAGTTGTATTTGCGTACAGGTTCTTCCGAATGGTGTTACAGCTCAGCCAGTTTCGTAAAGCATTTCACCCCTCCCACTCTCTCGGGCTTCATACTTTAGGGGGCATCTGTTACACAGTAATTTGTCACTGTCTTCAACCCTGTCTTCCTATTGTGTCATGTGTCCAAAGTCATTCATGCTCATGATAGACAAATGCTCTTTGATGTTGCCAAATGACCCACTTTTCCTAAGTTATCTGCCTCATCGCGTCTGTTAGCTAAATAAACATGCTGAAGGGTGCTCTTAAATAGTCCGAAAGTGCTTCAATCACGGTAGTACACCTGATTCCCGCGATGGTCCGATTTTATGTGCCAGCGTGAGGTCGTTTGTAATCTTCAGCGATGACCTGACTAACTACATTGTTCAATAGCGATGTCAGTGCAGAAGATCAGTTATGCCCCCATGATGATCTAGATTGGGCAAATTTGTTCCAACAGTCGGCCTTCCAGATGACTCCAAACCTGGTTGTTGGCATAGTTTATGTCGCCCTCCTTTCTCTAGTATGTTTGTTTCGTAATTTGTGCTACTTTCCTTGGAGATAAGCTCACTCTTCCACCTTTCGTGGAGACTCCTTCTCTTATTTAAACTCTCACCATTGCTATGTGCTACTAGTTTTTGGAATGGTTGCTGATAGTTGGCTAGTGGAGCAGTGTTGTTAGTGTTTGTGAGTTTGCTAGATAGCTGGTGTGAGTGTGACAAGTGTGGGATTGTTGATAGCTTGTGGAAGGTTGTGAAGTGCCCTTAATCTTGTGTAAAACTTGTGAGTGAGAGAGATTTGTATGTTGGGAGATCCATCTTCAAAGAGTGAATGCTTGAGGAACATGCTGGCCAGATCCCGTCTGAGAAGGCTTGTGATGTCAGACTTTGGTTGTAAGCTTACTCTAATTTCATTATTAATGCAATCAATGATGTTTTACTATGTCTTGTATGTAATGTACTTGATAGCTCATGACTTCTTGACTTTGTGAGTAAATATATCATTGTTGTTTCGGTTACGTGCTTTGTTGTATTTCCTTTGCATTGTTTCAGGTTGATTACTCATTAGGAGAAGGAAGCGGAAGCTGGAGCAGCGCAACGGAACTCCATCGACCACAGGTTGAGGTAGGCCTCCAACTATGACTGTTTAAGGAAAGATATTGTTGATCTATCCTTGTTTGTGACTAGACCCACTCTAGGGCTAGAGGGGTTGCCTCTATCCGCAGAGGGAACACTTTCCTACATCACAAAGGTTTCATGCCATATAGCTCATGGGTACCTTTGTCACCAAAAAAGATGAGTAAATTTGTGCTCATACAGGCACTGCAGGTTAATTGAATAACACAAGTAAATCTATCTTCTACACAGGTACTGTAGGTTATAGACTAACACAAGTAAATCTATCTTATAGATAGGTATTGTTCACTATTTAGCAGCCTAGATAAATACATGAATCAGAGAGAAAATGATAGCTTCGTTACACTAATTTAGAGAAAGAAAAACACGTATGAAATTCGATTTGAAAAGAGGAAACATACTGCGCATTGATCTATTTGGAATCACGAGAATAGTTTCATTAATACTTGAAGGGTCCAAATAACCAGTCCATTACATTCAACAGTGTATCACTCTAGTCCGTCATGAATAGGAAATTAGAACCAAAGTGGAATCACAGAATTTGGACCACTGCAGGTGCAAAATTCCAGAACCTCTATTTAAGTGTTTCTTCCCCATATTTATAAGGAGAGGAGGAGCTTTGAATCAATAGTTAAAAAAATCTCAACCTAGGTCTAGTTGTCCGATTGAATATGTGTCATGGCGTGTGATAGCTCCGTGGTCCAAAATGATTATAAAGGATTTGTTTCCTTTCTTGAAAATACACAAAAATTACAAAATAATAGAAAAAGAAGAACAAAAAGATGATGGAGGAAGTATCCCTATGCCATTATTGAGATTGCCCCTAATTAGGCCACATCTTTGCCTTGGTGTGCTTCTCCTTCTGCTCGGTTGGTTCCTCTCGCTTTCGCCTTAACTGCTTGGCTTCTCCACTCTTTGGTGTTGGTAGCAATCAACTGTGTTTACTTGTTCCAGAGCAGAATGAGAGATTTTCCTAGCAGTGCTTCACAATATGACTTAGTGGACCTCCATGTTGAGCCATTAAGTCTTTCTAAGTCTCTTATCTCCATTTACTCTCTGAAGTCATGGAAGCGCAGTGGTCAAATTCATTCCTATGGTTATTGTTTTCCTGGGTTTCTTATTACAAAGGCTTCCATAGGATCAACTCATATCAATTTCCCACTGCTCCATACCTACATTCAGTGCCTTAGCTGCCAAATGATATGCCTTCAAAGCTTTGTACCATACTATTGAGGTATCATTGCATCAAGACTTTTAGTCTTAAAAACATTATAAAATAGTCAACTTTGATGTCCCTTGGCCCCGTTTGGTTTAGCGCATTATTGCATTTCTCATCACATGGCTGTGAGAGTGACCTGGTGCTTAGCCTTGAGTCACTAAGAACCTTTGTTCTGGAATGGGAGCTACTTTTCATTTGTAAATGGTTTAGCGCCCCTGGTCATTTAAGTTCCTCTTGCTTGAGAGATAGCCCTTAGATCAGAGCCCCTTAATCAGCGTTTTCAAATCGGGGATTTAACTTGGAGTGGTGCGACATTTTAATTTTATCAATCGTTGACAATCCTCTGTGCTTATCCCTTAGTCTCTATGGCTCTTTATGTGACTACGGGACAACCCCTGTATCGTAACCCCTTTATCAGCAAATCACAATCGTAGGTTTTACTTTGTGTAACAACATGCCTCAACTTGCAAATGCTGATTTGCGATATCCAATGTGACATCATCCTCTCCCGTGTGTCCCCTTGTGAGTGGTGACACGTGTCACCCTGTTTTGGCCCCTTATGACCCGTCAAAATGTTGAATCTACATTCAATGTGTCCACCCTACTACCACGTCATGTTGATGTCAGTTATCCCATGTCCCTTATCGGGACCAATCTTACGTTGCCACGCGTCCTATTTCAGGAGAGAGAAGAGGCCCGATCCAACCTAGTTTTACATTGAAATCCTTCGTTAACCTCCATTAGGCCCTCCCTAGTGCTTTAACACTGAAGGAACAATCCCGATGCTCTAACACTATCGGTGTTCACTAATCGCAACTTTGTTAAGATTGACACTTTGAAAACATCAATCATCGATCGCTGATATGGCATAGACCCTCTGACTGTCAAGATGCCAATATCACTCTAGACATCCAATGTGTGGGGCCTCTGATATGTCGGGACTTCTAATTTGCAGGATCATCGATATGCTGGGACTCGGGATTTTACACTTAGGCATTTTCTCCTTGTTTTTTTATTTTCAAATGAAAACTTCAATCTGCTCTAGCTTTTGATTCCGAAGTCCATTCTGGGACTTCCACATACCGTTGGAAAGCTAATTTCGAGAAATATCTAATGGAGATGGTACTATTTAGCTTTGAGAGATTACGTAGCTTAAAATATGGCTTCATACTTAACTATTATTTTGCACTTTGGGCAACTGAAATAGCATTTTTCAGTGAGTGATGACATTGGCTTCAACTAGGGACAATGCCTTGCCGGCAAGGTGTTGAGAACCTGTAGACCAGTATCCTTCACCATTAGGAATGGAGTCAAAAATATAATGAATCTATAAAACCAGAAAATATGTGGGACTTTATTTGCTGGGAGTTCTTTCCTCATAAAACTGAAACGTAGAAATACAAATTCTAACAACTGGAAATTAAATGCTTAGCTAGTGAGCTTATTTATATACAACTCCTACTTATGTATAGGGCATCAATTCACCTAAGTGCAGTCAACCCTCCAATGAAACCAACCCAACATCAGAGTACTGGACCTTATGCCTCCATGTTGCTGAAATTTAAAAATCAAAACAAGCATGCACCATGAAAAGTCTTCAAACAAAAAACCTAATACATGCTCCAGAAATAACCTCTGCTACTGACCAAAGAATGTGCTCATGTAATCATCTATAGGGTCATAGAACCGACAAGAATAATTTGGAGCTTTCCTATTTCCATGAAATATTTGCTAACCAATATCTTCTTCGTAAGGGAAGCCACAAATATTGTTTAACTCGTCAGCCTTAGATTTTTAAAGAAAATCTTGTTGCTGGAAGCCTTTTCCCCACTTGCTGGTAAACCACTCCCTTTGAACATACATAACCATCTCATCCTCCTCTAAATAATATGAATCATAAATTGGAGGAGGTTCTTGAACTTGTTCTCCAAGCAAAGGATGTGAATCGTGGACTGTAGCCTCTTTGTTGAGCTCCTCGTGGGCCTCCTCTTCTTGTGTGTCTTCCCATGACTGGGATTGTTGTGGCTCTGCATCACTTGACTCTCCATTAGAGTCATATACATCATAAGAAGGAGAATCAACAAATTCAGCCAAATAATATCTCTAAGGGTTTATTTTTAGCTCGATGATGTTTCCTTCTTTTCTTTCTTGATCATTGGGTGATGCTTCTTGATGCGAGTAGTTGTTTTCATGGAGTGGAGCTCCACGAACATCTTCAACAGGGTCATTAACCTGAGGAATATCTTCATTATTGAAATATGCACATAAATTTTCAAATAGAGCATCCAATGGATATAATCTTTTGCAATAATGATTGAATTCCATATGAAAATTCTTTAAGGAAGATACATTGCCACGAAGTATTGTTCTGTACCAAATTCTAAAATCGTCTTCTAAAGAGTACATGAAAAATTTCACTTACGCATCTTCAAAAATAATACCCTTTTTTTCCATGCATTCCTGAAAATCATGAAGGCATTGGTCCAACATTCTATCTGTGTTTCCACTAAATCTAGGAAAATAGGTATTCCATTCATGAAATGAAGGGTCATGATTGGGATAACCAAAAATAGAAGAAAAATACAGTGGGGCAAATTGGTTGCTCAGGAATGTAGGAATGGCCATTTTGAAAACTCCTTAGGTGAGTGATCTCAATTTCAAAGTTAGGGAAAGTTTTCAGTTGCTTTAGTAGCAGAGTGAGTATGAGGCTACTTGAAAGTGTTGGCTTGTTGGGGCTTGACCCAGGTTTAGAAGTGATTTAGCCAAACAAATCCCGAAACTACCAGCCCTTTTGGCAACAGTCAACAGTGCACGGACTAAGGTCTCACCCGAGGTAGTATGGGAGGGTGTTGGAACCAGGTTTCCACAACCTAGGGATGTCTTGATGAAATCTGGGAAGTTCGCGAACTGAACCTGTGCGCTTGTTCTGCTCCGCACAGCCATTTGTCCTTCACAGCTTGTGCAACTACTTCTGCATAACTCTGTAAAGAGTGTAAAGAGGTTCTATCTAGATCCTTATTCCTTACTGTGCTTTTATTATAGATCTTAACTTAATTATGTGGGCCCAATATTCTCATTAATCCTTCAACATTCATAACAAGTGCGCGCAATCATAAACTGTAAAGAGATGCATAAATATAACAGAAAAATAGACACAGAATATTCCAAAATCAACTTATCTTTTGTTAATTCTCTGTCCAAGTACAATCCCAACTCTGCGCTGCACACTCAGCTACAGGGGTCTGCGCACACAGTTGCAGACTCTACAAGGCCTCTGCCCACTTAGCTGTAGAGCCTCTTACTACTACTACAACCCAAGACTCAGACTTATAGACTCAGAGCTAATTCATCATCCCCAAACTTAAGACTTCCTTTACACTTAGAGCCTCACCTTATTTATACAATCCCATGGTCTGCGGACCATGGGTAGGCCAACACACTTTACATTAAATTATATTATTTTAGGGCGGACAACCCTAGACTCTCACACTCCGTGCCCGCATTTCACGATGTCTTTACATTACACTTGACCAAAATTCGGGCTTCAAGCCCCAAAAGAATACTATGGGGAGATCCGCTACCCAACAGGCCCTCAACACAATCATCCTGACTTGTCCCGAGTCACTCTGCTGGTGTGGTGATCCTTGCGCAAATTCCATCCAACTGTGCCTGTGTGGCACGAAGGTCTGCAACCCACCATTTTGTCGTCCTCTGGATCTGCTCCATTTCTGCTTTTGAATCATCTGCATCTAACTTGATTCTCTACTTTGATGCCAACTTCTAGTAACTGTGTTTATATTCCTGCACCTCTGTCTGGCTTGTCAGGTCACAAAGACTGTGCTGTGGTCGGTTAGTCAGACAGTTGGCCCACCCGTGTAGTGCTTCAGGCGATTGCCATTAACTCTTGTTGGGAAGGGCTCTCCATTAAGTTTGACTAGCTGGACCACGCCTCTGTCTGTGACCTCCTTTACCACATATGGTCCCAACCAATGCATTTTGAATTTTTTAGGAAATTTTTTGAACTTGTTGTCATATAGCAACACTAAATTGTTTACCTTGAATGTGCGCAACTTGATATGGTGATCGTGCTAGGCTTTCTCACACTGTTTTTGGACCTGCTGATGGAATCCCACTAGAAACTGTTCTTCCTTGAGTTCTTCCAATTGCACAAGTCTCTCTTCCAAGGCTTCGCGGTCCGACATGCCTGACCCTGGTTTCAGAGTGATCTTCATCATCCCTAAGTCGCTAATGATCCCCTTTAAGTCTGTGATTTTGGTTAGGAACAAATCTTGGTATTCGTGGAGTAACTCGATGACCTTATCTACCTTAGAATCATGCCAATAGTCCCCAAGTGTTGCGTACTTTGGCTCCGTGTCTATACTAAGGTTTACCTACTTTGTTTTTGGGAGCGTAGAGATGTCGAGATCCTCAATTGATGGTCCTCGAACTTCGCGACACCCTTAAGCTTTTGGAATATTAATATTTCGGGGGTTGTCATCATCCTCCTCTACTTGTACGTTATAACATTCTAGGGCACTGCTTAACTGGGTTGCCCATGCTGGTTGAACTACTTCCCGTGGTTCTTGTGGTATTTTGAAGATGGCAGCTTTTACGGCTTGCAGCGTGTTGTCAACAGTATCCAACCATCGGTCTTCAAATGTGAATGTTAACAAAAATCCCTCGTGCAAGACATCCCATTCACCCATACCATGTTGGAGTTCCGTCTCGGTATACCAATTCATGGGTATGACATCCAGGGTATGGTAGAATAAGTGTACCCATTCAGGCTGAGGTTCTTCTCCATAGGCCTTGGTCCATTTCGCGAGGTAAGTGCATGGGTCATCGCATCCATTGTATTTATCTGCTATCCGTAGTGGCGGTTTCCCAAATCGTAGGTGCATCATCCTCCTACAGCTGCGCCAATTTTCAACATTTCCTTGATGTATTCCCCACCAGCGCAAAGGTGTCGAATGCAGCGCCCACTTCAATGCATCGAATCACTGTTGTTCTGGTACTGCACTCTCAAACTTGCTCAAGAATTCATCCACTGCTATCAATCCATCATATGTTGGCAGATCTCGGGCCTGGGTTGTTATGCAACGCAGTGATCTAGTCATCATGTTACAATTCAGCGTTGTCACTTCATTCAACCGATTGTGCCAGCATTTGTCTTCTTCGTCTGAATCCGAGGTGCAAGAACTTGCGTGCTCCGATGAGATCCTTCCATCTACAGTCGGATTCACCCAATCCTAATCGTACACAGTTATCTTGTAGATACAATCCAGCTCATCATCACTTCTATTGTCACGCACAGGTTTGGTGTAGTGTGCTCCTTCGGTTGGGTCTAGTGGAACACGTATGCGAAGGGACTTTTTCTCGAATATCACCTTCCGCTTCTTCAGGTTGATGACTCCATTCATATCGGTGGCCTATCTATTCCTAGCAATGCAGGATAAGGATTGTTGTCATTGACAATCTCTATTACTTCAAAGTCTATCTGTGTGCTCGTGCCTTCGATATCAACTGTTACCCCTTGCAACCATCCCATGGGTAAAATTTTCTATTGGTTCACCATTCATAATTGAATAGAGGACCACTATAACACGGGCCTGCCCATGTGTTCCCATGTCTACTTTGGTGACACATTCGCATCCTAACTCAGGTCTATGATTACCTGATCCATTTCATACTCGCTAATCTGCGCCGTCAATCTCATTTCCCTCCCGGTGCGCAATGCATCCTTTCCCAGTTTTCGAACTACACCTGGTTCCCTTGACCTTGCGCACCTAGTGATCAACTCCTGTAGTCCCTTAACTACCTTATTGTCGCGCAACAGTTTCATGCATGTCTCCAGAAAGGTAGAAAACATAGAAGGATCCATTCCTGGATCTGGTTGATCCTTACTACCTGAAGTGGAGGCTTCCACGACGCTCTTCTTAGCTTCCATGAACATCTCCTTTGCATGTTCTAAGTCAAACTCAGGTTCCTTTGTAGGAGCATTGCGAACCCATGTATCATTCCCAGGCTCATTCCCCTTATCTTCTGCTGTAGTCCCACCACTTCTGAGCACTATATTCACATTTGGGTCTTCTTCGCGCGATTCAGACCTCATCATTTGAATATTTTGAGTCAGAGTAGGTTGGGGTACCCCTTTCTCGCGTATATGTGCAATCAGCGTAGGACAATCTACCATTTCATGATCAAACTGAGCATAGTATGAATAGGATACTCTCTTCGGGTTGGTACAATCATGGGCGTAGTGCCCTGGTCCTCCATAATTGTAACAAATTAACTGTCCGCGGCCCCTTCCTCGCCCCATTCCTCCTCGTCCTCAACCTTGCCCCTGAAATCCACCATGTGCTATTCCCACCACTAGGTTGAGGGCTCATGTTTCTATCTACATCCAATAGGCTAGGGTCCAATCCATCATTAACTCGTAGCTATGACAAGTACGCTCGTCGTGTTTTACTAACCTTTAGAAATTACAAAACAACTGTTGGGGAATCTGTGTATACTTCTGCAACAAATGAGAATTATTCGTTGTGTGCTTTACTCCTATCTGACAGATTACACACCATAGCACGAGTGTCACACTCAGCCCTGCCTGTGCCTCTAGTCTCAATGGCATCGGCCCCCCTCCTACCAAGTAGTTCGTGAATACTTGACAGTCATCCTTGTCATGGCCCTGGCCTTTGCATTTTACGCACCACACTTCCTTGCATGCCCCTGGCCATGGTGCACTATCCTACTTCAAGCTCTGCATTTCTAGGTAGAGATTCTGTAGTTGCGCATGGATTTGTTGAATTCCCAGCCCCGAATCCTGTATCGGTGTCTCATGCAACCTCATCACCATTTCCAATGCTTCGGCCTGGGTAGCAAGTTTCTGTTGCGACAACGCCATCCTCAGGTGTGGTGTTAGAGATGCCACAAACCATGTGTGATGCTGCGCATCCGTGAGCATCATATTAGCCTCACGGATCATACTCTTTAGCCGCTAATCCAAATCCTAAGGGGTCTCACTTGGAAGCATCACGATCTCTTTAAATCCAATGATTGACTGTGTCTCTGATTTCGGCTAGCTAAATTCTCTGTTCAGTGCATTCTCGATCTCTGCTATTCCTACATTTGGGTGATCATTAGAATGCTTGATATACCATGTCAACGCGCGATCCTACAGTGCACTCACCGACGTAGGCTTTTTAATGTTGTCATCCATGACCCCTTATGCTTCCCATACTGCTCTTACCACGAACCAAAACTGCTTCGGATCCTCATTTCCTAATACTCTGAATATAGGTAGCTTGATCGTGCTCTCCATGCTGAACTGTGGGTTTGAGGAAGGTGGAGTGGGTGGGGATAGAGGTGAAGGAGGTGCAGCATGTGGTGGCGTAAGTGGAGGTGATAACCTCGGAATGCGCTGCCTTATCAAATTGACTACACTTCTCGGAGAGACCTGAGTGAGCTCTTCCTCGCTTTCTCGCAAAGGTGATATTAAGGGACTGTTTTCTAATCCCTCGCCACCTTTATATAACTTTCCACTCCGCGTCGTTCAAAACATTAATGTATTCGCATAACCCGCTTTTCATATAACATCATCTTAATCCATGTATCCAAAGATTTAATGCACCTACATTGCGGTCCCTTGATAAAATTTTGTTCTACTTCCTTGTAGCTCACGGTCGTGTCTATCACAAATTCAGTGATAAACCCCCTATTATTCGGTCAAGCCAATGGTCCACAGCTCGCATGATCTTATCTTCTGATGCCTCTAGTCTGCGCACTAACTCTGGAGACCACACTATCGGTTGGTTGAGCTTACACCTTCCCTGGCTATCGGCTAACTTCATGATCCACTCATACAGTTCAGAAGGAAATGATGCGAAGAAGATCTCGTGGATTTCTGTATACACGTAGCGATCCGGTGACCTTTTCTCGAATACCTACGGAGTCCTGTTTTCTTGCGTCACAAACTTGTGAATTTTCTTATCCAACCACTCTTCAATTTCCTTCTTCATTGGGTTCCAATGATACAACATCAGACATCCCTTAGGCAGATCCTTGTCCTGGCAACAGAACCATTTGTTGGCTTATTGGGGCCTGACCCAGGTTTAGAAGGGATTTAGCCAAACAAATCTCGAAACTACTGGCCCTTTCAGCAACAGTTCGCGGTGCGCGGATTGAGGTCTCACCCGATGTAGTATGGGAGGGTGTTGGAACTAGGTTTTTGCACCCTAGGGATGTCTTGATGAAGTCTGGGAAGTTCGCCAACTGAACCTGCGCGCTTGCGTTGCTCCGTGTAGCCATTTGTCCTTCGCAACTTGTGCAGCTGCTTCCGAGTAGCTCTGTAAAGAGCACGAAGAGGTGTTGTCTAGATCCTTATTCCTTACTGTGCTTTTATTATAGATCTTAACTTAATTACGTGGGCCCAATATTCTCATTAATCCTTCAACATTCATAACAAGTGCATGCAATCATAAACTGTAAAGAGTTGCATAAATATAACAGAAGCATAGACACAAAATATTCCAAAATCAACTTATCTTTTATTAATTCTCTGTCCAAGTACAATCCCAACTCTGCCCTACACACTCAGCTGCAGGGGTTTGCGCACACAGTTGTGGACTCTACCAGGCCTCTATGCACTTAACTGTAGAGCCTCTTACTAGTACTACAACCCAAGAATCGGATTTACAGACTCAGAGCATCCCCAAACTTAATACTCCCTTTACACTTAGAGCCTCACTTTATTTATACAATCACATGGTCCACGGACCATGGGTAGGCCGACACACTTAACTTTAAATTTTATTATCTTAGGGCGGACAACACTAGACTGTCACGCTCCGCACCTACATTTCGCGGGGCCTTTACATTACACTTGACCAAAATTCGGGCTTCAAGCCCTAAAAACATACTATGGCGGAATCTGCTACCCAACAGAAAGCCAAGATGATCAAATAGAGATATGGATAGTGGAGTCGCCAAGGTGAGAGATCTTCAACCCACACTTCCCTTTCTCACCTACCAGAGGGAATGTAAAAATTTGTCGTACCCATGGGAAAATATTTTAATCCATTCCCCAGTAATGGCACGAGAAATATGTTGTTGTTGAAAGAATAACTTCGGCGTTAAATCACATGTAGACAAACATTTCTCGACGCATTTCGAACCAACTAGTGTGGTTCATCGTCAGAACAAGTTGAAGAAACAGATCCAGCTTAGCATGATAAATAGTCTGAGCAGAGTCTCTAACGGCTAAATAGACTAACGGCTAATTTTGACCTTAGGACCCAGGTCTAATTATTTTAATATTATTATTATTTATCTTAATATTATTTATGGAAATAAGTTAAATTAGGTAAAAATACATAACTAAATTAATATTAATGGTTGGTTTAAAAAGAAATTTAATTATTTATTTAAATTAATTATTAATATATATATATATATATGTGTGTGTGTGTGTGTGTGTGTGTGTGTGTGTGTATTTTCATTAAAGTTATAATATTAGGTTAATAAGATAAAGGTCAGGATTAATAAGTAAAATAATTTAAAAAAATAAATAAAATAAATAAATAAATAAAAATAAAAATATTAATATTAATAATATTAATAATTTATTTATTTATTTAAATTAATTCATAATTATCATTCACATATATATAGATATATACTAATTAAAATCATAATATTAGGTTGTTAAGTGATGAGTAACTTAATGGTTAGTTTATTTTTAATTATTATTATTTATGGAAATTAGTTAAAAATATATAAAATAATTTTAATGGTTGGTTAAAGAAGTAATTTATTTTTATTTAAATTATATATATATATATATATATATATATATATATATTCATTCTAATTAAAGTTATAATATTAGGTTATTAAGATCAAAGTTAGGATTAATAAAATAATTTTAATGGTTAGATTAAAAAGATAATTTATCTATTTACTTAAATTATTTAATAATTATTATATATATATATATATATTAAAATCATAATAATAATAGGTTGAGAATTTTCATTTATTAATTTAATAATAATTTATAATGGTTAGTTTAAAAAAGTGGTTTAATACTTATTTATTAATAATCATATATATATATATATATAATTTATAATAAAAATTATAAAGTTAGGATAAAATACTATATAAATAAATAGAATAATTCAAAGGTTAGCTTAAAAAGGTAATTTATTTAATTAAATTATTTATTAAATATTGTTAATGTTGCATATATACATATATATTCTAAAAAAAAAAAAAGAGGAGGGGGCAGAAAAACCGACTAAGAAGAGAGTGCTAGAATCCAGCACCTATTGATTTTCCAGCCATCATTTCTATTGAGATTGCTCGGCTTCCTTTCAATCTCAATAGCTTCCCTCAATTTACGATGGTGGAACTGAGCAACTTTGGCAACAACCTTGGCCTCCTCAATACACACCTGATGCTTGGTCTTTTCCCCATGCTCAGCTAATGCTGAAGACTTGGATCTCCCATGTCTCAGGTCGGCCGCATGTTCGTAGATCCTTTGACGGATGGAGCGCCCTGTTTCCCCAATATAGGGGGTCCCACAAGAACAAGGGATCAAGTAGACACCCTTCATGTCTTTAGCGTTAATGGGATCTTTCATCGATCGGAGGGATTTGCGAATGGTTTTGAGGGGCCTAAAGGTTGAGGGAATATCATACCTTTTAAGGATCCGAGCAATCTTGTCTGTGGTTCCTTGAACATATGGAAGATGGACACTTGGACGATGCTCTTTTGGCTCTTTCTTAATTAACGTGTTTTTAGAGGCTTTATGGAAAGCCTTCTGACCCAGGCGTCTACTATATCCATTCTCCACAAAGACATTAAGGAGATGGGATCTGTCCTTATCAAAGCTCTCACGATCAGAGATCCTAAGGGCACGAGTAGCTAGGGTGTTAAGAACACCAAACGTTTGAGCAGGGAAGTGATGGGAATCTGCAAGAAGATACTGCTCAGTATGCGTTTTCTTTCGGAACACAGAGTGGGAGAGAAAGCCATCTTTATTCCGAGATATAAGAATATCCAGGAAAGGGAGGAAACCATTGACCTCTTTTTCTATGGTGAACTTAATGGTAGAGGACCGACTGTTGAGGTGATTAAAGAAACGATCCAACTCCTCTGGGCCATGGGGCCAGATGACATTAGTGTCATCCACATACCTTTTCCAAAGCTTAGGAAGAAGACGAGATGAGGATAAAGCTTTGGCTTCGAAATCTTCCATAAAAAGATTCGCAACAATAGGGGAAAGAGGGGAACCCATGGCAACACCACAAGTCTACTCAAAGAATTCACCCTCGAAACAGAAGAACATGGAAGTGAGACAAATCTCCACCAGATGCGCGGTATCGGGATCTATTAGGCGATAGATCACTTCCGAGGCCTCCTTTATAGGAATGAAAGTATAAAGGGAGACCACATCAAAGCTGACGAGAATGTCCTCCAAGCTAAGCTTAATATCCTTAAGCTCATTAATGAAGGATGCAGAGTCTTTCACGAAGGACTCAGTGCGGCCAACTAGGGGCATAAGTTTAAGGGCAAGGAACTTAGCCAGAAGATAGGTTGGACCGCCAACTGAGCAGTATCTTCTTGCCGATTCCCATCACTTCCCTGCTCAAAAGTTTGGTGTTCTTAACACCCTTGCTACTCGTGCCCTTAGGATCTCTGATCGTGAGAGATTTGATAAGGAGAGATGCAATCTCCTTAATGTCTTTGTGGAGAATGGATATAGTAGATTCCTGGTCAGAAGGCTTTCCATAAAGCCTCTAAAAACGCGTTAATTAAGAAAGAGCCAAAAGACTGTCGTCCAGGTGTCCATCTTCCCTATGTTCAAGGAACCACAGACAAGATTGCTCGGATCCTTAAAAGGTATGATATTCCCTCAACCTTTAGGCCCCTCAACACCATTCGCAAACCCCTCCGATCAGTGAAAGATCCCGTTAACCCTAAAGACATGAAGGATGTCTACTTGATCCCTTGTTCTTGTGGGACCCCCTATATTGGGGAAACAGGGCGCTCCATCCGTCAAAGGATCTGCGAACATGCGGCCGACCTGAGACATGGGAGATCTAAGTCTTCAGCATTAGCTGAGCATGTGGAAAAGACCAAGCATCAGTTGTGTATTGAGGAGGCCAAGGTTGTTGCCAAAGTTGCTCAGTTCCACCATCGTAAATTGAGTGAAGCTATTGAGATTGAAAAGAAGCCGAGCAATCTCGATAGAGACGATGGCTGGAAAATCAGTAGGTGCTGGATTCCAACACTCTCTTCTTAGTCGGTTTTTCTGCCCCCTCCTCTTTTTTCTTTTTTCTTTTTAGAATATATATGTATATATGCAACATTAACAATATTTAATAAATAATTTAATTAAATAAATTACCTTTTTAAGCTAACCTTTGAATTATTCTATTTATTTATATAGTATTTTATCCTAACTTCATAATTTTTATTATATATATATATATATATATATATTTGATTATTAATAAATAACTATTAAATCACTTTTTTAAACTAACCATTATAAATTATTATTAAATTAATAAATGAAAATTCTCAACCTATTATTATGATTTTAATATATATATATATAATAATTATTAAATAATTTAAGTAAATAAATAAATTATCTTTTTAATCTAGCCATTAAAATTATTTTATTAATCCTAACTTTGATCTTAATAACCTAATATTATAACTTTAATTAGAATATCTATATATATATATATATATATATATATATATAATTTAAATAAAAATAAATTACTTCCTTAATCAACCATTAAAATTATTTTATATATTTTTAACTAATTTCCATAAATAATAATAATTAAAAATAAACTAACCATTAAGTTACTCATCACTTAACAACCTAATATTATGATTTTAATTAATATATATATATATATGAATTAATTTAAATAAATTATTATTATTATTATTATTATTATTATTATTATTATTATTATTATTATTTTTATTTATTTTATTTATTTTTATTTATTTATTTTTTATTTTATTTTTATTTTTTTAATTATTTTACTTATTAATCCTAACCTTTATCTTATTAACCTAATATTATAACTTTAATTAATATATATATATATAGATATTAATAATTAATTTAAATAAATAATTAAATTTCTTTTTAAACAAACCATTAATATTAATTTAGTTATGTATTTTTACCTAATTTAACTTATTTCCATAAATAATATTAAGATAAATAATAATAAAAATAATAATAATATTAAAATAATTAGACCTGGGTCCTAAGGTCAAAATTAGCCGTTAGTCTATTTAGCCGTTGGAGACTCTGCTCAGTCTATTTATCATGCTAAGCTGGATCTGTTTCTTCAACTTGTCCTGACGATGAACCACACTAGTTGGTTCGAAACGCGTCGACAAATGTTTGTCTACATGTGATTTATGCCGAAGTTATTCTTTCAACTATTATGGATCACAGAAGCCTCAATTCAAATATGTTGTTGCTTTTTCTCGCACCTGTAGCACAAGTGCTTAAGGAGATATAGAAAGCTTCCAAGAGGCAGTCTTTGGGTTGATTGTAGACTAGTGCCTAGTACATCTTAGATGGAGGATTGCTTTGGAAATTTATTAGTGAGGCTTTTTGCTGCACTCCAATTGTCATGTAGTTGGAAAAAGAGAATAAAGGGGGCTTGGTTCAATAACCCTTCATCAAGGTAGATTCAAGCCACTACATGGATCCAAATGTTAAGGGGGTAAATCGAGCCAACCTCAAAGAGAAATTTCTGGTTCTGGTGACTGACACACAACAATAGGAAACTTAATATTGAAGTTGTAGTAAAGTGAAGAGGAGGAAATGAAGGAGGAAATTCGATGCGTAGGGCTGATTGCAATGTAGAATCCTAAGACACAATATTACAGCAGAAATATGGAAGAGGAAGGAGATGAAAGAGCGGAAAGATTGGAGCGCAAATAAAGGTATCATGCCATATACTTCATGGGTACCTTTATCACCAAACAACATGCATAAATATGTGCTCATGCATGTATTGCAGGTTAATCGAATAAAACAAGTAAATCTGTCTTGTACACAGGTATTGTAGGTTATAGACTAACACGGGTAATTTCTTATACACAGGTATTGTTCGCTATTTAGCAGCCTAGATAGATCCATGAATCACAGAGAAACCGATAGGTTCATTACACTATTTAAGAAAGAAAAACAAATATGAAATGAGATTTACCAAGAGGAAACATACTTCACATTGATCTTCTTGGAATCACTAGAATAGTTTCATTAATAATTGAAGGGTCCAAATAACTAGTCCATTACATTCAACAATGCATCACTCTAGTCCCTCATGAACAGGAAATTAGAATCAAAGTGGAATCACATAATTTGGACCACTGCGGGTGAAGAATTACAGAACCTCTATTAAGTGCTTCTTCCCCCTATTTATAAGGAGAGGGGGAGCTTTGAATCAATAGTTGCAAAAATATTAGCCAAGGGTTAGTTGTCCAATTGAGTATCTATCTTGGCATGCGATATCTCTGTGGCCCAAAATGATTGTAAAGGACTTGATTCGTTTCTTGAAAATACACAGAATTTATAGAATAATAGAAAAAGTAAAATGGAAAGATGATGGAGGAAGTATCCCTATGCAATTTCTGAGATTTCCCCTGATCAAACCACGTGTTTGCCTTGGTGTGCTTCTCCTGCTGCTTGACTGGTTCCTATAGCTTTCGCCTTAACTACCTGGCTTCTCCACTCTCTAGAGTTGGTAGCGATCAACTGCATTTGATTGTTTTAGAGAAGAACCAGAGAGTGTCTTGGCAGTCCTTCACAATATGGCTGAGTGGAGCTCCATGCTAATCCATTAAGTCTTTCTGAGTCCTATATCTTCATTTACTCTCTGAAATCATGCAAGTGAAGCGGTCAAATTCATTCTTATGGTTATTATTGTCCTGGGTTTCTTGTTACAAAGGCTTCCACATGATCAACCCATATCAATTTCCCACTACTCCATGCTTTCATTCAATGCCCTAGCTGCCAACCCATACACCTTCAAATATCTGTACCATACTATCAGGACATCACTGCATTGAGACTTTTAGTCTTAAAACCATTATAAAATAGTGAGATCTGATGTCCCTTGGCCCCCTTTGCTTAAGCGCCTTATTGTAGTTCTCATCATATGACTAGGAGCAGTGACCTGATGCTTAGCCTTGAGTGGCTAAGGCCCTTTGTTCTGACCCAGGGGATACTTTTCCTTTGTAAGTGGTTTAGCTCCCCTTGTCCTTTAAGTTCCTCTTGCTTGAGGGCCAGCCCTTAGATAGAAGCCCCTCAATAGGCATTTTCAAATTGGGGATTTAACTTGGAGTGATGCGACATTTTTATTTCCCCAATCGTCGATCACCCTCTGTGCTTAGCCCTTGGTTTCTTTGGCTCTTTAAGTGACTTCGGGCCAGCCTCTATATCTGATCCCCTTTTTCGGCAGATGACAATCGGAGGTTTGACTTTGTGTAACAACATGCCTCAACCTACAAACACCGATTTGTGAACTCTGATGTGACATTATCCTCTGCCACATGTCATGTTGTGAGTGGTGACACATGTCACCCTATTTGGGCCCCTGATGACCTCTCAAAATGTGGAATCTACATGTGATGTGTCTATCATACTGCCACATCATGCTGATGTCAGCTATCCCATGTCGCTTATCGGGACCAATCTTACATTGCCACGCGTCCCGTTGGAGGAGAGAGAAGAGTCCCGGTCCTGCAGGTTTTATGTTGAAATCCTTTGTTAACCTACATTAGTCCCTCCCTAGAACTTTAACACTAAAGGCACAATGGCCTAGACCCGCTGACTACCGATATGATGATATCACTCTAGACCTTTGATGTGTGGGACCTCTGATATGTCGGGACTTTCGATTTGCTGGATTGCTGATATGGCGAGACCCGAGATTTTACACTTACTGAAGACATATTTCATTAAATATGGAATTAAATAGTGGATTTAGAATTTCAAAATAACCAAAAAAACTCAATTCTAGTGATCTCCATGTAATAATAGTTTTCCAATTTTAATGGAATATGTAATAATTAAGCATTTTCTCCTTTTTTCTGATTTTCAAAGGGAGACTTCATTCTTCTCTAGCTTTTGATTCCAGAGTCCATTCTGGGATTTCCACATACCATTGGAAAGCTAATTCTAAACACTATCCAATGGAGATGGTCCAATTTATGTTTGAGAGCTGATGTGGATTAGAATATGGCTTCATACTTCATTGTTGTTTTTCACTTTGGGCAATTGAAAACGAATTTTGCACGCTGATGTGGATTAGAATATGGCTTCATACTTCACTGTTGTTTTTCACTTTGGGCAATTGAAAACGGATTTTGCAGTAAGGGACAACAAAGAGATGAAAGAATGTTTTAAATGTTATATGGTTTATTTGTTACATATTTATATTTTATTATGCTATTAGCTCCACGTTGATTTCTCCACAATAAAAGTCTTTTGCGGATTAGTCTGACTATGGGTTGATTTTTTATTATATTTTATTACTCAAATTTTGCAATATGTGTTGGGTTAAATTGTTATCATGCACTCTCTCCACTATGTTTCTATTATATGTTCACACAAACTACTATGACCCACAAAAAGTATATAAACCATTCAAAAATATTATAAATTCATGCATGTGGAATTTTCAAATTAACCGAACTTATATGTACATTATAAATTATATATAATAAATGTTGATTCATGCTAGTATGGGAAAGGTGGTTTTGAGGCCCTTTATTATTAATATTTTAATGAAGTCCACGATAGATTTATAAACAAAATGAAATACGTTCAAAATCCTCTGACCTCCCAGATCTACCCATCTGTTATTTGCTTTAGATTGAAATATAATTTCGTTATTACGTTCGAAACGTAACGCAAAAAGTTATTATTAAAGTTTGAATTTGTTCCCACAGGTGAAAAATTGGAACATTTGCAAATCTTGTTGAACAAATTATAGAGTTTTAAAAAAGAATTTCCACCAATAGAAAATAATCCATATGCAACCATAAAAGAAATATATCGAGACAAAAATTAGAGCGGTTGTGATGGATAAAAGAACAAGGAAAAATTGGTAAAATTCCAGAAAACCTCACTAGAGAACCCAAACTGAAGGCAAAACTAAAACAAACAAAACAAATCCTTTGTTTAATGAAGTTAGATCCAGATGTGAACTCGATAATTGGTATTTTCAATTCAAATGGAGATCCAAATTTTATTTTTCCAGACATACTTCAATTATGTTCGAATGTATTATTTAAAAGGAATGGAGTGGAGGATGAGGGGGAGGTTTTTGGAGACAAGAGACTGCTAGCATGACTTTTGGATTTCAGAGGTTGAACCTCCTGTAAATGGAGGATTTTGTAGGTGGACAGATTGAGCAGATTGAGCTGATTGCAGGAAGGAAATTTTTCTATCACAATTTTCTTCCTAATCGATTAATTGTATATTTGTACACTTTAATTGTATATTTGTACACTATTGTCTAGTTTACAAGACCTATAGAAGTCTTTGAGGTTCATGTTTTATTCAGATTTGATATTGTTATATTTTTTAATATAATAAAAGCTTTACATTATGTTGAACAATTTCACTCTAGATATATACAAGTTTATATATTGTGCATTGTTTTTGTTTATTGAGACTTATGTGTACTTAAAACCAATGGTCAACTATCTGTCGTGGTTGGTTTGAATTTGTTAATCTTTGAATATGAGTATACATATTAGTAAATGCTTATGAGGATGTGTATTAAATTGTATTTGATCTAATTCTTGTAAGGTTATGTGAACTATTTCCATAATTTGATGGCATATGCTGGTCTTATTTTCGATTTATCTTAATCCTTCATGTTGAGCAAGAGCATGTAGCTCTATATTTTCTTAGTAACTATTTATTAAGATAAGGAATAAATGTGTTTTCAATAATTAGGTTTTTTCCGAAGAAAAACACTCGTAATTTCATTCATAATAAAATCGTGAAATGATATTTTGCATATACACTACAAGAGTATATTCCTAAAAAGAAATCATCAATTTCTTTACCAATTACCCCCACATGTCTCGCAACATAAGAACATACATTATTTAAAAAAATAAAGGAACTACACAAACAAAAGAGAAAATCATATAACTCATGAAAAATATAATAAGATATTAGAGCATATTGCAAATAATACAGTGAAAAAAATTTAGAAACAGACAACAAATCTTCTAATAAACCTAACTCAAAAGCTCACTTGAAAGCAAGAGTGAGTAGAGAATGGAAAAAAAGAGGAAATGGTGAAACCACCACAATGAAAAAATAAAAATCTAAGAGTAGCTTCAGGGCACACATCAATAGACCCCAAACCGAGACAACCCATAATGACCCACAAGAAACATTAGAATGGCAACAACAAGGTGATGCTTGCAGAGGGAATCAAGACATTGGCAAATAGTAAGACATGACCAAAGAAGCCTAAAACATCCAAATGGTGACAATCAAATGGAAAATTTGCAGACAAAGGAGAGGCGCCAAAAACACAAGGTGAAACCAACAAAGGAGATGACGGAAAAAGGCCTTAGCGAGCGCATAGATTACAAAAAGGATCCAACACGTAATCACAAGTTTGCGAAAAACACAAGAGGGGTGATGAAACAACGACAAAGGAGATATTTTCTAGGGGTATATAAAACCAGAGAAGGGATGCGGCTAGTGTTTATAATAATTTGTTATTAGGTTATATGCATTATTTCTATAATTTGATAGTTCTTCTTATAATATCATGTTCAATTTCTTTTCTTCTACATTTTCTCAATTGGAATAAGGAAATATTTTCTTATCCCAATTGAGATAGATTAGGCTTAGAGTAGATATTCATGAATTCGCTTTATTTTCTACGTAATATCCCATGAACACATTTAGGATTTAGAAGAGCTTCAACGAAATTCTCATTTCTAAGAGAAATATTTCGCTTTGTGGAAACCAAGCCTACATACTGGTGGATGGTGCCACACCAAATGGATAAAGTTCTAATTGGCGCCTTGACCAAGTGATGATCCCTTGGTACTGTAGGTGGAACATTATTCCAACACTTTTCCATCCTATTAACATTATGGTAGGACATTTTTGTCTGTCAACATTTTTGGTGCTAGAAGGAGAGTACACTAACAAGCTAACCCTATGGAGCTATTTGCTTTAATTATTTAAGATTTCATGGATCCTCTTCATATTTATGTTTTAAAACATGATTTTAGTTTATGCAGGACTACTAGAAGCATTTCCAAAAATGCATTTTAATCCTTGTCAAAATTAAGATTTGATGGTGAGTGTAATTTTCGCTTTTGATCATCTTTGTCATTTTACTATTTTAAATGTGATTGTTTTGAAATTTTTGATGAAAATTAATTATGAAATTATTTAATCTTACTTTCCAAGGAAGAATTAAAATATGGTTCAAAGAATTACCAACAAAATATATTCATTCATGAAACCAATTCATGGAAGTGATCTAATTGATCATTAAAATTATAATTGCGATGAATTGTGGTTAGAAATGGGTAATATTTGCACGCATGAAAATGAATCTGTTAATGAGTTTTATTTTAGATTTATTTTACTTTTCTTCATCCCCAAGATTTAACCTAGGAAGATCTCACTGAATTATTTAATACTCTTGTTCATCCTACTATTATACATGATGAAAGAAAAATGATGAACATACCATAGAGATTTATCAAGACATGGATGATAATTACATTCAACCATTAGTTGATTTTCCACAACCACACATCTCAGGTTTAATTTTTACATATTTTCGAGAATTAGAAGATGACTCTTTGCATCCAAATCATTTATCTAAAAATGTTGTGGCAAGTCCTATTAGTGTTTTTTGTGAGCGAGAAATTAATTTGGTAAATGAAATTCAAACCTAGTACCTAACTGATGGATATGTCGATAATATTTTCTTCTTTAAAGGCTTATTTAGAACTAATCCCTACTATTCCAACACAAGATTTATCTTTCAATCAGAGTCCATTTAATAATATTATGGAAGATGCTTTAATTCTCAGTGATGAAAATCATTTAATTCGTAAGGAAGCATATAATTGCTTATTCTTTGTAAGCCATTATTTTATGTATCGGAATATGTTTTCCCATTATGATTCATACAATACAATAGAGACCCTATTAATATTTATGTTGAAAAATCTATTTCAACTAGTTTAGATTTCAATGAAAAGGAAACTTTGTAAATCAACGAAATAATCTCCATGAAGTTTCGTTCAACTTAGTTAAAGATGATGAAGTTGAAAATGATACGCATGTGGATGTAATATCTTTCATATCCATTTGAAAAGGTTAATGAATTTAATAGTCTTCATGATTTGCACTAGAGGGAAGTTATTTTTTTATAATTGTTTTAATATTGATGATACGCAAAGTGAGAAACATCCATTTTTAGACATAGAAAACTCTCATTTTTCATCCTTACCTAAGCATAAATAGGAAACTTCAATTTTATGTTGTGATGATGTTTTCTTTGTTCCTTGGAATTCACTTTAAGTAACCAACAATGTTCATTTTAAATTTTCATTGGATACTTGTTTTCCACAAATCTTTGTGAAACAATTTCCCTCCTTTTTTGGTGGTATTGTATATATTGTAAATAAATGTTGGCCTAATGGTTGTCTTAGTATTAGTTATATCTTAGTGGAAATGATAATTAAACACAAGGAAATCTATAAGAAGAATGAGAATTATCAAGTGAATAACGCACTTTGGTCTCAACCAATGGTCATGTCAAGTTCTCATGATCTCGTTAAGTCCGTTGAAATAAATCACATTAGGATGCTTCATAGTATTCTTACATATGTTCCATGCTCATTTATGAATCGCTTCCAATGTACATATCATGATAGGCTAGAGTCTTGGTTAGCAGAGTCTTTTAGTATAATGTTTTTTATAAAAAAGCATATTCTTCTCTTGTATATTCCTGATATAGGTGTAAATATATCAAGTTTTCCATATTGTTTAATTTATTTGAACTTATGATTTTGATCTTCAATGTACATATGATTGCAAGTATAAAACAACATGAATGTTTCCATTGGAAGTTTCATTTCACTTAGTTATAATCATACCTAGTAAATTAGATTAGGTTTGGGAGTTGTTTAGTTCTGTTATTTTTTATTTTTATTTACTTGAACAAATGTAGTCATGAAGACATTCATGCTAGAAACAAGTTATCATTAGGGAAGACAATATGGTTTTTTCTTCTTTCTTTTATTTATCATCTTGATCATATTCAATTTTGTTAAATATTTCTATTGAGGCTCATACTTGATAATTATTAGGACTTATTTAGTAAATGTTTAATGTTATGAATTTGACCATGAAGCAATAATTTTTAAAAGGGGAAACATTTTGATGAGATGCTCGTATTTGAATTTGTAATCATAATTGTACAATTAGTTTAGGAGTTTGTTTATGATTGATTTCCTAGAATAAAAGCCTAACTAATAATTACAATACAATACAAACGAATCATAATCTTAGCTCAACTTAAAATACATATTAATATGGCACTAATAATGTACCTTTCTTTTATGTTATGATATTCCTTCATATGTTTGTCTTGGTGGAGTTTTGTTTTATTCATGGCCTATTATTTTGAACTCTTCTTTTCTTTCATGTTTATTATTTCCTTCATTTCCAAGGTTTCCTATATCTTTGGTGTTCATACGTACTTTTCCTATACTTTGTGTTGTAGTGTTTTCTTCTCAAAGATGTACGAAAAGAACCCACTTAAGATTGTGGAAGACAAACAATCTCAACAATATAAATGGCTACTAAACATTGTAGATCTACAACAACTCATAGAAACGAAACCTGCCAAAGTCTGGATCTATGCCACAATCATAGTTAAACAACAAACAGAAAGAGTAATAACTCCAATCGTCTAATGGAAACCAAATATACAAAGAATAGTTTTTATTATAACACCTGTGAAGGGAACAGATAGATGTTACCAGTCCCCCTCTATGGGATGGGTTCTTGGCTATTCTCAAATGTCTTTAGCTTGTCTAGAATCTCTCTCCTCTATAATGTGTAAACCCAACAAAAATGTGGTGTGCGACAATGAAAATAATGAGAGTTACAACAGTGAGTGCAACAATGAAAATAATCAAAAGTGAATAATGAATGGAAAACCCTTCTATTTATAACAAAATATTGAGTTATCCTCGAATAATGAGCAATAATAAAATATTATTGATCCATTCTTGGAATAACCACCTAGAATGTTTTATTATATTTGTTTAGAAGGGAAAAAGTATTTAAACTTATATTTAGAAATAATAAATAAATAAATGATTTATTTATCATCTCAAGGAATTAGTTAAGGAGTAATAAACAAATAATTATTTAATTAATTAATCCTAAGGGATTTAGTCAAATTTGACAAAGAATAATAATTAATTAGTGATTAATTAATTATTTTTAGAGAAAAATAAGATAATTAATGATTTATCTGTTTATTTTTCATGATTGGGTCAAATATGACAAGGAATAATAATTGAACAATGGTTTAATTAATTATTCCTAGAAGAAAATCAAATAAATAGTTATTTATTTAATTATTCTTCATGGTTTTAACTATCAATTACTTAACAAAAGTGATTTATTAAGTAATTTCTCACAGTGAAAGCAATTTTACTATGGTAAAATTGGCTTTACATGGTGTACTTCAATCCATCTAGTAAATTAGGCTAGATGACCAATTTTTTGGTGATAACAGATTGCCCCCCAACATACGAGTGTTAGGAGAAAAACGTATGACCGAAGTACGTTGTAAAGACACAATCACTAGACAACATAGGGGAGTCAGAGAGAGAGAGAGAGAGAGAGAGAGAGAGAGAGAGAGAGAGAGAGAGACCAATAAAGTTGAAGTGAAAGAGAATAGGGATAGATGGGGCGAGACTAATGCAAGTCTCATTTTCTGTTGCGGTTGTTGGGTTGTGTTATATTCTTTGCATGACTAGCCCACGTAGTTAACTGGGGGGTTAGAGGGGGGGCGGAGCCCCCCCTTCATTGCGCCGATTGCGTAGCAGGGGGGTCACAAGGGGTTTGAGGGGTGCAGGTAACCCCACTTTATGGGGTCCACGGTAACGCCCTAGAAAATTTTGGTTTTGGAACTTATGTTAGGTTTGGCAGACCCACCTATGGTTTTGTGCATGATTTTCGCACATGTTTTTGGATGCGATGGTTTTCGGTCCATGGTTTTGGATGCGATGTTTTTCAGTCCATGGTATTGGATGCTTTGCCATGTATAAATATTTATTATAATATTGAAAGGAATATAATGAAAAATCAAGCTGGTAGTCCCCGTTTTGGGATCCAGGGGAAAATATCTATCTATATGTGTTTTATGTGTTATTCTCTTGCATTGTTTATTTTATGTGTTTTAGAATTCATATGCAGGTAATTTTTGTACGAGGTTAAAACCTACATTTGGTATCTGAGCCGTTTTGGCTTCAAGTGGATGCCTTTTTTGTTGAGGGGTTTCACTCGGGCCTGTGGTAGACCCTGTTCAGTGGGATATCTGCGAGATCGATTTTGGTGGTGAAAGAAGATGGCGAGCAGTGGAAAGATAGAGATCGATAAATTTAATGGCCAGAGTTTTGAGTTGTGGAAACTCAAGATGGAGGATCTGTTGGTGGATAAAGACCCGTGGATTGCAATATATCTATGTACTAAACCAACGGGAGTGTCTGATGAAGAATGGAAGAAATTGGATTAGAAGGAAAAGAGCACAATACGATTGTGTGTCTCAGATTTAGTATTGTTGAATATATCAGTGGAAGCTACGACAAAGGCTTTGTGGGACAAGTTAGGGACTTTGTACCAATCTAAGTCTTTGGTGAATAAACTGTTCCTGTAGAAAAAGTTGTATAACCTGAGGATGAAAGATGGAGACTCGGTGACAGAGCATCTAAATGCATTTAATACTGTGGCAAGTCAGTTAGCAAATGTTGATATTAAAATTTCAGATTAAGATAAGTGCATCATTTTGCTATGTTCTCTACCAGATTTGTGGGATAGTTTGGTTATTGCAATAGCTAGCAATGCAACTTCCTAGCAATTTGATGAAATAGTCTCATCCTTGCTGACAGAGGAAATGAGACGGAAAAATATGGAGAGCCAGAATGGTGATTCCTTGTCTCTACAAGGATAGTCCCAAAACAGAAACAAAAATAAGTCATCGAGTGGGAGATCTAAATCTAGAGGGAGATCTAAATCTCCAAGAAAACCTGTAAAGGTGGTGTGCTGAAAATGAAAAAAGGAAGGGAACTACAAAAGGGACTATAAATCTAAAGCTCCTGATAAAGGAAAGGGATCTGATGATGTCCCTTCTGCAGAGGCAATAACCACCTCAGATGAAGGTGGGAATGTGTACTTGGCTTCTTCAAGTACGCATGTAGATCATGAGGCATGGTTGATTGACTCAGGTGCATCCTTTCACTTCACTCCCCATAGAGAGTGGTTCTGCGAGTATGAGAAATACGATGGTGGTGATGTCTTCTTAGGGGATGATAGGAAGGCTAGAATCGTTGGTCACGGAAAAGTAAAGTTGAAGTTGCAAGGTGGAAGGGTTAGAACACTTCCAGGTGTTTTGAATATTCCTTCATTGGCCAGAAATTTAATTTCTGTAAGCAAGTTGGATGATGCAGGTGTAAAAACAATGTTCAAGAAGGATACCTGCAAAATGGTTTGGGGAACACTGGTATTGATGCAGGGAGTTCAGATTGGAACTCTATACAAGCTGTAAGGTAGCACGGTTGTTGATGGGTGAAACAGTTCTATGGTTCTTGAAAGTGGAGCAGAAAATCTAATGGTCTCTGGAGAGAAGACCATGATGTGGCATCAAAGGCTTAGACATATTGGAGAGAAGGGCCTTCGAATACTTCGTGGTAAAGGTATGGTAGAAGGTATGAGTAATAGCTCTCTGGATTTTGATTTCTGTGAATATTGTGTATATGGGAAGCTTAATCGGGTGAGTTTCCCCTATGGTGGTAAGAGGGCGAAACATGTATTAGAGCTTGTGCATAGTGATGTGTTTGGACCTGTGAAGGTTCCATCACTGGGTAAGTCTGTGTACTATGTATCATTTATAGATGACTTCTCAAGGAATACATGGATATATTTCCTTAAGAAGAAATCTGAAGTCTTTGACAGGTTTAAAGAATTCAAGGCTCTGGTGGAAAACCAGACAGAGAAGAAGATAAAGGTGTTGACGACAGATAGTGGTGGAGAGTTTTACAGTAAGGAATTTGAAGAATTCTATAAGAAGTGTGGTATAGCACAGCAGAAGACTACTCCATATACACCTCAGCAAAATGGAGTTGCAGAAAGAATGAACAAGACGTTGATGGAAAGGGCAAGAAGCATGCTCAGTGGTGCCAGGTTAGGATAGGAATTATGGGCAGAGGTGGTGGAGACAACATGTTACCTGGTCAACAGATCACCTTCATCAGCGTTGGAGGATAAAACTCCATAAGAGGTATGGACTGGTAAGAAACCCTCTCTTTCACATCTGAGGGTATTTGGATGTGATGCATATGTACATGTTCCAAAGGACAAATAAACTAAGTTGGATAGTAAATATGAAAAGTGCATCTTTATTGGGTATAAGGATGGTTTAACGGGTTATAAGATTTGGAACCCAGTAACAAGGAAGGTTGTGTATAGCTAAGATGTGGTGCTCAGAGAGGTTAAAGATGTTATTAAACATGAAGTCCAACCAAAGGAACCTGAAAAGATAGAGTTTGAGCTAAAGGAGGAAGAATTGGACTCTACAACAGAGGAGGAATCAGAAGATGAAGAGCCACAAACTCTGGGTGTGAGAAGGTCAGTTTGAGAAAGAAGGAAGCCAGAAAGGTATAGTCCATCTACTTTCTGTTTAAATTTTGTTTTATCTATTATTGATGATGATCCTAGAACTGTGAAGGAAGCAGTAGATTCAGAGGATGGAAAACTGTGGAAAGAGGCCATGGTTGATGAAATGGCATCTTTGCACAAAAATGAGGCTTGGGATCTGGTGGAGTTGATGGATGCAAGGAAACCCATTGCCAGCCAAGGGGGGTCAAGAAGAAGACAAATGTAGAAGGAAAGGTGGAGAAATACAAAGCTCGGTTGGTAGCAAAAGGTTATTCCCAAGTGCTGGGAATTGATTTTGGTGATATTTTTTCTCCTGTTTCCGAGGTAACTTCTATTAGATTACTTTTATTTGTTGCTGCTGCTTTTGATTTTGAGTAGAACAGATGGATGTGAAGACAACATTTCTTCACGGGGATCTGGAAGAGGAAATCTACATGAAGCAACTCGAAGGCTTTGCGATGAAGGGTAAGAAAGAACTGGTATGCAAGTTAAAGAAGTATCTGTGTGGGTTAAAACAGTCACCAAGGATGTGGTATCAAAAATTTGATACATTTATACGAGGACTTGGCTTCACCATAAGCAAAGAAAATCACTGTGTGTATTTTAAATTAACTGGTTACCATGTTATTTATTTGGTCTTGTATGTGGATGATATGTTGCTGGTTGGAAATGACAAAAAAATTATCCAGGATTTGAAGACCCAATTGTCCTCCAAATTTGACATGAAATATCTTGGTGCTGTAAACTATATTTTGGGCATGGAAATTAAAAGAGATCGGGCAAAGAGGAAACTCTTGTTAAACCAAAGGAAGTATGTCGAGACAATATTGCAAAGATTTAATATGCAGGATAGTAAACCGGTGAAGTTTCCTATTCCTGTAGGTGTAAAGTTATATGCTGAACAGTGTCCCAAGACACAAGAAGAGGAAGAGGACATGTCCCATGTTCCATATGCAAGTGCAGTTGGTAGCCTGATGTATGCAATGGTCTATACTAGACCAGACATTGCACATGCTGTGGGAGTATTGAGCAGGTTTATGTCAAAACCAGGAAAGGAGCATTGGACAACAGTGAAGCGGGTTTTCAGGTATTTGTGTGGCACTAGTGATTATGGTTTATGCTACCAAGGAAGACCAGGATTGGACAAAGTGTTGGATATTCGTGGCTTTGTTGATGTAGACTGGGCTGGAGATCTAGATCAGAGAAGATCTACAAGTGGGTATGTGTTTAACCTATTTGAAGGTGCAGTTAGTTGGATGAGTAAGAAACAATTTGTAGTGGCACTATCAACTATAGAGGCAGAATACATGGCAGCCACTCATGCAAGCAAGGAAGCAGCTTGGTTGCAGAGATTGTGTTCAAGTATGGGATTAGTACAAGGAGCTATAAGGATAGACTGTGACAGCCAAAGTGCAATTTTCTTGGCAAAGAACCCTGCATATCATTCAAAGACAAAGCACATTGATGTTCAGTATCACTTTGTGAGGGATATGATAGAATACAAATAGGTGTTGCTGGTAAAGGTGGACACTTTGAAGAATACTACAGATGCATTGACAAAATCTATGAGCTCTGAGAAGTTAGAGAAACAATGGGCATTGCAAGACTGGATAAATAACTAAGCTCTCTTGTGGCCCCCCGTGGAAAGAAAAAAACAAGTGGGAGAATTTTGAGTTGTGTTATATTCTTTCCACGACTAGCCCACATAGTTAACCATGGGGTTAGAGGGGGGCGGAGCCCCCCCTTCATTGCACTGATTGCATAGCGGGGGGCTCATAGGGGGTTTGAGGGGTGCAGGTAACCCCAATCTATGGGGTCCATGGTAGCGCCCTAGAAAATTTTGGTTTTGGAACCTATGTTAGGTTGGGTAGACCCACCTATGGTTTTGTGCATGACTTTTGCACATCTTTTTGGACGCGATGGTTTTTGGTCCATGGTTTTGGATGTGATGTTTTTTAGTCCATGGTATTGGATGCTTCAGCATGTATAAATATGTATTATAACATTTAAAGGAATATAGCGAAAAATCAACTTGGTAGTCCCGGTTTTGGGATCCAGGGGAAAATATCTATGTATATGTGTTTTATGTGTTATGCTCTCGCATTGTTTATTTTATGTGTTTTAGAATTCATATGTAGGTAATTTTTGTATGGGGTTAAAACCTACAGCAGTACTAGACCTCAATGAGGCGGGGGAGGCATATCCATACCTGCCGAGATAACTTAGTAAAAAAATAATGGTTCTCCTAGAAATATAAAACTGAGCAACGAAGTACATGTTGAATGGTACATGACATGCTAGCGTAACAGAGCCAGAAAATAATACAATGTGTCACATATACATAATGCACCTGGAAAAACATGAGCCAGAACTGAATACAATAATATTTGAGTACATGAGATACAAAGCTCCTTCCCTAAAAAAAATGGGTGGGAGGGAGGGTAGAACAATCAGAGAAGCCCTGTTGAACAAGGAAGGGCTCTACAAAACTAAATGGATCATATAGAGGATACATGCATGCTATGGACATTACGATCGGTAGGAACCGAACCCATCAACTCTGCTGAACTGAATCTAAGCTTGTAGCATAGTAGGTATGCATCCGGGCATGTGGGGGGGTACCTGAAGGGCCACCCCCTCATGAGGTCTAAAACATCACACACACACACCCATGAATCACTGGTACAATCTGTTGCATCACTGGACCATCAAGTGTATGAATCATAGACATGAAACAATGAATTCAAAGGGAAATAATGAGTCCCTCTGCTCGATCCAAGGTGTCAAACAAGAATGGGAATTGGAACCAAGATACATCGTCCTCTAGGTCGTTCTTTTGGAATAAATGAGCTGATGTCGATAGAATAGGGCCTGCGATAGATGAGGCAATGAGGATCCTCAACTAAAGCATGAGGGAAAATAGTAATGTGACTGATGAACTTACACCGGGGATGATGGGGAAAAAGTGGGACTGAGGGATAAATAGACGACTACCCTTGTCAGAGCATAAAGTGCATGGTTGACCTGGTAGCAACTGTCTCAACTCCGAAGGGGATGGGGACAGTATGACTGGGGGCCAAAATGGGTAACATGAGATGAACGGTATGCAAATATGGATGGAATACTATTACATGATATAATGGTACATGAAATAGACTCCAAGAATGCAAGGGTGACTCATCGTGGATGCTCTGAACAAGGGTGACTCAATGATGATGCCACACGGACTACACCCAGTGGGGACCATAAACACATGAGAAAATGATGGTTACTCATGAAAAAAGGAGACATACGGTACGAAAAGTATTAATAGGAAGTGGAACTCAAAGTACAAGTGTCGCTTTATGAACAAATTCGATTTTGAGAGTCGACGATTGGACCTTTCTTGGAAAAAAGGTTTCCTAGTGAAGTGTCAAATTATCAAAAACTGAGGAAGACCCATTATAAAGCTCGGTGAGAGCTTTCCAATGGTTCTAATGGTTTACCAAACTAAGCTACAGTCTAATCACAATGGGTGATAGAAGAATTGGGGAATTTTCTATGAAAGGATGTTTCCCTTCAATTTGGATTCATTTGCTAAGTAAGTTGTGGTGAATTTGGAGAGGAGGAAAAGGCTCTAAATCTTGCATAGATCGTAGCGGAAAAACCGACCATCGGAATCAAGATTTGTGACTTTCAGGTAGGTGGCCTTACTCATCTTTTCAATTTCAGTGGTTTATTTCCTGATTTTTGGCACCTGATGGCTCCCTGAGAGACCCCTTCTCTTGCTCACAATCACATCGCACTTTTTGGGCCCAGAATTGCGATATGGCTTGTAGGAAACAACTGGAAACCCACGAGCTAGCACTTTCTGGGCTGAAAACTATGATTTGGGGCTGGAGAGAGAGTTGGTATGTTGGCCTGGTGGGGGTTGTAGGCTTATCACTGTAGACCATTATTTTGTTCTCTGAACTAACAAGACATGTGGTGTTTTGAAGGCATGACAGAGCTGAAAATCAACGAGCATGAATGAGACTTGGATACTCTTCGATTTGAGATCCAGGGGGATCAGGTGGTTTGAGGGGCATTAGCTCATTATGGGTTCTCAAGTTAGTATAGAACCCACTGATGAGGGAAAGTGAGCCCTTGCTATAGATAATTTTGAGCTATTGGGATCCAGACTAAGAGGTCTTTGTCATGCAGGGACACAAGATTGAGCTCACATTATAGGATATTTACTTCTTGAACCAATTTCCTCCCCTCGGAGTGATTGGGGATATTCATCCAGTGTTACCTCCTGGGAGGAACATTACTGAGTTTTTGGAGCTCCATTGTCGACGGGGTGCTTGTTATGAAGAATTTAGTATCTACGGATAAATACTAATTCCCTAGATAAGTAGCCATATCTAGAACAACATTTTAAAGCACTTTAGCCTTTTCCTATAAGCAATAGATAAGACAAAGAAGATGAGAATACCTACTTGTAGTTTCGCTTTCCTCTTGTCTCCTTTGTATCGATCTTGTCGCTCCTTCCTGTACTTAACACGCTTGAGAAGTACCTGTAAACATTAACAGAAGACAAAGAACTGATCAAAGCAAAAGATCTATTGAATACAAGTAAATGGAATCAGATACATTCACACATATAAGCATCATATAACGAGATAAGCATATGGGAAAAAGGTTCAAATACTTTATTGAATAGAAGAATGAATTACAACCATCAAGTCTGATTGGAAGTCACTCCTCCAACTTTGGTTCCATCCACATCACATCATAAGCATGACATTTCGGCAACATAGCGACACTTATAATAGTCTCAAATCTCAAACTAACATTATCTCCTTACAATCATCAAAGTCTAGCCCTTGATCACTTAGATGAGTCCTCAATTTGTAGGAAGATGGAGAAGGTTTTGTCATCAATGAGGGTATTTAATGGCCTTCTAAACTTAGAGTTAGTTTCCATGGAGGAAGGGATGAGAGGATAGGAGGTTAACGGTTCCTTATCCTATCCAATTTCGAGCTCATAGGAGGGGATAAGATGTGGGATCGTTCTAGAATGATCTATAACCAAGGAATATTCCCAGAACCCTATTCAAATTTCGCTCAATCTCGCCCAACATAGGTCAAAGTGGGCCTAAGTGCTCTGCAGAGCACCCTTGCATGGGCCTAAGTGGTCTACAGAGCACGCATGGGCCTACCTGTGCTGGTCCTTCAAGGAGTCATTTAAGCATGTCTTCAGGCCATGAAACTATCTGGGAAGGAAGCATTTAACAGGTTGACTTTTTTAGGGCATGTAGCAACTAAAATTAGGGTTTGTTGAGCCATAAAATACTGATCTGGATGATGGGAGTCATGTGTCCAAATGGATCTATAACAGCTGCCCCCTAAAGCATGAAGTCGAAAATAATAATGTTGAGTGATATGATTTACAATGTGATGAGGAAATTCTGAAGTGGTTGGTTAACTGCATCGATTACAATACATGTATCATGATATTTTGATTTTTTCTCATGAATTGCTGAGGGAAGTCATACCCATGCTCAACATATAAACTTTCATTACAAGTACATAGATAATCGTCTACAAATATAGATCCATGATCGGAATGACCATCAAGGTAAATCCATTGTACAGATGATTTGGTACATTTCCTGAAATCACAACCCAGATGGATGAAACTAGATCCGGGGTGTTCTATCTCATTCAATCGTTCACTCAATTATGAGTCTAACCATGTGAATATGTGATCTAACGTTGAACATGGGAAGACATGATCTGATTACCAGCCAATGATGTAAGTCGTTAATAGACATGAGAGAAATCACTGATAATGATAATGATCCTCAAGGTACTTTCAGTACATTCTGCATGGTGTGAATAGATGTTTTGATGTCGAACACCATACAAAGTCTTTCGGTCGAAGGCCATTGATGTCAACCTATCGCCAGAAGCGAGAAACCTTCCATTGATGTATCCAAGCCTCAAGGTACTGGAGGGGTGTTTCTAAGTCAACTTCTTGGATAATGTGCCGATGTCGACAAGAAGCGACTCATTGCAGGAGGGCCTTGATGTATCCTACATCAACGACACGAAATGAGTGTAATGATTTTGGAGACGGAATGTGACTGATGACACAAGGTTCAAGAATGGAGGTCATGAAAATGAAGGTTTATGGTATTGCAAAGGATTAATTTTACTGATTGACTTCTCTTGAACATATCAACGACATTGAATGAATTGACAGCATTGACCCAAAACCAAAGTGATGGATGGTGTGATAGACCATAGTTATGATAACCATCAAGTAGATAACCCAACCCAGATAGTCTGAATAATTTTGGTAGCATTGACCCAAAACAAAAGTGATGGATGGTGTGATGGACCATAAGTATGATAACCATTAAGTAGATAACCCAACCCAAATAGTCACAAAGATGAAGTAAAAGTGTCATGTTCAAGAGCGACCTGCTACCATAAAGTGGTTTTCCCCTTTTTCCCATTTTCCCCAGTCATTGCTGACCAATACCTCTTTATTTTTATCAATCTTGAGGAGGATAACATATGCTTGTTGTATAATTCCACCCTTCGGGTGAATCCATCGCTATGTGATGTTTTAACAAGTCTAGCGAAGGTGAAACTCGGTCTTGTCTAGATGGACAAGTTTGTCGCTATTTGATGTTTTAACGAGTTTAACGACAAAGATAACTCAGTCATTTTCATGTTTAGAGAGTTTGAAAAGGGACAAAAAGAAAACTCCACAAGTTCTTTTTTTGTAGATTTTTCTCTCAAGTCCAAAAAAGCGTACAACAATACGAGAGAGAACCTATTGACCATGTTCGGTTAATGTATTCCTTTTTTGTAATTAATCTATCTCAGTTTGAAAAAACTTATACTGAGTAGATGTCATTTCCAATCCGTTAATGAGCTGAAAACGACAAGTACTCAGAAATATTTTCATATTTCGAGAGTCTGAAAAGAGCTTAAAGAGGACTCCACTTTGAGGAATGAGTGGTGTCTAGGATAGCAACTGGGCTTGGTGATGTTGGAACTTCTCAAAACATGTTGATTTATGTAAAGAGGCTAGCTAATAAGACCACTCGTTGCAACTGTTCCTCAAAAAAGGGTAAAACAACCAAGTGAAAGCGTATGATCGACCAAGCAGATAGTGACGATGGAAGGAGAAAAACCAAGGCTCATTTAGTGGAAGAGGCTAATAGAATGGAAATCACGAGGGTTAAAATGGAAATGGGTTCATTTTTAGACAAGCTTGAACCATAGGGAACTATGCTTGGATTCAGTTTCATTTTTGCACAAGCTTGAAACAAAAAATTATGTTTGGATTCAGTTTCATTTTTACACAAGCTTGAAACAAAAAATTATGCTTGGATTAAGTTTCATTTTTACACAAGCTTAAAATGAAGAACTATGCTTGAGATTGGTTTACATGCCCCCAACATGATGAAAGGGAGACTCTCTTATAACCAGATGGAAGTCACTGTGGTGAAGCAGGACAATTATCCAACACCTTCTCGGCTTCATCCAAATAGGGACAAAGGTGAGTGGGGTGATTCCCTTCACATAACCTATAGGGAAACTTAACTTTACCAGTAGGTGCATTCCCCCCAAGCTTCATTACATTCACCTAAGTAGACTACTCCTGGTTATCAAGTGGATGGAATGACATTATTAGTACATAGATAGTCATCTACATATATAGACCCATGATCGGAATGACCATCAATGTAAATCCATTGTATAGATGATTTGGTACATTTCCTAAAATCGTAGCCCGGATGGATGAAACTAGATCTGGGGTCTTCTATCTCGTTCAATCGTTTGCTCAAGTATGAGTCTAAAATGTGAATATGTGATCTGAATTCGAACATAGGAAGACACCTTCTGATTACCAGCCAATGATGTAATTTGTTAACAGACGCGAGATAAATCACCGATAATGATAATGATACTCAAGGTACTTCAGTATATTCTGCATGGTGTGAATATATGTTTTGATGTCGAACACCATACAAAGTCTTTCAGTTGAAGGCCATTGATGTCAACCTATCGCCGGAAGAGAGAAACTTGCCATTGATGTATGCAAGACTTAAGGTACTGGAAGGGTGTTTCTAAGTAAACTTCTTGGATAATGTGTTGATGACGATAAGAAGCAACTCGTCGCAGGAGGGCCTTGATATATCTCACATCAACAACACGAAACGAGTGCAATGATTTTGGAGACAGAATGTGACTAACGACACAAGGTTCAGGGAATGGTGGTCATGAAAATGAAGGTTTATGGTATTGCAAAGGATTAATTTTACTGATTGACTTCTCTTGAACATATCGATGACACTGAATGAATTGGTAGCATTGACCCAAAACCAAAGTGATGGATGGTGTGATAGACCATAGGTATGATAACCATCAAGCAGATAACCCAACCCAAATAGTCTGAATGAATTGGCAACATTGACACAAAAAAAAAGTGATGGATGGTGTGATAGACCATAAGTATGATAACCGTCAAGCAGATAACCCAACCCAAATAGTCACGGAGATGAAGTGAAAGTGTCATGTTCAAGAGCAACCTGCTACAATAAAGTGGTTTACCCCCTTTTCCCATTTTCCCCAGTCATTGCTGACTAACCTCTTTATTTTTATCAAGCTTGATGAGGATAACGTATGCTTGTAGTATAATTCCACCCTTCAGGTGAATCCATTGCTATGTGATGTTTTAACGAGTCTAGCGAAGGTGAAACTCGGTCTTGTCTAGATGGACAAGTTTGTCGCTATTTGATGTTTTAATGAGTTTAACGAAAAAGATAACTTGATCCTTTTCATGTTTAGAGAGTTTGAAAAGGGACAAAAAGAAAACTCCACAAGTTATTTTTCATAGATTTGTCTCTCAAGTCTGAAAAAACATAAAACAATATGGGAGACAACCTATTGACCATGTTTGGTCAATGTATTCCTTTTTCATAAATAATCTATCTCAGTCCAGAAAAGGGTTAAAGTTATACTGAGTAGATTTCATTTCCAGTCCGTTAACGAGTTGAAAAGGATAAGTTCTCGACAATCTTTTCATATTTCGAGAGTCTGAAAAGAGCTTAAACATGACTCCACTTTGAGGAACGAGTGGTGTCTAGGATGGCAACTAGTTCCGGTGATGTAGGAACTTCTCCAAACATGTTGATTTATGTGAAGAGGTTAGCTAATAATACCACTCATTGCAACTGTTCCTTAGAAAAGGGTAAAACAACCAAGTGAAAGCATATGATCGGACAAGTAAATAGTGATGATGGAAGGAGAAAAACCAAGGCTCATCTAACAGAAGAGGTTGATAGAATGAAAATCACGAGGGTTAAAATGGAAATGGGTTCATTTTTAAACAAGCTTGAACCATAGGGAACTATGCTTGGATTCAGTTTCATGTTTACACAAGCTTGAAACGAAAAACTATGCTTGGATTCAGTTTCATTTTTACACAAGCTTAAAATGAAGAACTATGCTTGAGATTGGCTTACATGCCCCCAACATGATGAAAGGGAGAGTCTCATGTAACCAGATGGAAGTCACTGCGCTGAAGTAGGATGGTTATCCAACACTTTACTGGCTTCATCCAAATATGGACAATGGTGAATGGGGTGATTCCCTTCACATAACTTATAGGGAAAATTAATTTTACCACTAGGTGCATGCCCCCCATGGTTCATTACATTCACCTAAGTAAACTACTCATGGCTATCAGGTGGATGGAATGAAGGTTCATTTATGAGATCAAGTGAAAGACTCGACTGGGATTTTACGAGATCTAATCAAAGACTCGAATTGGAACTTTGCTTCAGGGGACCTTGTTTCATTTTTTAATGAGCTTGACACAAGACAAGGAACTTTGCTCAGATTCCTTGTTTCATTTTTTTTTTTTATCGAGCTTGACACAAGACAAGGAACTATGCTCTGGGACCTGTTTCATTTTTTAATGAGGTTGGCACAGTAAAAGAACTATCCTTATATTCCTTGTTTCATTTTTTAACGAGCCTGACACAAGACAAGGAACTATCCTCATATTCCTTGTTTCATTTTTTAACGAGCTTGACACAAGACAAGGAACTACCCTCATATTCCTTGTTTCATTTTTTGATGAGATTGACACAAGACAAGGAATTATCCTCATGGACCTGTTTTATTTTTTAATGAAGTTGACATAGTAAAAGAAATATCCTCATATCCTTTGTTTCATTTTTTAACAAGGTTGACACAAGACCAGGAACTGTCCTCGTACCCTTAGTTTCATTTTTTAACAAGGCTGACACAAGATAAGCAACTATCCTTGTACCCTTGGTTTCATTTTTTAATGAGGTTGACACAAGACAAGGAACTATCCTCGTACCCTTGGTTTCATTTTTTAATGAGGTTGACACAAGACAAGGAACTATCCTCATGGGAGTTGTTTCATTTTTTAATGAGGTTGACACAGTAAAAGAACTATCCTCATGTTCCTTGTTTCATTTTTTAACGAGCTTGACACAAGACAAGGAACTATGCTCATATTCCTTGTTTCATTTTTTAATGAGCTTGACACAAGACAAGGAACTATGCTCATGGACCTGTTTCATTTTTTAATGAGGTTGAAACAGTAAAAGAACTATCCTCATATTCGTTGGTTCATTTTTTAACGAGGTTGACACAAGACAAGGAACTATCCTCATATCCTTGGTTTCATTTTTTAACGAGGTTGACACAAGACAAGGAACTATCCTCATGCCCTTTGTTTCCTTTTTTGACAAGGTTGACACAAGACCAGGAACTATCCTCATATTCCTTGTTTCATTTTTTAACGAGCTTGACACAAGACCAAGAACTATCCTCATGGGAGCTATTTCATTTTTTAATGAGGTTGAGACAGTAAAAGAACTATCCTCATATTCCTTGTTTCATTTTTTAACGACGTTGACACAAGACAAGGAACTATCCTCATGACCTTTGTTTCATTTTTTAACAAGGTTGACACAAGATAAGGAACTATCCTCATATGCCTCGATCATGACTCATAAGAGGTCATGGCTTCCAAGAGGTTCTCATCAGATGAGAGAACAATGCTTTATAAGGGATCCGTAGTAAGGAATCCATTAGAGAGATCTAGTTCCAATGCCCCCAGTACATAATGTACAAAATCACTGAATTGATCATCCGTTGATGTAGGCATGGAATGGATTGCCACATAATTAATTCCTGGTAGGGATGATACCATTGGTACAAAAGGACCATTTGGGGAAGATGGTTGACTGGAAGCCATATTTGGACCAGGAAATGAAAGCTGGTGAACGGTGACAATTCTACCTTCATGCGGGAAACACATCACTCGAAAGAGTGTTGAAACAATAAATCCCATGTCGTAAAGATAGTTGTGCCCAAGAAATAAATTGTAATCTAAAGGGCCTGGGACTACCATCACATTGAGATAAACAATTTTTCCTTCCAAAGTAATAGGCAACTGAGGAAGGATCCCTAATGGTTGACTGGTTCCTCTATTAAAAGCCAACAGATTCTGGGTAACTGGCATAAGCGGCGATGAACCGAGTGCTTGCCAAATAGTAGAGGAAATGATACTCACAGATGCACCTTCATCTATAATAGTTCCCAATACAATCATATTACAAACCTGTAATATGATCTAGAAAGGCACATAAGAAGGAAGACAAAATCCTGCCAGTCGATTCCAATCAAAGGAAGTGACCAGACTACTTGGAGGGGGTACCATAGAAATGGGAGAATTAATCACTTGAGTTAAGAGAGTAGGAGGATTCTCCTCCTGTCTTGATGGAACAGGAGGATTTCCCCCAAGCGCATTGGAATCTGAAGAAATGAAAAGAACCTGAGTTGTATCATACTCACTCTCTACAGGAAAGGTACGATTCACTGAAGGTGAAATGGAGTCAATTGTTTCCTTGACCTGTTGATTTGGGTCAGGTATAGACTCATATGATTCAATTTCAGAGAGAGTGGGTTTGACCGATGGTTTCTTTTGGTTAGTTAATTCATCAACTAGTGAAGGATTAAGGGAGAGTCTCCTGTAACCAGATGGAAGTCGCTTCGAAGAGGCAGGACGATTATCCAACACTTTTTTGGATTCATCTAGATAGGGACAAAGGTGAATGGGTTGATTCTGTTCACATAACCTACAGGGAAACTTAACTTTACCCTTCTTTCCATGAACTCTACTACCACTAGTTGATGGTGTGTCACCAACATGATCTCTAAAAGTGGATGACATGGGATGATTTGAATGAGAAGACCATTCTCCTAAGATCTGAGGAATACCAGAACAATTTCAAAGAATATGGTCTCCTACACAAAGTTTGCATGGATATCGAACTTTGTGAGGCTTGAAAAACAATTTCTCATCAAATGTTGCATTCAAAGCAATGGTTTCTTAGTTGCCCCTCCGTTGAATTTGCTTCTTCTTCTTCTTCTTCCCTTTTGTCTTCTTCTTAGCCACCTGGGTACTAGTACTAATACTTTCACCAGGCAAAGAGGAAGAAGGGGTGGAAGAAACAACCGAGGAAGAAGGCAAAGGGTCAACTTTAGGATCAACTTGAGGTTGATTTTTTCCATTTGGAGGAGTAATCAATTGCGGAGAAATCATGACATTTTGAACCAAGGAGGTTAAAAACAACCATACTGGCAAGTCAATGGTAAATCCTGAAAGGGAAAATGTAGCCATATAAGGAGCGCCAATATTTCCGGATGGAGGAAAAGGACTAGGATTCCCATCAAAAGGAATTCCTTGATCAGTGGACTCTAGATTTGTTGCCATATGTTTCAACTTAAGATCAACTAAGGAGTGAGCGTGTAGGATGTTATCTGTAGTTAATTAATTTTATTTTAATCAAAGTAACATAACAAAACAAAAGAGGGATAATCTAGGCAAAAGGTTTACCAAGCAACTATGAACTGCAGAATACCTCTTGGCGAACCAAGAAGTATAGGCAGGCAATCTCCCCAAATGTTGTGTTCGGTGTATCACAATGTACAAGGTGGCCGACTCGGTTACCTAAGGATGGATAGCAACCTAGTGTTGTCCTCCCATATATACCCGAAAGTACGTGGAGGCCCAATCTGTATAAGCGTTGTCTAATGCAAAACTGCACAGTGAGAGCATTCCCATATACTTTACGTACTATAACACCGCCCTATATACCTGAAGGTACATGGACGAGCTACGATATACTCACGTACGTGGAATGAGGTATCACACTTGAGATGTATTGCAGACAAGTTAGCAACAACTTCTTTGTTTTACGATGCCGGAACACGTCTCTAGCCTATAACCACTAAATGTTTTTCGTTAGGTGACAAAGCTCGATTAGGTAAATTTAGATAAATTTTAAGTTGATCTTCTTTAGAATTTTCCTTTCAAGGTTTACCATGTGATGTATGTTTGCAATTCCTAAAATGCAACTAATATGATAAGCATTATTTTCATTCAAGTGAACAATGAAAACCTTAGCTAGTAGGGATAGAGCAATCATATCTTTAACAAAGAACAAAGAGCACATCTAATGCAATTTCCCTAGCTATTCCTTTCAAGCATTCACAAACTACAATATGAACAATCCAAGTTTTTCTTTTTGATTCCCTTAATGTTATGATGAAAAAAAAATGAAACTAATACACATATAATCAATCAACCTTTAACAAGAATGAAGACTTTATGATAGTTATGTTTCAAAGGAAAAGGAGACTTTTACGACACTTTTTTTCGAACAAAGATTAATAGACTATAATCTAACTTTGACTATGGATTGATAATGACAAAGAAAACAATTAAGAAACATTAATCAATCAAGTCAAATTAGGGCTAGAAAGAGGAAATACAGGTTGATTTCAAAGACATACTATAATCATTGATATTTCAGCAAGCATAAACAGAGGGAAATTTGGAGAAAAAACCCAATCCAAAGGTAAAAATTTTCCCTAAGGTGCATCAGCGCAGGTCAAAGAGGGCCTAACTTCATTTCAGAGCACTGTCTCTCACTCAAGGGTGCTCTGCATAGCACTATCCCCTGAACAAGCCTACATTGATTCCTAAGAGGCCACTCAAGAGTCATCTACCCTCAATTTTTTGACTTAAAAAACACTTCAACAAGGTCGAAATACAACCAATGAAAAGAAGTTAGGTCTGCTAGAGTGTCCTAGGATGTGGATAAGATACATGGAACGATGATCGTTCCCCAGTATGGTCGCCAATTTGTTATGAAGAATTTGGTGTCTACAGATAAATACTAATTCCCTAGATAAGTAGCCATATCTATAACAACAGTTTAAAGAACTTTAGCCTTTTCCTATAAGCAATACATAAGACAAAGAACATGAGAAGACCTACTTGTAGTTTCGCTTTCCTCTTGTCTCCTTTGTATCGATCATGTCGCTCCTTACCATACTTAACACGCTTGAATAGTACTTGTAAACATCAACAGAAGAAAAATAACCGATCAAGGCAAAAGATCTATTTGAATACAAGTAAATGGAATCAGATACATTCACACATATAAGAATCATATAACAAGATAATCATATGGGAAAAATGTTCAAATACTTTATTGAATAGAAGAAGGAATTACGACCATCATGTATGATTTGAAGTCACTCCTCTAGCTTTGGTTCCATCCAAATCACATCATAAGAATGACAATTCGACAACATAATGACACTTACAATAGTCTCAAATCTCAAATTAACATTATCTCCTTACAATCATCGAAGTCCAGCCCTTGATCACTTAGATGAGTGCTCAAATTATAAGAAGATGGAGGAGGTTTTGTCATTAATGAGGGTATTGAATGGCCTTCCAAACATAGAGTTAGTTTCCATGGAGGAAGGGATGAGATGATAGGAGGTTAATGGATCCTTAGCCTATCCAATTTCGAGCTCATAGGAGGGGTGAGGGGTGGGATCCTTATAGAATCATCTAGAACCAAGGAATATTCACAGACCCTATGAAAATTTTGCTCAATCTTGCCCAGTGCAAGTCAAAGTGGGCCTAAGTGCTCTATAGAGCACCCTTGCATGGGCCTAAGTGCTCTATAGAGCACCCTTACATGGGCCTACCTACATTGGTCCTTCAAGGAGTCATTTCAAGATGTCTTCAGGCCATGAAACTATCTGGGAAGGAGGCATTCAATAGGTTGACTTGTTTAAGGCATGTAGCAACTGAAATTAGGGTTTGATGAGCCCTAAAACACTAATCTAGATGATGGGAGTGATGTACACAAATGGATCTGTAACAGTGTTCATGTCAAGGGCACGAATATCCCGCTTGTTGATCTAGAGAGGCTAGAGACATAGGTTGTTTCCGAAGATGTGCTATGGGTCCTTGGCAGCCAGACGTTCCACCACATCACTGGTGGGTAGATGATGTTGGTTGAGAGTGTTTTGGTCGGGACCTACTATGGGTAGGCTCAGATGACGCTTTCATCGGTGAAATGATAGTTGAGTCTTTGCAGGAGGCAGCTGAACCGTTATTGCCGTTTTGGTATAGTACTATGTGTGTTTTTCTTTGAGAAGATACCCACTATCTATCCTGATGTGCTGATCCAAGATGGGGTTCCACAGGAGCCTAAGATGGACCGCTGGCGGAACCTCTTACGAAGAGGAGGAGGAGGGGGTAGGTACTAACCTATTTTCCTATAGGGATTTCAATTTTTGGGCTAATAAGTGCACTTTGGCCTCCAAATCACACTTTTTGGGCCAAAGCGTGTGATTTTTTCTCTATGGATCTCGGTCGAAAAATCTCGGAATAAGGTGCTGCCCTTGTCGCAGCTGGTTCCTCTGACCTACAGAAAAGACTAGAAAGCTTGTGGAAGTCATAAATTTAATATATCCAGGGTTAAAAAACTAGGAAACATTAAGAGAATTGAAAAAAAAAGAAACCCTAAGCTGAAAACCGAAGGTCACCCAGGTTTCTGGATCTGGATTTGGTATAGTGTCTTCTTCTCAATGATGTATGAAAAGAATCCACTTTAGATTGTGGATGACAAACAATCTCAACAATATAAATGGTTGCTAAACATTGTAGATCTACAGCAACTGATGGAAACAAAACCTTGCCAAAGTCCAGATCTATGCCACAATCATAGTTAAACAACACAAAGAAAGAGTAATAACTCCAATCATCCAATGGAAACCATATATACAAAAAATAGTTTTTATTATAACAACTGTGAAGGGAACAAATAGATGTTACTAGTCCCCCTCTATGGGATGGGTTCTTGGCTGTCCTCAAATGTCTTTAGCTTGTGTAGAGTCTCTCTCCTCTATAATGTGTAAACCGAGCAAAAATGTGGTGTGCAGCAATGAAAATAACCAGAGTTACAACAATGAGTGCAACAATGAAAATAATCAAAAGTGAATAATGAATGGAAAACCCTTCTATTTAGAACAAAATATTGAGTTATCCTCGAATAACGAGCAATAATAAAATATTATTGATCCCATTCTTGGAGTAACCACCTAGAATATTTTATTATATTTGTTTAGGAGGGGAAAAATATTTAAACTTTTATTTAGAAATAATAAATAAATAATGATTTATTTATCATCTAAAGGAATTAGTTAAGGAATAATAAACAAATAATGATTTATTTAATTATTCGTAAGGGATTTAGTAAAATTTGACAAAGAATAATAATTAATTAGTGATTAATTAATTATTCTTAGAGAAAAATAAGACAATTAATGATTTATCTATTTAATTTTTATGATTGGGTCAAATATGACAATGAATAATAATTGAACAATGGTTTAATTAATTATTCCTAGAAGAAAATCAAATAAATAGTGATTTATTTAATTATTCATCATGGGTTTAACTATAAATTACTTAACAAAAGTGGTTTATTAAGTAATTTCTCACAGTGAAAGCAATTTTACTATGGTAAAATTGTCTTTACATGGTGTACTTCGATCCATCTAGTTAATTAGGCTAGATGATCAATTTTTTGGTGAAAACAATTTGATTTTACGTGAATGACTTACTTAACGCAGTTGAATCCCAAAATGATATCTAATATAATGCACTGCGTAAAAACACCCATACTTAAATTCAAAAAGAGTCAAGGGATCTCTACTTGAATGGTTCATGAGGCACGATACTTGCTAGGGTTTTGCAAATGGGGTAGCAAGCTAAGTGGGCTTGATTGTGGGGAAAACTCCACAGTTAAGCGCGCTTGAGCCAGAGGAGTTCTAGGATGGGTGACCTCCAGGGAAGTCCTGGTTACCGGGTGCAAGCCCCGGAAGTGATGAGTGATGCTATGTGATTTATTTCACTAGTTTCAATCCCACTTCTTCACCCCTGTGAGCATCACCCGATGCAATGAGTGCTAAGTGAACTATTCAAAAATCATGAGAAATTAGTCAGTTACGACTACCTCTCATGGAAATGGTCATACGTGAATGACTTACTTAACGCAGTTGAATCCCAAAATGATATCTAATATAATGCACTGCGTAAAAACCCCCATACTTAAATTTGATTTTAGTTTAGAATTTTATGTCATGATTTTTTCAAATTTTTATATGGGGAATATCTCTAAAGCAACACTCATTGTTGGCTATGGAAATCTATATTCTATCATTATAATGGGACTTTATTTATCTTAATATCATTTTTATCTTTTTTTCATTCCCTTACAATGGCCAGTAACTATCGAGGAACACTGTGACGTGATCAAAGATTATATTTCATTTTTAATAGAAGAAAGGGACTACTCTAGTCATTTCCTTTCAATCCCACCCTTATCCTGACATATGAATAATTACTTTACAATTGTATATTCAAGGAAGGATTGAGAAGTCGATTCTATTAAGTATTACATCTACTTTATTTGAATAAAATCATCTCTTATATTACTCCACTCTCTTCACCCAATTTCCAAAATTGCAATTCTCAACCAATAAAATCTAAAGGGTGTAAACACAAGAGAGTTGAATGCATTGAAAAGTGTGGGAAGTACAAGTAAACTTGTCGGGGGTATGGATTCTCATTGGGAGTGGGGCTATGCTTTTATGGTACGAAAAATATTCATCAAGTTTATGGATGCTTGTGGGCAGCGAAGAAATTTTGTGAAAAAGAGATAAACTATGCACATAATGGATGTTTTCTAATCATAAAAATCCACGATTTCTACTTCTTCTATTCAATAGTATGAGAATATGAAAAATAAATTTCCCTATTCTTGGATTCATTGACTAAATATTTAGTAGGTGCTATGTACTCAAAATTTTAGAATATATATTATTTGATTTGTCTTATTTGGGCTCCATAAAAGGTGATGCAATGTTTGAGAATCTTATGAAACTTATCATTTGATTTTTAATAAACTTAATCCCATAAAATTAATAACCAGAGATAAGTTGTTCATCCTAATATGTCATCATTTGTTGAGGCCTCAACAAATTCTTTTAATTTTTCTCAAAAATAAGGGAGACCCCATGTAAATTTTGAAAATATCTCTTTATATTTCCTTTCATTTCCTATTTTTGGTTATTCTCGGGTTCCTAATTTTATATATTTTATATTTCCATCATCTTATTCTCATTGAAACCTTTTTGATGATATTAAAATTACCTATCAATGATATTAAAATTACCTATTTTGGCTCCCCATTCAAAATTTATAGCCAATTGAAGTTGTGTTTTTCCACTGGTTTGATAAGGTGACATGACACGTGGTGTCATTTTGTGGCATCACTAACTGGGAATTGGTCACATGGAAAAAAAATTATAGGTTTTTCCTCCACATCATCACCACATTTCACTACATCTTATCCAAATCAACATCCAAGCATGATTTTTCACCTGCCAAATGGCACTATTATACAGAAGACACAAAATTATTTATTCATGTCAACAAAATTCTTACTGATGTGGGGGGATTCCAACTCCTCATGCCCATCAACACCTCGGTGAAAACCATTTATATTTCTTGTAAATGCCGTGATAACATTATGGGAAGGAAAGGCTTATTTTTATATTATTTTTTGTTCCACCTCACACTCTATGTGGGTTCCACCATGTATCGTATGTTAAATAAGGTTTTTTGGGTTTGAGTTTAGGCATAACTTATGTTTATCGGATCAACACAATCAAAATGAGTCTCTCAATTTTTGGGCACAAGGTAGGTTGGTGGGATGTTGCAACGGTACAATATTTTAATCCATTAAAGTTATATAACATTCATGATTTATTTTTATTATTTAAATTGATTATGCCTTCCACATTCACTAGAAAATATACTACACCTTAAACATGGTTTGGTGCCACCACACTACACCCTAACGGGTTTATTGCCATGATTTTCTCTGAAATACATGAATGAGTTTCCAATTGTTTTGGCATGATGGCACAGTCCAAGAAGGCGGTGAAACGATTAAAGAATGTTTTATATGTTACATGGTTTATTTGTTAGATATTTTTATTTTATTATTTTATGAGCTTCATGTCACATTACACCTAAGCTCCATATTCGATCTCCTATATGGTTTTATTATATGTTCACCCAAACTTCTATGACCCATAAAACTATATAAACCATTCAAAACTATGATAACTCCATGCATGTATTATTTTCAAATTAACTTGACTTATAAATACATTATAAATCATATATAATAAATGTTGATTCCTACTCGTCTCAGAAAGGTCGTTTTCATGCCCATTATTACTAAGCATTTAATGAAATTGGCTGTGCATTTTTAAATAAAATGAAATATGTTCAAAGTCCTCTTACCTCCTAGATCCACCCATCTATTAGTTGGTTTATATTGAAATAGAAATTCACTATCATATTCGCAATTTAACAATTAAAATTCTTATTAATGTTTGAATATGTTTTTGCAGGTGAAAAAATGGGACATTTGTCAATCTTGTTAAATGAATTATAGACTTTTGGGCAAGCATTTCCACCAACAAAATAGAATCCTTATGCAATAAAAGAAAAAAAACATATCAAGACCAAAATCAGAGTAGTTTTGATGCATAATAGAATAAGGAAAAATTGGTATTTTAACCCAAAAGTGCCCATGAAATTTTCATGTAATTTCCATGTCATAATATGTAAACCAATAAAAATCCATTAAATTTAAAAAGAAGTACATGTAAATATATTGGAGGAAAAGAAGAAAAACTATTTTTTTTAATTGTATTTTTTTACTTATCTTCTTATATGTTTACTCAAATTTCAAGTGTAGGCACTCATTGGATGCGGAATTAAATTCCACATCCAATGAGTACCCATTATGCATACTTTTGAGAAGACCCACATTGATAAAAATTGAAATACATTAAAAAAGCATGTTGAATATGTTTTTCAATGTATCTTCAATTTTTATCAACGTGGGTCTTCTCAAAATTATACATAATGGGTACTCATTGGATGTGCAATTTAATTATGCATCCAACAAGTGTATAAACTTGAAATTTGAGTAAATATATAAGGAGATAAGCAAAAAATACAATTAAAAAAAAAAGTAGTTATCTTTTTTTCCCTCCAAAATTCATAACTCTTATTTTATTATTTTAACTATTATTTTATTATTTTTCCTTAGGAGGCCACTTTTTGACTAAAATTTCCTATAATGACCTCGCTAGAGAACCAAACTAAAGACAAAAATAAAAAAAATAAACTTTCACTTGAAAAAGATAGATCCAAATTCAGAGTCCATAATTAGGATTTTCAAGTCAAATGGAGATCCAAATTTGATTTTTCCAAACAGACTCCAATTATGGTCTAATGTATTATTTAAAAGTGTTGGACGAATGGAGGATGCAGAGGAAACTTCTGAAGAAAATAGATTGTTGGAAGGACTTTTGGATTTCAGAGGATAGACCAAAACATTGAAGATTTTGTAGGTGGAGAGATCGAGCCATTTGCATGAAGGAATTTGTGTTATCAAAATTTTCTTCCTAATAGAGTAATTGTATACTTGTACATTTGCAATAATTGTTATTAAGTTTTATGAACTATTTCTATAATTCGATAATTCATCTTACAATTTCATGTTCAATTGTTTTTTTTCTACATGCTACCAAATGGAATAAAAAACTATTTTCTTATCCCAATTGATATAGGTTAGGCATAGAGAAGACATAGATTAATTCGTTCTATTTTTTGCATAATAACTTAGGACCAAATTTATGAGTTAGAAGAGCTTCAATGAAAGTCTCCTTTCTAAGAGCAATCTTTCCCTTAATAACAGTCGAGCCCATAGACTACTACGAATTACCACATGAAACAGATAAAGGCCTAATTAGGGCCTTGATTGGGTGATGATCCCTTGGATTTAGGTTGAAAACTATTCGAACACCTTTCCATCTTGCCAACATTTTGGTAGGAAATTTCTTCATGTTAGCATAATGTTGTTTTAGGGGGTCCTGACCCATTTCAGAGTTAGTTGCACCAACTAACAAAACCCTACACTACTGGCCCTTTCGGAAACAACTTGCGTAGTGCAGGCTACAGTCTCACCTGAAGCAGTATGGGGGTATTCTAGAACCAAGTTTCTGCATCTAGAGATCAGTGTGATGTCTTTTAGCACCCTAGATCTACCTTCATGCAAATTTATAAGCCCTTAGGGCTCGGTACTACAACTCTATTAAAATATCCTTCAGGCCTTCGCGAAGGTCTACCATTGGTCTTTGCGGAGCCTTAACAGTCTATTCATCCATTTATGTGCACCAGAGAACAAACCTAGATTAGTGTTCCTGTAGATCTAATTAAGGTATTTAGTAAACATAACAGAATTGAACACAGTCCTCGTGGAATTACACAAACATGCTTGCGTACATCATTTAATAGTTATTCAATCGAATCACACATCATTATATCAATATTTCATACACACAATATTCCTTCACATCATATATTGAAAGTGGAAATAAACAATGATAAATAGATATACACAGAATTTCTTCAGTATTCTTCTTTGTTGATCTTCAGTCACGTTTACAGACTCGACACTACCCTGTGCACTCAGCTGTAGGGGTCCACGCACTTAGTTGTGGGCTCTAACTAGGCCTCTGCAACAGTTGTAGAGCCTTTCTCTCCTATATGACACACTTCTGTACGCTAAGACTTCCAAGACTTCATTCATTATCCATCATGTCCTTCGATCTTTGTCTTAGACTCTCTAAGACACACCTACATATAGCTTTTTACATACAACCCCATGGTCCATGCACCATGGGTGGATCTCAAAACGGACTCAACTTTGACATAAACAAAGGGCTAAAATCCCTTTCACTCCTAACCATCTACACACTCTTCATCCACAAATTGTGGAGAATTTACATAATTTACAAAATTACATTAAAACTTGGGTTTTATTAACCCCAAAACTAACCTAGGGGGCCCCATCCCAAGAGGCCCCCAATACAAAGATCGTGACTCGCCCTCAAGTGACTCAGCTGGCATTGCGATCTTGATGCTAATATCCCCCAGCTCCACCTAAACTACAACTACTTTCATAGCACTCTCAGTGGTTGCTTGCTTGACCTCTTCAACTAGCTTCTCTGTAGTTAGTCCTTTTGCAGCCAGCCTCATTGTCTGTTGTGTTTGCTGTAATCCCTTCATCTTATCCTGGATGGTTGTTGAGATCTGATAAGCTTCTTCTAACCATGGCTCCATCCTGGCCTTAAGAAAGGCCTCTATCTTCTGTGTTGCTTCTATATGCGCGAGGAGTTGCTTCCCATCCTATAATTTGGCTAGGCGCTACACCAGTGGAATGGAGCACGTTGTTTCCCTGACCTCATCGTATTGTCGTTGTAGCTCCCTGATTTCAGCATTCAGTGTCTGTAGGTTTGGATCCTCCTGCAAATTTGTTACCAATTCCACGGCCTGCTCGAATACTATTGTGCAGTCTACAACTATGGCATCCAAAGTAACTATTCCTTCCTTGATCATGGCTCTGCTCTACTCCTAGACTTCTGTTGGGTGTGGAGCCTGATTATCTTCTATATTCAAAGGTATCGCCACATAGGACGCCAGTTCGAAATGGGGGCGGCAACGCTGCCCATAAAATATTCGCTGTAGGGGGGGTCCAGGGAGGGGCGGCTGCAACCTTTGGGAGCCCCCCCCTGGCGGGGGGTTTCGGGGGCAGCGCCCCCGAAGCTAAAAACAATTGTAAAATTGCCTTGTAAAAGTATAGTAATTTCTAGTCAATCTGGGCCGTTCATTAGGCGGATGATCTGACGGTAGAACTTATGTTTAGTCTAGGGTTTTTTGCCCTAGAAGGCAACCCCTCTCTTTGTACGAGGGTATTGTATTTGAGGTTGTGTGATAGATGTGTATTCTGTAAGCAAGAAATAGAGAGGTGAGACTGTGAGAGAAAACAGAGGATATACAACGGATTTGCTGTAGGTTGTGTCTCTTCATTTTGCTGGATAATAGAAAGGAAGGACTGGTTGTTCGGGGTGGACGTAGCCCAAACTGGGTGAACCACGTATATCTATGTCTCTCTTGTTTTGTGCATTTTCTGTGTTTATATTTCTGCAATATTATATGTGTTCCATTGCTCCGTAATATATAATTTTCTAACAACTGGTATCAGAGCCGAAGGTCTATTTGGCTGATAAACTCGCAGGAAAAAAGGGTTCCTGGTTCGAGTCGGAGCAATGGCAGAAGATGGTAAGTTTAGGGTCGAGAAATTCAACGACCAAAACTTCTCGCTGTGGAAGATGCAGATGGAAGATTATCTGTATCAGAAAGATCTATACCTACCATTGGGCGGAAAAACAAAGATGCCGATGGGTATGAAAGACGAAGAATGGAACCTTCTCGATAGAAAGGCACTCAGAACAATACGGTTGTGCCTTGCTACGTCAGTCGCCTTCAACATTTCGAAGGAAACCACGACAGAGGGTTTGATGCAGACGTTGTTGAAACTATATGAAAAACCCTCGGCCTCAAACAAGGTATTTCTTATGAAATGGTTATTTAATATGAATATGTCAGAAGGTGGATCTGTTGCAAACCATTTAAATGATTTTAATACAGTTACAAGTCAGTTAAGTTCTGTAGGGGTAAAATTTGATGATGAAGTTAGAGCTCTGCTATTCTTGTGCTCATTACCAGAAAGTTGGAATGGTTTGGTAATGGCCATTAGTAATGGCCATTAGTAATTCCATTTCTGGATCTAGTACTTTAAAGTTTGATGATGTTGTCGGTGCTATCCTTAGCGAGGAAATGCGACGGAAAAGCTCCGGTGAGACATCGGGAAATGCTTTGAGTGCAAAGTCTAGAGGAAGAAAAATGGAAAGGGGAAAGAGCTCAGGATATTGCAGTAAATCAAGGAAAGGCAGATCCAAGTCCAGATCAGGGATAGTGTGCTGGAAATGTGGAAAGAAATGACACCTAAAGAAAGGTTATAGATCTCGGAAGGGAAAAGAAGGAGATGCACAGCAAGAAAACAATCATGAAGCAAATGTGATAGGTGAGGTGTTACAAGATGCTTTGATTCTTTCTTTCGAAAATATTACTGATTCCTGGGTGGTAGATTCAGGGGCTTCATTCCATGCCACACCTGATAAGAAATACTTTCATGACTATGTTCAAGGAGATTTTGGACAAGTTCGTCTGGGTGATGATAAACCCTGTAAAATCGTTGGAATGGGTAAGGTTCTTGTAAAACAGCAGAATGGAAACCCATGGCTATTAAAGGAGGTAAGGCATGTTCCAGATCTAAAGAAAAATCTGATTTCAATAGGGCAGTTAGGCGGTGAAGGTTGTGTGACAACTTTCACAGATAAAGCTTGGAAGGTCACCAAAGGAGCCCTGGTAATAGCAAAAGGCGAAAAGGTTGGTACATTGTATTTATGCAATGGTATTTAACTATATTAATGCTTTAACTTCCAAAGGAGCAGATGCAGCATTATGGCATCATAGGCTCGGACACATGAGTGAACAGGGGATGAAGATTCTTCACTCAAGGAATTTGTTGCCAGGTTTGAAGAATGTTGATTTGGACTTCTGTGAGAATTGCATTTATGGAAAACAGAAGAGAGTCAGATTTCTTAGAGTTGGGAAAGAAAAGAAGAATGAAAAATTAGAGCTTGTGCATATAGATGTATGGGGACCTGCTCAGGTATCATCTCTCAGTGGCTCTCGTTATTATGTTACTTTTATTGATGATGCAACTAGAAAAACTTGGATTTATTGTATTAAGAATAAATTTGATGTATTTGATACTTTCAAGAAATGGAAAGCTTTGGTTGAGATTGAGATAGGAAAGAAATTGAAGTGTCTTAGATCAGAAAATGGAGGTGAATATTGCAGCAAAGAGTTTGATAGGTACTGTTCAGAACATCGAATTCGCAGAGAGAAGAAAGTTCCAAGAACACCACAAGAAAATGGTGTGTCAGAAAGGATGAACAGAACAATCATGGAGCGTGCAAGGTGCATGAGATTGCATGCAGGATTGCCTTTACAATTTTGGGCAGATGCTGTAGATACTATTGTTTATCTAATAAACAGAGGGCCTTCAAGTTCCTTGGATGGTGGTGTTCCAGAGGAAGCATGGACAGGTAAAAAGGTAAACTACTCTATTTTAAAGCCTTTTGGTTGTGAGGCCTTTGTCCATATTGATAAAGAAAATAGAACAAAGCTTGAGGCAAAGTCAAAGAAATGTACCTTTATTGGATATGGTGTTAATGATTTTGGTTATCGCTTATATGATTACGAAAATCACAAAATCATTAGGAGCAGAGATGTAATATTCAATGAAAAGGTCTTGTATAAGAATCAGTTGCAGGAAAAGAAATAGGAAAAGGAAAACAAGGAATATGCAGTTCTTGATGAAATCACTGAAAAGGTAAAGGTGCGTGAAAATAATAATAATCAACAACCACAACAACAGCAATTACCACAACAACGACAAGCACCCCAAACACCTGAAAGTGGTGTTAGAAGATCTACCAGGATAAGTAGACCCCCTGAACGATACTCTCCTTCATTATATTATTTATTGTTGACTGATTCCGGTGAACCCGAATGTTATGAAGAAGCAATGTAGGTTGAAAGCAGGAAGAAGTGGGAGGTAGCCATGGAAGAAGAGATGGACTCCTTAATGCATAACCAGACTTGAGATTTAGTCAGGTTGCCTGTAGGAAAAACTACATTGAAGAATAAATGGGTTTATAGGATAAAGGAAGAAGATGGAGGAAAACAGAGGTATAAAGCTAGACTTGTGGTGAAGGGGTTTGCACAGAAGAAAGGTATTGATTTTGATGAAATATTTTCTCCTGTTGTTAAAATGACTTCAATCAGAACCATTTTAAGTCTTGTAGCAGCTGAAGATTTGCATCTTGAGCAGTTAGATGTAAAGACAACCTTTCTCCATGGGGATTTGGAGGAAGAGATATATATGCAGCAGCCACAAGGATATGAGGTGAAAGGGAAGGATAAACTAGTGTGCAGGTTGAAGAAGAGCTTGTATGGCTTAAAACAGGCTCCAAGGCAGTGGTATCTAAAATTTGACAAGTTTATGTCTGAACAAGGTTATACTAGATGTCACTCTGATCATTGTGTTTATTTGAAAAAGCAAAATGATGGCAGCTATATTATATTGTTATTGTATGTAGATGACATGCTTGTTGCAGGATCTAACATGCAGGAAATAAATGTGCTCAAAAGAAAATTGGCAAATTCATTTGCAATGAAGGATTTCGGAGCTGCAAAACAAATCCTTGGTATGAGAATAACTAGAGACAGGAAAAATCGTAAATTAACATTGTCTCAGAATGAGTACATACAAAAGGTGTTGAAAAGATTTAACATGCACAATGCAAAACCAGTTAGTACACCTTTTGCTAGCCATTTCAAACTTAGTAAGGAAATGTGCCCAAAGACCCAAGAAGACATGGATTATATGTCTAAAGTTCCATATGCATCAGCAGTTGGAAGCTTAATGTATGCAATGGTCTGCACAAGGCCTGATATTGCACATGCAGTGGGAGTTGTAAGCAGGTACATGAACAATCCAGGAAAGGAACATTGGATGGCAGTGAAATGGATTCTCAGATATTTGAAAGGTACCACAAATCAAGCATTATGCTTTGGTGGTTCAAACATCTCCCTACAAGGATATGTTGATGCAGATATGGTAGGTGACAGAGATAACAGGAGGAGCACTACAGGATATGTATTTACTGTTGGAGGAACAACTGTTAGTTAGGTTTCAAAAATCCAAAGTGTTGTTGCACTTTCAACAACAGAAGCAGAGTATGTTGCTACTACAGAGGCTAGTAAAGAAATGATTTGGTTACAAAGGTTTATGGGTGAATTGGGTAAGGAGCATGATATGGGCACGTTATACAGTGATAGTCAAAGTGCCATTCATCTTGCAAAGAACTCAGCATTTCATTACAGGACTAAACACATACAGCTCAAGTACCATTTCATACGATCAGTGTTGGAAGATGGAGAGTTGAAGCTGGAAAAGATACACACTAGCCAGAATCCTGCAGATATGCTAACAAAAGTTGTAACCAGGGAGAAACTGAGAATATGCTCAGTTTCAGTTGGTCTTCAAGGATGACGATGAAGATTAGAAACAGCCAGGTCCAAAGAGGAGTCATTGTCCAGCAAATGGAGCAGCGGTGGAGTTGCTACAATAAGTCTCCAAGTGGGAGATTGTTGGGTGTGGAGCCTGATTATCTTCTATATTCAAAGATATCGCCACATAGGACTCCAGTTCGAAATGGGGGCAGCAACGCCCCCCGTAAAATATTCGCTACAGGGGGGGTCCAGGGGGGGCGGCTGCGACCTTTAGGAACCCCCCATGGTGGAGGGTTTCGGGGGCAGCGCCCCTGAAGCTAAAAACAGCTGTAAAATTGCCTTGTAAAAGTATAGTAATTTCTAGTCAATCTGGGCCGTTCATTAGGCGGATGATCTGACGGTAGAACTTATGTTTAGTTTAGGGTTTTTTGCCCTATAAGGCAACCCCTCTCTTTGTATGAGGGTATTGTATTTGAGGCTGTGTGATAGATGTGTATTCTGTAAGCGAGAAATAGAGAGGTGAGACTGTGAGAGAAAACAGAGGATATACAGCGGATTTGCTGTAGGTTGTGTCTCTTCATTTTGCTGGATAATAGAAAGGAAGGACTGGTTGTTTGGGGTGGACGTAGCCGAAACTAGGTGAACCACGTATATCTATGTCTCTCTTGTTTTGTGCGTTTTCTGTGTTTATATTTCTACAATATTATATGTGTTCCATTGCTCCATAATATATAATTTTCTAACAACTTCTGGCGGAGTCGATGGTTTCATCCTCAATTTCAGCTCGGTGATCTTCATGTTGAGTTCAAATTGAACTCGGCCAACCTCTGTCTTTGTTTTACGCACACCAATGGCTAACTTCTTGATCTTTGCTTCTAGTTGTGCATATTTAGGAATATGAAGCTCAGGTACCGTTTTGCATGCCTCTGTGACTGCTGACTCTAGTCGTGAGTTGTGCACCTGGAGCGCCTCCTTTTCCTTCAGAATTGATGTCTTCTCAGTGAATATCTGCTGATTATTAACCTTGATTTCGTTGATAACATTGAATGCTCGTTGTTCGCTGATGCGAAGCTCTTCCATGACTCCCTGTAATAGTGCATGCAATGACTCCAATTTCAGGCTCATCTTTAGGTGAGTTTCAGGCCCATCTTCAGGACTCTATCAAGGAGGGCGCGATGTTCCTCGTTATCGGCATGGAATGAACCTGCAGGCTATTAGTGTTAGTCTTTGAAGCCTTCCACCAGTGATCAAACATGCTCTTACAAAGTGGTCTTATGGTGTCTGAGTCAAATTTTGTCATTTCAGTGAGTCTTCAAGTAAAATTTTGTCACCAGGTATTAGGTCTAGGTCTTGTTTTCACTCCTTTCAAAGTTTTCCAAGTGTCAGTCCATGTCACCATTCAGTTGAGTGTACCATCATTCAAAGAGTTTTCATCATCGAATTAGGTTCCAATGGGTCATTTTACACGTTGTTCGTGCTTCAGTTGTACTTGGGTAAGCCTCATTTCCATCTCCTAGGGTTTTGAAGGTAATTTTTCTTAGATGGTAAAATCATCAAAAAAACTTGTATCTTGATGCTCATACACCTTCCCCTATCCTTAATATACCTTCTTAAATGATTCCTATCACTCATATCCCTCAAATTCATCATTTTCCCACAAACCCTAGTTTATTGCTACAATTTGATAATTTTCTAGGCTAGGCCTATGTTTTGACCTTTTGGACCCCTTCCCCTCACTCAATATTTGAAATTCCACTTTCCCATGATTCCTAACATCCCTCCCTACTTTTTAAAATTTTCTCAAGAATTTAGAAGCCCCTTATCCCCTTCGCTTCCCTTCATTTCCACAAACCCCCTGTTCCACGCATCGGGATAGGTTTTATTCAAATGATGTTTCTAAGTAAGAAAAGATGAATTTGAAAAAAGTGAGAGAGGTTTTTGTCCACCATTGACCCAAGAAGAAAAATGTCTTTCAATGTTTATGTAGGTGTAATGGTTTGGGAGAAATGTCGAAAACATCATTGGCCTCAGGAGAATTGATGCACCTCTTGAGTGACCTTGGGAAAATCAAGATTTCTCCTAGCCTAGTTGGCCAAATGACTTTCTTGATATGTAAAATGGTAACTATACACAAAGATATTTCCAATAAGCTATCATGAGCTCAATTTTGATTTGAGGAAGACATTCAAAAGTTGACTGCAACAGAACTCTGCATTCAGGCAGCCTCATTTTGCACATTTTGACCAGTCTTGGGAGATTTGACTTTTGACAGGGAAAATGAACTCGAAATTGAAAAATTCAAGATGTTCTAGAAAGTATACTCGACAATATTTCCAACGAGCTATCACACGTCCAATTTCAACATCAGGAAGGTAGTCAAAACCCACCTTGAAGTTGGTGTTGTGCATAGGAATAGTGGCACCGCGCATCAGGAGGTTGGTGCTACGCATCAGAGGAGCGTTGTGCATCAAGCTATTTTCTCGAGTGTAAATTTACACTGGAACTGTGCATCAAAGAGGCACTGCACATTGGTCTCAGTGCACTGCACATCGGCCAATGAGGCTTCAAAACCAAACAAATTCATCTCAAATCCTCCCAAATGCTTCATTTTCCTTCTTAACAAGTAAGTACACTCACTTCGGAGCCTAGGTAGGGTTTTTATGCTTCAATTATATTTTTTTCTCCTGAGACTCAAAACCCTAGTGTGTTTTCCTATCTTATTTGTCACCACTACAAAATCTTCTTCCTTGTCTCAATATCCCTATTTTCACTTGCCCTAAACCTACCCTTTAATACTATCTCACTTCACTCATATTCCCTTTCCCCTTTTCCCTATTAGAAACTAATCCCCTTTATCAAACCCTAAGTCCCTCATACATCAAAACCCTAGATCCCTAAATCCTTCCCTTCATTCCCCTATCTCATCTCATTACTATTGTTCCATTTACAAAATCTCTTCATACTCACCTTTTTGTTCCCACCTATTATCCATTATTTACCATATCATCACCACATTATCTCATAAGGACAAGCATGGAAAGAGGCAGTGAATTAGATTTTGAAAAGGACACGCTTAGTGATAGCTAAAGAGAAAGAAATTCATAGCAAAGGAAGCCTCACAAAGGTGGAAAAATCATCAGGGAGGAACCTATCAGCATGAGTGAACTCCTTGCTTGCCCTCTAGCCACCACATGTTTCAGATATCAATCCTGAATGCTAAAAATTCAGAGACAAAGCAACAAAGAGCATCCGGTTCCCTTGACCCCAATTGAACAAGAAGTGGTAAATGATAGAGAGATATGGCTTGAAAGGGTAAATATCCACCTTGAGGGCCTTCTAAAGAAAGCAAATAGAGACAACAAGATGCTAAGGCATATGGCACATCATTATTTGACCTGGAATCGAGTTTGCAACAAGAGGATCAAGCACCTTAAGGCAAGATTAAGGAGGGCCTTAAAAGAAAAAAATAAGGATGAAAAGCTCAACATTTTGGCTGATGTGACTTTAGCCCAACTAAGTAACCCATGATGCAGCTTTGAGCCAAACTTGGGCAAATTTTGAAACAATTTTGTTATTTTCCATTTTTTGAATTAGGCAACACAAGAAATTCTGGCTGTTGCGTAGCGCCACTAGTGTTGCGGATTGAATTGGTGAATTATATTGACAAATGGCTTATACATTTAGATTCAGCATAAAAAAATAAGCAAACCCAAAAATTTTCATCAATTTTGGAGAAGATATTATCCACCAAAATGGCAAAAAACACTCAAAAAATGCCCTCTCTGCCACTTTTTGGACCCACAGGAAGAAGTCTTGGGAGACTTCATTTTTGAAGGGTAAAATCAACTCCAAATCATAAAGTTCAAAGTGTTCCAGAAACTAGATAGGAAAAGCTTTCCAACAAGCTATCTTGGGCCTGATTTGGATGAGTGGAAGGCCTCCAAAATTAGCCTTGAAGTGGCATTTCACATCAGGCTCAGGGCGCTGCGCATTAGGAAGATTTTGTCAATTTTGCCTAAAACTCAAAATTTCGCCCAGTTTCTTCAGTGGTTGAATTTTCTTCTTGTTTAGGTAAATGTATGCATGGTAAATGATGTAACATGATGTAAATATTGATGTAAAACACTTGATGAGGTAGATACATCAAAGCATAGGTGGTTTTGAACTGAATATATCAGTTTCCTTAGTTTTAGGGGCAAGTTGTTCCACTGCCTACTTTTTGGTTCCTTGTTTAGATATGGTTGAAACAGCTCCTTAACTCATGGATTCGACCCATGATAGATAGCTTAGATGTTTTGGAGGTCTATATGATGCCTTTTCTTAATCATTTGAAAGGGTTGGACTTTGGTGAAAGTGATGGCACTCATTGAACATTTGTGTCAGCAGTTTGGCAAGGAATAAAACCAAGTTTCACAGCTATTTTTGTGGGATTCTTGTGACAGTGAGTTTATGTATTATTTCTTCTTTGTAATGAGTTTTTCTTATGTTTGATATGTATCCAAATTCATCTTTCTCTTCTAAAACTAAATGAATCAAGGTTAATAGGAAAAATACATTGATAACAGTGCTTTGCCTTGGGAATGCATTTGGTTTTCAATGTTTTCAACTGTTTGAAGAGGATTCATAGTTTCTTTATGCCCTCCTCAACTCCTCAGCTATATTAATCTACAATATTAATCCATTTCTAGTACATAAACCCTTGTCTACCTCGCCCCACGGAACATGACTGTATCCCTGAGTTGATTTCCCGGACCCGATCTACCTTCTCCAATTAATCCAGCAACCACAACCTAAAAATCAAACCAGAAACCCTGAGCTACTATACCTAGCCTAAAATCAGCATTCATTTTAGTCATCTCAAGCCCTAGTCGCTAATATTCTAATTGAGATTGACAAGGAGAGAGCCCTCTCCTGACCTAGTAGGGCTAGCTACCAGGTTAAGCGTGGTTTGATGTTACCCTAGACCTGCCTTCCTTCAGCCAGAGGTAGATCTAGGCCCTAACACAGGCAAGGGGAAGACTTGCACATCCTACGACGACCACAGAATTATCTCTACGCCTGTACTTTGACCTCACGTCGCTCACTTTCCCAACATCTGCTTGGAGCTGCAACTCTCGAAGCTCCTTTAAGACTCCTCCCAATGTTTGTATGAATTGTTGTTCCAACTACTACATTAATTCCATGGCGACGTCACTGACTTTATCACCGTTCTCATCCAAATCATTTTCTATGCACACCAGGGGATAAACCTATGTTTTCTGAGCCTTCTTCTTTTTCCTTAATCTAGCTTGCTGTTCCAATTCTCACCTTTTCAGAATGAAGGGGTTGCACTACCCTTCCTCACCTCCACTACATTTCTCTGTAAGTTCTTTGGTTTTAGTTTATGATGAAGGTGACTTGTCACCTTTCTGGGTTTCGCGCTGCTCCTTCTCTGCCTTTTTCTTGGCAACGTGTTCCTACTCAACCTGAGCCTTCTCTACAACATCCTTATTTTTCTACGTGGCCAGGTTCTACTTAGCTTGCTTAGCTTCATCCATCCTCTTCTTCGTAGCATCACTCCCAACAACCATGCTCAACCCATCAGCTAGATTTGAAGGAGCGCACCAGTCTGCTGGCCATCGCGCTACTACCTCCTACACATCGGTCTCCGTTACCAAATAGGGAAAGTCATGCCACTTCTGTGTTGGATCCTTCCGTGCTTGGATGTATACTCAGTGGAAGTCAACCTTGAATATGGTGTAGGTTGATAGCTATGTGTATAAGGTTGGGGACAACCTTGGACGCTGGTTAATTTCCATGTGAAAAATCATTTCCATTAGGACCCAAAAGATCTTCGTCTCTGTGACACGCGTGGGGTCTTTCATAGCCCATAGGGAGGCAAACTGTGCTGCCTCCATCCTTCTTCTAATGGAGGAAACTGGTTGTCCTCTGGTAGCTCCCTGTAACCAACATAATGGAGAGCAACAACCAAGCATAATGAAATGTCTTGCTTTCATCCTGGGTCTCGTGGTAATTCGCGAGGAACTCTTGGCATAGGTATCTGGACTAATTGAACAATACACTCTTCATGCACTGAGCAGCCAGGTACACTATCGGCATCGGAACTTCATCTGCGTGGCACTTCCTCATTACCTTCTTGTCCAATATCTGCACGTACAATTGAACTCTGGGGTCTGTGATATAAAAAATGGAATACCCGCGTGACTTTTTCACGAGTTCAATCTCTTTCTTCATTTGCTCAGTAAGCTTCTTCTCCCCCATCAGTCCACCAAACCACTTGGTTGGGTTTGAACCTTCACGTGGTAGGTGTGTAATCCTATGAATAAGCATGTCAATGATGGGTATAGGCCCTCCTAGCCATAAACAATCATCGTGCACCAGAGTGAGCAGCTGGCGTATGCAAATTGTGTTAATTGGGGTGCGGTGGTAATGTGGAAGCCAAAGAAAGTTGAGCAACGTGGATTTCTAAACACCGCAGACCCATTCCTCCCTTTCCAGTGTTGTCACACCCATGTCTTCATAATACACTTGTTTCATGAAGTTATCCATCACTAAGTGTGAGAAGTTAGCGTGATACACTAGGTCCCAGTACTCCATCTTCAATAATGGGACTCGCACAAGTTTCAGACCTTCAAAAGGAACCTGATCAGGAAGAAAGGGTGTGGATATGGTGAATTTTTCTAAGTCTGGGTCTTTAGTAATCTTTTCCTTTCCCTTCCATGGAGGGATATACTAAGGGAGCTTCATGATGCTCTCCACTCCTTCGGTGTCAACGTCTTATGTTCCTTTTCCTTCTTTTGTATCCAGGTCTAAAACCTTTTGTTTTCCTTTTGTTGGTTGCTTGTCTTTCTTCTATGTTGGTGTCATGGTATGCTTCCTTGGGGAAGCACGTACCTGCATCAACCTCTTCTGCTTTTCTCGTGCTATAGGTCTCTTTTCTTTTGCCATGGATTTTTTCGGTCTTGGCGACCTTGGCACCGTGGGTACCAGAGGAGTAGCTTCAACACTAGAGATTTCAAGTCATGGGGAATCGGATATAGTGGCTTCCAAACTCACATCTTCAGTGGGGTTGGTGGCAGTCATCCTCTCCACAAACAACTCACGACTTCAAGAGACATGTCTGTGTGGGTGAAGAATTACTCCCAAAATGCTTAGCTCATCGACATACTGCACATTTTAGGAAAAACTCTAAGGGTACAAAGTGTTCTTTGTTGGACCGGCATGCGTAATTTATAGGGGTGTTTGAATTAAAATTTGACTGTTCCCCCCAAATTTTGACAATTAATGCTCTTTTGGCTGCAGATATTCAAATATTTTGGCCTTAAATGTTGGGTGTGGAGCCTGATTATCTTCTATATTCAAAGGTATCGCCACATTGGACCCCAGTTCGAAATGGGGGCGGCAATGTTGCCCGTAAAATATTTGCTGTGGGGGGGTCCAGGGGGGGGCGGCTGCGACCTTTGGGAGCCCCCCCCCCTGGCGGGGGGTTTCGGGGGCAGCGCCCCCGAAGCTAAAAACAACTGTAAAATTGCCTTGTAAAAGTATAGTAATTTCTAGTCAATCTGGGCCGTTCATTAGGTGGATGATCTGACGGTAGAACTTATGTTTAGTTTAGGGTTTTTTGCCCTAGAAGGCAACCCCTCTCTTTGTATGAGGGTATTGTATTTGAGGCTGTGTGATAGATGTGTATTCAGTGAGCGGGAAATGGAGAGGTGAGACTGTGAGAGAAAATAGAGGATATTACAGCGGATTTGTTGTAGGTTGTGTCTCTTCATTTTGCTGGATAATAGAAAGGAAGGACTGGCTGTTCGGGGTGGACGTAGCCCAAACTGGGTGAACCACATATATCTGTGTCTCTCTTGTTTTGTGCATTCTCTGTGTTTATATTTCTGCAATATGCTATGTGTTCCATTGCTCCGTAATACATAATTTACTAACATTAAATGTCGCCAGTCCACTCCTCTTAACCATCTTCTAGCTGTCAAGTCATGAACAATGACTTGAATGGTCACTTTCTTTTTGCGTTGCGTGACACATCCCTCTATGGTGCAGCTTCCTGCATGTAGCTTCATATGTTGCAACTTCACCATTTTTTGCATAGCTTGCCTTCTATGTAGTACTCCAAACCTAGCAGTGTAGTTTAGAGTCCCGCGCTCCCTTGCAACTGCCTAGAGCACTAAGATTGTCCTGTCACCATGTAGTCATTGCACAAGATCCCCTGTGTATAGCTTCAATCAGCTTCCATTCACTCTTCCCGGAAAAGGTTCTCCATTCATCTTCGCGAGCTAAACTGCGCCTCCATCTGTAATTTCTTTGATAATATATGGCCCTAGCCAATGCATTTGAAATTTCCCTGGAATTTTAGTGAACTTACTATCATATAATAAAACCAGATTAGTTACCTTGAGCATGCGAAGCTTGATGTGTCGATCGTGCAATGATTTTTCACATTCCTTCTGTACTTGTTGATGAATCCGACCAAAAATCTATCCTATTCAAGCTCCATTAGCTTCGTGAGTTTTTTCTCGAAGGCCTCGCGATCCGCCATATTTGTCAGTGCCACTATGCATAGACTAGGCACAATATATTCCAACGGCATTACAGCTTCTACACCATATACCAATAAAAAAGGTGTCTACCTTGTCATCTTCTTACAAGTAGTCATGTAAGCCCATAGCACTATGAGTATGCACACATCCCAGTCATTTTGCCACACGTTGCAAATCTTCGTTAGTGCATTCTCCAAAATCTTATTAAAAGCCTCCATTGCTCCATTATCCTGTGGATGATATGGAGTGCTCTTCTGATGGTAGACTTGGAATTCTTATGTTAACACATTGATTGCCTCATTTAAGAAGTTCGTACCTCGATTACTCATCAACACCTTGGGGCAACCAAATCTGGTTAAGACATACTCAAAGAAAACTTCGTCATTGTAGCCCCTGTACAATCCTTAACTGGCTGTGCCTCTGCACATCTGGTTAGATACTCTGTCATGGTGATGCTATAGTATGCATGAGTTTTCTTCTTTGGGGTCTTAATTGCCCCAACTAAATCAATTGCCCATTTTTCAAATGGATGCAAAGATACTTGAGGATGCAGTGGAAACTCGTTCCTCCACAATGGTCTACCAGTTCTTTGACATGCATCACATGTCCTACAATATGCTTTGGAATCTTTGTGCAACGTAGGCTACCATAAACATGTGCGCAAAATCTTCTATATAGTCCCCTTTCCTGCATAATGCCCTCCTGCAACCCCCCCATGAGCTTCAACGAGGATGCTATCCCTCTCAAAATATGGCACATATCGTCGCAATATCTTGTCTGCACCCATCTTATATAGGTGCCCCACAATCACCGAGAAGTATGATGCATGCATTACTAGCTCCTTCTATGCTGGCTTGTATACCCTTCCGGTGCCATCCCCATAGCGAAAACGTGAATAATATCTACAAAATGGTTATCCACTACGCACACCATGAAGAGCTGCATTTTTCGCAACCCTTCCTCCAAATTATTAGGCTCCTCTCCTGTCTTGATCCGTGACAGATGGTTAGGTCCTGCATTCAACCTCCCTAGCTTCACAATAACCTCAAAGTCATACACCTGGAATAGCAGAAACCATCAACAAATCTTCCCCCCCAACACAGGCTTGTCGACTAGGTATTTCAAGGAAAAATGATCTATGTACATTTTGAAATGTCCACCCAACAGATAGTGCTTGAATTTTTTAAGCGTGTACACCATAGCCAACCCTTCGCGCTCTATTGTTGAGTAATTCTTTTTGGCCTTTGATAATTTCCTACTCGCGAAGGCTATAGGATGGTCCATTTCTCCCTCACTGGCCTGTGTTAGTACTAAACCCAACGCAATGCACGAGGCATCAACATGTACGTGAAATTCATTTTTCTAATCAAGAAAGACCATGATCCGTGCGGTGACCATCTTCTCTTTCAATACATCCAAACTGTGCTCACATTCTTCATCCCAACAAAATGTAGCATCCTTCTTCAACAGTTTCTCCATGGGCGTGGTAATCTGAGTATAAGCCTTGATGAACTTCCTGTAATATCCAGTATGTCCCAGCATCGCGTGCAGCTGCTTAACACTCCTTGGGGCCTCCAAATTTACTATCACCACAATCTTTGTAGGGTCCACCATCAACCCTTGCTTGCACACCACGTGACCTAGAAAATTTCCAAAGGGAACATAGAATAGTCATTTCTTCAAATTCAGCGTGATCTGGTACCTGTGACATATATCCAACATCAAGAGTAGACTTTCTACATGGAGCTTCACTAATCCAAACATTGTGCAGTCGTCAAAGTATACTTCCAAGAACTTATGAATGAATTCCTTAAATACTGTTATAAATACGTGAGAGAATATTGCAAGAACATTCTTGAGTCCAAACGGCATCATAGGATACTAGAAAAAACCCCATTCCATCACGAAGGTTGTTTTTCTCCTATCTTCTGGCGCGATCTTGATCTGATGGTACCTAGAAAATCCATTAATGAATGAATAGGCCTCCTTCCCTCCAACATTTTCTAATGCTTAATCTGTAAATGGCGTCGAGAATGGGTCATGGACACAGGAATCATTAAGCTTCCTCAAATCTACACAAATCCTTGTTTCACCCTTCCGTTTCTTCTCCTCAACTACCATCGAGCTTACCCAATCAGATTCCTCCACGGGTTCTATGGCACCTGCTTCCAGCATCTTATCCAACTCCTGATGAAACTTTTCCTTGTATTTTGGATTAAGATGATACGGCCTTTGCTTAATAGGCTTCTCATCTGGCTTCAGAGTAATATTCATAACGCCCAAATCGCTTATTATGCCCTTTAGGTCTGAAAACTTGGTAGGAAAAAGATCCTGGTATTCACGGAGTAACTCAGTGACTTTATCCACAGTGGCATCGTCCCAATAATCTCCAATCTTGGTAAACTTTAGTTCTGCTTTGGTACCAATGTTGACTTGTTTTTCTTCAACAACGCTGTGATGTCTGGGTTCTCTATTTGTGGACCTTCGACTTTGTGATGCCCCTCAGCCTCTGGAATATTAATATTTCTTGGGCCATCATCCTTGACTTTAGTGGTCACATTATAACATTCCAGTGCATGGCGCAGCTATGTGCTCCAATCTGGTTGGACCCATTCCAGAGGTTCGTGCGGTGTTCTAAAGATAACTGCCTTGATTTCCTATAAGGCTTCATCGATGCTCGTGAAGCCATCTTCAAAACTAAAGGTTAATAAGAATCCTTCCCTCAATATATACCACTTTGAAATACCATGGCGGAGCTTCATCTCTAGATACTAGTTCATAGGGTTTGTATCCAAAGTATGGCAAAATAAGTGTACCCACTCTGGCTGCAGCTTCGTTCCATAAACTTTAGTCTATTTCGCTAGGTGATCACACTGATCATCCCTCCCATCATATTTCTCAGTCAATCGAGTGCTAGGACTACCAAACTGTAACCTCATCATCCTTTTGTAATCTTGCCATCCATCAAAGCTATCCTTATGTGTACTAATGGCAACCAAATTGGCCTATCTTTTCCCTGCATTTCCACTCCTCTTTTCACCCTTTTTGCATTCATTCACATATTTACTGTGTAACATTATGAGGTAATTCCCCTTTATCTTCTTTTGGGATATTTAATAATGAAGTAGAGTCATGAAGGCTTTTACCTATACAAACCACTAAAACTTGTGATGACCGCATATTATGGAGCATAGGTGTTGACTGCGTAGCATATTGCAGCAGTTCCATGATTCACAATAGCTGATTGACCGTGACAAAAAAACATAACTAATTGCAGCTACTCTCAACCCATTTTTGACCATTCCTATTCTTGGCTCTCCCAGCTCTAGTGCTGCGATACAACTGATGTATATCTTTGGGCATAGAGTTGCCAGGTTTCGAAGATAATTATTCTCCTTTGTATTGTATAAAAGACGGGTCATTCCTATATCAAGGGGACCCTGGTATGACATTGTAACAGCATTATTTAGATTAATAAGATATAACCCTTTTGTTGATCTATCATTCGTTGTGAGTAATGCAGCCCTGACCAGAGAGCTGGGCCCACTCTTCTGATCAGGTGCTACATGTTTCCTTGTGTTGTGTGTATTTTTTGTTTGCTATCTTTATTTCTTGTTGCTACTACAGATCTCTTAGATAACTGTGAATACCTTTTTACATTCTGCAGTTGAGTTTTACTTTTGTCTCAACAATGTTTTGATTGTCAATCACGAACCCTTGGTTGAGGACAAATCATAACCGTGCCCTTGCATATACCTTGCATGTTGCCTTGAAAAGAATACGCACCCAGATTGATACATTAATGTAGGAAAGGAGTGGATAAATTATTCATATTTGGATACCAACATTTTGGCACCGTTGCCAGGGAGTCTAACGAGGTGCAAGACACAATTTGTGTTAACCAGAGGGTCAATCTCTTGTCCTAGGGATAGAATAGCTTTCTCACTCTACTCCAGGTCCCGAGCACAGGTATTTCATTTGTTTTGAGCTTTTATTGTTTTTCGTTTTAGTAGGGTTGATCTCTTTCCCTTGGGAGGGAGGAGTCTTTTGACACCCTACTCCAGGCTTTGAGCTTAGATTTTTCTAGCATTTTTGTTTTGATTTTGAGAAACCCAATCTCTTGCCCTGAGGAGGGAAGGGTCCTCTTACGCCCTACTTCAGGTCTTGAAGTATTAAGGTTCTCTCGTGTGTGTGTTATTTTGTGATTAAGGTCTTGATTCCGGGGAGGGAGGAGTCTTTTGACGCCCTACTCTAGATCTTGAACCCTAGGTTCCTATATTCTTTTTTTTTTTTTTTGGTCAACAACCCTCTCTTCAAAGCAATCTCTCGTCCTGGGGAGGGAATGGTCCTTTGACACCCTACTCCAGGCCTTGGGCATAGTGTTTTGATTTCTGTCACCACACCAACTTGTATGAATAGAGAGCCAAATAAAAGGGGCAGGGGGAGATCCCCAAAGAAGGGAAGATAGGATTTGGGGAGGAACACCTACAAGGGAAGATAGGATTTGGGGAGGAACACCTACATCCAGCAAATCATTGCAAAAGTTGAGTCGGAGGCATCTTCCCGTGCAGCCATGAGGCTAGGTTCACAAACAAAATCAGAGGGACAATCTGTAGATCAACTAGTGTTTTTCACAACACCCACTTCCGGTTCAATACAACAGACCCTCCCAGTAGCCAGAGAGACATGCAACAATACGCTTGCTAAAGGAATCCCGTTGCTTGCAACCAAAGAAGAGGAAGTTACAAGTAAAGCATCTGGAGGAACTGTCCATCCCACTGGGGAAGAAGAAATTGTAGAGAGGAGATCTGAAGGGTCCAGCCACAGTGACAGGGGGGAAGAGATTGTAGAGACATTTCTATCACCAAAGGATAGAGGAAGCGCTATTAAGGTGACTCGAACCCCTGTGATAAAAGCCCTTCCAGCAGAGCCAGCTGAAATCCATAGTGAGTACTGGAGGATACTCATGGCACCTACAACCTCTACTATTGACTTTCCAACTGGGGATTTGGGGATTGGTGCACCAACAAAGCCCATCCCTTTAACAACTTTACCCAGTTTCCATGGACTTACTTCAGAAGACCCTGACACATTTTGGTTTGAATTTGACATTGTGTGTTGAGGGTATGACTACATAATGGATGCTCAGAAATTAAAAATTTTCCCTGCTACGCTAAAAGGGAGAGCCCTATGATGGTTTAAGGGTCTGGGGGGAAGGTCTATCACCATGTGGGAAGCAATGAGAACTACTTTCTTGGATAAATACCAAGACTACTGTAAATCACAAGATATTAAAGAAGAGATATTTAAATTTATGCAGAAAGAGGACAAAAATATGGAAGACTGTGTGGAACACTTCAAATACACATTGCAGAGGTCAGGTCACTCCAACCTAGATAAAGACATTTTGAAAATTATCCTCCTCCGAGCCTTCCGAGAAGACTCTTTGGAATTGTTGAATATAGTCGGAAAAGGGGATATATCAAAGGAGGACTTTGATACCATCTGTGATTTGTGTATTCAGTGCTCAAGAGGGGTTGCAAGAAATAAACGAGGGATTTGATCAACTAAGGTATCTGGTGGGGGTGTTAGAAAAGTAGAAATTGGGAACCTGCTCAAAAGCCTGAGGATTGATATCCTGAGTACCTTGTCTGAACAGATGGACACACTATGGTTAAAACAGAAACAACTAGAATTAGAAAGAACTATGGTTGTATTTTGCTCCACATGCAGGAAGAAACATCCACAGAGGGAATGTCCATTGAACTCTATAGAGGAGTGTGAAATCTATGAACTGAAGCACACGGCAAGTTCATGCCTATCTTTGCCAGGACTAAAATTGGTTTTTCAAGGAACAGGAGAAGATATGGAGCAGTTGTACTTTATGGGACCTAAGAAGCCATGGAAACCTTGGCCGTCGATGGAAATCAAGGTATGTTTCCGGATCCATCTCAATATTTTAGCAATTTTAATATGGGTCCCCAGACTATGCCTTATCCACCCGTGTGGCCCCAATACCAGTTTCCATCTTGGCAGTAGTGGGCTTCTCAAGCTAGTTCAAGCTCCTCATGGGCTCCGAATTGGTGAGGACCTTCCCCTCCTGGTCAATTTCTCAGTCAATACCACAACAACAACTTTTGTTGTCCTCTAATGTGCCCCCTGATAATTAGCCTATTCGTCCTCAACTCCCTATCCAACCAAATCAGAATCCTAATAATAAAGGGGTTCAGCAAGATAACACCCTCAACCTACCTTCATACAACACCTCCACTGTTCTATGAGATGCATTTACGATCTGGGCGGCCCATAGGCACTCAGCCCTCACCAGTTATCATTGAGCAGATTGACAGTGAGGAGAAGGAACCAAAAATGGTTGGAGAGGAACCAAATTGAGTTAACAAAAATCATACACCTCTTCAACCATTAGCTACTCAGAAACCCCAAGCCGAACCGCCCTATCCAAAAAGGTTGGCTATGAGTAAACTAACCCCTCAAACTGAGTTTGACTTGTTAGGGGAGCTACAAAATTTATTTGTCAAGATTCCCCTACTGCAAGCCATGAAAGATGTACCTTTATATGTGAAAACTCTTAGGGAATATTGTGCTAAGAAGCCTAAAAATAAATTGAGAGATCCGCTCACCATTCATGTAATGGGGAAACTATCAGATTTCATGATGGGAAGGTCCATGCCTGTAAAGTATGGGGATCTCGGGAACCCAATTTTGACCGTGCACATTAATGGGGTAGAAATTCCAAATGTACTGGTAGATTTGGGCGCTGCCATAAATGTCATCACTGCTGAAACCATGCATGCATTAGGACTTCGTAACTTGAAACATACACCTACAATGTTAGAACTAGCAGATCGATCTATAGTTAAACCAGTAGGGAAATTAGAAGATATCACGATTTCAATGGATTCATGGAACTACCCTGTAGACTTCCTAGTACTCCAAACACAATCTCTAGCTAGAGGCCATCCCTTGATTCTAGGAAGACCATGGTTGGCAACCGCAGATGCTTATATTGGGTGTCGGTCTAGGCATATGATCACCTCAAATGGGAAAAACACTAAGAATTTGCTGTTATATCCACCAGTAGAACCTAACCCATCAGCAAAACCAGGGGGCCACAAGAAACCTGTACATAAGAAAGTGCCTGAATCAGAAAATGAAGAGTTAAGCCCAGTTCTCACTATTGGGTAGGCCCTCCAGTTGAAAGATGAAACAGAAGATGACGCAATTACTACCTTCATCAGTGATCCTTGTTCTATTTTAGGTTTGAATTAGCAAATCCTAGAGTCCGTCTTGAGCTATGAGACTTAGGAAAGTATTGGAGCAACAGGCGAATTTGAGGAGCTGCCTACAACCACACCCCATGACAGTGTTTCCATGGAAATAGAACCAAGAAAAACCCTAAATATCAATCCAGAACTGTCAGATACCCAGAAAAAACAACTCCTGCAGGTTCTTCGGAAACACAAAGAAGCCTTTGCCTAGGACTACTTAGATATGAAGGGAATCCCTACTAATTTGTGCACTCATCACATATACATTAAGGAGGATTGTCGTCCTGTAAGGCAACCCCAGAGAAGAATGAACCTTGCCCTAAAAAACATTGTTAAGGAAGAACTCCAAAAGCTACTGGATGTGGGATTTATCTACCCCATTTCAAACAGCCAATGGGTTTCCCCATTGGTAATGGTCCCTAATAAAAATGGTAAATGGTGAATATGTGTGGACTACAGAGAATTAAATAAGGAAACTCATAAAGACCATTTTTTGTTACCATTCATTGACCTAGTCTTGGATATATTAGTGGGGAAGAAGTTTTTTTTTCTTCCTAGATGGATTTAGTGGGTACAACCAAATCCAGATAGCTCCTAAAGATCAAGATAAGACCACATTTACATGCGCCTAGGGAAACTTTTCATACAGAGTCCTCCCATTTGGTCTCCGTAATGCACCTGCAACGTCTCAAAGGGAAATTTTGGGGATTTTTTCTGATCTGATGGATGATAGTGTTTGAAATCTACATGGATGATTTCACAGCATATGGAGATTCATTTGAAGAAGCATTAGGAAAGTTAGAAAAAGTTCTTGAAAGATGCAAGCAGGCACATGTCTCCTTAAGTACGGAAAAATGCCATATGATGATGAATGAAGGAATATTCCTAGGACACTTGCTTTCAACTGTAGGAATCTAGATGGATCCAGCCAAGATCAAGGTAATACAACACTTTCCAATACCTAGAACACCCACTCAAGTATGTAGCTTTATCAGTTGTGTTGGTTATTATAGGCGCTTTATAGAAATTTTGCTAAAACAACACATCTGCTTTTTCAATTATTCACAAAAGATGCAGACTTTGTGTGGATAGATGACTGTGATGCATCCTTTGTGAAGATCAAGAAATTGATTTGTAGTGCTCCAATCCTTAGAGGACTAGACTGGGCATTACCATTCCATATTCATGCTAATGCTTCCCAAACAGAAATTAGGGTAGTTTTAGGGCAGCAGGTGGATAAGGTACCATATGCAGTTTGCTATGTTAGCAATAACTTGGCCTCTGCCGAGTTAAACTCCACAGTGACTGAAAAAGAATTCCTTGCTGTCATCTACACCATCAACAAGTTTCAGCACTATATCACTGGTTACCCCACCTTTGTACACACGGATCATGCAGCCATCAAGTACCTGATGAATAAACCCGTTACTCCTAGTTGTATTACAATATGGATTTTTCTACTTCAAGAATTTGATATTACCATAGTAGATAAACCAAGAAAGGACAACGTGGTTGTGGATTTTCTATCTAGATTAGAAAACAATACCGAAGGTACACCTATCAAAGATAGCTTTCCATATGAACATATTTTTTCAATTTCTGCTAACACTCCATGGTATGCAGATATTGCTAACTATATTGCTATAGGAAAGGTACCTCGTCATTTGTCATACAAGGACCAATGAAAAATTATTCATCATAGTACTTGATATTCATGGATGGCAGGATACCTCTTTCATATAGGGGTTGATCAACAGATTCAACACTATGTATCAGAGGATGATATCTATGAGATATTAAAGGCCACCCATAGTGGGCCGTGTGGACGACATTTTGTAGATAAAAGAACAGGCCACAAGGTGCTGCAAATGGGATACTACTAGCCTTCTATCTTTTGAGATGCTAGAGATTATGTCTGAAGATGTGACAACTGCCAACGAATGGCACAACTTGGGAAATCAGATGAAATGCAACTATAGCCCTAGATAGTCCTGGAACCTTTTGAAAAATGGGCCATCAATTTTGTTGGACCCATCAATCCATCCTCCAATCAGAAAGTTCACATTTTGGTCTGTATTGATTATGTGACTAAGGGGGTGGAAGCTGGAGTGGTTGCAAAGGCAACAGAACAGGTGGTGGCAGACTTCCTTTTTGAAGAGATTTTTACCTGATATGGTACCCTGAGAGAAATTTTTTCAGATGGAGGAGCACAATTCACATCCCACATGATAGAAAAGCTTATGTAGAAATATGGCATCAAACACAGAGTGAAAACTCACCATCCCCAAGCGAATGGACAGGTAGAAAGTACAAACAAGGTGTTGGAGAATATCTTGACAAAAACTCTAGCAAGTCATCGTCGGGATTGGTCATAGAAACTCCTAGGAGCTCATTGGGCATATAGGATGACATGGGGAAATACAACTAGATTTTCCCCATTTGAGCTAGTCTACAGGAAATCTCTATTATTTCTGGTTGAATTCGAGATCAATATGCTTAGAATAGCTTTGGAAGTAGGATTGGACTTATCAGAGGCCCAGAAACACTGACTGGAACAACTCAATGAACTACACGAGATTCGTTCAGAAGCTGTCCAGAGAACTACTATTGTCCAATAGCAGAGAATGAAATGGCACGATAAATTTATCAAGAATAAGGTGTTTCATATAGGGGACTAGGCATTGTTATATGACTCCTGGTTCAAAGAGTTTAAAGGAAAGCTTCACATTCGATGGATGGGACCCTATGAAGTGGACGCTGTATTCGCTAATGGCACAGTCATATTGGTGACAGTAGATGAAAAACGTACTTCCTTTCTGGTGAACGGACACCGTCTAAAGTTATACCACCGTCCAACATCTAAAGATTCCTTCATAAAACATCTTTCTGATACATCTGGTTTGATGGTCGTTTGTGCAGAGAATGCTCCCTCTGCCTTTAAAATATAAATATAAATATATATATATATATATATATATATATATATATATATATATATATATATATATATATATATATATATATATATATATATAATATGTTGTTACTACTTGTTTTTCTTTTTACAGGAATAAGAACTGAATTATGACAAGGAGAAACGGAGAAATTTTGCAAGTAATCAATGTTGTTGTTACTCCACTGGTGTTGTTGCTTTGTCAGTGTTGTTACTCCACTATTGTTGTTGCTCCACTTGTTGTTGTTACTTTTCTAGTGTTGTTACTTGATGGCGAGGGTGCAGGCGTTAGAGACAATTTCTCTATTCTACCCGCAAGTTCTTCAACGTCTTGATCAATTTCCCTTTCTTCTGTTCTGGGCGCATCAGTCATTAAACTGATATTTCATTTCTTTTTAAAAACCCCACTATCGGCTTTATTATCAAACCGTGGCTTTTCGGTGAAGTCTTTAAAGTGATATCTAATTGGTGGACTTATGCAATACAATGTATATATATGCCACATTTGTTCTCCCTTAGCTCTTTGGCCTGATGCAAGATCGCATCGGCGGTAGTTATAGGTGGGGCCTTACCATGGACCAAGGCTCGTATATAATGAACCGACGGTTATATATATCTCCGCCCTCTCTATACTGTTTCGGTAGATGTATATACAAATCGGTGATCGCTCAAAAATAGTCTTCTTTCCTCCGGACCCGATACACCTATAAGCACCCTTTAATATGTCGCCAGTTCCGATTTTAGCAGTCGGTTCAATTAACAACCTCCCACCTCCGAAATGACGGACTCAGCAATATGTATATGTTGCAGTTTATATCCTCCCGCTCATAAACTCGGAACTCGGTCCCTGTTACGCTATGGCTCCCCTCCGAACCGAAATACTTTGTAAACCGCTCACAACTAACGTTTTAAAGGGCCTCTCGACGCCGATATAGTTCGGAACCACGATAGTAAGGACTTACAGTCATAAAGTTTCAATCCGCTACAGCCACTTAATGGGAATTGCAAGAGTTCTTAGGATAGTAGAGACATATGCACAATTGTAAATTCAAAGCCTGTAGAAACATAAAACGAAAGGGAAATGATTTCAATGATTAATACACATTATTTGCAGCGTGAGGGAATAGAACCATTCACCACCGTCGGCACTATCCAACAATCTATGCACGCATATTACAGAGTCATTAATAAGAGACACCGAGAGAACAATTTTTTTTTTTAATATTACTATGGCACTCGCTCCTCTCCTCTGTCTGATGAGAGCTTCACTGCCTCTTTATTTATAACTAAGGATAAGCCCTTTCGGTCCTTATCCGATACAAAGAAAAGCATGCTTTACAGGATGATTTAAAGCTTGAAAAGCTCTGTTACAAATAACATGATTTATTGCTAGAATTTATTCTATTTTTAACTAAGAAAGCATAGAAATTGCAGGCTAAAGGACCCCACTCCCTTGCCTGTAGATTTTTTTGGATTTTTGGAATAATTTGGAAGATTTCTCCCCTCTGAGTCACATGCTCCCGCATCAGACTCCTGAGGACAAAATTCTTCATGGGCTCCTGTCCATGAGCTCATCTACAGATTTGCCCAATTTCTGTAGAATGTCTTCTGTAACCCAAGTAGCTTCAGCGATCGACTGTCCCTTCCATTTCACCAGATACTGGAAATATTCTCGTCCCCTTGTCTTTTTATACACTTTCTTATCCAAAATTCTTTCTGGCTGTAAATCCTTGGCTGTGGGTAACTGTTTTACCCAGTCAATCTCTGGAGTCTCTTGATCCTGTGCTGTATCATCTGCAGCTTCATTCTCATACTTGTACAAGTCTGCAACATTAAAAATTGGTGATATTCCCACACCAGGTGGTAATTCAATCTCATAAGCATTTGCAGAGAATTTCCTTAGCACCCTGCATGGTCCAATTTTCTTGGATTTTAACTTATTATACTTTCCCTTTGGAAATCTCTCTTTTCTGAGGTGCGCTAAAACCAAGTCTCCAACTTCAAAGTTCATTTCTCTTCTCCTCATGTCTGCTCTGGTTTTATATTGAATGTTGCTATCCTGTAGCTGCTTTTTCACCTATTCATGTATCGTTTCCATTCTTGAAGCAAAGTCTTCACCTTCTGCACTTCTTATTTCTTCTTTTCCCAAGTTCCTTAATTCAGATATTCCCCTTGGGTGCATTCCATAAACAGTATGGAATGGGCTCTGTCCTGTGCTCTTGTTTGGTGAGTCGTTATATGCATATTCAACTTATGGTAACATTTGATCCCATTGCTTTGGATGTTCTATAGTAAATCTCCTCAAAAGATTGCCTAAACTTCTATTCACAACTTCAGTCTGTCCATCAGTTTGTGGATGATAGGCAGAACTGAAATTTAATTTAGTTCCCAGCTTCTTCCATAGTGTTCTCCAGAAATGTCCAACGAACTTTGAATCTCTGTCTGAAAAAATGCTTTTGGGCAATCCATGTAATCTTACAATTTCTTTAAAAGACAAGTTAGCAATGTGAGAAGCATCACTAGTTTTATAACATGGAATAAACTGTGCCATTTTTGAAAATCTGTCCACTACAACAAAAATTGAATCATAGCCTCTTTGAGTCTTTGGCAATCCTAGCACAAAATCCATACTTACCATATCCCAAGGCCTATCTGGAATTGGAAATGGAATATACAACCCTGTGTTCTGGCTCCTCCCTTTTGCATACTGGCAGACTTTACAATTTCTTACATATTTCTCTACTTCAGATTTCATTCTCAGCCAGAAGTAAAATCTGTTGAGCTGTTCAAAGGTCTTCTCTCTACCAAAATGTCCTGCAAGTCCTCCACTATGCTTCTCTTTGATTAAATTCTCTCTCATTGAACAGTTGGGTATGCACAACTGATATTTCTTAAATAACAGTCCATCTTGTATAAAATAATCCAGCCACTTGCTCCTACTTAAGGCATCTGCGACTTTATTTGACTGTCCAGTTATATGCTTCAACACAAAATGAAAGCCTTGAAGATACTCTACCCATTTAGCATGTCTCTGGCTGAGTTTTGGCTGCTGCATTATAAACTGCAATGCATGGTTATCTGAAGAAAGAATAAATTCTTTCGACATTAAATAATGCCTCCACTTCTTTAGTGCCTCCACAACTACGTAAAACTCCTTATCATAAGAAGAATACTTCCTTTTTGCATCATTTAGCTTTTCACTGAAATAAGCTATTGGTCTATCTTCTTGGCTTAAAACTCCTCCAATTGCTTCTGCGCTGGCATCACACTTAACTTGAAACGTTTTGTTAAAATCAGGTAGAACCAAAACAGGATTTTTAGTTATTTTCCTCTTCAACAGTTGAAAATTTCTCTCTGCTTCAGCAGTCCACTTAAATGGTTGTTTATCTTTCTTTATGGTCTCAATAATAGGTGCATTAATCTTACTAAAATTCTTAATGAATTTTCTGTAAAAACTAGCAAGACCATGAAAACTCCTTACCTCAAAAATACTCTTGGGTGAAGGCCACTCCACAATTGCTTTAATCTTTTCTTGATCCATCTTCAATCCTTCAGCTGAGATAACAAATCCCAAGTACACCAACACCTCTTTCATAAATAAACACTTCTTCAGATTCAACAATAATTTTTCTTGCTGCAGCTTCTGTAAAACATAATTTAAATGCCTCAAGTGTTCCTCCTTGGATCTGCTATAGACTAATATATCATCCAGATATACTATTACAAATTTACCAATGAATTATTTAAGAACTTCATTCATAAGCCTCATGAATGTACTTGGTGCATTGGACAGCCCAAAAGGCATCACTCTCCACTCATATAATCCTTCATTGGTCTTAAAAGCAGTTTTCCATTCATCCCCTTCTCTTATCCTTATCTGATGATAGCCACTTTTAAGATCTAACTTTGAAAAATATTTTGTGCCAGACAAGCAATCCATTAAATCTTTAATTCTGGGTAATGGAAATCTGTACCTGATTGTAATCTTATTGATGGCTCTTGAATCTGTACACATTCTCCAGCCTCCATCTTTCTTCGGGCTCAACACTGTTGGCACTGCACAAGGACTCAGGCTTTCTTTAATCAACCCCTTGTCAAGCAATTCTTGCACCTGTTTCTTAACTTCTTCATTCTCTGCAGGATTCATTCTATATGCTACTTTGTAAGGTAGGCTTGCTCCAGGAATCAAGTCTATATGATGACTGATTTTTCGAATTGGCAGTAATTCATTAGGCAAATCATCAACAATAATATCATAATAATTCTCCAGCATTTCTTGAATTTCAATGGGTAATTCAGAAATTTTAGTAGAAGTCAATATTACCTTGGGCTTGCAAATTACAACAAAATTTACCTCATTTTCTTCAATCTGCTTCAAGTACTCCTTCCCTCCAAGTAACAAAGTTTTTGGATCAGTCCTCTATCCCGGTACATCTTCTTCTTGCAAAGGCAACAACGTATGATTAACACCATCCTTTCCAAACTTGTAGGTGTTTCTCTTCCCGTCATGTATGGCTCCTCTATCATATTGGCAAGGCCTTCCAAGCAATATGTGACACACATCCATAGGCATCACATCACAAACAGTTTTATCTTTGTACTTGCCCACTTGAAATTCCACTTCACACTGTTCACTTACCAACAGTTGGTGTCCCTTTTGTAACCATGACACCTTATAAGGTTTTGGATGCTTCATTGTCTTCAGCTTCAATTTCTCCACTACCTCTGTAGAGACCAAATTATCAGTGTTGCCACTATCAATGATCATCTAGAACCATTTCCCTTGGACTTTGGACACTGTCCTGAATAAAGTTTTCCTTTGTGGCGGTTCAGCAGCCACCTCGTTCATTGGCTTAAGTAAGACTTTATTAATCACTAGAGATTCTCCTCTTTCTGGTGTATTTTCTTCTTCTACTACCGCTGTTGCTGGTGCTTCTTCTTCAGCTGGAGCAACAATTGCATTCCTCTGCTTTATGTCTGCATTCTCTGGGCACTCAAAAGCTCTGTGTCCCAGCTTGTTACATCTGTAACATCTTATTTCTCTGCCTCTTCCTCTGCCTCCTCTTCCTCTGGAAAAACTCCCTCTGCCTCTTGCATCACCTTCTCTGGTTGTATGCTGGGTTGAGCTACCCCTAGCTCTATCTCTAGGTGCTGTAGATCTTCCTCTACCACCTTGACTTCCTTTTCCTCTGAAAGTCCCTCTCCCTTTGGCAGACTGCTTCCTTATGAGTTTTTCCTCAGCTTTCAGCGCTATCTGATAAGCTTCCTCTACTGTTTTAGGAGACAACAGACTTATCTCATCCTGAATGTCCATCCTGAGGCCATTCATATATCTAGCTACCTTCTCATCTGTGTCTTGGGCTTCTCCAGCTCTTATGCTCACTTTATAAAACTCTTCTGTATATTCTTTTACTGTCAAAGCTCTCTGTCTAAGATTTTTCATTTGTCTAAACAACATTTGCTGATAATTACTTGGCAAGAACTTACCTCTTAACTTTGCTACCATTCAGCTCCAGTTCTTGATTGGCTGCTTACCAAGTCTTTTCCTTTCCGCCTGCACACCATCCCACCAGAGTGCTACGTGGCCTTTTAACTTGGTGACAACAAACTTTACTTTCTTCTCATTTTCTGTTTCTTCGTAATCGAAGAATTTCTCCATACTATTAATCCAGTCGATCAATTCTTCTGGATTCAGTCCTCCTTGATATACCGGTACTAATTGATTCCATGGCCTGGCTGTGGATTTTAACACTGACTGAAAGAACCTCATCTCGGGAGTAACCTATACAGCTTCCTCCTCTTCAGTAGCTTCAATTTCGGGCTTACTGACATCTCCATCATCTATATTTCTATCTGAAGTTAATGCATCCACTCTAGCTCACAGCTCTTCTATTGTTTCCATTAGTTCAGCATTTGCAGCAGGTCGTCCTCTTTCACAGCGTCCTCGTCCTCTTCCAATTCTGAAAGCCATCCTTCTTCTGCTCCTGAGATTCAATTCAATGTCAGTTGATGGCTCTGATACCACTAATGATGGCGAGGGTGCAGGCGTTAGAGACAATTTCTCTATTCTACCCGCAAGTTCTTCAACGTCTTGATCAATTTCCCTTTCTTCTGTTCTAGGCGCATCAGTCATTAAACTGATATTTCATTTCTTTTTAAAAACCCCACTATCGGCTTTATTATCAAACCGTGGCTTTTCGGTGAAGTCTTTAAAGCGATATCCAATTGGCGGACTTATGCAATACAATGTATATATATGCCACGTTTGTTCTCCCTTAGCTCTTTGGCCTGATGCAAGATCGCATCGGCGGTAGTTATAGGTGGGGCCTTACCATGGACCAAGGCTCGTATATAATGAACCGACGGTTATATATATCTCCGCCCTCTCTATACTGTTTCAGTAAATGTATATACAAATTGGTGATTGCTCAAAAATAGTTTTCTTTCCTCCGGACCCGATACACCTATAAGCACCCTTTAATATGTCGCCAGTTCCGATTTCGGCAGTCGGTTCAATTAACAACCTCCCACCTCCGAAATGACGGACTCAGCGATATGTATATGTTGCAGTTTATATCCTCCCGCTCCTAAACTCGGAACTCGGTCCCTGTTACGCTATGGCTCCCCTCCGAACCGAAATACTTTGTAAACCGCTCACAACTAACATTTTAAAGGGCCTCTCGATGCCGATATAGTTCGGAACCACAATAGTAAGGACTTACAGTCATAAAGTTTCAATCCGCTACAGCCACTTAATGGGAATTGCAAGAGTTCTTAGGATAGTAGAGACATATGCGCAATTGTAAATTCAAAGCCTGTAGAAACATAAAACGAAAGGGAAATGATTTCAATGATTAATACACATTATTTGCAGCGTGAGGGAATAGAACCATTCACCATCGTCGGCACTATCCAACAATCTAGGCACGCATATTACAGAGTCATTAATAAGAGATACCGAGAGAACATATTTTTTTTTTAATATTACTATGGCACTCGCTCCTCTCCTCTGTCTGATGAGAGCTTCGCAGCCTCTTTATTTATAACTAAGGATAAGCCCTTTTGGTCCTTATCCGATACAAAGAAAAGCATGCTTTACAGGATTATTTGAAGCTTGAAAAGCTCTGTTACAAATAGCATGATTTATTGCTAGAATTTATTCTATTTTTAACTAAGAAAGCATAGAAATTGCAGGCTAAAGGACCCCACTCCCTTGCCTGTAGATTTTTTTGGATTTTTGGAATAATTTGGAAGATTTCTCCCCTCTGAGTTACATGCTCCCGCATCATTACTCCACTATTGTTATTACTCCATTGGTTGTTGTTACTATGCTGGTGTTGTTACTCCACAGTTGCTATTACTCCGCTGGTGTTGTTACTCCACTGGTTGTTGTTACTCCGCTGGTGCTATTACTCCACTAGTGTTGTTACTGCACTAGTTGTTGTTACTCCATCAACGTTGTTACTCCAATGTTGTTGTTACTCCATTGGTTGCTATTACTCCGCTGGTGTTGTTACTCCACTGGTGCTGTTACTCCGCTAGTGCTGTTACTCCACTATTGTTGTTACTCCACTGGTTGTTGTTACTCCGCTGGTGTTGTTACTGCACTAGTGTTGTTACTCTACTGTTGATGTTACTCCCTTGGTGCTGTTACTCCGTCGTACTATTACTCCACCGATACTGTTACTATGTCGACGTTGTTACTCCACTATTGCCGTTACTCCACGGGTTATCTTTGTTGCTACGCCACCCTCAGGTAGGTTGCTAGGTATGCCTTCATTGACTCTTATGGATTTAATTAAAATATTCCAAAAATAGACTGGTACGTGCCGCGGATGGCCGCATTTAAGTTGGGGTGGGGGTTCCCGTCATAAAGAAACGACGACATACCTAAAACTATAATCATATCACATCATTACCAAATCCAATGAAAACAGAAACCAAAAAATTGTGCGATTTTGTAATCATGACTCCCACACATTGGAATTTGAAAACGTATGCCAAGAACTTTATCGGTCATTTCCCCAGTACGCTGTATTCGATTTCCATAATCATTCACTCATACTGTCACACCCTGCCATTAATTGCTCTGTTTTTCAAGGTGTACCAGTCATTATTATCCTTTCACCCCGTAGCCACCATGCTAATAATATTGTCATCGCCAGTTGGGTTGCTGTTACTCTCTCCCCTACCAGCTGATTGTACCCTTTGTGTTGATCTAGTTCTTACAGCGATGGGTGGATTGGCTGTGTGCCATGAACCAGAGGGCACGACAATGGTCAGAAATAATCTAGAGGTATGGAAGGTTTTCGAAAATGTAGGGTGGAACATTTATTTTTACAAGTTGCAAGGATTTAACGAGGTAATTGCAATTGAATTCGCACTCAATTTAGAAGAAGAGAGCTCTCAAGTCCAGGGGGTAGAAATCCCTGTCACGGAAGAAACCGTTGCAGAGGTCAGCAGGTTACCCCAACAAGGGCATAAATGGCTTTCACGGAGAACCACCCTTCTGGAGTTCCCCAAACCATTCTTACAAGCTGGAGAAAACGTTGTGCAGAAGGGTTAGGGGTATGACCGAAACTCATTACCACACCCATGGGGTGAGGTAGCAGGTTTTGTAATGAGATACATAACCTATGAGGGGAGGTATACCACCATGTTTAAATACCATTTCAGAATACTGGCTCACCTTTGGTTCCCATAGGCAGAAGATTTCTCATTGAATATGCCTTTCTTCCTATTAAGAAGTATCCAGCTGATGTTTTACTCTGCTCGGTGTTCTCAAAAAGTGGCAACAATCATTACCAACCATGGCCTGGTCCAGCTACTAGTCATGCATGCAATTGGTCAATTTCAAATCCCATGGGAAACATTCCTAGATTCTACATAGGAAGAAATAATGGCTGCTCGAGATGCTAGAGAGGAAGAGCCGGAAGCAATGGAGGAAGGAACCGAAGCAGAGGATGAATATATAGATCAAGAGAAACCGAAGGAAATGGAGATGGAACTTGAAGCGCAGGAACAGAATCAGGAATGTGAACTAGGAGAGATAGTCGAGGCTACTCCACAAGAACCAGCCTTGACCTCAAAACCAATGGAAGAATAAGTGTTGCAGCAAGGTGCCAATATAGAAAGGGCCACTAGCACCACGACCTAGGCTGTCCTTCAAGAATCAGCCTCGAATATGGAGCTAGTAGAGCGAAGTAGTAGCACTATAATAAGCAAAGAGGGACCACATCAGGCTGAGGTGGAGGAATCCATTAATATTACAGCCTGGGGTGTCCCACAAGAACCACCCTCAACTGTAGAACCAATGGAGGAAGAACCAGAATGAGAAGGGCCTGAAGTTGAAAGAACTATGGGGCCAACAAAAGAAGAGGATAGGGGTTCAATGGATGGAATCGATGTGATTATGCAAGAATCCATCTGGACTAATGTTGTGCTAGAAAAAACAACGCCAGCATCATCTATTCAAGAAATTCCAGGTATGGAAGGTGGTGCCCCACAAGAACCACCATCAACCTGTCTGGCTTTGGAAACCACAGAGGAAGTAAATGTCGGGATTGATGTTGTTCCACAAGAGCCAGCGTCAACCTCAGAACTAGGAACTGCACAGGCAAGGGTTTTAGCCCAGAGCAGAGTTGCTACAGACAGAGGAAAAGAGCCAGAGACCACAGTTGGGGTCAAGATAGATCAGGTAGAAGAATTCTTTCAATTTTCCTCTTACTTCTCCATTCCAAAAGGGGCAAGGGTGTCTCGCTTTGCCTAACATACAGAAGGGGATGTGGCCGTTTCACTGATTTTGAAATATGATAGCTCGAAGAAGGGACCAGCTGCCACAGGCTTGTTGGCCACAAACCCTCACAGAGACCTTTCTCAAGGACCCAGAACAGAGGAAGAGATAGATGTTTTTGACACAAGGGAACCTGGAAGGGAAAATGTGGCTAAACCACTGATGGACGTTCACTGAGTAAGCCTGCCACCTATTGAGATAGCTTCACAACAGGGCGAGGAAGGAGACAGTAAGGAAATGACTACTCCCCAGGTAGAGAAACCAAGCAAAGAAGCCCCGTCGAGTAACCCTGTGGATACTTCCTCGGGTAAATCACCACCTGTCGAACCAGCTACAGTACCAGATGAGGTGGTGGTTAAACAAGAATGGGTGGGGTTGTGTGAACAATTAAGGCTACCTATGAAGCATAAATATCAGCTTCAGTTCAAAGAAATGATGTGACTCAAAACAGAGATTAAGAAGTTGAGGAAACAAATGCATCGGTTGAAGAACCAAGTGAAGAAATATAAGCGACGAGCTAAGAAGCCCAAACCCATGACGATCGAAGTAGAGATGTAGGTATAGGAAGTGGCAACAACTTCTGTTGCCACTCAGACAGACCTGATAGAATATTTGTTTGAGGGCCGAGAATTTTCTTTGTCAGCTAAAGTTTAGACTTGGAAATCCACTGTGGCACGATATCGGAATGAAGCTAAGAAAGCCTAAGAGCGAGCATCCACGACTATCTTTGAATATGTAGAGAACATTGATATAATGTGACTGAGGCATGTAAAGCAACAATTCAAGGTGGAACAGCTGGAAGGACAAGTGGCAAAGTTAAAAGCCGATAAAGAGTAGATGCTCCATTTAGCACAGGAAGCAATGGCATGTCGCCCTCCTACTTCCTATTACTCTTTATTTTTACATGAGCACTTTCTTTTATTTTGTTTGGAAAGCATCTAGAAGGAAACTAGTCATGAGATTGAAGATGGTGTACAGTTCCTCCAGATATTGAGAGCCCATGATGTGCCAACTCAACACTTGATGTGCAAACTTTATATGCATGGGTATCTCTTGCGGGTTGAGAGAGAATTTAATCTAGTTCCATATGTGGGGGACATTCATTTAAGGGCCCTCACCTCTTACACTCTTAATCAGATAAGTTGGCAGAAGGATTCTGACACATTCGAGTCAAATCAGGCTACGAAGCCTTTTATGGTAAGAGGAGAACTTGAGAGATCAGTGACTATGTATAATAAGCACACTACATTATCACCCAAAAGTGGTGCATCGACCTCTGCATCAAAAAATTAGTCATGTTTCAGGTTGAGGCCCTGGATAGTTGTTAGAAGAGGTGGAAGATGTCACTCACATCTGTTCGGAACAGGGAATCATTTGAAGCACCAAATTTTGCACGGGCACTCAGCAGGGTGCCAAGATATGTGGCGTGCATTCAAAACTGTGGGGCCTGATGGATGGGAATTCGATTCCAGTACCCTATTCTATGGCTACCAGCAGAACACTACACCCTAGCCTATAATGTACCAAATGATTGGTGGAAGGAAGTTCTCCTCTCAGAAGGGTTCAAGGTTCCAAGAACAGAAATGGCCGAGGAATATGATCTCGCCCAGCTTCAGGAAGCACACAGCCTATCCAACCTAGACCTGTAGATATGGTGAGCTGCACGAGGGCGTGGAGAAGGCTAGTTTGGGGGAGATGTTGGGCACCAAATTGGCCTATCTTTTCCTTGCATTTCCTCTCGTCTTTTCACCATTTTTGCATTCATTCGCATATATTTACTGTGTAACATTATGTGGTAATTATCCTTTATCATCTCTTGGGATATTTAATGAATGAAGTAGAGTCATGAAATTTTTTACCTACACAAACCACTAAAACTTGTGATGACTGCAAATTTTGAAGCATAGGTGTTGACCGCGCAGCATATCGCAGCAGTTCTACGATTCACAACAGTTGACTGACCAAGACAAAACAACATAATTGATTGCAGCTGCTCTCAACCCATTTTTGACCATTCCTGTTCTTAGTTCTCCTGGCTCTAGCGCTGTGATACAATTGATGTATATATTTGGGCATAGAGTTGCCAAGTTTTGGGGAGAATTATTCTCCTTTGTATTGTATAAAAGACAGGTCATTCTTGTATCAATGGGAATGACATTGTAACAGTATTATTCAGATTAATATGATATAACCCTTTTGTTGATCTATCATTCGCTGTGAGTAACGCAGCCCTGATCAGAGAGCTCGGCCCGCTCTTTTGATCAGGTGTTGCGTGTTTCCTTTTGTTGTGTGTATTTTCTATTTGTTGTGTTTATTTCTTGTTGCTGCTATAGATCTCTTAGATAACTATGAATACCTTTTTACATTCTGCAATTGAGTTTTACTTCTGTCTCAGCAATGTTTTGACTATCAATTATGAACCCTTGGTTGAGGGCAGAACATAACCTTGCCCCTGCATATACCTTGCATGTTGCCTTGAAAAGAATACACACCCAGATTGATACATTTATGTAGGAAAGGAGTGGATAAATTATTCATATCTGGATACCAGCATGTACCCCACCATTGTGTGGGTGTAGCACACAGTGCCAAATCTAACGCTTGGAAGCGGTGATGCTCAAGGACTTCAAATTCAAATGCATCCAAAAACTTATCCACATTAGTTAAACCATCATAATAAGGTAAGTTCCTTACCTCTGATGAAATGGAGCGTAGCGATTTGGTCATCATGTTGTAGTGTAGTGTAGATACTTCATGCAAACGATTATGCCAGTGCCCAAACTCTTAATCTAAATAAAAGGTGCAGGAACTCTCCCGGTCCCATGCAATTCGTCCATCTTCCATTGGATTGATCCAATCCTGGTCTTACATTGTTATCTTGTAAATATGTTCTAGTTCATATTCACTTTCTTCATAGTCATGGATTGGTTCAGTGTAGTGCAACCCTTTTGTAGGGTCCAACGACACTACAACTCGAATCATTTTCCTCTGCTGGTTTGCCATTATGAGTTGGATTGGAGATCAATATAGCGCAGTTCTCCCCATTCTTTCCCATGTTTGTTTAGGAAAAAAATTCGCATCAGATCCTAGATCCAAAATGACCTGGTCCATCTCGTATTCCCCTATCTGCGTGGTGAGCCTCATTTCACGCCCCATTCTTGCCTTATGTTTACCAATTTTTCTAACCACATAGTGTCCATAAAGGACATTCTCTTTGTTTGCACACTTTTTTATTAACTCTTGCAGGCCCTTCACAAATTTTCTATCGGGAAAAATTTTCATGCAGGTCTCCAAGAACGTGGTAAGGACAAAGGGATCAACCTCTGTAGGTGCGCTAGTGTCTTGCATCTTTTCCTGACCTCTTGAGGTGGATGCCTCAACAAAGCTTTTCTTGGCGTACATAAATTTTTCCTTCGCATGCTCCAGATCAAAACCAACTTCCTTTTCTGGGGCCTTGTGGACCCATCCATCCCCTTTAGGTTGTTTTCCCTTATCATCGCCAGTCGTTATTCCACTCCTCAACACTATATTCACATTCTGATCTTCTTTGCAGTGCTCAACCCTCATCATTTTTAAGTTTTGTGTAGTTTGCTGAGGCCCTAGCCTTCTTTTCCTACATCTTAGCTATCAACACAGGGCATTCTTCTATAGTGTGGTCTTTATCATTTTCCCTAGAAATGACATCACCCTTTTTTCACACAATTAAATTGTAATCTAGGTTTTCAGAGATCTTAAATAATTAGCTCACGGTCCATCAAAAAACCTTCGTTCCGCCTCACTATAGATGAATGAGGTATCAAATATGAATTCTATAACAAATGCTCCTATAATTCAATCGAGCCAGTGATCGACAACGTGCATGATCTTATCTGCAGAAGCTTCGAATCGCTGCACTAGCACCAGAGTCCACACTATTGGATCGTCAAGCTTCCACCTCCCTTGGCCATCTACCAACTTAACTAACCACTCATATAATTCGATTGGAAGGTGCAGAAGAAAATTTTATGCATTTCCGTATAAAATATCTATCCAACCACTGTTCCTTTGATAGGCATGGATTCCTGTTTTCCCGCGCTATGAATTCGTGAATCTTTCTGTCCAACCACTTTTCAATTTCCTTCTTTGTCATACTCCAGTGATGCGACATCACACATATCCTTAAGCGGATCCCGGTCCCGGAAAAGGGACCATTTGTTGGCTTAGGGGGTCCTAACCCAGGTTCAGAGTTAGTTGTGCCAACCAATGAAACCCTACACTACTGGCCCTCTCGGCAACAACCCGCATATTGCAGGCTGCAGTCTCGCCCGAAGCAGTATTGGTAGATGCTGGAACCAAGTTTCCACATCCATAGATCAATGTGATTTCTTTTAGCACCGTAGATCTACCTTCAAGCAGATCTATAAGCCCTTAGGGCTCAGTACTACAAATCTATAAAACAACATTCAGACCTTCACGAACATCTACAGTTGGTCTTTGTAGACCCTTGAAAGTCTATTAATCCACTTATGCACACCAGAAAACAACATGAGATTAGTGTTCGCATAGATCTACTTAAGTTATTCGGTAAACATAACAAAATTCAACACAGTCCTCGTGGAATTAAATAAACATGCTTGTGTACATAATTTAACAGTTATTCAATAGAATCGTGCATCATTAGATCAATATTTCATACACAATATTCCTTCACAACATATATTGAAAGTGGAAATAAAGAGCAATAAACATATATACACATAATTTCTTCAATAATATTCTTTATTGATCTTCAATCAGGTTTACAGACTTGACACTACCCTGCGCACTCAGCTATAGGGGTTCGTACACTCAGTTAGGGACTCTACCTAGGCCTCTGCGTACTCAGCTACAGAGCCTTTCTCTCCTATTTGACCCACTTCTCTGTGCTAATACTTCCAATATTTCATTTGTTATCCATCATGACCTTCGATCTCTACCTTAGACTCTCTAAGACACACATAATTATAGCTTTTTACATAAACAAATGGCTAAAACCCCTTTGAATCCTAACCATCTATGTGCTCCGCATCCACAAATCGTGAAGAATTTACATCATTTACAAAATTACATCAAAACTTGGGTTTTCTTAACCCCAAAACTGACCTAGGGGACCCCATCCCAACACATAGCCTATTCACCTAATCTAATATGATGGTATGTGGTATCAAAAAATGTGTCCACACTCTTTTGAAGAAGAGATTCACTGTGGAATCTTTTGTGATATTCTTCTTGCGGGTTGTGATAATGGCCATATTATAAAATCAATAAACAACCGCAAAGACACAACCATTTCCCTACTCGGTTGAAGGAAGAACAAACATGTAGTATATCAATATGGATTCCTAGGTGTTGACAATGATATAAATCTTCCAACAAAGGGGGTCTCCCTTGTCTGAAGTCCCAACTAGATGTCACACTATTTATAGTAGGAGCTCCATGAGGATAATAGGCCCAACCATCATTACTCTTAGATATTTTCCTTGGCCGCAATTATCAACATAATTGATTATGCAAGAACCTTTGAAACAAGTAAGTAAGTTGACACTATGAGGTATGCAATTGTAATGTATATAAGGTTATTTCATGGATGGAAAGGAAAGAGTGAACCTCTAGAAAAAACATAATAGTACTTTCCTAAAAGAGACATAGAAGAGCATAGAAGAATCGTTAATTAACCTGAAAGTAGTTGACAAGATAAAAATGATCATAAAAGCAAGTAAAAATGCACATTCAACAAGATGCATATTAAAACCAATGAAATAGTTCATTTTCATTAGTATGTGTAAAAATAAATATACATCACAAATAATGAAAGAATAACCTTACAATCATTCATGGCATATGAATGAAAGTGCACCAGCTCCAAGAGCTTCATATATTAAGTGAAAGTTCCAAGATACATGATTACAACGATGCAACACTACCCCCAATAGTGGAACATTAAGTCACTACTTGCTCCTCCAAAGAATGATTTCCTCTCCTATGCCAAGCTAGAGAAGCCAGGGTGAAAAGTCTTGTTTCTTAAGGCATGAGGGATTATGTAGAAATTAATGTGTAGATTGAAAACTACTCATGAAATGTACTAAATCAGAAGACTTTAAGATACTCTAATAATCTGTAGAAGTCAATTCACCATGTAGAACACAAATCATAGACATGCAAAAAGGAAACATCACACATTCACAAAGCTTTATTTAGGGGAAACCAACTACTCAAAACCCATTACTATTTGTATTGCATTAATCAAATTATAGAGATGAAATACATATGCTTTCTCAAGCCTGAGCACACCCTGCAAGTGTATAGTCTATCCCTCTGCCCAACTAACTGACTCTGGAAACCACTTAGGCAATTTTCAAGCCCTCCAATATCCTATTTCCTTATGTTGTTCCTTTAGGAAATTCCCCCCTATTATTTAGTAATTTCCCACTATTGAATTGTAAAAATCCTCTAGGTCCTTCCTATGACTGCATGCACAACCTGTACACATTGGAATATGCTACAACTGATAGTACATTGACTTGGAATCTTAATCTCATTTGGGTAACTCGAAGTATCTAAATGCAAAAATTATTTTGGGCTGATTAATTAGTTAATTGGTAGATCATTGAGTGTGGTTGAAGTTCTAATTCCACAACTTAACCTCCACTAGTTCTTATGTCAGTTGGAACTAGTTTAACTGACAATAACTCAAATTAAGTGAAATAGATTTCTACAAATTAGAAATAAATAATATTGAATTGAACTCAAGCTTCCCCAACTCAAATTAAATGATTTAACTGAGTGACAAGTGCCATTTCACCTAAATTAACTACCTCCAAGCTTTCTTAGGAAATAAAAATTTGAATTTTCCCTAGTTTGTCCAAGGAAAAGTCAAAATGAGATTTTCTTGCTACATTTTCAACACCCCCTCTCAGCAAGAAAGGGATTATCAACCACCCATGTCCTACACTTGTGGAACTCAAACTTACCTCTTGACAAGGCCTTTATAAAAATGTCAACATCTTGTTACTCTGTCGGAATGTACTGCAACAACATAATCTGCCTCTACACACTACTCCATAGATGGTGATACCAGACATAAATATGCTTTGATTGATCATGAAAAGTAGTATTTTCAAAGAGTCTGATGCAACTTTGATTATAATAGTAAATCAAATTTGGGTCCATCATCTGATTAAATAATCCAACAAGTATCTTTCTCATCCAAATCATCTTGAATTCTGCTTGAAATGCATCCATGTATTCTGCTTCTATCGAGCTGAGTGCAACAAATATTTTCTTTCTGTTGTACAAAGAAACCATTGTGGATCCAACACTAAAACTTCCACTTGATGTACTCTTCTGGTCTAATGGACTTCCTGCCTAATATGCATCTATGAAGCCACACAACTTCACTCCCTCTGTCCATCTCTACCAAAGTCCGAACTAGGTAGTGCCTTTAAGGTACGGAAGAACATGCTTAACTGCTTTCCAAAATAGTTTGGTTTGCATAAACATAGATTGGCTAAGATGGTTGACTACAAAGAACATATTTGATCACGTTTTCACAAGATAAATGAGTTAACCCACCAAATACTGGTAAAAAGTCACATCCACTTCCTCACTTAAAGTGGCATACTCTTTCCTCTAGTTGGTCACTAAAGGAGTCTCCATGGGTTTTCACCTATCCATGTGGAACCTCTGAAGTATATCATTGGCATACTTTCCCTGAGAGACAAATAGTTCCCAATCACCTTGCTATACTTCCAATCCAAGAAAGTAGTGTGTGAGGCCCATGTCCTTCATCTCAAACTCTCTCACAAGGTCCTCCTTGCAATATCTGATCAACTGCTCATCACCAGTCAAAATCAAGTCATCAACATATAAGACAATAATAAAAAATTACCTTCTACCAACATATGATAGGGGTTTTCATCTACTTCACTTTTGGTGAAGCTCAAACCAGTGAGATAATCATCGATCCTGGTGTACCAAGCATAGGGTGCTTGCTTGAGACCATACAATGCACACTTAAGTTTGCACACATGAGACTCTCGATCAAAAGTATTGAAGCCTTTTGGTTTCTTGATATACACTTCCTCCTAAATAAATCCATTGTGCAATGTATTTTTCACATCCATCTAATGTATCTTTCACCCCATCCGTGCAACCAAAGCAAGGATTGATATAATGGATGATTACCTTGATACAAGAGTAAAGGTCTCCTCATAGTCAATCCTCACAACCTGAGAGTACCCCTTAGCCAAAAATTTGGTCTTGTACTTTTCTATGCTTTCATTTGCTACATGTTTGACCTTGATGATCCATCCTAATCCCACAACTAATTTTTCTACTGATCTTGGGACCACTTCCCAAACACTGTTCTTTACAATGGAGTCTTACTCCTCCACCATTGCATCAACCCATTACAATTTCTATACTTCTTCCTCAAAAGAGGATAGCTCAATACAAGCTCAATCATTAGAGCTATGTAGCTATTGTATCGATCTGGTGACCTTCTCTACCTGCACTAATTTGAAGGAGCACCCACATTCTCCCTCACATCCTTCACAAGTCTCTTATCTTCCCTGGTTCTCTTCCTACCTTGTCTGGATGATTTTGTTTGACTTGGTGTCTCCATTCTCTCCTCCTCAACTCGTGGCTTCTCCACAACATCCTGAGGCTCCTCCTTTGGAGCTAAAAGCTCCTCCTCTAGTGGGATCTTAAGCTACCTCTCAAGAGAGAATTGCATGGCTTTGTCTTCATAAAATTTTACATCCCTTCACGCAGCTATCATTCCAAGGGATGGAAAAAGCACATGGTAATTGTGGGGAGTTTTTGTGTAACCCACAAATACCCCCAAAGTTGCTATCAACCCTAACTTCTTCCTTGTTTCTTTGGAGACATGGCAGTAAATAAAGGCTCCACAAAATACTAAAGTGTGAGACATCCAACTTCCTCCCCAAGAAATCCTCCTATGGTGTAATCATGCCATGAATTCGATGAGGACTCTTGTTTTGAAAATAGATTGTTGTGCTGCATGCTTTAGCCCACAGGTCTAGAGGTAGGCTTTTGTCATGCAACATCACCCTTGTTTCTCCCACAATGTTGCAGTTATTCCTCTCAGACACCCTTTTCTTCTCTGGGTTGTGGTGTGCTTTCAACTCTTGTCAAATGCCTTATTTTGCACATAAATTTTTAAACTCATTCGACACATACTCTCCTCCACTATCACACCTGAGATCCGTCACCTTCTTCTCCATTTCTTTCTTGACCAGTGCCTTGAACACCACAAAATTGGATAAAGTCTCATCCTTCTTCCGCATGAAGAATATCTAACACTTCGTGAGAAATCATCAATAAAGATGACAAAATATTTGTTCCTAGTAGTGGAGGATGTTGAGAAAGGTCCAAAAACATCAGACTGGATCCTTTCAAAGACTGCATATGCTCTGTTGTCCCAATCATGGAAAGTGGTTTTTGTGTACTTCCTCAATATACACCCTTTGCATGTATCCTACTTCTCTAGTGCTCCTTTAGGGAGGCCAATGGTTATCTTCTGCATGATCTTCAAAGTGACATGATGCAAATTACCAAGTCTTCTTTTCAAAGTTCATTGACATCACAACTCTGCACCTTCTCTGTCTTTCTGCTCAATGCAACACAATCCTGCACATATATCTTGTAGAGTTTTTCCACACGAACCTCGATATTATTCACCTATCCTGTGGCTATGTGTCTCAGGAATGCATTTCCTTTGATGAAGATCACATCAAAACCACAGTGTTCCAAAATTGCAATGGAAACAATATTCTTCTTTAGACTCGAAACAAACATCACATCCTTGAGTCTGAGAGAAGAGCTTGACTCCCTCTAAAAGGTGACTATTCCAATCCTAGTCACATTGTACCTTCCATCATCTCCCATATCGATGTGTATCTCGATATATTTCTCCTCCAAATCATTGAAAAATATCTATTCCTCGTCATATGGAACAAGGCACCATTTTCCAAGTACCACAAGCTCACCATCATTGTGCTAGCCATGCATGCAATGAGAGTAAAGTCAAGCTCAAATTGTGAGGAAAAATCTTCACCTTCCACTCCTCTTGAGGTCTTCTTGATTGTCTTCTTGTGTGTACATTTCGTGGCATAGTGCCGGAATTCATAACAGTGAAAGCACTTGATTCTGGACAAATATTTCTTCTTGCTCCCTTGACTAGATTCTGCTTTGGATTGGAATTTCTTCTTGTTCCCTAATTCTTTGCCTTTCCATCCAAGGCACAATTCTCTTCTTTCTCACCCTTGGATGAAGTTGTGTCTCTAGTATTCTACCTTATTTTCTCCTATACCAAATTGGACCATAGGCATTCCAAATTTGGCATTTTTTCCGTCCCATTCACTGAATATTGGTAATTGTGATAGCTCTTGGGAAGGTCTAGAATGGCTAGTCTTACCAAATAATCCTTTGCTACAGTAACACCAGTTTGAACAATTTCATCATGACATTGTGTAAACTTGCTAAGGTACTGAGGAATGGTCTCATTCTTTTACATCTTGATATTTCAAAGCTTGTCCTTGAGTGCTAGATTCCTCTGGTAACTACTATTATGGAACAGAGTTATCAATGTTTGCCACATTTCGTACAAAATGTATTTCCTGTGGATTCTTGAGACAATATGGTCTTATACTCCCTCCAATATCTTTCTCCTCACCTTGGATACACACTTCTTCCATTTTGCTAGATCCTGAACATCAGATGTTGTTGGTTTCAAAATATCATTATCAATGAATTCCTTCAACCCATTATCTTCCAGCATTGCCTCCATGTGGTCCTTCAAAGAAACATAATTCAAGCTTCCTGCAAGGGAATACTTGAGCCTTAGTCTATATAAATTCATCCTTCTAGTTCTGAATAATTGATCCTATAAATACAATCCTCCTACAATAAAAACTTTGAAATCTCTTCTCTACAGTGAATCCAGCTATGATACCATGTAGAAATTAATGTGTAGATCCATAATTGCTCATGAAATTTACTAAATAACAAGACCTAAAGCTACACTAGGGATCTGTAGAATTTAATTCACCATCTAGAACACAAATCATATACATGCAAAAGGAAACATCACACATGCAAAGATACTTATCTAGGGAAAAGAAAATACTTAAAAGCCCTTCCTATCTGTATTGCATTGATCAAAGAATGTAGATGAAATACATATGCTTGCTCAAGCCAGAGCACACCCTACAATTGTATAGTTTATCTCTCTACCTGCCTGACTGACTCTAGCCAACAGTTAGTCAATTTTCAAGCCCTCCAAGCTCCTATTTCCTTACGATGTTCCTCCAGGAAATTGGCCCCTATTATTTAGGAATTTCCCACTACTGAATTGTGCAATTAATCTAGGTCCTTCCTCTGACTACATGCACCACCTGTACATATTAGAATATGTTACAACTGATAGCACACTGCCTTAGAATATCTATATCAACTGGGTAACTCGAATTCTCCACCTGCAACAATTATTTTGGGTTGATTGAGCAGTTAGCTGGTTGATCACTGAATTTGGTTGAAGTTCCACTTCCACAACTTGACCTCCAATAGTTCTTCTGATAGTTAGAACTAGTTTAACTGACAATAATTCAAATTAACTTAAATAGATTGCTAAAAAATAGAAATCAATCATATTGAACTAAACTAAAGCTTCCCCAACTGAAATTAATTGAGTTATTGAGTGACAAGTGCCATGTCACCTAAGTTAACTACCTCCAAAATTTCTGCTAAAATTGAAATTCGAATTTCCTCTAGTTTGAGCAAGGCAATGTCAAACTCAGATTTTCTTGCTGCATTTTCAACAATTTATTTATAAAGAAATGGGGTGACTCTTCATCTCCCATGTGACTCTTGGATTCCCTCATGACTCTTGAGCTTCTAAGTAACCTTTGAACTCCTACATGAATCTAGGACTTGCTAGTGACACTTCATGTTCCATGTGTGTCCCTTTGTCTTCCACACATTTTACATTTTATGATTTTTGATAAATAGTTATATTTCACCAATAATGTGGAAATAATACATGGAATAAAACAATACTCTTGTGTTAACACTTTGAGGAGTTTTAATTTGTTGACTATGGCACAAACTTCCTTGTAATGTATCAGTCATAAGTTCTTTTCTTTGCTGCCATGTCTTCAATCCTTCATGCTAGATCTAGCTTGTACTTCATATTCACCCTCCAAAGGGTCTGAATGAAATTTTGAACCTTCAAAGTCAATATGAGTTTCCATTTACCCATCATAATCTAGAATTCCTTTATTCTTGCATGGTAACATCTTTGAGTCTTGTCTCCATAAGTGTCCTTCTTGTAACCTTTTATTGCTAACCTCCTTTAACATCATCTTGCCATGATAAGGTGATATCACCTATAGATGAAGTTCAATCATGACAAGACAAAATCAGTTCAATAATCACCTATTCTATCTCTACTTACTCATGTAACATGCTGACTATGATAGGACATTACACAAGAACCTAAGGGAAAGGTTCTAGGAATTGTGCAATTGGGCACTGCAGGGACCAAGGGATTACCATTTTTTCCACTCAAACTACGTAATGCACAAAGAGGAAGCCTCGTCAAGGTATTACAAAGTGGGCAAGTATAAGAGGCAAGGGTGATGAGCTTGCTCTCTAATGATGCACAGTGCATCGTGTTCAAGGCAGAGGAAGTATGGATTTCACATTTGAGATTTCCAAGGAATGAAGGATGACCCAAATGTCCACTAGAACTATTGAATGTGAAATCGAGGTAAGATAGGACAAGGAAATATGAAATAGGCTGGTCCAATCACCAAGAGTTACGATACTTAGGCACTATAACTACACAATACGTAGTGATTGAGGGGAAGACTCTGGGATTACGTAGTTGGGTTCAACAATGACCTAGAGATGGACCTACTTCACACTAGAATTGTGTAATGTGAAATAGGAGGAACAGTTACTAAATGCAGAGGATTGGTGTAAGTAGTAGAAGGTTAGGTCAATATACCTTAGGGATTCTCACTACATAATGAAGGGAATGGAACCTATGTCTTGCATAATTTGTCATTACTATGAGATAAAGAATTCCTTACTATGAACTAGAAGTGCTCAATGTGTAATACACGACATAACTAATCAATGCTTTGTGTAGTGAGGTAGTACAAGCAGGAAGGTTTCAGTGACTATGTCTGAAATGGCTTAATGTGCAATAATCGGAATTGTCTTCAAGAAAGGATCATTGCATAGGTCCAGGAAGTAAGAGTTTCATCACTAAGGATTGTGAATGCACTTCTCATAACCTGGTGGAGGGTCAGTTATTTTGTAACTTAAACCTAGTGGGAGGAGGAAGAAGAGCTCCAAAATGGATAAGTGTGGGATTAGTGGACCAAGAGAGAGACAGAGACATCAAAATAAGTCCCAAACAGATATCTCACACATGTATACCATAAAATAAAAGGTAAAAACATGTACATTAGCTGACACTGAAACCTATAGATTGAACAACAACAAAGTGACACTTGTTTCTAAGTGTGACAGTTCAAATGTAAGATTGCAACATTTAAATACAAGTTTATGATACATGTGTTTACTGTAGTCAAGGTATGCTCTATGCCAATGGAAATTTTCCAACACACATTCTAATGATAAATAACATAAACTAGTGCAAGAGGTCATGTTGGAGCTGCCTCTAAAGAGTGTGCCATACTATTATTAAGATGTATAAAAATAAGTGAAGTTGGAGCATGCTAGAGTGGAATTGACACAACCACGTAAAGAAAACATAAATGACACATACGATGAGGAAAATAGGAAAAAAAGAGACTTGTGAAAGATAGAGCAAGAAAAAATGACACATGTAATAGAAAAAGAAAGTGAAAGTGACATTTGAGAAAGAAAAAGTACCAGTTGAGAAACTCACTCAAAAGATGAAGCATTTGCAACCACGAGTGAGAGGATGCTCCTTATATTCCAACAATACGTAAAGCTCAAAATAAAAATATTAATTTGAAGATGAGCTCTGGGATAGACTCTTTACATAGGGAAAGCAAACATGTAGTTATGATTAAGATTTATGAGGGTTCTTAGTGCATGTTGGGAAACCAGGAGTCAAGAGTGAAATGATTGCGACTAAGCGGTGTGACAGTATTGGCTTGAAAAAGTATACTCTTCACAATAAAAAAAGAGTGTGTGATTATTACTTAGAGACGATTCTCTTACACTATCACTAAGAACTGCACAATCTGATGGCCACTAGGAGTGCACAATGACTGCCTCAAGGAACTGCGTAGTCACTGTCTCAAAAAACTACACAATCACTAGCACAAAGGACTGCACAATCATTGTCGCTAAGAGCTGTGTAATCAATATCACTAGGTACTATGTATTTACTGGCACCAAGAGTTATGCAATCATTGCCATTGTCAATTGTGCTTAGCATATCTTAGGATGTATTCTTATGAAGACATCAAGAGATGGGCATGTGAAAACAAGTGGTTCGACATTTAGAATTCTCAATGTAATACTTAAACACTTGAACAACATGACCAATCATGAATTTAATGGCTTGAAATGAAATATCGCATGACGATAAGAAGGATCTAAAATTTGGATGTAGGAAAAAATTTTAACGATGTTTGTCACAGTGAGAACACCAGGGCATATCAAGAGTAGGCATAGGGATGTACATGCCTTGCATATTAATGGATAATATTTAAATGGTGCAAGAAATTAGTACCTAATATACTTGTTGAAATCCTTTTAAATTTTTTACCAATAGGAATACGTTTGTAGCATGGCCACTATATTTTCTACACCAAAGTGTCATGACATCCAACTATAGTGAGCTTCCCAAATCATCTATGAATGCTCACTTGAAGGAACAGGGAGATGGCCCAAATGGCATAATATTTTGTCCTAAATATGAAAGTTAGTGATAATCATTCTCGTACTCATAATTTGATGGGTGATAGAAAAGTCAAGATCATTCTCATAGAGTTAGTGCCACCCAGAGGCCTCATGTCTACATGAGTGGAGTGTTGAAAAAAAGTAATACTGAGAGGTGGGGGGGTGAACCAGTATTAAAAAAACATTATAAAAATTTCTGCAATTAAAACTTAGTCATAAATTCACTTCAACAAATGTAACAAGATCATGCACATGAAACACAAAAACAATCATCACATGTAGACACTTGGATTTTAGGTGGAAAAACCCCCATCTAGGAAAAAAAACCACCAAATTATTTTCTTCTTCTTCCTATTATCTATTTATTCAAAATATTATCGTTTACATTACATAATCTAGCCATCACTAGTAATGGATCACCCACCCCTTGACTGAAAATGTTTTCCACAACCAACTTGGGGCACCCACTTCTATAATAGAATATCAACATGCACTTAGCTTGAAGCCCCTACTCCAAGTACAAACAATTCTACAACAAGATAATATAATTCATAAATGAAAACACTATTGCATAAACAAAACTATCATGAAATAAGCACACTCATGTAGCCATAATTTCACACTCCAAATGAGAGGAAAATTATCTCCACACACACTCTCTAAACTGATCTTCAATCTTTGCTCACAACTTTGAAACACTGGTGATGAATAGTATCTAAATCATAGTACACAACTGAAGCTTTGAACTCATTTCTACAATCACTGGTTTGTGCACTTTCTCTACATGCACACTCACTCACTCACACTACTAGAGAACCAACCAAATGAGCAAATTTCCTTCTGATATTTGTAAATTCTAGAGATGGTTAAGTCAATAAATTATTCAGATGATGGATCTTTCCCAAAACCTTTTCACATGCTTCATATTTGATAGAGATAGGATTCTTGACAAAATCAAGCCACTTACTCCACTAAACTTTTGATATTTTCAAATTTGATCAACTTCTAGAGGCCCCACGAGTTGTCTTGACCTTTCTTCTAGAAAATTATGATCATGAGCTTCTCCAAAAACAAAATGATTTCAATTTTGTGCACAGAATCCATAGTAAATTTTGTGTATCCTTTCAGTCACATCAAAATGATTGTGAAAAAATTACTATAGTTTCATGCACAACACTGATAGCCAACAACTAAGGCCTTTTGGTCTCACACATAACCCATCATCCATGCGACTGGGGTAGAGCATAATGTAAAACAAGAGATATTTCCCTCAAACTTGCAGCAGAGCTTCAGGGGTTCATGTCAACCTACATAGTAGCCTTCCAATCCCATCATGACATTAAGAAACCAATTTCATGACTCAACAAAATTCCACACGCAACATCAACTAGAGTTGTATGAAAGTTGTAGCTCAACTTCATGTGAGGCCTTATTACATCATGACACCTGTTTTACAAAACTTGTAAGACTATTACAACACTTTAAATCAGCATGAAGACCCTCAACATTTATACAATAGACTCAAGATGATACATAGGGACACATGAGTACATGACTTACAACAGGTGACATCAATGGAAACACAAACATGCCAACAAACTACCCCTTTACCAATGATATCAACCTATAGCTTCTAAGGATAAAGATTACAATTACATACAACAATATGAAGTTGAGAACATAGAAAACTTACTCTCTCTTCCCCTTTTGACATCAATGGAAAGGGGTTTTACATGGAAAGAGAAAATACATAAGACAATGTGACACATACCCAAGGATGAAGTACTCCCCCTGCTAGGCTACAAGAAATACTCCCCCTGAGCTGTTGAACATTCTCCCCTTGAATATATTTGAGATCATGCCATCATAAGGAAGCAATATACATGAAGAAACAATCCATCTTGGGATGATGAAGAAGAAGAAAGCAAACAATTCATAGTGCTTTGAAAGGCATACAAAAAACCAGCCACCACCCATTCTCCAAATTTTGTAGCTGAAATTACTCTTGGTGGCAGCCATATGACAACTAACTCCATGGAAAACTCTTCAATGCCTTCAAAAATGCATAACGCCCATTTTCTCTCTAAGATACTCAAATTTCTCCCTTGGAAGTGGCTTCGTGAATATATTTGCAATTTTTTCATTTGAAGCAATATATTCCAACCTTACAACTTTGTTGACCACTTGTTCTCTTAGAAAATGATATTTGATTGGTATGTGCTTGGTCTTGGAATGAAGAAACAATTTTTTTGAGATTCTTATTGCACTTGTGTTGTCTACCATGATGGGAAGAGGCTCTTCATACTGAACATGCATTTCTTTAATAATTTTCTTCATCCATAATATGTGTGTACAAAAATTGGTTGTTTCTATATATTCAAATCCAATAGTGGACAAATAGATAGAACATTGTTTCTTGCTTTCCCAAGAGCCAAACAATCTCCCAAAAAGTGAGTTGCTCTTGAAGTACTTTTTCTATCATCAATACTACCAACCTAATCAACATCAGTAAAAGTAACCAAATTGAAATGTTTACCTTTGGGATACCATAATCCATAGTCAAGAGTGTTTTGAAGGTACTTGAAGATCCTTTTTACTGCATTAAGATGAGTCACCTTGGGATTAGCTTGAAATCTTGAGACCAATCCTACATCTTGCATAATATCAGGTTTAAAAGTAGTTAGATACAATAAGCTACCAAGCATGGAATGATTTACTGCTAGTGATTCATCATCTTTACTCAATTTGCAACCTGTTACCAAGGGAATGCACACTAGTTAGCAATCTTCCATGCCAAGTTTTTTTAATTTATCTCTAAGATAATTTGATTGAGAAACAAAAATTCCTTTATCATCTTCAATAACTTTCAAACCAAGGAATAAAGTAAGCTCACCCAACATTGACATCTCAAATTATTTTTTCATTTCTTGTGCAAAATTTTGGCCCATCTCCTCCAAATTTCTCCCAAAAATAATATCATCTACATACATAACAATTATTAGAAAATTATCACCTTCAAATTTGATATATAAATTGTTGTTCGTGGATCCCTTTTTGAAGCCTTGTTTTTGTAGATGTTTTTTTATATATTTTCATGCCACACCCTTGGAGCTTATTTCAAGCCATAAAGGGCCCTTTTCAACTTGCACACTTGATTCTCATCATCACCCAATAAAATACCTTAAGGATGTTCTATACAAACTTCCTCTTCTAGATCACCATTCAATAAAGATGATTTAACATCCATTTGGTAAACTTTAATTCTATTGAAGCGTGTAAAATCGAACAACATTATTATTGCATCTATTCTAGCTACAGGTGCAAAAGTTTCATCAAATTCAATACCTTCTACTTGAGTATACCCTTTGCAGAAAAGCCTTGATTTGTTCCTTACCAACTTCCCTTATTCATTTAGATTTATCTTGAAAACCCACTTGGTTCCAATGATGTTGTTTTCCTTTAGCCTTGGCACAAGCTCCCATGTATTGTTCTTGTCAATCTGATCTAACACTTCATTCATTTCCTTCAGCTAGTTTTGATTGTCTCTAGCCACATTGATGTTTTTGGGATTTATTTGAGAAAATAATGCATAATGTGTTTGATTGAAGCTATCCAATAAGTTTATCCTTGTTTGCACTCCAAACTCTTTGTCCCCAAGAATTTGACTTTCCAGGTGCTTCTTTTGAATGTGAATAGATGGATCTTTCTTTGAAGTGGAGGTACTCTTTCCTTCTTCCTCTTCTTCATCCTTATCAAAAATTTCTTGATCCTCATGTTCTGTGAAATCATGATCAGCTACAACATGTTTGGAATCATTAGATTTAGGAAAATTTTCATCAACAACAATATCAATATCTTCAATTACCGTTTTGGTTCTCTTGTTGTAGCATTTGTATCCAAGTTTATCTTTCGTCCTCTTGATGTAGAATTTGCTTCCAAATATTTCGAAGTGGTCAAATTTTGTTGGTCTTCCTTTCCACAACTCATATGGAGTTTTTTCACTATTAGGCCTAAGAATAACTCTATTGGCCAAATATATTGTTGTGTAAGTCGCTTCTCCCCAAAAATTATCTAACACATCAGCTTCATCTAACATAGTTTGTGCCATATCTTGGACAAACCTGCTTTTCGTCTCCACTACACCATTTTGTTGTGGTGTTCTAGCTATGGAGTATTGCCTCTTGATCCCATGCACATCACAAAAATCATTAAATTCCTTGGACATGAACACACCTCCTCTATCAAATCTAAGACACTTTATTTTCAAATCAACTTCATTTTCCATAAGTTCTTTAAAATACTTAAATTTGTTTAAATCTTCAAATTTTATTTCATGAGCGTAATCCAGGTGGCTCTAGTGAATTCAACAAATAATATGAAATATCTCTCACCTCTTAGATTTTCTTCCTTGTAGGACCACATACATTTTTATTCACTAGCTCCAATGGTCTGCTTGTAGTGAACTCCTTGGATTTGAAATGCACTCTTGTTTGTTTCCCAAATTGGCATGACTTACATATTGTGTTATCTAGTTTAGCCAACCTTGGTAATCCTATAACTGCTCCATTCTTGCTAATTTTTATCATATTATAAAAAATAAAATGACCCAATCTTCTATTTTGTGGCCAATATTATTCTATTTTTCTCATGTAGAAATTGTGTCTAGTGTCATAAAAATATGCACGTTGTTATCACTTCTAATGGCCTTTGCCACAAACTTTCCTAATTTTTCATTTATGATCTCACACTCTTTAGATATAAAAGTCAACTCATGCCCATTATCACACATCTGACTCACGCTGGGGAGATTGTGCTTCAAAACATCAACATATAACAAATTTTGAGATTTTGTATTCTTGTCCAATCTATTTTTTTCTTTGCCTCTGATGGGAACTGTTGCATCATTTCCAAAACTAACATTTCCTTTTTTATACTCTTTTAGCTGTAGGAATTTTATCTTATCACTCATCATATGTTTGGAGCATCCACTATCAACCAGTGATTGCTCATGATGATCATAAGCTATCGAAATAAAGCTTACAATTTTCATAATTTTGAGCCTTCTTCTTCCATGTTCTCACAACTTTCTACTAATTATATTTCTCTTGTGTGTGTTGCATGAAGTTGTTTGGAAATCTAGATCTTCACTCGCTAGTTTTGTGACCAAAGTTATTGCATTTGGAACACTTGATCTCATTCTTTAGATGTGGAGAAAAGGAATTATTTCCACTAGCATGCAAAAGTATTGGTCCTTGAGAAACTCTTGATCTATCAACATTTCTTCTAGGAAACATCTTCAACCTATAATTTATGGCCTTGTGTCCAAAATTATTAAATGCAAAATAATAACCATAAAATAGTTGAGGATACCTAACTTTTTCTTGCCATGATGGAGGAGTGAAATTTGTCTTCACTTGTTGATTTTCTATTGATTTGAGTTCAGCTTCATTATTTTTTACACTCTTGTTGGTTACTGTAACATTTTCTTGATTTTCATTTCCTTATAAAGCATCTACATACCTGGTACTTGGTTGATCTTTGACATTTTGTAGAGTAGGCATGAAGCCCAAACCATTTTTTTCCTCTGGTGACCTTTGCATATTGAGAATATCTTTGCAACGCTTCAGATCCCTTCACAAATTTAGGATTTAAATTTGCTTTAGTTTATGATTTTGATAGATTGGCCTTTAATGCAACAATTTCTTCCTCAAGTTTGTGACAATTTTCTTTCCATTCTTCTAGTTGATTGGGGAGCACATTTTCTTTCATTTTTGTCTCTTCCAATTGTCTCTTTAAGCAGATGATGTGCTTTTCATGGGTGCATACAATTGGAGCTCCACCAATATTCTTCTTCAAAGATTCATTTTCTATTTCCAACTTGGCCAATTCTTTTTTTTGAACCACAATTTGTTGCAAGAAAAATTCTTTGAATTTATCAATTTCACCTAACTCGGTATTTATAGAATTATCGACCAAAGGAGACTTATTCTCCTTTATATTGTGTATTTCTTCCTTCAACAACTTGTTTTTGTTTCTAGCCTTGCTTAGCTCATCAAGTGCAGTAATGAGCTCACCTTCATAACCAATATCTCCATCCTCAATATCTTATTAATATTTGGAATCAAAATCCATAAGAACACATTCATTGTTCCCTTCTTCTCCGGATGTATATTTTTCACCACTTTCTTTTGAAATATCACTTTATTCTTTTGAGTACTATCTCCATCTCTTCTAGGCTTTACTTTTTTTAAATTTCTATGTTTTACCCATGCTCTTCATCTCCTTATGCTTCTCCTCCTTTTCACTTATTTTTTTTGGACACTTTGCCCCAAAATGTCCAAATTCTCCACATTTGAAGCACTTGAAGGGTAGCTTTTCTTTATAATTTTATGAACCTCTCTTTAATTTATTTGCAAACTGAGAAAATTGTTCATCAGATTCACTACTAGAATAATCTTCCTCTTCCTTGATTTTCTTTGGAAGTTTCTTGAGATTTTTGGTAAGAGCCTTGATCTTCTTGGGGTCCATGAATGCAAGTTCACTAGACTCAAATTTCTCTTCTATAATGCGCATCTCATAAGCTATGATAATTCCAAGAAATTCCTCTACAATAAGAGTGCTCAAGTCAGACATCATCTCAATAACAAAAATATTTGGGTTAAATCTTGCTGGTAAAGACCTCAATATTTTCTAAATAACGACCTCATCTTCAAATATTTCATCTATTTTCTTGATCAGATTTGTCATTTTTTCAACCCTTCGGAAATATTCTCCACTAGATTCATCTTCTTTCATTTTCAGGCTCTCAAACCTCATCCAATAGGTTTGCATATTCGTTTTCTTCACCTTCTTATCACCTTCATAGCTATTCTCACGTTTGTCCCAAACATATTTGGCTGATTTATAATGCATGAATTTTATCAGCTTATCCTTGCTAAGCCCTGCCAAAATAACATTTCTAGCATTGCCATTGTTTTGAAAAATATTCTTTCCATCAGGGTCTAAAGGAAGCACACCAGGAACAAAATATTTGGTCACCACAGTAGAATAAACATCAACCCCTAAACTCATTATATTCCATTTCATTCTCATCTTCCATAAATTGTAGTTCTCACTGTAAAAAACTGGAAGCTTCACATCATGGCCAACCATTTTTCCTTCTCAATATCTCCTTTAAGCGATCAAGTTGTAGCAAAGGAGCTAATGTTGATACCAATTGTTAAAAAAAGTAATACTAAGAGCAAGGGGTGAATCAATATTATGAAAATATTATAAAAAATTTGCAATTAAAACTTATTCATAAATCACTTCAACAAATGTAATAAGATTATGCACATGAAAAATGAAAATAATTGTCACATGTAGACACTTGGATTTTAGGTTGAAAAACCCACCTCTAGGGAAAAAAACCACCGATCTGTTTCATGCTTTTTCTTATTATCTATTGGTTCAAAATATTCTCATTTACATTATATCAGCTAACCACCACTAGCAATGGAGCACCCACCCCTTGACTGAAATGAGAAATTTTGGCCACAACCAACTTGGAGCACCCACTCCTATAATAGACAATCAAAATGCACTTAGCTTGATTTCCCTACTCCAAGTACAAATAATTCTACAACAACATAATATAATTTAGAATTGAAGAAACTTCTTCATAAATAAAAATATCATTAAAAAAGAACACTGAGCAGCTACAATTTCACACTCCAAATGAGAAAAATTCTCTCCACACACACTCTCCAAACTAATCTTCAATCTTTGCTTACAACTTTGAAACACTATTGATGAATAGCATTTGAATAACACTGCAATATTGAAGCTATGAAATCATTGCTACAATCATTGGTTTGTGTACGTTCTCTACATGCATACTCACTCACTCACTCTACTATGGAACCAACCAAATGAGAAATTCTCCTTCTCATATTTGTAAATTATGGAGATGGTGAATACATTTTTTAGATGATGGAGCTTTCCAAAACTCTTTTCACACACTTCATACTTGATATAGATAGGCTTCTTGACCAAATAAATCCATTTACTGTACTAAAATTTTGATATTTTCAAATTTGATTAACTTCTATTGTCCCTACGACTTGTCTTCACCTTTTTTTTTTTAATTCTAATCATGAGGTTCCCATAAAAGAAAATCAATTATGCACGTGAAATTCAGAGTGAATTTCATGTATCCTTTTAGCCGCATAGACAAGATAGTGAAAATTTCACTTCAATCGCACACACAACACTGAAAACCATCTACAGAGGCCTTTTTGTCACACACATAACCCACCATCCATACAACTGGGTCAAAGCATAATGTAAACCAAGATATATTTCCCTCAAACTTGCAGTAGAGCTTCAGGGGGTCATGTCAACCAACAAAGTATCCTTCCAATCCCATCATGACATTAAGAAAACAACTGAATGACTCAACAAAAATCCCCACACAACATCAACTAGACTTATATGAAAGTTATATCTCAACTTCGAATGAGGCCTTATTACATCATGAAACCTCTTCTACAGACATGCTGATGGTGCTGGACCTACCAACATTCAAGTGGTCTCCTTGATTTGTGGTCCCAATTAGACATCACATCATTCGGGATAGGAGCCCCATCTAGAATATGGCTCAGTTGCTAGTTTCTTAAAGATTTTCCTTGGCTCTAATAGTTAGCAAGAGAGAGGAATGCACGTGTTCCTTTGAAAAGCAAGTAAGTGTGCCTGGTGAGTGTTTGGTCATAAGTGTGTCAAGGTTCTTCTACTACGTGGGGAAAATAAATTGAGGCTCTAAGAGAGAGGTAATAATACCACTCTAGTAGAAACACATACAAAAAGAGATATACGTCTAACATCCAACAGAATAGTTCGCTAAGATGTGATGAGAATTGCAACCATTACAACACATTCTCAATATGATAGAACTAAAATAACTGAAATAGTTCAACTAATTTAGTACAGGTGAAAAAAACACGAATCATAAACATTCACATAATAGTCTTACAAACATTCATAATCCATGCATGAAGAACATGTTGGACATTAGGTTTCATATATTAAATAAATATCCCAAGACACATGTATACATCGAGCACCACTAACTCTAATAATGGAGCATTGGAGCCACCACTTTCTCCTCAAAAGAACTAATTTGTGTCTCTAATGACTTGCAGGAGGAGCCAAGGTGAAAATTCCTTTGCTCATACAATGAGGGTGTAATGGGGTGATGTTTCACCTTCCTTGTGACTCTTTGACTACCCTCATGAATATTTGACTTCTTGTGACTTTTCAACTTTACATAACTCTTCATTTTTTGTATATTTCCTTTGGACTTCCACTTTACAATACATTTTCGAATAGTAAATTACATAATCCACAATAATGATGTGGCATATGATGAATTATGACATGACAAGACATGAAACTGATGACATGGACCTCTTGATGACATGGAAATGTCAATCCATTCTTATTGCTCCTTGCTATGTGTTTACCTCGGAATCCTCTTCTATCCCCCTCCATGTGGCTTAGAGGTAAGGAGTCTTTGGTGATATTAGGTCTTGAGTTGTGGTTGAAAAATGGTGTACCTTTGCTTTCTCTTGATTGATCAACTTGTGTAATCATCTAGAAATATGTCTTTCAGTATGTTCCCTTCTCCATCTCCTTCTTCATCATCCTATCATGGACTGATATAGTACCTGCATTTGCAATTCACTCATGACAAGACAGCATCAGTCTGATAAACCCCTAGTCTAAGATGTCGCATGTTGATCCATTGACTGAACCAAAACTGGGTGGTAGGCTAAGGAATAGGCTCAGTGATTGTGAAATTGTGTAGTTCAGGAAGTTAGGGGTGAATCTTGAGCCTTGAGACTACATAATGCGCAGTTCAAACTGAATTGAGGAAGAAAATTATGCATTTTGGGATCTCAGTGAGCCAGGCTTAAGGGTTGATAATTGATTCAGGTTGCTGCGTAGTTATGGAAGGTAGAGAAGACCCAGTGATTGAAAAATTTCATAGTACAAGAGCTCAATGGTTGGCCCTAATCTTAGAGAATGTGTAGTGCACAGTTGGGTCCAGGATGGAGGGCTAAATTGCACAATTTTTTAGGCCAAAATCTAGGATTGTGCACTAAAACTGCTTAGTGCACAGTCCTGGGAAGAAGAAACTATGCATTGCATAGTGTCAAGAGGTAGGGTTGCAACTTGAGGGTTGGAACTACACAATCCGCAATCTAGGAGGGTCGAATGAGGCTAAGTTGCTTGGTCGCAAAGTTTTTCCAAATTTGACTAAGTGTGGGATCAGTGAAGTTGATGTGAAAAATGATGAGACTCGACTGTGATCACACATTTAGAACAATTGATGACACAAAAATGTAGATCATCCAAGACACATGAACAACCTACTTCCTTGAGTGTGACAACTTTGTGATCACCTACAACAAGTGTAACACTAAAGACACACTTTATGACGATTGTGACGACACGTGCGACAATGCTTAAAACTTTGGGAATAAGTGTGATGGATTTTTACAAGGTGAGATGAACTCATTTTAAAAAATATAACCCCTTAAAACCACCAAAACCAGCTTATATACATTGTGTGACACTTAACATGTGAAATACGACACTTTGTTGTTCTCACAAAAGGGACCAAAACATTTAGTGAAAACACATTGAATGTACTTCAATTTTTGGGATGACAATATACAAGACCAAGGTAGGCTCTAAAATTTGGTGTAGGCCAAAATTTTGGAGGGTGTTATAGCAGCAACAACACTTGGTGACATACTGGTAGAATTCCATATTCGCTATCTTGGTTGAATCTTTTGTGTAGGGTCTTAGTTCTTCAGGGAGTATTGATTCATCATGCATATCACTTTGTTGGAAATAATACTGAGAGGGGGGGTGAATCAGTATTATCAAATTCTTCTCAATATATCTTCCTTATTTATACTTTGAATAATTCTTCAAATATTGATCATTACTTTGTATGTCAGAATCATAAAATAATGAGCAGGAACAAGAAAAGCAAATAGTCACACAAAAGAACACCAGATATAAGGTGGAAACCCAATGTGGGTGAAAACCACCTGCTGCAATATGTCTCTATCTTGTTTTAATAAGAAACTCCTTTTACAATGATTTTGTACTGGTGCAGTCCTTTACCAGTACGCAGGCTAAAACCTGCAGAGAGCTACAACTCTCTCTTTCGTTTTCCAGTCTCTCCTGGAAGGGAGCTACAACCCCCTACTTCTTTTCTTTCAAGGACCACTTTTCATAAATTTTCAAACTGGATCCAAGAACATCAAAAAACCCATCAACTACACTTGCATCATCAATCTCTGATTTCACCAAAGCCAACCCGCATACAGATCTGCAAATATTTCCTTATAACTTTGTAGTTGTTACATTAGACATACCCAGATCATAACATGTGTAAAATAAAACATGCATCAATAATTCAGACCCAGATTATTAGATTTATAGATCAAGCGTATGCCACATATCACAGATCAAAATCATATAGAGATACCACTATACCAGCCTTAAGATTTTGACCCATCAATAGAACTTATCCTTCTCCTTACGCTCAGGTTCCTTCTTCATTCAGATCCAGATCTGCACCAAAACCCAATCACAATATTCCAGATCTAGCACTTTATCAGATATTCGATGATTCAGAAGATGCTTGGCCAAATGATCTCCTTCCTCTTTTATAGTCTTAGGCCTTTCACAATACCACGGGCCAAAACCATAGGATCAAAAAACTGTTGGACTAATACCATGAACCAACCATGAAAGTACGTGAGATCAACACTTTTGGATGCAATACCACGGCCAAAACCATAGGATCAAAAACTGTCGGACTAATACCATGAACCAACCATGAAATTGCGTGAGATCAACACTTTTGACGAGGTACCATGGTCCAAAACCATAGGTTCAAATACCAAGGACTAACTACCATGGACCAAAGGTAAGTTCTCCAACATATACGCGCTTTTCCTTGCATGAAAGTGCGTACCATGGTCCAAAACCATAGGTTCAAATACCAAGGACTAACTACCATGGACCAAAGGTAAGTTCTCCAACATATACGCGCTTTTCCTCATAGGTTCAAATACCAAGGACTAACTACCATGGACCAAAGGTAAGTTCTCCAACATATATGCGCTTTTCCTCATAGGTTCAAATACCAAGGACTAACTACCATGGACCAAAGGTAAGTTCTCCAACATATACGAGCTTTTCCTTGCATGAAAGTGCGTGAACTTTTTCTCTACATGAAATAAACTTTTCTCTGCATAAAAGTGTGTGAACTTTTCTTTACATGAAAGAAACTTTTCTCTGCATATAAGTGTGTGAACTTTTCTCTACACTATAATTTATTATCTGAGATGAGTGGTTTGCCATCAAGTACAACATATGTATCATAATGCCAACAATCTCCCCCTTTGGACTTGATGGCAACAACAACCAATCACTCTCCCCCTTTGACATCAAGGGCAAAGGGTTATGCTCCCCCTAAGAACATGCTCCCCCTAACTATAAACCAGATCTGCAAAGAAGAACCATAATCCATGATCATGAAAGAGATAGAGACGTATTGCAACAATATTCAGACCAGAATCCTTGATCTCCTTCTGTACTTCCTCCATAATGCCAACAATGCATGATATGCTCCCCCTGAACCTATGCCATTCGATCTTTGACCAATCCGCAACCCAGCACATGTACGCATATACTTCAGATGAACCTTGCATACAACCAACAATCAGAAGAGATTCAACAACAAGATGATGCATCAACAACCCCCAGCTTTTGCCTGAGGTATTCAAAGGTCTCCCTAGGCAATGGTTTGGTGAGTATATCAGCAACCTGTTCCTTAGAAGGAACATACTCCAACTTGACCTTTTGTTCAAGCACTTGTTCCCGGAGAAAGTGATACTTGATTGGTATGTGCTTGGTTTTTGAATGCATGACTGGGTTCTTTGAAATGCTGTTTGCACTTGTATTATCACATAATATGGAGATGGGTGGTGTACAAGTGATTTGAAAATGCTGCAAGGTCTGCATCATCCAAAGGAGTTGAGTGCAGCAAGATGCAGCAGCAACATATTCTGCTTCAGCTGTAGACAAGGCAATCGAACTCTGTTTCTTGCTGAACCAAGATACTAATCTGGAACCCATAAAGAATGCACCACCACTTGTGCTTTTCCTGTCATCCACGCTTCCGGCCCAATCTGCATCTGTATAAGCATGAAGTGTGAGATCTGTATCTCTAGGATACCATAAGCCATAGTTTTGAGTCCCTTGAAGATATTTGAAGATTCTCTTTACTACTTGAAGATGAGTTTCCTTTGGATTTGCCTGAAATCTTCCAACTATTCCCACTGCATGCATGATGTCTGGTCGGGTACCTGTGAAATAAAGTAGACTTCCAATCATAGATCTGTAAGTTGGTTGATGCACTGCTGCTGATTCATCATTTGCACTGAGGTTACATCATGTGACCATGGGTGTACATACTGGTTTTGCTTCTTCCATACCATATTTCTTCAAAATCTGCTTGAGATACTTGGTTTGAGACAAGAAGATCCCTCCATTTTGTTGGATTTGCAAACCAAGAAAATATGTCAGTTCTCCCAGCAAGGACATTTCGAATTCTTTCTGCATCACCAAGGCAAAGCTTTGACTCATAGCTTCTTCATTGCTGCCAAAGATAATGTCATCTACATACACAACAAGTATCAGCAATTTGTCATTTTCAAATTTTATATAAAGATTGCTGTCTGCTGATCCTTTTGAAAAACCTTGTTGATGAAGATATTTGTCCAAACGATAGTACCAAGCCCTTGGAGCTTGTTTGAGGCCATAGAGAGCCTTTTTAAATCTGCATACAAGATTTGGATCATTTCCAAGAATGAAACCATCTGGCTGCTCAATGTATACTTCTTCTTCCAAGTCTCCATTCAGAAAGGCTGATTTCACGTCCATTTGAAATACTTTGAAGTTTTGAAAGCTTGAGAGAGAAAGGAACATTCGGATGGCCTTAAGCCTTGCAACAGGAGCAAAAGTTTCTTCAAAATCTATTCCTTCTTGTTGTGCATACCCTTTACAAACAAGTCTGGTCTTGTTTCTAATTGCTTCTCCATTTTCATTCAATTTATTTTTGAAGACCCATTTTGTTCCTATAACATTCTTATCCTTTGGTCTAGGAACCAGCTCCCAAGTGTTGTTCTTTTCGATCTGCTCAAGTTCTTCATCCATTGCTTTGACCCAACATTCATCTTTGCATGCCTCTTTCACATTTTGTAGTTCAGTGGAAGAGAGTAATGCCAAATAGCTTGAAGCTTCTGCAATTGTTCTTCTTGTTTGTACACCTGCTTCTTTCTGTCCCAAAATCTAAGATTATGGATGATTCTTCTGAACATATCTGGATGGAGTCTTCTCTTCTATCCTTATCTGCTCCTCTGGTTCTTCTTGAGGTTCTTCTTCTTCATCATTCTGTCTTTGAGGATGGCCTTCATCTTCTTCGATATCTTCATGATTTACTTGCCTATGAATGTATCCCTTCTCATCAACCACTACATCAATGCTGTCAACAATTCTTCCAAGTCTTTTATTATAGCACTTGTATGCTTTGCTGTGTGGAGAATAACCAAGAAGGATGCCTTCATCTGCTCTAGGTTCAAGTTTGCCAAGTTGCTCATCAGTATTTTTAATATAGCATTTGCTCCCAAAGATTTTGAAATGCTTTACCGAAGGAGTCTCACCATACCAGAGCTCATGAGGGGTTTGAGTGTTGTTCACTCGGACATTTGTTTTGTTGAGAATAATAACCGCAGCATGCGCTGCTTCACCCCAGAAAGTTGCGGGAGTTCCAGATTCATCAAGCATAGCATGAGCCATTTGTTGGACAGTTCTGTTCATTCTTTCCACCACTCCATTTTGCTGAGGAGTTCTAGCTGTAGAGAATTCTCTTCTTATCCCATGTTCTTCACAGAAATCGAAAAATTCATTTGAGGTAAACTCCCCACCTCTGTCGGATCTAAGACACTTAATTTTGTATCCTGATTCATTTTCAACCAAGGCTTTAAAGGATTTGAATTTTTCGAATGCTTCATCTTTGTGCTTCATAAGTCCTAACTAGACAAACCTGGAGAAATCGTCAATGAATAATATCAAGTATTTTTCTCCTCGAGGTGTCCTTTTCCTGAATGGACCACATGTATCTGTATGTACTAGCTCAAGAGGCATGCTAGCTGATCCTTCCTTTTCCGGAAAGGTAGTTCTGGTTTGCTTTCCAAACTGACATGATTTGCATATGGTCTTGTCCGGAACTTTGATATCTGGAAGACCACGAAATGCCTAATATTTGCATGCTTTCCTTATTTGTGAAAAGCTTAGATGACCCAACCTTCGGTGCCATAACCAGTGCTCATCATCATTGCTCAGATAGCATTGTTGTTGTCCTTCTTCAAATATGTATAGATTATTTGGAGTTCTTTTACCTTTGATCACTGTTTTACCTGTATCAAGATCACGAACAAGACATCCATTTGATCTGAATATCACCTCTGTTCTTTGATCACACATCTGGCTGACACTTAGAAGATTATGTTTCAATCCATCAACATACAAAACATTTCCAGCTTTGACCTTTTCTTTTAACTGAGCAGTGCCTTTTCCTTTTATAGTTGCAGGAGTATCATTTCCAAAAGAAACTTTCTTTCCTTTTTCTAGAGCAGAATATGATTCAAGTTTTTCTTTATCACCTGTCATATGCTTCGAACATCCACTATAATTGTACCATAGATTTTCCTATCCTTCTGCATAAAATGCTATCCCACATCTTTCTGTTTGTGGTTCCTTTATTCTCCATGTTTTGGTGCTTGAGGCTTGTTCCTTTGTCTGCTAAAACCTGCTCCTGCATTCAGAATCTTCATGACCAAAGTTATTGCAAATAGAACATTCAACTTCATTTTCAAGAACCGAAAAGTTGTTATAGGTCCTTTTTGTAATCCCGGTCATACTTCTTTGTTTTTGAGCTTCTCTAGTCATGATCATTTTATATGCAACACATTGAGCTGCTTTGTGACCAAAGTTAAGGCAAGAAAAGCATTGTCCATTGAAGAAATTTCTGCGGTTATCAAATCTTCCAGCCAAACGATTGTAATTTCTATTGTCATTCATTCTTGAAGGAAATTGAGAGGATTTTACCTGTGGCTGGTTGTAGCTTTTGTTCATCCTTAAGACAGATTGCCCCTGATTTGCCTGATAGTCTTTGTTTGTAATTGGTCCCTGCTTTACTTGGTGATCTCCATTGTGCTTTTGCTCATTCCTTCTTGCTGCATCAAGATAACTCTTTGAGGTGGATGCTTGAGAAGTTTCTCCATTATAGCCCAGACCTGTCTTGTTTAGAGGAGAGCGCTGTACATTGATGATCTCATCCAGAGTTTCAGATCCTTTGACAAACTTAAGATTAATAGCCTTTGTTTTCTCAATCTCTTTTCTAAGACCAACAATTTCGCCTTCTAACTTTTCAAGATATTTTTCTTTTTCATCAATTTGAAGTTGTAGAGTATCAATGATCCTATTCTTTTCTCCTATACATGTCTTGAGTCTAGAAATTTCTTCACAAAAGCTATCCACATCTACAGCATCCATGTAATCATCATCTTCAAATGCCATTAAGAGTTTATAGTCATTACCTCGTTCATCTTCGTCACTATTTGATAGACCATCACTATCTTCATGAGTGTAGTAGCTTTTCTTATTTGCAATCTGTTTCTTGTTCCATCTAGCAGGTTCCTTTCCTTTATCCTTATGAGGACATTTCGCAGCATAATGACCTACTCTTCCACAAGCAAAGCATTTAAAAGGTAACTTACCTCTGAACCTTCCAGGTCCCCTTTGAAGATTTCTGACAAAATTTGATTCTTCTTCTTCTTCTTCTGGCACGTGACTTGCTTCATAATAGTCTCCTTTGCCTGAAGCCTTAAAAGCAGCTTCTATTCTGTCTGATGGACCTCCCTTTCTCATTTCATAAGCAGTTAGAATTCCGTGTAGCTGAGACATAGTAAGAATTCGTAGATTTTCCTTTTCTTCTATTGCAGACACTTTAGATTCAAACTTGGGGGACAATGATCTTAGAACTTTTTCAACCACAATAGCCTCTTTTATTTCTTCACCCAAGTTTTTCATGCAATTAACAATCTCATCTACCCGAAGGAAATAGTTAGCCACACTTTCATCATTATACATTCTGAGATTCTCATACTGAATCCTGAGGGTTTGAAGTTTAGCACGCTTTACCTGTTCATCTCCTTCGTAGCTCAAGACAATCTTGTCCCATATTTCTTTTGCGGATTTATATTGCATAACCTTCACGAATTATGTTTGAGATAAACATCCCAGCAGAGTATTGACTGCTTTAGCATTTGTTTCATATTTCTTCTTTTCGGTCGTATCTGTAGGAGTAGCTGAAGGAAAAGTGTAGCCTGTATCTATGATATCCCAAACTTCTGTACCAAGAGATTGAAGATAGGCAGTAACTCTTACCTTCCAATAATTGAAGTTTGTCCCATCAAAAATTGGTGGCCTGATTGATGCTTCCCTCTCGTAGTTGCTCGTGATGAATGATCTTCCTTCAAGCGATCAAGCTTCTTCAGAAGGACCTGCTCTGATACCAATTGTTGGAAATAATACTGAGAGGGGGGGTGAATCAGTATTATCAAATTCTTCTCAATATATCTTCCTTATTTATACTTTGAATAATTCTTCAAATATTGATCATTACTTTGTATGTTAGAATCATAAAATAATGAGCAGGAACAAGAAAAGCAAATAGTCACACAAAAGAACACCAGATATAAGGTGGAAACCCAATGTGGGTGAAAACCACCTGCTGCAATATGTCTCTATCTTGTTTTAATAAGAAACTCCTTTTACAGTGATTTTGTACTGGTGCAATCCTTTACCAGTACGCAGGCTACAACCTGCAGAGAGCTACAACTCTCTCTTTCGTTTTCCAGTCTCTCCTGGAAGGGAGCTACAACCCCCTACTTCTTTTCTTTCAAGGACCACTTTTCATAAATTTTCAAACTGGATCCAAGAACATCAAAAAACCCATCAACTACACTTGCATCATCAATATCTGATTTCACCAAAGCCAACCCGCATATAGATCTGCAAATATTTCCTTATAACTTTGCAGTTGTTACATAAGACATACCCAGATCATAACATGTGTAAAATAAAACATGCATCAATAATTCAGACCTAGATTATTAGATTTATAGATCAAGCGTATGCCACATATCACAGATCAAAATCATATAGAGATACCACTATTCCAGCCTTAAGATTTTGACCCATCAATAGAACTTATCCTTCTCCTTACGTTCAGGTTCCTTCTTCATTCAGATCCAGATCTGCACCAAAACCCAATCACAATATTCCAGATCTAGCACTTTATCAGATATTCGATGATTTAGAAGATGCTTTGCCAAATGATCTCCTTCCTCTTTTATAGTCTTAGGCCTTTCACAATACCACGGGCCAAAACCATAGGATAAAAAAACTGTTGGACTAATACCATGAACCAACCATGAAAGTACGTGAGATCAACAGTTTTGGATGCAATACCACGGGCCAAAACCATAGGATCAAAAACTGTTGGACTAATACCATGAACCAACCATGAAATTGCGTGAGATCAACACTTTTGACGAGGTACCATGGTCCAAAACCATAGGTTCAAATACCAAGGACTAACTACCATGGACCAAAGGTAAGTTCTCCAACATATACGCGCTTTTCCTTGCATGAAAGTGTGTACCATGGTCCAAAACCATAGGTTCAAATACCAAGGACTAACTAACATGGACCAAAGGTAAGTTCTCCAACATATACGCGCTTTTCCTCATAGGTTCAAATACCAAGGACTAACTACCATGGACCAAAGGTAAGTTCTCCAACATATACAGGCTTTTCCTCATAGGTTCAAATACCAAGGACTAACTACCATGGACCAAAGGTAAGTTCTCCAACATATACGCGCTTTTCCTTGCATGAAAGTGCGTGAACTTTTTCTCTACATGAAATAAACTTTTGTCTGCATAAAAGTGCGTGAACTTTTCTTTACATGAAAGAAACTTTTCTCTGCATATAAGTGCGTGAAATTTTCTCTACACTATAATTTATTATCTGAGATGAGTGGGTTGCCATCAAGTACAACATATGTATCATAATGCCAACAATCTCCCCCTTTGGATTTCATGGAAACAACAACCAATCACTCTCCCCCTTTGACATCAAGGGCAAAGGGTTATGCTCCCCCTAAGAACATGCTCCCCCTGACTATAAACCAGATCTGCAAAGAAGAACCATAATCCATGATCATGAAAGAGATAGAGACGTATTGCAGCAATATTTAGAACAGAATCCATGATCTCCTTCTATACTTCCTCCATAATGCCAACAATGCATGATATGCTCCCCCTGAACCTGTGCCATTCGATCTTTGACCAATCCGCAACCCAGCACATGTACGCATATACTTCAGATGAACCTTGCATACAACCAACAATCAGAAGAGATTCAACAACAAGATGATGCATCAACAACCCCCAGCTTTTGCCTGAGGTATTCAAAGGTCTCCCTAGGCAATGGTTTGGTGAGTATATCAGCAACCTGTTCCTTAGAAGGAATATACTCCAACTTGACCTTTTGTTCAAGCACTTGTTCCCGGAGAAAGTGATACTTGATTGGTATGTGCTTGGTTTTTGAATGCATGACTGGGTTCTTTGAAATGCTGATTGCACTTGTATTATCACATAATATGGAGATGGGTGGTGTACAAGTGATTTGAAAATCCTGCAAGGTCTGCATCATCCAAAGGAGTTGAGTGCAGTAAGATGCAACAACAACATATTCTGCTTCAGCTGTAGACAAGGCAATCAAACTCTGTTTCTTGCTGAACCAAGATACTAATCTGGAACCCATAAAGAATGCACCACCACTTGTGCTTTTCCTGTCATCCACGCTTCCGGCCCAATCTGCATCTGTATAAACATGAAGTGTGAGATCTGTATCTCTAGGATACCATAAGCCATATTTTTGAGTCCCTTGAAGATATTTGGAGATTCTCTTTACTGCCTGAAGATGAGTTTCCTTTGGATTTGCCTGAAATCTTCCAACTATTCCCACTGCATGCATGATGTCTGGTCGGGTACCTATGAAATAAAGTAGACTTCCAATCATAGATCTGTAAGTTGGTTGATGCACTGTTGGTTATTCATCATTTGCACTGAGGTTACATCCTGTGACCATGGGTGTACATACTGGTTTTGCTTCTTCCATACCATATTTCTTCAAAATCTGCTTGAGATACTTGGTTTGAGACAAGAAGATCCCTCCATTTTGTTGGATTTGCAAACCAAGAAAATATGTCAGTTCTCCCAGCAAGGACATTTCGAATTCTTTCTGCATCACCAAGGCAAAGCTTTGACTCATAGCTTCTTCATTGCTTCCAAAGATAATGTCATCTACATACACAACAAGTATCAGCAATTTGTCATTTTCAACTTTTATATAAAGATTGTTGTCTGCTGATCCTTTTGAAAAACCTTGTTGATGAAGATATTTGTCCAAACGATAGTACCAAGCCCTTGGAGCTTGTTTGAGGCCATAGAGAGCCTTTTTCAATCTGCATACAAGATTTGGATCATTTCCAAGAATGAAACCATCTGGCTGCTCAATGTATACTTCTTCTTCCAAGTCTCCATTCAGAAAGGCTGATTTCACGTCCATTTGAAATACTTTGAAGTTTTGAAAGCTTGAGAGAGCAAGGAACATTCGGATGGCCTCAAGTCTTGCAACAGGAGCAAAAGTTTCTTCAAAATCTATTCCTTCTTGCTACACATACCCTTTACAAACAAGTCTGGCCTTGTTTCTAATTACTTCTCCATTTTCATTCAATTTATTTTTGAAGACCCATTTTGTTCCTATAACATTCTTATCCTTTGGTCTAGGAACCAGCTCCCAAGTGTTGTTCTTTTCGATCTGCTCAAGTTCTTCATCCATTGCTTTGACCCAGCATTCATCTTTGCATGCCTCTTTCACATTTTGTGGTTCAGTGGAAGAGAGTAATGCCAAATAGCTTGAAGCTTCTGCAATTGTTCTTCTTGTTTGTACACTTGCTTCTTTCTGTCCCAAAATCTGAGATTCTGGATGATTCTTCTAAACATATCTGGATGGAGTCTTCTCTTCTATCCTTATCTGCTCCTCTGGTTCTTCTTGAGGTTCTTCTTCTTCATCATTCTGTCTTTGAGGATGGCCTTCATCTTCTTCGATATCTTCATGATTTACTTGCCTAGGAATGTATCCCTTCTCATCAACCACTACATCAATGCTGTCAACAATTCTTCCAAGTATTTTATTATAGCACTTGTATGCTTTGCTCTGTGGAGAATAACCAAGAAGGATGCCTTCATCTGCTCTAGGTTCAAGTTTGCCAAGTTGCTCATCAGTATTTTTAATATAGCATTTGCTCCCAAAGATTTTGAAGTGCTTTACCGAAGGAGTCTCACCATACCAGAGCTCATGAGGGGTTTGAGTGCTGTTCACTCGGACATTTGTTTTGTTGAGAATAATAACCGCAGCATGTGTTGCTTCACCCCAGAAAGTTGCGGGAGTTCCAGATTCATCAAGCATAGCACGAGCCATTTGTTGGACAGTTATGTTCATTCTTTCCACCACTCCATTTTGTTGAGGAGTTCTAGCTGTAGAGAATTCTCTTCTTATCCCATGTTCTTCACAGAAATCGAAAAATTCATTTGAGGTAAACTCCCCGCCTCTGTCGGATCTAAGACACTTAATTTTGTATCCTGATTCATTTTCAACCAAGGCTTTAAAGGATTTGAATTTTTCGAATGCTTCATCTTTGTGCTTCATAAGTCCTAACCAGACAAACCTGGAGAAATCGTCAATGAATAATATCAAGTATTCTTCTCCTCGAGGTGTCCTTTTCCTGAATGGACCACATGTATCTGTATGTACTAGCTCAAGAGGCATGCTAGTTGATCCTTCCTTTTCCGGAAAGGTAGTTCTGGTTTGCTTTCCAAACTGACATGATTTGCATATGGTGTTGTCTGGAACTTTGATATCTGGAAGACCACGAACTGCCTGATATTTGCATGCTTTCCTTATTTGTGAAAAGCTTAGATGCCCCAACCTCCGGTGCCATAACCAGTGCTCATCATCCTTGCTCAGATAGCATTATTGTTGTCCTTCTTCAAATATGTATAGATTATTTGGAGTTCTTTTACCTTTGATCACTGTTTTACCTGTATCAAGATCACGAAAAAGACATCCATTTGATCTGAATATCACCTCGGTTCTTTGATCACACATCTGGCTGACACTTAGAAGATTATGTTTCAATCCATCAACATACAAAACATTTCCAGCTTTGACCTTTTCTTTTAACTGAGCAGTGCCTTTTCCTTTTATAGTTGTAGGAGTATCATTTCCAAAAGAAACTTTCTTTCCTTTTTCTAGAGCAGAATATGATTCAAGTTTTTCTTTATCACCTGTCATATGCTTCGAACATCCACTGTCAATGTACCATAGATTTTCCTGTCCTTCTGCATAAAATGCTATCCCACATCTTTCTGTTTGTGGTTCCTTTATTCTCCATGTTTTGGTGCTTGAGGCTTGTTCCTTTGTCTGCTAAAACCTGCTCCTGCATTCAGAATCTTCATGACCAAAGTTATTGCAAATAGAACATTCAACTTCATTTTCAAGAACTGAAAAGTTGTTATAGCTCCTTTTTGTAATCCCGGTCATACTTCTTTGTTTTTGAGCTTCTCTAGTCATGATCGTTTTATATGCAACACATTGAGCTGCTTTGTGACCAAATTTATGGCAAGAAAAGCATTGTCCATTGAAGAAATTTCTGCGGTTATCAAATCTTCTGGCCAAACGATTGTAATTTCTATTGTCATTCATTCTTGAAGCAAATTGAGAGGATTTTACTGGTGGTTGGTTGTAGCTTTTGTTCATCCTTAAGGCAGATTGCCCCTGATTTGCCTGATAGTCTTTGTTTGTAATTGGTCCCTGCTTCACTTGGTGATCTCCATTGTGCTTTTGCTCATTCCTTCTTGCTGCATCAAGATAACTCTTTGAGGTGGATGCTTGAGAAGTTTCTCCATTATAGCCCAGACCTGTCTTGTTTAGAGGAGAGCACTGTACATTGATGATTTCATCCAGAGTTTCAGATCCTTTGACAAACTTAAGATTAATAGCCTTTGTTTTCTCAATCTCTTTTCTAAGACCAACAATTTCGCCTTCTAACTTTTCAAGATATTTTTCTTTTTCATCAATTTGAAGTTGTAGAGTATCAATGATCCTATTCTTTTCTTCTATACATGTCTTGAGTCTAGAAATTTCTTCACAAAAGCTATCCACATCTATAGCATCCATGTAATCATCATCTTCAAATGCCATTAAGAGTTTATAGTCATTACCTCGTTCATCTTCGTCACTATTTGATAGACCATCACTATCTTCATGAGTGTAGTAGCTTTTCTTATTTGCAATCTGTTTCTTGTTCCATCTAGCAGGTTCCTTTCCTTTATCCTTATGAGGACATTTTGCAACATAATGACCTACTCTTCCACAAGCAAAGCATTTAAAAGGTAACTTACCTCTGAACCTTCCAGTTCCCCTTTGAAGATTTCTGACAAAATTTGATTCTTCTTCTTCTTCTTCTGGCACGTGACTTGCTTCATAATAGTCTCCTTTGCCTGAAGCCTTGAAAGCAGCTTCTCTTCTGTCTGATGGACCTCCCTTTCTCATTTCATAAGCAGTTAGAATTTCGTGTAGCTGAGACATAGTAAGAATTCGTCGATTTTCCTTTTCTTCTATTGCAGACACTTTAGATTCAAACTTGGGGGACAATGATCTTAGAACTTTTTCAACCACAATAGCCTCTTTTATTTCTTCACCCAAGTTTTTCATGCAATTAACAATCTCATCTACCCGGAGGAAATAGTTAGCCACACTTTCATCATTATACATTCTGAGATTCTCATACTGAATCTTGAGGGTTTGAAGTTTAGCACGCTTTACCTGTTCATCTCCTTCGTAGCTCAAGACAATCTTGTCCCATATTTCTTTTATGGATTTATATTGCATAACCTTCACGAATTCTATTTGAGATAAACATCCCAGCAGAGTATTGACTACTTTAGCATTTGTTTCATATTTCTTCTTTTCGGCCGTATCTGTAGGAGTAGCTGAAGCAAAAGTGTAGCCTGTATCTATGATATCCCAAACTTCTGTACCAAGAGATTGAAGATAGGCAGTAACTCTTACCTTCCAATAATTGAAGTTTTTCCCATCAAAAATTGGTGGCCTGATTGATGCTTCCCTCTCGTAGTTGCTCGTGATGAATGATCTTCCTTCAAGCGATCAAGCTTCTTCAGAAGGACCTGCTGTGATACCAATTGTTGGAAATAATACTAAGAGGGGGGGTGAATCAGTATTATCAAATTCTTCTCAATATATCTTCCTTATTTATACTTTGAATAATTCTTCAAATATTGATCATTACTTTGTATATTAGAATCATAAAATAATCAGCAGGAACAAGAAAAGCAAATAGTCACACAAAAGAACACCAGATATAAGGTCAAAACCCAATGTGGGTGAAAACCACCTGCTGCAATATGTCTCTATCTTCTTTTAATAAGAAACTCCTTTTACAATGATTTTTTACTGGTGCAGTCCTTTACCAGTACGCAGGCTACAACCTGCAGAGAGCTACAACTCTCTCTTTCGTTTTCCAGTCTCTCCTGGAAGGGAGCTACAACCCCCTACTTCTTTTCTTTCAAGGACCACTTTTCATAAATTTTCAAACTGGATCCAAGAACATCAAAAAACCCATCAACTACACTTGCATCATCAATCTCTGATTTCACCAAAGCCAACCCGCATACAGATCTGCAAATATTTCCTTATAACTTTGCAGCTGTTACATCAGACATACCTAGATCATAACATGTGTAAAATAAAACATGCATCAATAATTCAGACCCAGATTATTAGATTTATAGATCAAGCGTATGCCACATATCACAGATCAAAATCATATAGAGATACCACTATTCCAGCCTTAAGATTTTGACCCATCAATAGAACTTATCCTTCTCCTTACGCTCAGGTTCCTTCATTCAGATCCAGATCTGCACCAAAACCCAATCAAAATATTCCAGATCTAGCACTTTATCAGATATTCGATGATTCAGAAGATGCTTTGCCAAATGATCTCCTTCCTCTTTTATAGTCTTAGGCCTTTCACAATACCACGGGCCAAAACCATAGGATCAAAAAACTGTTGGACTAATACCATGAACCAACCATGAAAGTACGTGAGATCAACACTTTTGGATGCAATACCACGGGCCAAAACCATAGGATCAAAAACTGTCGGACTAATACCATGAACCAACCATGAAATTGCGTGAGATCAACACTTTTGACGAGGTACCATGGTCCAAAACCATAGGTTCAAATACCAAGGACTAACTACCATGGACCAAAGGTAAGTTCTCCAACATATACGCGCTTTTCCTTGCATGAAAGTGCGTACCATGGTCCAAAACCATAGGTTCAAATACCAAGGACTAACTACCATGGACCAAAGGTAAGTTCTCCAACATATACACGCTTTTCCTCATAGGTTCAAATACCAAGGACTAACTACCATGGACCAAAGGTAAGTTCTCCAACATATACGCGCTTTTCCTCATAGGTTCAAATACCAAGGACTAAATACCATGGACCAAAGGTAAGTTCTCCAAAATATACATGCTTTTCCTTGCATGAAAGTGCATGAACTTTTTCTCTACATGAAATAAACTTTTGTCTGCATAAAAGTGCGTGAACTTTTCTTTACATGAAAGAAACTTTTCTCTGCATATAAGTGCGTGAACTTTTCTCTACACTATAATTTATTATCTGAGATGAGTGGGTTGCCATCAAGTACAACATATGTATCATAATGCCAACACACTTTGGCCTCCCCACTTACCCTGTGAATAAACATGGCCCTCTTGTACCTTCTCGGTTGAACAAAATCATAAGATTCAACAATATCGCAATGTTTCAAACTAGAAATGGTAGTGTAGTTCATGAGCCTTAGATTTTCAGAGTATAGTTTTTCATCCTTGGTGTTGCTCTGCTACCAGCATGACAAGTTAGTACTCCAACATAGTCACTATAGGAACAAAAACATTACTCTGCTGCGGTGATCTTGGATAGTACCCAAATGGAGTTTCTTTCTTCACCTCTTTTCATAATAAGATTTTCTCTTCTTTTGACTTTATTTATATATTTAAAGAGGATTGTGCATTAGAACTTATTTATTTTATGGGTGGAAGAGGGATTCCAGCTTATTCATAGAAGGAAATGTCATTCCTTCATAGAAGCATATAAATGCATATGATTTAGGATTGCTTGTTTAGATTTTCCCCTTTTCCTCTTCTGCTGATTGGATAAGCATGAAAAAGCCAAAACATAAAAAACCGAATGTGGCATAAGGTTCCCTGAGTAGTCACAAGTATCATGGTTTGACCAAAACTCTCCTTACAGACGGATCATTTTTTCTGTCGGAACTTCATTAACCAAAATATGCAACGAACACAAGGAAGGAGGACTGAATGTTAGCCAAACATGGTGGTGTCACAAGAATCTTTTCCATTCAGCCACACGTAAAGAAGTGAGAAAACATGTTCACATAATATGCTTATTTACATAACAAAACAAAACACAATACCAAACCAATAAGAAAGGAAAGAAACTATGTACATATGGCATGGTACAGCCCTAGATCATCATTGAAAATAATTTTTCAACTCTTGTCCATTAACAGGAAGAGATTCAATCTTCTCGTCTAGTGATTGAAGATGATCTAATCCACACATATTGGAACTTAGTGTGTTTTCCTTTGTCCTCGTGGGCTTTGTCCCACTTCAAGACTAGGTCACCCACACCAAATTCATTTTTCCTTGTAGACTTCTTGTCAAACCACCTCTTGATATGAATCTGGTGAAGTGAAATTTTATTTTTCTTTTTGTATTTCTTCCAAGGACTTGTGAAGGGTGTCTATTCAATGCTGAACCATTAAGCATGGATTTACCTAGGATTCTTGTGAAAGCTGGAGGGCAGGAAAGTAGATGTTGGCGGATAGTTTGGCTTCTTTTTTTTATAGCAAGAAGTAAGTAGATGTATTTAGAGAAGGTTTGGTTTGACTCAGTCATCCCATAGGGTGTTCCCCAAAGCGGAGTCCCAGTTCCTCTATATAGAGAAAGTGGTCTTCTTGATAATGCGAATGAGGTTTTTATTTGTAGACTCAATAAGAAAATTTCCCTATAGATAGTAATTAGCTAAATTTTTAAATACAATTCCATTTTCCAATGCAAAAACATATAATCTTATCTATGAAAAATATATTCCATTATAAAAAACAAGTGAAGTCGAAATGCCAAACTTGGAAATGATATTTTTTTTAAGAGGAGCTGATGACTTCCTCGTCATTCACTTGTTTCAGTGCAACTTCTTCTTCCCGTTGCGTGAATATGTCTGTAGCAGTGAGAATATACTGGCATTGCTTTGATGAGTGTGGGAAAATCTCACTAATCACATCTAGTCCCCATTATTGAAATGGTTCTTCCATTGCAATAGGATGCACCAAGGCGACTGACTTCTTTCCTCTATAGGCACACTTTTGACAGAATGGAAACTTGCAGGCATAGGCGTGAGCATATTTGAATAAAATGGGCCAACATAAATTGTTTTGCATAAATTTATGCGTTGTTGTGTCACCCACAGAGTGTTCCCTGGCTGGTCCATGGCGGAGATCACATAGTACTTTCTCTGAATCGTGTGCTTCCAAGCACCTAATCAATACTCCATTATGGTGCTTTATGGAGAGCACCCCATGCACCAACTGGTAATATAATTCTTTTAGTCTGAGTGCCATCTTCTTCTATGTGGATAAGTGTGAGGGAAAGGTTTCATACTCAAGATACTGGCACATGACAACATACCAATAGTTTGCGATAATAGTGGGGAAAGATCACTCAACATTATACATTTCAATTTCTTACTTCCATCTAGATGGATCTTCTTATTTTACATCCACCACTATTGCTACTAACCGACATAGAGAGTGGAACTTAATCGTGTGAACTAGTTTTAACTCTAAATCATACTCTTGTAGACCCATCATCAAATTTTCTCTCCTCTCACCCAACTCTTTTTGAACAAACAACAATCTGACTACTAGGTGTGGCAAAAAGATAATACAATAATTCTTCAATAGGTAGGGATGAAAGTGTTTCACCACCTTATAAGATGCATATGCTTTCTTATCAATGGCGGCTTAGTTAAGTTTAGGTCCTTGTAGACTAGCACTGATGGATGATAATAGCTGCTCATTGTTCTGATTATCCTTTTGTGTGAGCACAGTGGCCAGAGAAGTGTCAAAAGCGAAAGTGTAGAGAATAAAATATTTCCTAAATTATAGGTTGTATAAGGTTGGTTCTTCTACGATAGATTTACTTATACGGGAAAACATGTCTTTTTCCCTTTTATCCCACTTGTATAATGCATATTTCTTTACCATCTCCTGAATAGGTTTCATGATCTGAGCGTAATCAGAGATGAACTTGTTGAGAAAATTAATCTTCCCCAGGAAGGACTGCATAGCTTTCTTATTCATAGGGAAGGGAATTTGTGTGACAGGTTTAACCCTCTTTTGGTCTACTTCAGTCCCACTTTTCATGATGATGTGGCTCAAGATATTTACCTTAGAGAAAAAATACTCTTCTTGGGATTAAGGGATATCCCTTATTTCTGATGTCATTGTAAACATTTCTTCAAATGGTGTAAGTGGTCAGATCTCTTCTTGGAAAACACCATGAAATCATCTACAAACACCATTATTCTCTGTTCGATCAATCTGTAAAATGTGACATCCATCGCACATTGAAATGTTTCACCTGCGTTGACTAACCCAAATGACATTCTTCCAAATGCGAACATGCTCCACTTTGTGTGGAATGTAGTTTTTATTCTATCAAGCTCTAAGACTAGAACTTGGTTGTAGTCCGAATAACCATTGAGCAAGGAGAACATCTTCGACCCTGATATTTTCCATAGTATCTGTTCCATAGACGAAACGAGGTCCAATTCAAGTTTTAGAAATAAACATACAAGCAGATTTCCTTGGACATCTTCCTCATTGGGACCAGATTAGATACTTAGGTTGAATGTCATACTTTATATATGATATGAGCATCCAACATTTTTCTAAACTCCTTTTGAATCAAGGGCTCAAGCATTGGATGTAATTTTCATAACTTAGGTTGAAAAGGCTTGGCCCCTTCTTTGATCAGGATCACATGCTCTATTATTCATGTGTCATAAGTTTTGAGCTCTTCATATATCAACACAAAAACATCTTGGTACTACTTGAATAAGCGAATGAAGGCTTACTACTCTTGGGGTGTGAACAAGTACCGAGATTGATAAATTTCAGATCCTTTTATGTTCTAAGAATGATTTTCTCGTGCGACAACGTTGAACTGTGGGTTTTTGCATTAACTGACCCTCTGAAACGATTTTGCAAGTCATATATATTTTCCAACAATACCACACCCTTCAGCATGGGGTTTTATTTATTTTCACGAGCTGCATCCTACAACGCTCTTTCGTGCTCATATTCATTGATAGCTACATCCATGAATACATCAACTTTCACCATAAAGGATAGTATCTGTTGATCATCATTGAAAAATGCATAAGTTAGTGATGTTGTTAGGGACTGATGGTTTAAAAATAATTTCAATAGAAAAAATGTCCCTAAGTGGTGATAACCTAGTAGTAGCATTTTCTAATGCATCCATAGTTGTGTTACACATTCTTGGAATAGATGCAATATTGAAAGCTTAGAAATGAGAAATCAAATGCCATACATCATATTAATAACCTTTTAGCTATGGTGAAACACAATGAATAACATTGTGTACCTGGCATACAACGATTTTAGAATCACCTACAACTTTAAGGATCCTAATATTGAGGTCAATGGCCCTCGGTAAGCCCAAAATGAGTGCTTCATATTTTGCAGTGTTGTTTGTGCTCTTGAACTATAAGTGGCTCGAGATCAAGTATTTCCTCTATTGCAATTATACTGAAACACAACCAGCTCCAAATCCTTCCTACGTATCTGAACTGACAAAATGAAAAATCCAAACATCATATGCACAAGGAATATGCATTACATTAGTACTAATACTACTACTAATACTACTTACTGTACAAATGTCATTTTCACCAGTTGGACTAGGAAGGGGTTTCAATTATGTTGTGGGGAAAAATGCCTATGCAGGACAATCCTATCCACCTAAGGTGTGACAGTGCCTTATCAACAAACAGATACAGCTATTATGGTTTCTTCCTTTATGAAATGTGAAAGAGGGGAGATCGATAGACTTACCGTTGTCTTCCATTTGTCCCTCGATCTAGATCCTCTTCTCTTTGGGTGTTCACAGCTACTTGCCTCCTCGCTTGCTCAAGAGAACAACTACTTGATTTCCACGAGATCACAAGAGAACAGCTACCTGTGACAAGAGAACAGCTACTTGCGACAAGAGAAGAACACAACACAAAGGCAAATATTCATATTCATAAATGATTCAGGATTAGAAGTAAATCAAATACACTAATGCAATCATACAAAATACACCAGCATATAGGAAAGAACCAAGATAGCTTTATTGATTGATAACAAGGTTCAGGAAGAGATACAACCCAGAGGGCTCCAATCCAGCATCTCCTTCCCAGCAGAATGGAATTCCTTCTTCAGCTCCCTTCAAAGCATTAAGCACCCAATGTCTCCAGCCTCAAACCAACAGCAATTCTTTGCAATAATAAAATTCCAGCCTCTAGATCCCATGGAGGAGAGATCTATATATAGATGTTTGGAGAGAGGATGAGTCAGCTTGAGATCTGACTAGTGTCCTCTCCCTCTATCAGTTCTTGAGTCCACTTGGAGGTTCTTGCTTCCACTTGGAGATTTGGAACCTCTTACTCATCACCAGTCAAATTCCCTGAGGCAAGTGTCATTTTGGAAGCTTCCTGGGCTCTGACACCTTGAGGAATGAGTCTGCCACATGTCCAAACTCGCTCAGCACAGGTAGCTAGTGTTGGAGTTGACATTCAATGCAGGTAGCCAGTGTAGCAGTTGACATTCAATGCAGATGCTCAGTGGAGCAGTTGACATGATCCTGAATTGACTTGTTTTTGAGTGGTTTCAGGTGGAGAACTTCTGTGAATTGCTGTGGTTGGTTTGCCTTGTTCCTCTAGGGGTAGGAACAACATGTTTAGGGACTTTGGATCCCTTAGATTATGGACATTTCATGCTCCATGCTGTAAGGCACAAAAATGTCTATAACAGTTGCCCCCTAAAGTATGAGGTCGTTTATCGGGTGAAATGCTTTATCCAAGAGGGTCCGAAGTTCATCCATTTGCCGGGAGGAGACCTGTAATAAGATACAATACAATACATTATGATTCATACTGCTTTCATGATCTAGCTGAGGTGGGCATTCCCATGCTCAGCTTTATAAATTCATTTTTGTACATAGAACAGACGATCGTCTGATGGTAGACTGATAATTTTGGCGAAACTATCATCCTTTGAGTAGGATGATCATCTGCTGCAATGATGTACATGTCAAATGTCTTTATTTTTCCTGAATATATATCGCAGCCCGGATGGATGAAACTAGATCCGGGGTCTTCAAACTTGTTCGATCTTCACTCTAAGTACAAGTCGATCCATGTGAGAATTGCGCTGAAGTCGAACATGGAAAGACATCGCTTGATTACCGGTCAATGATGTAAACCGTTAACAAGCGTGAGAGGAATCACCGATAATGATAATGACCCTCAAGGTACTGCAGTACAATTCACGTGGTGTGAATAAAGGACTTGGCGTCGAACACCACGCAAAATCTTCTGGTCGAAGGTCATTGATGTATACCTGTCGCTGGAAGTGAGAAACTTGCCATTGAGGCATGCAAGCTTCAAAGTACTGAAGGGGTTGTTCCTAGATCAACTTCTTGGATAATGAGCTGATGTCAACAAGAAGCGGTCTATCAAAGGAGGGCCTTAATGAATCCCACATCAGTGACACGGAACGGAGCTAATGATTTTAATGGAGGTGAAAACGATCTGTGACATATGATTCAGGGTGGCGGTCATGAATGGATGAAGGATAATGTATGGCAGTGGATGGGACCCGGTTGACTCTTTCTGAACGACTTCTCTTGAACATATGGCGACACTGATGCGATGGATCGGTAGCATTACCCAAAATATGGATGGTATGGCGAGACCATGGTGATGTGACCGGTGAATGAGACAACCCAACCCGATTGTGGTACGGAGGAAAAGTGTCATGTTCAAGAGCGACCTGCTACCATCAAAGTTTTCTCGATTTTCTCCCAATTTTTCCCCAGTCATTGCTGACCAGTACCTCTTTATTTTTGTCAAGCTTGAGCAGGATAACATATGCTTGTTCTATAACCTGCCCTTCGGGCAAGCCCATCACTATGTTTTAACGAGCCTAGCGATAGTGAAACTCGTTCTCGTCTAAAGACAAGTTTGTCGCTATTTAATAATTTTAACGAGTCTAACGACAAGGATAACTCGGTCCTTTTCATTTTTAGAGAGTCTGAAAAGGTACATAAAGTTAACTCCAAAATTCCTTTTTCGTCATCTAATCCCTTAAGTCCGAAAAAGTATAAAACAATAAAGAAGGGATGAGTTTTCGATAGTTTTAACGAGCCGAACAAAACAAGCGCTCGATCTTTTTGTGCAATAATCCCTCAGGTCCAAAAAGATTAAAATCTAGAGGAGGGATAGCTCTTCCGGTCGCTTTAACGAGCTGGAAGGCCAAAACTCGGCAATCTTTTCATATTTTACGAGTCAATTGAAAAGAGCTTAAAGAAGACTCGTCTTTTGAGGAACGAGTGATAAACAGGGTTAGCAGCAGATTCCAGGTACAGGTTGGAATTTTCCAATCACGACAGTGTCATAAGGATGGCTAGGTGAAATCACTCTTCGCAGCTGTTCCTCAAAATGGGTAAAAAATCATATGGAGGTGAACGATCGGCCAAATGAAAAGTGGAGGTGGCAGGTGCAAACATGACCAAGGCTTTTATGGCTGATAAATTTACAATCACAGTGGTTATTTACCGGTTCATTTTTTCTGGATGAGCTTGAACTCTAGGGGAAAGCTTGCTCACAATCGCTTTTCTATTTTTTAACGAGCATAAATTCCGCGTTAAAACTGCTCGAATCTTATGTTTATTTTTTAACGAGCATGAACTATGTGCTAAAACTGCTCGGATCTTGCGTTTATTTTTTAACGAGCATGAAATTTATGCTAAAACTGCTCGATTTACCCAGTCATATGATAAGAGTGTCTCATCAAGATTTTATTTTTTATGGAGCTTCATCTCACTAAGCTTTGCTCCGGATCCTTTCTTTATGCAAGTTTGGAAATGAATAATCCTACGAGTTTAAAGGGTTAGAGGTCCTAAAAATCTAAAAAATAAATAACCACCCCTTGCTTGCACTCCGAAAGGTTTGCATGCCCCCAGGTATAAAGTACGACTTCAAGGTTACCCCTCAATTTGCAGATAAAACATTTGTTTTACCGGGAGAGGCCTACCTCTTTCAGGTTACCCAAAGATTGTCTCGTTAATCTTTCAAACAAAACACTTCCTCGGCAATGTCTACCGAAATAAACAAAGGTGAGTGACGACCCCCGTCCTCTCACATAACTTTGACAAGAGAATCTTATTCCAGAACAACCCCTCTTCCAACCACGGACGGGGTACGGACTAGTCATATTCTCCCGCGGAAACCTACCCTATACCCAAAGTTTTCCTGCCGAAGCAGGCCAGGACGCATGCCCCCTGGGTTCCAGTCATATCCTCCCGGATTACTCGCGCTCATCAGGAGGACGGACCGTGGGTTGAGACACTTCTTGCATGAATAGACCATTTAGGGATGGTACATGACTATTTGCGATGCGTGATCCGGGGAATGAAAGTTGGTCTACGAGCTTGACCATTCTTCCTTCATGCGGAAAACACATTACTCTAAAGAGTGAGGAGACTATAGCTCCCATGCAATATATATAGTCTCGTCCAAGGAGTAGGTTATAATCCAAGGGTCCTTGAACGACCATCATGTTCATTTGAACGGTCTTCCCTTTCAATGTTATAGGCACATTGGGGAGGATCCCTAAAGGTCGACTGGTTCCTTTATCAAAGCCCGATAGACTTCTCATCTCAGGCAAAAGCTCTGGTGAACCAAGCGCTTTCCAAGCAATAGAGGAAAGGATACTCACAGATGCCCCCTCATCAATGATAGTGCCAGCCATTACCATTCTGTATATTTGACAAATAATTCTGAATGGTATACTGGCTGGCAACCGGGGTCTGCCTAGTTGGTTCCAATCAAAGGACACAACCAGGTTGCTTGGTGGTGGGACCGAATAAACGGCCGGATATCACTCTGACGAACTTCCTTCCTGCGATAAAGGAATGGTGGCATTGCCCCCTTGATCATCAGAGTCAGTGCTGATGAAGAGAATTTGGACGGTGTCGTCTTTATTCTCCTTTGTGATGGTGTCATTCGAAGACGGAGCCTCTGAAGGCAAAACCGGGTCAACTGCCGTATCAACCTTTTGACTTTCGTCAGGCATGGATCCAGACGGTTCATCTTCAATGATAGGTGCTTCGGCTGACCACTTGGGCGGGTCAGCCGGGTTCTCAACTAGTGAGGGACTTGGCAGGAGTCTTTGATATCCAGGAGGGAGATGCGCTTGTAAAATCGGGCGATATTCCAGAACTCTTTTTGCCTCGTCTAAGAAGGGACAACGGTGGATGGCGTGATCGCCTTCACACAATCTGCAGGGAAATTTAGCTCTCCCGCTCTGTCCTGGGGCTTCACTCCCACTAGTTGAAGGTGAGCAGTCGACATGGCTATCAGAGGTCGATGCTACCGAATTGTGCAAACGGGGGGACCAGTCTCTTAGTATCCGGGGGATACAGGGACAATCTCTATAGAAGTGGTCTCCCTTGCATATGACGCATGGCGATTTAGGCCTTACAAGTGCTGTGTGTGGATTTTTGTTAGATGACACTTGTTTGCCCCCAGTCGCCTTAGGCTCCTTCTTCTTCTTTTCTTTCTTCTTCTTCTCCTTCTTCTCCTTAGGAACCTGGTTTTTTGTTCGACCAGTTCCATCAAGCGAAGAGAAAGGAGGGGAGGAAGATGAAGTGGAAGGTTGGGAGGAAACTCTTGTCTGATCTAACTGTTGACTCGACTGTTCAGGAATGGTGGTATTCTGAACGACATTGGTTGAAAAGAGCCAGACTGGTAGGCCAATTGTCAGTCCTGGAAGCGACAACATGGCCATGTGGGGCGCACCAACATCTCCCCAAGAGGAGAAGGGACTAGGATTTCCACCAAGAGGAATTCCTTGGTTGGTGTGCTCCATCTTTTCAACCTAAAGATCAACGCAGGATTAAAGGGTGATTGTTCCATTTAAAATAAATTTTTAACGATGCTTTAGACACAACTTGCTTTTTCACTTTTAAAGAGTCGAGAAAAAGCTAAAGATGACTCTAGTCTCCTTCGATGTTTTAACGAGCCCGAAGTGACAAATGCTCGGATGGACTTTTTCTGTTATAGAGTCTGAAAAAGGCCAAAAGAAACTACTCTGGAGTTCTAGGCAGAGGGTGTGCCAAACTTTTCGCAAAACCACAGAATACTTTTTAGGGTACGGGCGGTCGATCTTCGTGAATGCTGTGTTCACTGCATTGCGATCAGTAGGGCGGCCGACACGGCTTCCTAAGAATAAAGGATATATGCCTTAGGGGTCTCCCAATATATACGCGACGGTACGTGGGAGCACAATCCGTACTAGTGCTATCGTCCCTCAGGAGGAATCACCCACCTTCCACGAGATCGAGAGTCACTAGGCTTAACGACGCCGGAACACGTCTCTAGCCTAGACCTCTATGTTGTGCGTTATGTTACAAAGCGTTGTTAGGTTCATTCAGTTTATTTTAGGTTGATCTTTTTAAAGTTTTCCTTTCAAGGTTCACCACGAGATGTATGATACAAATTCCTAAATGCAGTCTAAGATGATAAGCAAGCTTTATTATCTTTTCAACTTTGAAAATCCTAGCTACTAAGGGAAAAGAAAAACACTATCTTTTCTCAAAGAGCAATCAGCACACTCTAATGCACTTTCCCTAAATCCAACATGCAAACTATCAAATGCAAAATGCACAATGCAGGTGTTTGTTTTCCACTTTCTTAGTATTAATGCCTACAAAGAAAGCTTTTTGTACAACTTTGAATTTGCTTTTAAAATGATCAATACAAACAAGTTCACTTTTTTGAAATCAGAGAAGATACAAGAGATTACAACACTTAACGATTTTTGAAATAAAGACTTGTTTTGACACTTCAAAAGAGACAAATTCAAACCAATAAGCAAAAGTAAATCTATAATCAATCTGCAAACAGCCAATGAACTCTCTTCTAAGATCACAATCAATCAGATCTGAATCAAAGGCTACAGGATGACTACTTTACTCATGCAAAGGAAAACTGTAAATGACGCCACAAACACATAAAAACGTTCACAGTCTTTTTGTACAAAAAGAGGCGGAATCTAAGCAAAGAAAAGGAGTTATCTGACTGGTACCTATGCTGGTTAAAGGCTGCAAAAAACAGAGATCAAAACAGGGCAACAGACAGCAGAGAACCCCAGCTGCACAAGGCTAAACTGGTTCAGCGCAAGTCCAACACTGTGGAGTTGACATTCAGCGCAGGTAGCCTTCACGGGACCTGCGTTGAAATGCAGACTGCCTTCATAGTGTCTGCGCTGAAGGAGAAACTCTCGTTTCCCTTGGGTTCTGGGTCATAAAATGCTCAAAAATCAACTGTTTCAGGCCAAATCAGAAACACAAGCAAGGTATAAACAGAGGGATGCTTTGAGAGGGTACTAAAGACTATCACAAGGATCATCAAATCATTTGTGGATCCATTGTTTAGATCATAGACAAGTCCAACAACTGGATCAAAGCAGCAACTTTCTACTTTGCATCCGGGAAAGATGCAGTTCGATAGTTGCTATCAAGTCTATGAAGTAAACAAATAACAGAAACACAAATGAAATGGATAAACAAATGATCCCCAGCGGAGTCGCCAATTTGTTGTGGGGAAAAATGCCTATGCAGGATGATCCTATCCACCTAAGGTGTGACAGTGCCTTAGCAACAAACAGATACAGCTATTATGGTTTCTTCCTTTATGAAATGTGAAAGAGGGGAGATCGATAGACTTACCGTTGTCTTCCGTTTGTCCCTTGATCTAGATCCTCTTCTCTTTGGGTGTTCACAGCTACTTGCCTCCTCGCTTGCTCAAGAGAACAGCTACTTGATTTCCACGAGATCACAAGAGAACAGCTACCTGTGACAAGAGAACAACTACTTGCGACAAGAGAAGAACACAACACAAAGGCAAATATTCATATTCATAAATGATTTAGGATTAGAAGTAAATCAAATACACTAATGCAATCATACAAAATACACCAGCATATAGGAAAGAACCAAGATAGCTTTATTGATTGATAACAAGGTTCTGGAAGAGATACAACCCAGAGGGCTCCAATCCAGCATCTCCTTCCCAGCAGAATGGAATTCCTTCTTCAGCTCCCTTCAAAGCATTAAGCACCCAATGTCTCCAGCCTCAAACCAACAACAATTCTTTGCAATAATAAAATTCCAGCCTCTAGATCCCATGGAGGAGAGATCTATATATAGATGTTTGGAGAGAGGATGAGTCAGCTTGAGATCTGACTAGTGTCTTCTCCCTCTATCAGTTCTTGAGTCCACTTGGAGGTTCTTGCTTCCACTTGGAGATTTGGAACCTCTTACTCATCACCAGTCGAATTCCCTGAGGCAAGTGTCATTTTGGAAGCTTCCTGGGCTCTGACACCTTGAGGAATGAGTCTGCCACATGTCCAAACTCGCTCAGTGTAGGTAGCTAGTGTTGGAGTTGACATTCAACGCAGGTAGCCAGTGTAGCAGTTGACATTCAGCGCAGATGCTTAGTGGAGCAGTTGACATGATCCTGAATTGACTTGTTTTTGAGTGGTTTCAGGTGGAGAACTTCTGTGAATTGCTGTGGTTGGTTTGCCTTGTTCCTCTAGGGGTAGGAACAACATGTTTAGGGACTTTGGATCCCTTAGATTATGGACATTTCATGCTCCATGCTGTAAGGCACAAAAATGTCTATAACAAATTATGTGTCAGGTGGGATTGGGGAAGTTTCAGTAAGATAGAACCCCAGATCAATTTCTAAAAAGAACTTTCCAAAGATAGGATTTGTGAAATAAGCTGGTTCATTTTTTCCCTCAAAGGGTGTGACAATATGCTTCATGTAAAGATTTGAGTTTACCTAAATTTGGTGATTTCTACCCTTATACGAAAGCCAGAAATGTGACCAGTCCATAACAAAATACCATTGTGTTTTTCTGGACCAATATTTGCCCAATAGAACACCGTACACTTCTAGATTGTCAACAATTACTATATTTATACACTGGTGAACTCATTGTTCAAATGATAAGCGAATAATCACATTTATGAGTTCACCTATATCATGGACAAGGGTCTTGGCTAGTAGAATGATGTATGCATCTGTCTTATCCCATTTTGCATTAATTTTCTTAGCTACAGACAGGGGCATTACATTTATAGATTCACTAGAATCAACCAAGCAATTGTGTACATTATAATTGAAAATTTCGAAGATTAAAAAAAATGGAGGGTAGAGTGTATTTTCACATAATGTGAAAGAATTAAGCATAGATTCTAGGGGACCAGAGAACTTGCTAGACCCCTTCTGTGAAGAAGCAATTTTACTTGAGGTAGGATATTCAAGAGCATGGACAAGAAGTTCTCGCTCACTCGTGATCCTTGTAAGTTCAAAGAGCAAAATGTTTGTACGTGCTTTCTTCATGTCTTTGATGATGTTATAATCAAGTGTAAGAGATACTACTGAAGTGTTTGGAGGAAGCACTTTATATGCTAATTCTAGAATGATGGGCTTACTTTTTCTATATGCAAAAGTTGTAGCCATATTTCAAGACTTTCTCTGAGTTTTCTAGGATGAGTTGACAGGCGATGTGATCTTACATAGAAAATTATCTTTCAATTTATTCTTTTTCAATTCTTGTCTAGAGACTAGACCTTGGCTTCCAAATTTGTATTGAATGTTATACTTTTGGGTCGGGTCCTCATTTAGCGGTTTTTCTTCAACACTTTTCTTCTCAGTTGCATAAACACAACTAATTGTATTTACTGTGTGTCAAACACTTGAAACTTCTTTAGTTGTATCAATTTCTTCCTTTTCTTCTGCTAGCTCAGTATTATCATCAGAAAGTACTATATCAATGATATGCACAACAAGATCCTTCATGTTGGATCTAATACTTTTGTGATCCACAATGTAGATATAAGTCTTTTGGATTAATCACATCATTAGGATTTGGTCGACGTTTCGAACTAACTAATGTTGTGGTTCCATTGTGGGAATTTTTTTCTGAATGATATTCTTGATGAAATGAGGAATATTGGTTGATGCCCATACTCTCAACATTCAACACAATGTTAGATCTCTACATAGAATTGGATGATTGGTTGTTGTTACTGTTGGAGTTGGAAAACCTTCTCAAAAATATGAATTTAGGAAGCTTTCTTCTCATGATGGTTTCGCTTGACCTTTGTTTTAACTCTGCCAACTCATTGGATAAAGACTTGATGGTGCAGGTCCAGCTCTCAAGATTCATATCTTCTTTGTCCTTGGCCTTGCTTATGAAGGCATGAAACCTTTTGTCCATGTCTTTGGAGTCCTTTGATGATTCATCATCAACGATGACTCTGATTGCATGCAAGTCGTTTTCAACTATGATTGCTTCTTCATATTTTTCCCCAAGAGTTTCTATGGCAGTTCTCTTCACGAACCGTGTGATGCTTGTAGGTAAGACATAAGTATAATAATTGATAATGATGGAGTCATGATATTTTGTATCCTTAGGAAATATGTTCAATATATGATTAAACCTCTGATTGAAATATTTCAATTTCTATTTATGCTTCGCCTTAATACTGCCCAACTCTCTTAATAACATCGCAAGGTTTTTTTCATTGACAAAATTTTCAAGAAACAACTTCTTAAACCCCTTCCAATTCTAGATTGAGTTCAAATGAAGGTTGTGATACCATATAGCTACTCTACCATCCAAGGTATGTTAACACCCAGGTTGTTCCCTATGACTCCCAAGGGAATACGGCTGGGGTAACCACTAACCAATCTTTTAATCACTGTTTCTAGCCAAACTGTGATCAGAGAGGGCTCTCTCTTTATGATTTGTATCTGTAATGATAATGTTTTAGGCTAGGTATTGAGCACAGGTTTTGTTTATATTTTGGTTGGAGAATTTCTTTCAGATCTCTTGTGATGTAATATTCAGAGAGTCAAGTATCATTGGGCAATGGAGTCTGTGGCTGTAGGTGTCTAGAAACTTTGAGATGAACCGGTGAAACTTGCAGGGCCATTTGGATGCTTCATAGAACAAATTTTGATTAATAACAGGAAACAGGTAAGACAAACAATGAAAGCGTTCAAGAATTTTCACTCATTTTTAAATGTTTCCACCAAACTGGTTATGAGAAAAGACAGATGTCACAGGGGCAAACTTGAATCCCTGGGACTGTCTATCACAGCGAAAGATATAGTTTCAAAGTGCAGCAACTAAGAATTACACTTCTGTTACTGTATCTGAGGAAAACATGGATAATAGCTCAGTTTGAGTTCAGGGTAATCATGGATTAAGTCCTGGAACCATTCTTCTACTTTGCTATTAAGTGTAAAACATCTGAACAATAAAAGAGAACAAAAGACTCGAAAACATGTAATACAGAGATTTGAGAAAACTTATTGTTTTATGAAAACAGTCTGGAATCCTGCAACATTCACCATTCACCACAACGTATCAAAGTACACCAAGCTTTGGAAATTCCATTCTCCCTTTGTATTATTTCTCTGAGAATCTTACAGCAAGCGAGAGCTCTTCAAAGGAAAATTACAACAACCCCTGCTCTATCATGCGCAGGGGTTTATATAGAAATAAGTATACAAAATATCTCAGGCATTGAGTCATCTGAGAGAGAGAAAATATCTTCAGTAGTGTTCAGAAAGTAGGCAGGGAGTTATTACAACGTTAAATGCAGAGTAAATGCCCTTTATGTCTGTCAGATGATTGTTTTGACTTTAGGGAGTCACTGAGTCGGTTACATTACTATGTATCGATCCTGTAGGTACGCATTTACTTTTGCCTGCGCAATGAATTTCTCGGCTTTGCCAGCTGCGATTGTCTTTCCTGCTTTGTTGGCTGCTCCATCTGCTGAGTTGGCTCAGCTTTGACTTTATGATGCCTGCTGATTTTGCTGACTGTTCTTTCCATCAAAATTTATAGAAAAAAACAGAAATTGATGCATGGCTTAATGTTTACAAAATTCTCTGGATGGCATCTGTCCACCATTCCTGTGTAGGGAGCTGATGCTTGAGGATGGCCTGCATTGTCTCTTCAGCTTCTGTATACTTGAAAAAGTTGGGAGCTACATCAAATAGATGATTCATTTCATTCATTATAAAAAGTAGATTTTCTATCTTACCATAGAAAATCTGTCCTGTGATAGGCCCTGTATCCTCTGAGGTGCTGGCCTTCTCATTTACCTGTGATGAGGCAAAAACATTCACTCTCTTGGCATATTCTTCATGGGTGAATAATCTCCCTCCATTGTTCAGCAAGCTAGGGAGTCCTTTACTTTCCAATACCCGAAACCTCTCAAAGAACCTGTTTACCTCAGTTTGCATATCCTGGGTTCTTCTGTCTAAGGTTTGCATCAGACTTCTAAAAGTAAGAACCCTCTTGATCATTTGGATAGTATCAGTTCTATTTGCGATTCCCATGATGGTCAACTGAGAACTGGTCTTATGATTGAGCACATTGATCATTTTTGTTGCAATTTCAGGCATGTTCCCCAACAAGGCCCTTGATGTTCTGATTTCCCTATGTGCTTTTGGAATGAGCTCCAGTTGCTCATGGATTGTCTCAATGTATGGCCACTGGTTATTGATGGACTTACCAATATTGGACCATATCATTGCTCTGATTTCGGCTATGATTTTATCTAGCTTTAGCTCTTTCTCAAGCTCCTTGATTTTGTCTTTAAGAGCTTTGATTTCTTTGGCCTTCTCTCCTACTTCTCTTTTTGTTTTGTCATGCCTTTCATTCACCTTGGCCAGCTGCTCCTTAGTTTCATTCAGCTGCATCATTTGTGCTTCTAAAGCTTGTATTTCGCTTTTTAGCTTTTGCATGTCTAAGCTCTGATCTGTGCTGGTGGGTGCTGCTGAAGTAGATGTGGCTGGTTGTTCAACCTGCTGAGGTGGAGGTGCAGTAGTAGGAGCAGTCTCCTCAAGATTAATGACCTGTGGAGGGGGCTGAGATGTTTTCCCCTCTTGCGCTTGTGTTGATGATGCTTTCAGAGGTGCTTGTGTGGCCTCATATTGCCCCAATTTTTCTTGTGCCTTCAGAAGTTCTTTATAAACAAAAATCAACAGAGCAGTGGAATCCTGCTCATACCTTTGTTTTGCCACTTCATCGGTCTGTGGATGGATAGTGGCTGGAAGTTTAACCTTCTTCCTTAGTGCAGCCATATCAGCATCTCTGATTTTTAAGATCTCTTGTATCCGTTTAATATCATTGGGATTGTGCCCAATCTCTATGATGATTTCTTCCAGGGTTTTGATCCTGTTGTCTTTGGCCTGAGAAGAGGCTCTCTCTAGCTCCAGCTGGGAAGCCGTAGCATTCAGACTGCTTGTTAACTTGTAGTTGTCCAAGGTCTTATCGGCCAATGAAGCATACACCATTTCCCCTGTTTGTTTATGCAACTCAATTTTGTCCATGGGGTGTATGTCTTCGGCAAGGACCTCTAAATTGGTCCTGAGATAATCAGCAGAAGACTGTGGCTTGAGTGCCGTAGGCATAAAATGACTCAATGTCAGTTTGCCTTCACCTACATCAAAAGCAGACATGAGTCTCTGCTGATTGGAAGGAGCCATGTTAAGTAGGTGATTGTATAATTGAACTTTGATTGGGTCACTCCTACTCTTAATGTCTATGAACTGCTGCTTTATGCTCACTCTTTCCTCTTTCTGCTGGCTGGAGGAGGTGACTTCCCCTCCCATTGTCCTGTCTAGTTCCTGCTGGGAGGAACTTGCTGAAATTTCTTGACTTGGTGGGCCCATGCCCAATGCTTCTCGGATGGCTATATCCTCTTCTGGAAAATCGTTGAGTCTTTGCCTTTTCTCTCCTTGATTGATAGAGGATGTCAAGGGAGTTTCTCTTTCCCTTTTCCTAAAGAGAAATGTGTCCTCCTTTTGAGGGGTTTGGAGGACCGAGGCATCAAATGTAGAGTCTTGCCTTGTAGGCATGACTTGTTCAGTGGTCTGAGGAGTATCCACTGTTTCCTTTTGTTGGGCAGGCGGCTCCTGCCCTTGTTTTTCTTGCTGCTGTTCCTCTTGCTGTCCTATGTCTTCCTGCTGCCCTTGCTGTAGTCCCTCTACTTGTTCTTGTGTTTGCTGACTTTGATTTTGCTGCTGTTCCTGCTGTTGCTCTTGCTCTGCCTCCATTTCCTTTTCCTTTCCTTTTTCTGATACTTTTCCAGCAACTTTTGTAGTTTGCTGTGGAGTAGTTGAAGAGGAGGCTGCTGCTCCAATTTGTGTGCTTGGCAGTGAGGGGACCTGTGCATAAAACTCAAGGTCAGCCATCTTCTTTTGATTGTTCAGAGCTCTTTGATCAAGCTCTTTTTGAGTTATATCTTCTTCTAGAGTTCCCCTTTTCCACTTGCTTTGATTGGCATATTTTTCAATTTGGGGGAGGCTATGATGACCGTAAGCAGACAGTTTATATTTGAGTCTCCTCATTGTGATGAAGTTGTTGGGGTCATAGGGTTTCCATATAAAACTGTACTTCAAACCAAGTCCCACCAGTATTCTATCTGCCTCCTTCCACCCTTCATCCCTTTCATTGTAGACTAAATGGCCAAGTTGGCTCTTGATTTTCAGCTGTGCTTTCTTGCCTCTGCCTGAGAAGTGGAACATATCCACATAGCCAAACTGCCTGAAGTATTCTAAGGCAAATAGCCTCATGGGCACAAATTTGGGTAGTCTAAATGGGGGTAACTCACACCCATATATTCTGATGACGGTGTGGTGTTGGTAAAGATACCAGTCCCCAATACTGTATACTTTTGACAAATGTAGGCACCTTTTCATGTCCTCTGTCAGTCTAGGAGGAGGTGAACCAATCAGTAGAGTCAAGGCTGGATGGATGAAGAGATCAATAAACTCATAGTAGGTATATGGAGAGTAGCATGATACGTGGAAAACAGATGTCCAATATACTACTGATCTCAGATTGCCCTGTGCATCTACTCTCTTCTTTGGGAAGGAGAATTTATCATGCTGGAAGTATATGAGCAGATGATATAGGTAGGAGGTGTACCTAAACACTCTTTCTCTTGGCAAATTCATCAACTGTTCATGCATTTTGTCTGATATGTATGTTGCATAATCATAGTGGATTGGTTTCCTTCCTGGGGAGAACATAAGCATCATTTGTATAACTGTTTCATCAATATGTTCTATTGAATCATATCCCAGGATGGGACTGATCATGTCAACCAGGTCTTGGCCCAATTGATTGAGGTAAACGCAGTTGATGGGAGGAATCTGCAAAGTGTCAGCCTTGATGAAGAGCTGGTTGACCTTAGTGATTTGGGCCTCTGTGGTTCTGGCTCCCTGTACTATTAAATCAGCTAGTGACAGAGGGACCAACTTATGCTCTGTTTGGAATTGCAACATCTCCCTGATGGCTTCAGGGGTAATGAGGAACAGGATTGAACCTTCAGCATCTAGCACTGCTCTCTGGGATGCATCATAGTGTTCAGCAACTATGTGCACAAGCTCAGGGAATTGATTAACCTGAGGAAGTTTGAATATTGGGAGGAATGACTCCCAAATTCCCAGGATGTCTGTCCCCCTCTCATGTTTGATCTTTATCTCGTTTAATATTTGCAGATGGAACCTGCTTCTGCTCATCATTTCCTCTTCTATCTTGTAGTCCAGGTCTGCCAATGCTCTGGTGTCAAATGTTCTATTAGGAACATTCAGGGGAGCCACATTGAGGGCTATGGGGGCTACAGGGGGGTCCATGATTTTCCTTTGCAAATTTTACTCTTACTCAGGGGCTGTGTTACTATGCAAAGTAACAACAACAAAGCCTCTTTGTAGAGGGATGGAAATGCAAGTGGGAGGTAAATGCAGGGTGTGCAGCAGTTGAAATGCTGCTTTATGGTAATTAAGAGCGAAGCTTAGCCCTTTTTTTTTGGCACCTTTCAATGTTAAAAATTGGTTTCAAATGCGCCTGCCACGATTGCGCAGACAGGGCCTGGTTTCTTAGCAGAATGCCACTGGGAAAAGGCTCGGCTGGTGTTTTTCGAAGTGATAATTGGAACTTCAAGGCTTTGCTTAGGAATTCAGTGGTGAATTTCTGATTTTCGGCTTTCTTTAAGCTTTCTAAGGCGTTAAATAGATAATTGCAGGCGCACAGAGGATGAATGATGAGGAATACCTGGTAAAACAACGCGCAGAGGTCGTGACCGCAGGTTGAACTGGTGCGCTGGAGGTCTTCTGGTCAGTTTAGCAGGTTGGTAGACAATTTGGACGTTGTTTTGCATGCAGAGCAGAATAACGATGAACACACAAAATGACCAAAAAACGCGAAATTTTGGGTGAAATAGACCTTTTTACGCTTTTGGCGCGAATATGTGCTGACGTCAGCATGACGTCATTGGGTGGGGTCAAGGTCGGATGACGTCATACTGACGTCATCGGGTGACGTGGCGCTGTCTGGTTGGTACACGGTGGCGGTGACATGGCAGGACAGGTGGACCAATGGCAGGGACAGGGAGGTCGACGGGGCAGCGTACCTGGGTGACGGGGCGCTGACGCGTTGCTGATGCGGTGATGACGTGGGTGGGCGGGATATGGAAATCCGGAAACCAGCAGTGGTTTCATATCGCACCGCCTCCTGTACGGGCCGGTATCGGTCAGTAGTACCTCCGACGTATGGTGGTGAGGACACGTCGCAGTGGAATGACGTCCTCCAGATACAGACGTCGGGAGATATCTATCGGTCATCGGATGGGCTCCGACGTCACGATGATCGTTAGATCTACGGATTTTGATCGGACGGCGGACGTGAGGCAGATGTGACGGGAGGTTAGTACAGGTATCGGTCAGACGTCGGAAGGGGTCCAACGCGATCAGGGCCGTCGGATCTGTAGGCCTTTGATCTAATGGTCGTCGGGGAGGTGACATGTGTGGAATATACGGATGAGGGCGGAGGCAAATAAACCTGCTTTTGAGCGCTTTTCTAATGTATTTTGATAAAAACAATTATATGCGCCAACCTTGGCTAACAGGCGGAAAGTGGGTTTTATGCTCTTTTGGCTCTTTGAAGCGGGTAAGGTGGGGTTTAGGGCCTTTTTTTTTTTTTAAGGTTTTATGTGCAAAAGGGGGTAGAGATAGAGGAACTGGCTTATGAGGAAAAGGGGTATTTGGCATAGGTTTATCAACATGACCTGATGTCATTTGATCCCTGACTTGTAACTTTATTGGCTATAATGCCAAGGGGGTGGGTATTTATAAGAGTTTGGGATTTATACACCTTGGTGTTAGTAATATTAGGGGAAGAGGCGATATGAGGATTTATACAATAGAATTAGTGTTAATATGAATGAAGGGAGCAAATGAAGGGGATCTCACTGAGTTTATATGAAAGTGATTTAGTTTTGAGAGTAGATCAAAATGAAAAGATTTTAGACAAGAAATGTGGCTTTTGAATGAACCAGAACCACCTAAAAACCATGATCTTTCTCCATAAATCTCAGCTAAAAAGAGAGGGAATGTTAGTGATGAAATGAAGGGGGAGAGGGAGGTTAGTCATGCTCCTGCCGTAGTCTTTTACTTTGCTGCCCATCATCACCATTCTTGCAATGATAGGACTCACTTTCTGCAACCCCAACTACCTACCCAGCTGCTTACCTAGCATTTTTTGTTTCTCCTTGGAGGGTGCACTTGGACTTGCAAACCCTTACTTGCCTTTTCTTTTCTTTGGCTTTTTCTTTATTCTTTTCTCTATCTATTTCTACCCTTATCTCTTCCAAGGTCCCAGATTAAACTGTTGGGATCCTTTTCTTCTCTACCTAAACTAGTTGTCTGCCAAGATTAGGCTGTTTGGACAGACTTCTTTCTCTATTCTATAACACAAAATTGAAATATGGCATGATCCAGGTTAAACTGTTGGATCATCCATCAAAATTTGTAATAGGGTCATCAACGTTTGAAACACTTTACACACCTCCTTGCTCTTTAGGAAATATGGGATCTTTGTGAACTCAAAGCAGAGCATATTTGGACTTTCTCTTGCCAATCATGAAATATGAAACCTATTAGTATAGGTATCCAACAGTGGCTCCACATGGGGATGGTTTTTCTTTTGAAAGACCAAGAACAGCAGGTCAGATTGCCTTGCTCCTTAGCTGCCCATACCAATCTTTGAAACTAGCTGCCTCAATGTGTCAAAATGGTGTGCTTCTTTCTTGGAAGGCCTCTGATTCTATCAGCCTCTTGCTGCTTGGTGAATTACTTGGGAAAACTGCTCTTTACAAACTAAAACAGAAGATAATATGTACATCTGTATATATACAATGAATCCTTAGGTTCCACTCATGGGGAATAGTCAAAGTAGTGCTTCAGCATCCTGCCATTGACAGGGCCTTCATCCAAATCAGTTTCAGTCAAACTTTTGAGGAAGTAGGTGTTATTACCTTGCACTGCTTGGACAGCAAATGGTCCTTTCCATAAAGAGTCAAACTTTCCATGTTTCCCTTTCTCTTCTCTTCTTGCATCCCACTTTAAAACTTTGTCGCCTACATTGAAATCTTCTGCTTTGGTTCTTCTATCAAAGGCCTTTTTCAGTTTCTCTTGTAGTATCTGCACTCTGCTGAAAACTTGTTCTCTGGTCTGTTGTAAACAAATTATCTGGTTAATCCTTCTTTGCATGTCATTTGGCTCTGCTTGGCTTTCTTGTAGAAGTTTCATAACCGGCACTCCTAGTGATGAAGGAAATCTGGCCTCTAATCCATAGACTAACTCATATGGGCTGGTCCCAATTGATCTTTTAGTTGTTAGTCTGTCTGCCCATAAGGCATTTACTAGTTTCTTATGCCAGTTCTTTTTGTTCTCTTCCAGCACTTTCTTTATGATATTTATCAAACTTTTGTTTGATGATTCAGCAAGGCCATTTCCTTGAGGATAGTAAGCTGTAGAATGGCCCAAAGTAATGTGAAATTTATGGCAGAAGTTCACCATCTTCTTGGATCTGAAGGCAGCAGCATTGTCTGTTATTATCTTGTCTGGGCAGCCAAATCTAGCCAGTATATTGTTTTCCAAAAATTGAATGATTACTGAATCATTTGCTTGTCTGCATGGGGCAGCTTCAATCCACTTGGTGAAGTAGTCTGTTGCTGTTAGAATCCATCTGTGTTGCCCTGAAGATGAGGGATGAATTTCCCCAATGAAATCCAAGCCCCATTGTTGAAAAGGTCTCTCTGTTGCAATGGGCTTCAAAGGAAGTGGCAGCAGCTGTCTTTTGCCTTCAAACAGTTGGCATTTGTGGCATGAGGCTGTGAATTTCTTCACATCAGAGAACATAGTAGGCCAGTAATAACCAGCCCTCAATATCTTGTCCACAGTGGACTTCCAGTACAAATGTCCACCACAGTCTCCAGCATGGAAATCTTGCATGATATTGTTAGTTTCATTCTCTATTAGACAGTGCAGCAATATACCTTCATGGTTTTTCCAAAGTAGATTTCCATCCATCACACAAAATCTAGCTGTTTTCATTTTTAGGAACCTACACTTAGTTCTGGACAGTCCTGAGGGAGCACACAGGTTTTGTAACACATAACAGATATCAGAGTACCAAGGAGATTGTTCAAAGGCTACATTGATCTTTGGAGTCGCCAGCTCTGTTTCACTGTCCAGTTGGTTGATATCTAAGGCTTGGAAATTTGCTTCTGTCATTAATTTGGCCAAACCTTGCCCTTTTATCAGCTTTGTAGGCTTTATTTCAATGTCAAATTCTAGTATATTGGCAATCCATTTTCCTCTCCTACCCTCTAAGTTTTCTTGGGTGAGAATGTCTTTGACAATAGGACTTGGTACATAAGCCACAACATGGGAGTAGAGAATGTAAATCCTAAAGTCTTTAATAGCTTTGATCAAGGCATAGGCTTGTTTTTCCATTATTTGGTACTTTAGAGGAGCATCTCTAAGAGCTCTGCTGAAAACGGCAATAGGTTTCTCATTCCCTTGGTCATCTTTCTGTAATAAAACAGCAGCAATAGTATGTTGGGAGGCAAAGGAGAAAATGATGAAGTCTCTGTCAAACTGCGGATTGGTTAACACTGGGGTTTGAGTCAAGGCCAACTTTATACTTTCAAAGGCTTGTTTTGCTTCAACAGTCCATTTGACCTTTGAATCTTTCTTTAGCATATTGTTTAGTAATCTGATTAACTCTGCTAAATTTGGGATAAACCTCCTTAAAAAATTGATTTTCCCTAAGAATCCTTGCAATTCCTTGACATTCCTTGGGTGAGGCATTTGTAGGATAGCTTGTATCCTATCTGGATCAATTCTTATGCCATTTTTTGAAATAATATGCCCTAGAAGTTTCCCTTCTTCCAAGCCAAATAATGACTTCTTGGGGTTTAAGGAAATACCATATTTCCTGCATGTTATGAAAATCTGTCTTAAATGTTTCAAGTGTTCTTGGTCAGATTTTGAAAAGGGTGTAAGATCATCTAAGTAAATGACCAAGAAGTCATGAATCTCTTTTGCAAAAGCAATGTCCATTGCTCTTTGAAACGTTGCCCCTGCATTTTTCAATCCAAATGGCATTTTCACATACTTGAAAGTTCCCCATGGGGTTGTAAATGCAGTTTTGTCTTGATCATCAGGGTGTACTAGGATTTGATTGAAGCCTGAGAATCCATCAAGCAATGATATCCTTGAAGCCCCTACTACTCTTTGAAGAATGTGATCCATTTTGGGTAAGGGGTAGTTGTCTTTGAGTGACACTTGATTTAAATTTCTTAAGTCTACACAAAGTCTAATCTCACCAGTTTTCTTTCTTGTAGGGACCAAATTTGAAATCCATTCAGAGAACCTAATTGGTGCTATGATACCAGCTTTGAACATTTTATGCAACTCTTTTTCAATGGAAGGAAGGAGCACAGGATTGATTCTTCTCAGTTTCTGTTTGAATGGTTTTTGATTAGGCTTGAGGGGAATGGTATGCTGGATGACAGAGGTATCATAAGACTTCAAGTCCTCATAACCCCAAGCAAAAACATCTTGAAATTCTTTAAAGAGATCAATGTATTTGGGCTTTTGATCAGGGGGCAAAGAGGCAGATAGCTTTATTATTTTAGGCTTGTCAACAGTACCAATGTTGCATTCTTCAACTCTTGCATCCAATGGCTGCATCTTTGGCTTTCTAGGGATGTCATTCGAGTCAAAAATATCCTCTAGTGGGGTAAGGCCCACAGGACGGAAATTGTCTTTGAGTTGTATGATTTCAGCCTCGATGCTACTCATCTCTTCACAGTCAATTTGGTTAATTTGCTGAATGTTTTCTTTGTTGAAAATGGTTGGACTGAGTAATTGTTTGGCTGTTCTAGGTGACATTGGGTGGGCAGACTGTTGAAACTGTAATTGTGATGGACTTGCTCCATCAAATATTTGTGATTGACTTGCTGTCTCAAGCATTTGTGATTGACTTGCTGTCTCAAGGTCAATATTTAATCCTGTGAACTCTTGTTGCAAGGTTAAAAAGTTGTTTATTTGCATGTCATTCTCAAATACTTGCCACTCTTTGACATTGTTTGGAATAGAAGGCCTATATTTGACCTCTGCCGTGAAACAATTGTTGGGTTCCAATGGGAATTTGAAGGTGCTGGCAAATGTTGCCAAGCTGTGTGCACGGAGATTGTGGCCCCTTGGAATTTTTGTGATAACAAACTCGGAGAAAGTCTCTAATATTTCAATTACAGCAGACCTATAGGACCTCAATCTTTTGTCATTGGTAACAAAATTTCCTTTCACTTGTTGAATTACTAGATCAGAGTCTCCCATGATGGAGAGTTTAGGAGCCTGTAGTGATTTTGCTAGCTTTAGGCCCAACAGCAGAGCTTCATATTCTGCCATATTGTTAGTGCATCTAAACTTCAATCTGTAAGCCCTACCTTCTGCGTAATCTTTCTCTTTATTATGTATCCATACTCCAGCTCCTGCCCCTAACTTGTTAACTGAGCCATCAAATTCTAGGGCCCACAGGATGTCTTGCTGAACAGGAGATTTAAAATTCTGTTCATGGGATGGCAATGTGAGCATGAGTTGGGGTTTCTTTTCCCATTTGTTTCCTAGGATAATTTCATCATTTGTTTGACAATCTTTGACAACTAGAGGAGGGTTAATGTGTATTGTTGGGCTGATTGAAGTTTGGCAGGTGCTACTTGTTTGATCAATGTTTTGTTCTTGTATGAGTGTTTCGGTCTTAATGTCATTGTTTGAGAGGCTTGTGCTGTCATTGAAGAGGATGAAGGAGTCTATGTCCGAATGGACAGCATATATTGGAAAATTTTGAGGCTTTTCTTCACTGCTGACCATATACTTCATGAGTGTTTCCCTGTATAGTATTTTTGGTTGCCCAAAGACAGAGATAGTTGCATATGACATGTCCAATTGCAGGGAGCCTTGGAGCTTGGCTCCCCATGATCTCGATAACAGCATCCCATATTTGGGTGGGATATCAGCAACTACAACATCCATTAGAATAGTTTTGTTGGGAAATTGAACCAGGGACACACATAAATCTTTTATTAGGCCCAAACATTTGACTTGACTGGAATCAAAGGAAAACAGGTCTTTGTATGGCCTTGTTATATCCAAGTTTAATCTTTCCATGACAGCTTTTGGCATAAGGTTGTGAGAGGCACCTGAGTCAAACATTGCATTATGCAGTATTTTATCATGAACATGCAGGCTGACATAAAAAGGTAAAACCCCTGTGACTACTGTTTTTCCATCTACCTCTGGGCCAAACAGTAATTCTGGAGTGTCATCTAGTACATTTACATCATCTTTGCTGTTGGTGAGCTGAAGGGATTTTTTGATCTGTTGCTTATATATGTCATGCTTGGCTAGCTCTGAAAGGGGAATTGCTACCTTTAACTTGCCAATCTCTGTACCTAGGTCAAAGGGTTTGTCAACTTGGGTTTTGGAGTCATAGGTAGCAGTTCTTTCTTTGTTCATTAAATCTTCTTGTTGGATTTCATCTTGATTCTGGAACCTGCCCCTCATACTCATGTCTTGAGGGGTAATGCTCGGATTTGGGTGGGAGGATGAGGTTGCCGTGGGCTGTTGTAGTGGGGACAGTAATTCAGTGACTTCCTCAACCACTACTTCTTTTGTAGGCAAGTTTGTTTTGTCATTAAGTTCTGTGACTGAGGTTTCTCTAGACTGCTGTTTCTCTTTTATCTTTTCGGGCTGATTTACATTTACAGTCCTACTCCTTAGTTTGTATTGTTTATGGACTTCATAGACAGCAGTGTCATATCCTTGTTTAAAGTCAAAGGATTCTCCTGATTTTGTTTGGAATGTTTTGCTTTCATCCTCCTCATGGTCTTCTTGTGTTAAGAAAACATGGCTTTTACCATCCAGACCCATTAAGTTGATTTCAGGATCTTCATTGAGCTGATTGGCTGAGGAAGTTTCTGCATAGTTCTCTTGAAAAGGGGGTCTGATATCTTGGTCTGCACTTGTTTTTCCTATGTTTGGGTTCTGAGTTCTCCTAAAATTTGGGTTTCTAGGAGGGTTGCTTTGTGAGGCCTCCCATGATGATTTTCTTTCAACTGATTCCACTCTTTCACCCAGTCTCTTCATGCTGTTTAGTATAGCATCCAACTTTTGATCAAAACCTGAGGGCTCTTCTCTGAAGCCAGCCTTCTTTTCCAGCTTTGCCCTGTTTCTCTTGGCAATTAGGTTGGCCTCTACAGTGACTGCAACTCTTTGGGCTTCTGCAAGGGTTGGAGGATCTCTTTCTTTCAACTGATAGGCCATATCAGAATCAAAACCATCAGGGAAGTTATACAGGGCCAAATCAGGAGGGGGCCTTAAATTCTGGGGGATAGCGTTATATACATTGTTAAACCTAGCACAATATTCCAGAACCGTTTCTTGGGGACCTCTTTTAATAGTGTTGTATTCACCGAGTATGTGTAGTGGATCTTTCTTTTTCTCCCATCTGTTGGTAAACTCTTGGTACAGGACCTCAGGGGTTGCAATGGAATTTGCATTCAGGGATCTAAACCAAGTTCTAACATCCCCGGTTAAGCTTTGAACAAAAATTCTCATCCTAACACTGTCATCATCTATTTCATAGGTCTCAAAGTGGTCTTGCATCTTCTTAGCATGCTGGACAGCTGTCAAAGGGCCATGGGAGTCAAAAAATGAAATTTTGGTTTGGTAGTCTTGGGGTAGAGCTGGAGCATTGGCTGGTATCTGCAGAGGTGCATATCTGTTGGCCATGTTTATAGGGTTTATGGGGTTAATAGGAACAAATGGGACAGCTGGGATTACAGGTGTAACAGGGTTAATAGGATGGGTAATAAGCGGGGGGCTGGCTAAAAGAGTATGTGCAGATGGTGAAGATGGAAGAGGAGGACTCTGAGGGGTTGATGATGAGCTAGGGGAATTAGGTGTGGAACGGAAAAGGACTTTGCAAGGAGTTGGAATGAGGATAGGTTGGTCTGAACTTATATCTGAATCAGCAGGCTTCTCCTGCTTTTGCTGTCTCCTTATGTTCTTTGGAATGATATTTGGATTATCAACAATGATGGGTTGATCAGGGTTAGGGTTTGCCCTAGTGTGCCTTGGGTTTCTTTTGGGAGCCAGCTTCTAAGTGTTCTTTTAGAACTTTATACAGGAGGTTATATATGTACAAGGACTAGGTAAGGATTCTGGAATGACTATATATGTTTCAAAGCTAGGATGAAGATTCCCTAGTTAGCTCTTCCCTAAAGCTGTCCCTGTGTTTGCAGAAACAGTCCTAAGGCCTCTTGGCTAGTTTCAGGCTTGATGGTAGCTTTGGAAGATAGATAGTAATTGAAAAAATCTTAAGTCCCCAGTGGAGTCGCCAATTATGTTAACACCCAGGTTGTTCCCTATGACTCCCAAGGGAATACGGCCGGGGTAACCACTAACCAATCTTTTAATCACTGTTTCTAGCCAAACTGTGATCAGAGAGGGCTCTCTCTTTATGATTTGTATCTGTAATGATAATGTTTTAGGCTAGGTATTGAGCACAGGTTTTGTTTATATTTTGGTTGGAGAATTTCTTTCAGATCTCTTGTGATGTAATATTCAGAGAGTCAAGTATCATTGGGCAATGGAGTCTGTGGCTGTAGGTGTCTAGAAACTTTGAGATGAACCGGTGAAACTTGCAGGGCCATTTGGATGCTTCATAGAACAAATTTTGATTAATAACAGGAAACAGGTAAGACAAACAATGAAAGCGTTCAAGAATTTTCACTCATTTTTAAATGTTTCCACCAAACTGGTTATGAGAAAAGACAGATGTCACAGGGGCAAACTTGAATCCCTGGGAATGTCTATCATAGCGAAAGATATAGTTTCAAAGTGCAGCAACTAAGAATTACACTTCTGTTACTGTATCTGAGGAAAACATGGATAATAGCTCAGTTTGAGTTCAGGGTAATCATGGATTAAGTCCTGGAACCATTCTTCTACTTTGCTATTAAGTGTAAAACATCTGAACAATAAAAGAGAACAAAAGACTCGAAAACATGTAATACAGAGATTTGAGAAAACTTATTGTTTTATGAAAACAGTCTGGAATCCTGCAACATTCACCATTCACCACAACGTATCAAAGTACACCAAGCTTTGGAAATTCCATTCTCCCTTTGTATTATTTCTCTGAGAATCTTACAGCAAGCGAGAGCTCTTCAAAGGAAAATTACAACAACCCCTGCTCTATCATGCGCAGGGGTTTATATAGAAATAAGTATACAAAATATCTCAGGCATTGAGTCATCTGAGAGAGAGAAAATATCTTCAGTAGTGTTCAGAAAGTAGGCAGGGAGTTAGTACAACGTTAAATGCAGAGTAAATGCCCTTTATGTCTGTCAGATGATTGTTTTGACTTTAGGGAGTCACTGAGTCGGTTACATTACTATGTATCGATCCTGTAGGTACGCATTTACTTTTGCATGCGCAATGAATTTCTCGGCTTTGCCAGCTGCGATTGTCTTTCCTGCTTTGTTGGCTGCTCCATCTGCTGAGTTGGCTCAGCTTTGACTTTATGATGCCTGCTGATTTTGCTGACTGTTCTTTCCATCAAAATTTATAGAAAAAAACAGAAATTGATGCATGGCTTAATGTTTACAAAATTCTCTGGATGGCATCTGTCCACCATTCCTGTGTAGGGAGCTGATGCTTGAGGATGGCCTGCATTGTCTCTTCAGCTTCTGTATACTTGAAAAAGTTGGGAGCTACATCAAATAGATGATTCATTTCATTCATTATAAAAAGTAGATTTTCTATCTTACCATAGAAAATCTGTCCTGTGATAGGCCCTGTATCCTCTGAGGTGCTGGCCTTCTCATTTACCTGTGATGAGGCAAAAACATTCACTCTCTTGGCATATTCTTCATGGGTGAATAATCTCCCTCCATTGTTCAGCAAGCTAGGGAGTCCTTTACTTTCCAATACCCGAAACCTCTCAAAGAACCTGTTTACCTCAGTTTGCATATCCTGGGTTCTTCTGTCTAAGGTTTGCATCAGACTTCTAAGAGTAAGAACCCTCTTGATCATTTGGATAGTATCAGTTCTATTTGCGATTCCCATGATGGTCAACTGAGAACTGGTCTTATGATTGAGCACATTGATCATTTTTGTTGCAATTTCAGGCATGTTCCCCAACAAGGCCCTTGATGTTCTGATTTCCCTATGTGCTTTTGGAATGAGCTCCAGTTGCTCATGGATTGTCTCAATGTATGGCCACTGGTTATTGATGGACTTACCAATATTGGACCATATCATTGCTCTGATTTCGGCTATGATTTTATCTAGCTTTAGCTCTTTCTCAAGCTCCTTGATTTTGTCTTTAAGAGCTTTGATCTCTTTGGCCTTCTCTCCTACTTCTCTTTTTGTTTTGTCATGCCTTTCATTCACCTTGGCCAGCTGCTCCTTAGTTTCATTCAGCTGCATCATTTGTGCTTCTAAAGCTTGTATTTCGCTTTTTAGCTTTTGCATGTCTAAGCTCTGATCTGTGCTGGTGGGTGCTGCTGAAGTAGATGTGGCTAGTTGTTCAACCTGCTGAGGTGGAGGTGCAGTAGTAGGAGCAGTCTCCTCAAGATTAATGACCTGTGGAGGGGGCTGAGATGTTTGCCCCTCTTGCGCTTGTGTTGATGATGCTTTCAGAGGTGCTTGTGTGGCCTCATATTGCCCCAATTTTTCTTGTGCCTTCAGAAGTTCTTTGTAAACAGAAATCAACAGAGCAGTGGAATCCTGCTCATACCTTTGTTTTGCCACTTCATCGGTCTGTGGATGGATAGTGGCTGGAAGTTTAACCTTCTTCCTTAGTGCAGCCATATCAGCATCTCTGATTTTTAAGATCTCTTGTATCCCTTTAATATCATTGGGATTGTGCCCAATCTCTATGATGATTTCTTCCAGGGTTTTGATCCTGTTGTCTTTGGCCTAAGAAGAGGCTCTCTCTAGCTCCAGCTGGGAAGCCGTAGCATTCAGACTGGTTGTTAACTTGTAGTTGTCCAAGGTCTTATCGGCCAATGAAGCATACACCATTTCCCCTGTTTGTTTATGCAACTCAATTTTGTCCATGGGGTGTATGTCTTTGGCAAGGACCTCTAAATTGGTCCTGAGATAATCAGCAGAAGACTGTGGCTTGAGTGCCGTAGGCATAAAATGACTCAATGTCAGTTTGCCCTCACCTACATCAAAAGCAGACATGAGTCTCTGCTGATTGGAAGGAGCCATGTTAAGTAGGTGATTGTATAATTGAACTTTGATTGGGTCACTCCTACTCTTAATGTCTATGAACTGCTGCTTTATGCTCACTCTTTCCTCTTTCTGCTGGCTGGAGGAGGTGACTTCCCCTCCCATTGTCCTGTCTAGTTCCTGCTGGGAGGAACTTGCTGAAATTTCTTGACTTGGTGGGCCCATGCCCAATGCTTCTCGGATGGCTATATCCTCTTCTGGAAAATCGTTGAGTCTTTGCCTTTTCTCTCCTTGATTGATAGAGGATGTCAAGGGAGTTTCTCTTTCCCTTTTCCTAAAGAGAAATGTGTCCTCCTTTTGAGGGGTTTGGAGGACCGAGGCATCAAATGTAGAGTCTTGCCTTGTAGGCATGACTTGTTCAGTGGTCTGAGGAGTATCCACTGTTTCCTTTTGCTGGGCAGGCAGCTCCTGCCCTTGTTTTTCTTGCTGCTGTTCCTCTTGCTGTCCTATGTCTTCCTGCTGCCCTTGCTGTAGTCCCTCTACTTGTTCTTGTGTTTGCTGACTTTGATTTTGCTGCTGTTCCTGCTGTTGCTCTTGCTCTGCCTCCATTTCCTTTTCCTTTCCTTTTTCTGATACTTTTCCAGCAACTTTTGTAGTTTGCTGTGGAGTAGTTGAAGAGGAGGCTGCTGCTCCAATTTGTGTGCTTGGCAGTGAGGGGACCTGTGCATAAAACTCAAGGTCAGCCATCTTCTTTTGATTGTTCAGAGCTCTTTGATCAAGCTCTTTTTGAGTTATATCTTCTTCTAGAGTTCCCCTTTTCCACTTGCTTTGATTGGCATATTTTTCAATTTGGGGGAGGCTATGATGACCGTAAGCAGACAGTTTATATTTGAGTCTCCTCATTGTGATGAAGTTGTTGGGGTCATAGGGTTTCCATATAAAACTGTACTTCAAACCAAGTCCCACCAGTATTCTATCTGCCTCCTTCCACCCTTCATCCCTTTCATTGTAGACTAAATGGCCAAGTTGGCTCTTGATTTTCAGCTGTGCTTTCTTGCCTCTGCCTGAGAAGTGGAACATATCCACATAGCCAAACTGCCTGAAGTATTCTAAGGCAAATAGCCTCATGGGCACAAATTTGGGTAGTCTAAATGGGGGTAACTCACACCCATATATTCTGATGACGGTGTGGTGTTGGTAAAGATACCAGTCCCCAATACTGTATACTTTTGACAAATGTAGGCACCTTTTCATGTCCTCTGTCAGTCTAGGAGGAGGTGAACCAATCAGTAGAGTCAAGGCTGGATGGATGAAGAGATCAATAAACTCACAGTAGGTATATGGAGAGTAGCATGATACGTGGAAAACAGATGTCCAATATACTACTGATCTCAGATTGCCCTGTGCATCTACTCTCTTCTTTGGGAAGGAGAATTTATCATGCTGGAAGTATATGAGCAGATGATATAGGTAGGAGGTGTACCTAAACACTCTTTCTCTTGGCAAATTCATCAACTGTTCATGCATTTTGTCTGATATGTATGTTGCATAATCATAGTGGATTGGTTTCCTTCCTGGGGAGAACATAAGCATCATTTGTATAACTGTTTCATCAATATGTTCTATTGAATCATATCCCAGGATGGGACTGATCATGTCAACCAGGTCTTGGCCCAATTGATTGAGGTAAACGCAGTTGATGGGAGGAATCTGCAAAGTGTCAGCCTTGATGAAGAGCTGGTTGACCTTAGTGATTTGGGCCTCTGTGGTTCTGGCTCCCTGTACTATTAAATCAGCTAGTGACAGAGGGACCAACTTATGCTCTGTTTGGAATTGCAACATCTCCCTGATGGCTTCAGGGGTAATGAGGAACAGGATTGAACCTTCAGCATCTAGCACTGCTCTCTGGGATGCATCATAGTGTTCAGCAACTATGTGCACAAGCTCAGGGAATTGATTAACCTGAGGAAGTTTGAATATTGGGAGGAATGACTCCCAAATTCCCAGGATGTCTGTCCCCCTCTCATGTTTGATCTTTATCTCGTTTAATATTTGCAGATGGAACCTGCTTCTGCTCATCATTTCCTCTGCTATCTTGTAGTCCAGGTCTGCCAATGCTCTGGTGTCAAATGTTCTATTAGGAACATTCAGGGGAGCCACATTGAGGGCTATGGGGGCTACAGGGGGGTCCATGATTTTCCTTTGCAAATTTTACTCTTACTCAGGGGCTGTGTTACTATGCAGAGTAACAACAGCAAAGCCTCTTTGTAGAGGGATGGAAATGCAAGTGGGAGGTAAATGCAGGGTGTGCAGCAGTTGAAATGCTGCTTTATGGTAATTAAGAGCGAAGCTTAGCCCCTTTTTTTTTTGGCACCTTTCAATGTTAAAAATTGGTTTCAAATGTGCCTGCCACGATTGCGCAGACAGGGCCTGGTTTCTTAGCAGAATGCCACTGGGAAAAGGCTCGGCTGGTGTTTTTCGAAGTGATAATTGGAACTTCAAGGCTTTGCTGAGGAATTCAGTGGTGAATTTCTGATTTTCGGCTTTCTTTAAGCTTTCTAAGGCGTTAAATAGATAATTGCAGGCGCACAGAGGATGAATGATGAGGAATACCTGGTAAAACAACGCGCATAGGTCGTGACCGCAGGTTGAACTGGTGCGCTGGCAGTCTTCTGGTCAGTTTAGCAGGTTGGTAGACAATTTGGACGTTGTTTTGCATGCAGAGCAGAATAACGATGAACACACAAAATGACCAAAAAACGCGAAATTTTGGGTGAAATAGACCTTTTTACGCTTTTGGCGCGAATATGTGCTGACGTCAGCATGACGTCATTGGGTGGGGTCAAGGTCGGATGACGTCATACTGACGTCATCGGGTGACGTGGCGCTGTCTGGTTGGTACACGGTGGCGGTGACATGGCAGGACAGGTGGACCAATGGCAGGGATAGGGAGGTCGACGGGGCAGCGTACCTGGGTGACGGGGCGCTGACGCGTTGCTGATGCGGTGATGACGTGGGTGGGCGGGACATGGAAATCCGGAAACCAGCAGTGGTTTCATATCGCACCGCCTCCTGTACGGGGCGGTATCGGTCAGTAGTACCTCCGACGTATGGTGGTGAGGACACGTCGCAGTGGAATGACGTCCTCCAGATACAGACGTCGGGAGATATCTATCGGTCATCGGATGGGCTCCGACGTCACGATGATCGTTAGATCTACGGATTTTGATCGGACGGCGGACGTGAGGCAGATGTGACGGGAGGTTAGTACAGGTATCGGTCAGACGTCGGAAGGGGTCCAACGCGATCAGGGCCGTCGGATCTGTAGGCCTTTGATCTAATGGTCGTCGGGGAGGTGACATGTGTGGAATATACGGATGAGGGCGGAGGCAAATAAACCTGCTTTTGAGCGCTTTTCTAATGTATTTTGATAAAAACAATTATATGCGCCAACCTTGGCTAACAGGCGGAAAGTGGGTTTTATGCTCTTTTGGCTCTTTGAAGCGGGTAAGGTGGGGTTTAGGGCCTTTTTTTTTTTTTTAAAGGTTTTATGTGCAAAAGGGGGTAGAGATAGAGGAACTGGCTTATGAGGAAAAGGGGTATTTGGCATAGGTTTATCAACATGACCTGATGTCATTTGATCCCTGACTTGTAACTTTATTGGCTATAATGCCAAGGGGGTGGGTATTTATAAGAGTTTGGGATTTATACACCTTGGTGTTAGTAATATTAGGGGAAGAGGCGATATGAGGATTTATACAATAGAATTAGTGTTAATATGAATGAAGGGAGCAAATGAAGGGGATCTCACTGAGTTTATATGAAAGTGATTTAGTTTTGAGAGTAGATCAAAATGAAAAGATTTTAGACCAGAAATGTGGCTTCTGAATGAACCAGAACCACCTAAAAACCATGATCTTTCTCCATAAATCTCAGCTAAAAAGAGAGGGAATGTTAGTGATGAAATGAAGGGGGAGAGGGAGGTTAGTCATGCTCCTGCCGTAGTCTTTTACTTTGCTGCCCATCATCACCATTCTTGCAATGATAGGACTCACTTTCTGCAACCCCAACTACCTACCCAGCTGCTTACCTAGCATTTTTTGTTTCTCCTTGGAGGGTGCACTTGGACTTGCAAACCCTTACTTGCCTTTTCTTTTCTTTGGCTTTTTCTTTATTCTTTTCTCTATCTATTTCTACCCTTATCTCTTCCAAGGTCCCAGATTAAACTGTTGGGATCCTTTTCTTCTCTACCTAAACTAGTTGTCTGCCAAGATTAGGCTGTTTGGACAGACTTCTTTCTCTATTCTATAACACAAAATTGAAATATGGCATGATCCAGGTTAAACTGTTGGATCATCCATCAAAATTTGTAATAGGGTCATCAACGTTTGAAACACTTTACACACCTCCTTGCTCTTTAGGAAATATGGGATCTTTGTGAACTCAAAGCAGAGCATATTTGGACTTTCTCTTGCCAATCATGAAATATGAAACCTATTGGTATAGGTATCCAACACAAGGTACATAGAAAAATTCTCCATGCAACATCATTGTAATGTACCTCACGCATTTTCATATGCAGGTAAAAATTTTCCAATTGGCCTCTGCCTTCAATGCTTTCTCAGGGTCATACTTTTTTAACAACTTCTTCGCATTCCTCAGCATCTTGTGTAACACACCCAGTAGTGAAAGTTGGCCCTGAATCATCTAATCCAGATCTTGGTCTGCCGTATCCTCGTCTTTGTGGCCCTCCTCTTTGTTAAAGTCTGATGGATATTCTGTTAGGTCCCTATAATACTAGTAATTACCCCATTACTATTGTAGTTGTATCCCTTATTAATATTGTTGTGCCCCTATTGTGCCCATATTGTTATTATTGTGCGCCATAGAATCCCTCTATTGTTATTTTTGTGGCTTTATATTATTATTGTTAGGTCGGCTGGGTTATATTGTGACTCCTTAGACTCCTATATATAGAAAGGAGGTTTTGTCATTTGAATCATCCAAGAATTGTTCATTTATGTAATGTAAAGGAGGTTGCCCCCTCGAAGAGGCTGAATTCTACGGCATTGATCTATCTTTTCTATCTTTTTTTGAGCTGTTTTCATAACATTTGGTATCAGAGCTTTGCATTCTAGGGTTGCGTAGCTCCAAACAGGTCATTGTGGCATTTTTGCTATAACTTCTTTTCTGCGACGTTTCAGAAGCTAAAAAAAACCCATCTGAGACGAAATCGCATTGAACCTCGGTTCCAAATTTCAGATATTTTCGCATTATATTGATGAAGATATGATTTGATGAATTTGGTCTTTTTGCAGACTCCTAAATTACATTCCAAATAGGTGACCTAGGGAAAATCGTCATAACTTTCTCTTCTTCTTCACCACCTAACCTGCAGAAAGTATCATCTAAGAGTGCAACATTGTTTGCTTCACCTTAGTTAAAATATGGAGGCTACTCTAGTTTATTTGTGCTTTTTGTAGTCTTTGTTAGTTCTTCAAGGAAGTAGGTCTAATATCCTTTGCAAGCTTATGGGTTATAGGCCAGATGGCCCAGATGTGCTTGTAAAATATTTCGTAAGTTTGTTCAAGATCAGGCTAAGAATATCCACTAACTTTAGGAATATGAACAGGGGAGGCATTGGTAATATTGATACCTTGGTCATAAGATGTATGGTGAGGGTGGGCAAGGTTATAAGCCACAAAAGTATGTCTTCCCTCCTTCTAGTTCTAGAAATGCTGACTGTGTTGGACCCACCAACATTTAAGGGGTCTCCCTGATATGTGATGCCAATTAAACCTCACACCATTTGGGATAAGAGACACATCTGGAATATGGCCTGCTTATTAGTTTCTTAAATATTTTCCTTGGCTCTAACTGTCAACAATAGAGAGGAATGCAGGTGTGCCTTAGAAAAGTAAGTGTTTCTAGTGAGTGTTCGGTTGTAGGTTTGTCAAGGTTCTTCTACTGCGGAGGGAAAATAATGTGAGCCTATAAGAGAGAGGTAATTGTACCACTCAGGTAGAAACACAAACAAATAAGAGATACCTGTCTAACATCCAAAGGAATAGTACACAAGAATGCAATGGGAATTACAACCATTACAACACATTCCTAATATGATAGCACTAAAATAACCAAAATAGCTCAACTACTTTAGTACAGGTGAAAACAAACATGAATCATAAACATTCATAGAACAATGTTACAAACATTCATAATCCATGCATGAAGAACATGCTAGCCATCAAGTTTCATATATTAAGTAAACATCCCAAGACACATGTATACATCGAACACCACTAGCTTCAATAGTGGAGCATTTGAGCCACCACTTGCTCCTCAAAAGAACTAGCTTGTCTCTTTAATTCCTTGCGAGAGGAGCCAAGGTGAAAATTCCTTTTCTCATAAAATTAGGGTGTATATATAACCAGTGGGGTGATGTTTCACCTTCCTTGTGACTCTTTGACTACCCTCATGACCTTTTTACTTCCTATGACTTTTCCACTTTACATGACTCTTCATCTTTTGGACATGTCCTTTGGCCTTCCACTTTATAATACATTTTCGAATAGTAAATTACATAATCCACAATAGTGATGTGGATTATGACGACTTATGTCATGACATGACATGAAACTGCTGACATGGACCTCTTGATGGCGTGGAAATCTCAAGCCATTCTTTATGTTCCTTTCTATGTCTCTTCTTGGGAATTTTCTTTTATCCACCTCCATATGGCTTAGAGGTAAGGAGTCTTCGATGATATCATGTCTTGAGTTGTGGTCACAATCTGGTGTCCCTTTTATTTCTCTTGATTGATCAGCTTGCGTAGTCATCTACAAATATATCTTTCATCATGTTCCCTTCTCCATTTCATTCTTCATCATTCTATCATGGACTAATAGGGTACCTACATCTACAATTCACTCATGACAAGACGAAATCAGTCGGATAAGCCCCTAGTCTAAGATGTTGCATGTTGATCCACTGAATGAGTCGAAACTGGGTGGGAGGTTGAGGGAGAGGCTCAATGACTGCACAATTGTTCAACTCGGGTAGTCATGGGTAAAGTTTGATCCTTGAGACTACACAATATGAAGTTTAGGTTTGACCGAGGAAGAAAATTGTGCAGTTTTGTAGCTATGTGAGCTGAGTTGAAGGGTTAAGCACTGATTTGGGCTACTACGTATTTCTAGAAGGTAGATAAGACCTAGTTAATGAAAAATTGAGTAGTTAAAGATCTCAAGAGCTCCAATTTCTGAATATGGTAGGCCATTATATGATCATGTTGAGCGGGAGCTACACCCACAACATAGTCTGAAGCATTTCTCTCAATCTCAAAAGGTTATTGCAGATCAAGTAAGGAGAGCATTAGAGGTTAGCACATGTGGTCAGTTGGATGAGGACCCATGAAATATGGGAGAACCCCGACCCAAACTTGCAATAAAATTTTGAAAATCCTAAGAAACTACGAAGCTCAATTAGTCTGGTCGAGGTTAACCACTCATGAATGAATTGAATCTTAGCAAGATTAATTCAAACCATTCTCATTAATAATGTAGCCTAAGTATTAGACCTTATTCATCTTGAAGGATCATTTTTCCAAGTTTTCATATAGCTTATGCTACCACATTGTGTGAAGGACCTATTAGATATGCTACAAGTGCTCTACCAAACTCTTGCTAAGTATGAGGATATCATCCATATATACCACCATAAAATAATCAGTGAAAGGATGAAAGGTATCATCCATCAGCCTCATGAAATTTGTTGGGCCATTCCTCAAACCGAAGGACATGACCAACCATTCAGAAATACCTTCTTTGGAATTGAAAGAAATATTCCATACATCAGTTTATTCTATTGGGACTTGGTGGTAATTGGACTTTAAATCAATATTACAGAAGTACTTATCCCTTTGAGATGTTAATTTTTCATAGGGATACATTTTTCTTAGCTTTGATAATTCCATTTCTTCATTAATACATTAAGTTCTCCCCATATCATCATTACATTATTCATATCGACACCATTATTCATCAACATATGTAATTATATAGGAAGAACAACATAATCATCATCAATGCAACAAAATATAAAGGAACAATAGAAGAAAAGCATGCACAAATAGAAAGACCAAGATTCATCTGAGACTAGGGAAAAACACACTATGGGGAAGAACCTTGCAAATCTTCTTCTTCTTAGATTTTCATCAAATGATTCAGCAAAATAGAGTACAACAACCCATAACTATATCTATATAACAAAACAACTTTCATATCCATGAAACATATATAATTATGCTTATAATCAAGATCCTCATTCTGATGACTGTAGTTAATTGTTGGATACTATTGAACATTGTTGTCACTGAGTAGAGTCTTTGAAATACTGAAATCTCATCTTTGAGTCCTAGACACAGGGAGGAGGAGCTGTGCGAACATCTACAACAATCTTAGAAACTCTCTGTGAACTGTATGCCAGTGTCTATGGTAGCCTAGACACTCCCTAGACCATTCTATGCATGTGTCCAATAGAAAACACACTAGATCTACACCAAACCCTCAGACACTCTCTTCCAGTTACTGTGCATGCATTCGAGACTTCCTAGACACTCTCAGGACCACTCTGTGCGAGTGTCTGGAGACTGACACCTCCAAATATGCCTCTGAAACCTTGGATGCTCCCATAGGATTTTGTGCTAGTGTTTAGGGCTCTAGGGACATTGTCTTTACCACTATGTTCCAATTTCTAGGGACTAAAATTCCTAGTTATATGTTAGCGTTGAGGAATTAGAAAACCCTAAATCAGTGCGAGCTTCATCCTTGAGATTTCATACCCTTGCGTTAACTATCCTCAAATAGACCTGTGCAAACCAAGAAAATAAGAGAAGAGAGTATGGCTTGATCATGTGTCCAAATGAGCTTGAGGTATCTTCTATTTATAGGCTTTCACGAGGGTCCACTTGGCGTTGACGTTGACCTTTCCAAATTAACATGTTCTTAGGGCTGACAAAACCCAATATAGATGAGTGAATAAATAAATTCAAAAACCAACTTTCTCTTGTCCAAATGATCTTTAGGTCAATTTTTGTGCTCTCAAAAAGTGGAATATAATGCAATTATGATCTCATTCATTTGAGTTTTCCAAGGTGGAATTTGACCGCAGTTGAAAAAATTAACATTTCCTCTCAACTAAGGAGAATTCTAGCTGCCAATATTTGTCCATCAATCAATACGCCATTTTTGTGTCTTGAAGTGTCATCACGTATCATCCCTGATCATCTCTTTCATGTAGTCATCATGCCATGACCACATCAAGTATCTGATCATTACAAATCCTCAATGTACATCTTGATCTATCTCTTTGTTATTCCTTCTTATCTCTTGGTTGTTCCTGCTCGTATGTTGAACATTCTCAAATATAGAAGAAGAATAATTTGTTACTGAAGGGGAGCTTAAGCTACCACCCTCTATCCATTAGTATGCTACCTGGAAGCTCTACCAGTGGGCTACTACCCGAAATATCATCATCAATTTTCATTAGAGAGCATATCATCAAGGAGCTCATCTTAACCTCGAACCACATCGAGGAACACATCTCAACTTGGAATCTCATGGTGGAGCTATAAATCTACAACCCCATTTTTAGAAATAGGATATCCAAACACATATGGGAGCATATCGCGACCCTGGGATCTCATCAGGGAGCTCAATCTTAACTTGGAATCACATAGAGTTATCTCAACCCATCCTATTTCCTACTGATATTCCCATTGATGACCCTAAATAGTCATGTGGTAGAACACCTGCATCATAATCAACTTAGGTTGTACACCCCAAGTACACTCTCTAACGCATTGGTCAAATGAGGAGCGGTATTCCCAATAAGCCTTTCTTGTGGGTATGATGCCAACTAGGGTATACCCTGCAATCACCAAATAGGGAGCAACATTCTCTAACCCTTATAATATATAGGAGAAACATCTCCAATCCTTTGGGTAATAGATAGGGGTCATACCCTATTTTCTAGAGTTCCCTCAACCCAAGGAGCCCTCCATCTCAATTCCTCACCTTGGGAGCTCAGACAGAGAGGAATAGTTGGCTCAATACTCTTGATCAACGCTACTCTCATCAAACTTGATGAGCCCCAATTTTGGTACAATTTGGGCTCATTTTTGCCTATTCTACTTGCTCAAACCATTCATTTTTTATTGCTTATGCATGCATTTCTTAGTTTGTTCATGTTGTTTGTAGGAAGAAGGGTAGGCACTCTATCTACGTGACTAATGCATTATGATTCCAGGTTTTGGCATTAAAAGGGAGCAAAAGACAACGAAAAAGGAGACAAGGAGACAACGAGGTGGCACTGCTGGTTTTTAGGAGAGGATGTCCACGGTCTTGGGGACATTCCTCGTCATTCCCACCAAGAACTCTGAGCTCCAATCCATCTCCCCTCCGAGCTTAGAAGCAGCCAGCTGTTCTACAGGAACAACAGTTACAACTGTTCTACAGGAACAACACTTATGACTGTCCTACAGGATCAGCAGTTAAACTCTAGTTGGACAGCCGAGCTCCTAAAATCAACGACACTTGTTGGATCACTGTTTTGCATAAGTATAGAGGCCGTAGCCTTTGATAGGTTGTTGAAACTTTCGCATTACTATTGTAATTTTGGAGCACAGCTCGGTGTTAGTTCTTGTTGTAAGCCAGTTTTGGCATAACATCAGATTATGAATAAAGAAGGCAGATTTTGATCTAGCTCTGAGTTTTCTTAAGGAGACTATAGCTCTCAGGTTAGGGCCCAACCTGAGAGCCATAGATCCCCTCTGCTGTAGTGTTGTTTGCATTTCGTTTCAGCACTCTGAGTTTTCATTTTCACATGCAATTTGAATTACAGGTTGTTGAATTAGTCTTTTTCATGAGCATAGATAGGACTAGTTTATGGTTGAATTTCTTTCGGTTGTTTAGTTAGATTAGCAGGTTGATAATACATTGGAGCTCCAGCAAACAAGGTTGAGGAAGTCTCCACTGCCATCTCCGTTTGGAGATTGGAGTGCAGCCTATACCAGCCACAAAAACACGCAGTTCTTCACTTCATACATGCTGCAACATAGTCTCGTTATGATAGATCTTTCCACATGATTCACACCTGCACACACGCCTTCATCACAGCTTCATGCACATTCTCCTTCGCGTTTTGGATTGCTGTTCATTGAATTTATACGCACAGGTAGTTTAGGTTGATGCATTTTCGGTTTGGTGACAGTCATAAGCATTTGTTTCACTTACACTGCTCTCTCTCGTTCCATTACCTCATTCTCCATCTTGATCACGCATGCAAATACATCGTTGACCCCTGCTCCGCTCTGTTATCTCCCAAAGTCTTTCACTCCTCACATAGCTTCACTCTCTAGCCCTTTCGTTGACCTAGTCCTCTATCTTCCAACCTACTCCCTACACTCACTCCCTATCCTATTCTTCCACTTCTGAGCCATCACCAGCCTTATTCCTACCTTACACATCTCCCCCTACCATTCCATCACTCCTCCATCACTTCAAACACTCACGGTAGGTCATCCTGTAGCAATTTGTAGACATCCTGTAGAAATCTCTACGTATCCTGTAGGATCCCCTGCAGACATCCTGTAGGAGGCCACTCACTCGGTTGCTGAGCATCTGAATGCGAGGAACCTCTGTGGATGGATGCTAAGGATCCCTAGGGACCTCTCCTAGCCTCCCCAACCTGTCCCACACTTTCCTTCCTTCTCCATCCCATCTGCACAACCAAACCCTAATTAGCACACAATCACAATCATTCCATACACTTAAAGGAAAAATACAAAAACATGTCTTTTATGATGCAAGCAGCTTAGATCCATGCATTTTCACTTATTAGAGGTAACAACAGCATTAGTAGAGGTTTCATTCACATTCTTTGCATTATAGAGGTTAGACTAGTTAAATTAGGGTTTCCTAGGTTTACATGCTTTGATTTGCTTTCAGTCCATTTTGTCAAGTAGAGTAGTTTTCCTTTGAGAATAGCTTTCGTCCATCAATTAGCAAGCTTCTTCTGAGAGCCTATAGAAGTTGGCTTGAGCCCTAGCGGACTTGTGCCAGCTGACCAAGTGACAGCTGCGACAAGAGCTAGTACTTGTGCATATAGCACCGTCGCTTCCAAGTTTGTACGAACTACCGGGTTGATAAAATGAGAGATAGGAAGCCCCAGGAGTTGTAGCATTATTGCTACAATACTGGAGCTCACCATCCTTTTTGGCGCCGTTGCCGGGGAAGCGTCAGAGTATTAGTAATTGTTGCTCTTCTTCTACTTTCGTACTCTTACTTCTGCTCAGTAGTTTATTTCATTTCCATTCTGCAAAAGTAGCTTAGTATTTCTTGCTTTCCTAGCTTAGTATTTCCTGCTTTCATAGATTAGCATTTCCTGCTTTCCTAGATTAATATTTCTTGCTTTCCTAGCTTAGTATTTCCTACTTTCATAGATTAATATTTCCTGCTTTCCTAGAATTAGCTTTCTAATTCCGCAAATTTCATTTGAGCAATATAGTTAGTGTAGATCACTCTGTTTCAGTTTTGCAGGTACCAAAGAAAAAGCAAAAGAAAAAAAAGAAAAAAGAAAAGTCCTTTCCATTTCATGCCTCGTAGGAACCGAGATAGATCAGGCAAATTCCTACCAAACACCCCCACCACATCACTGAGTCACCCTTCTCTCTTCTTTGGTGACAGTGACCCAGAGGAACCTATAGGTGAACATCCTGAGATATACCAAGACCCTATAGAAGAAGAAGAGTTAGAGACCACTCCATCTGAAGCCATGGCTGATAATAGAAGAGAAGATGAGAGAATAGAAGGAGCTTTCCCCATCCGAGAGACCAATGGAGAGATGAAAATGAAGAACATTAGCCCCTCCGCCTTGCCTCACTTCCATGGAATGACCACTGAGGATCCTGATACCTTCTTGTTTCAGTTTGCTGTCCTTTGTAGAACCTATGACTATACTGAAGATGAGCAAAAGCTGAAGCTTTTCCCTTCAACCCTTAAGGATGCAGCACTACGCTGGTTCATGGGACTATCTGGGAATAGCATTGCTACTTGGGCTCAAATGCAGCAAGCCTTCAATACCAAGTATAGGGATTACTGTAGGTCTAAGGAAACCAAGGGAGAGATCTTTCGGATGACCATGGGGAATGATGAGTCCTTAGAGGATTATGAGGAGAGGTTCCAACTTAGCTATAAGCGGGCCAGGTGCACACTTGACCCTGAATCCCTCAAGTTGGTTCTACTCCGAGGAGTCCCTGAAGATCTCTTAGACACCCTTCACATGTTAGCTGGGGGGGACATTTACCAACTGCCTTATGAGGACATCAAGACTGTGTTAAGAAATCATTCCAGGGCAGCTAGGAAACGAGGTAGAGGAAATCTCCTCTCCACTGGTGTCCCTTTCTCCAAACATGAGTTTACAAACCAATTAGAAGATCTTAAGAGTGAGGTGAGACAGACCATTGCCATGCAGCTGGACACATTCAGGATCCAGTAGAAGAAAGAAGAAGCTGAGAGAGCCTTGGCTGTCTTCTGTCCTAGGTGCACCAGGAGACACCCTAAGAACGAATGCCCATTGCATTCGGTTGAAGTGTGTTTCGTTTGTGAGGAGGACCACCCAACAAATCAGTGTCCAACCTTACCTGGGTTTAAAGCCATGTACCAAGGGACCGAAGCTCCCACAGAGCCTCTCTATTACCTCAACCAAAGGAGGCCACAAGGATCTAGACCTTATCAGCAGGGGATGCAAGGGGCATCTCAAGCTTATTACAACCCCAACCAGTCAACTCCTATGCCTTCCTGGGGTTCCCCTGCTCATCCTTCATGGTCCATGCCTCCTCCATGGTCTTATCCACCTCAGTACCCCACTCAACCTACTTCTCATCCATATCACTCACATACCCAGCCACAGCCTCAATGGAATGCACCTCAGTCGGGGTGGAGGCCTCAGTACAACACTCCACCCACCATTCTGCCTCCACCTCCAGTTCAACCACAACCATTACCTCCTGCTCCTCCAAGGCAACCTCAAATGCCTGCTCAACCGAACCCGAACCCCAACAATAGACAGGCCCAGCAGGTATACACTGGGGAAACCTCATGCCCTACTTATGCTGTGGAGATCCAGGAGATCAATCTTAGATCTGGAAAGACTCTTCCAGATCGCCAGCCTCCTCCCCCAGAGGATGAGGAAGACCATCAGGAGAGTGAACCAAAGCCTATTCCACCCTTTCCTGAGAGACTAACAGCCACCACACAACCCAACCCAGAGGAGGATGAGCTTCTGGGAGAGCTCAAGCAGTTGTGTGTGAAGATACCCCTTCTCCAAGCTATCAAGGATGTGCCAATATATAACAAGCTGGTTAAGGAGAAGTGTTTCAAACACCCAGGCAGACGGAAGAAAGATGCCTCAACTATCAATGTCATAGGACAACTGTCTGACCTTATGCTAGGACAAGTCATCTGCCCAAAGTACCTAGATCCTGGAAGTCCTGTAGTAGATGTTCACATCAATGGCACCATTATCCCCCACACCTTGATTGATCTGGGGGCGGCCATCAATGTGATGACCAGGGATACCATGCTTAAACTCAATCTTCAGGGTTCCTTGAGGAAGACCTCGACAGTACTGCAATTAGCAGACCGCTCCACCGTGACTCCCGAAGGGATTGTGGAGGATGTCATGGTCTCCATCGATTCTTGGGAATACCCTGCAGACTTCCTGGTTCTGCAACCAAAGGCCAATCTTACTGGATATCCTCTCATCTTGGGAAGGCCTTGGTTAGCTACTGCAGATGCTTACATAAGTTGTCGGGCAGGAAACATGACCATAAAAAATGGTCCCATGTCCAAGCAGCTAGTCCTATACCCTCCTGCCCAACCTTCTCTAGAGCATGATTTACCACTCTGGTTGGAGGAAGGAGAAGAAGACAAGGTGTATTCAACACCTCTGTGTACCCTAGATACCACTAAAAGAAACCCCCCAACCGAGGATGACTTGATTGAGACTCTGATCCAAAACCCTCCTACCAGTGCACTACCTTTAGAAAAATTGGTGGAGGATGCCCAAGCTAGCACCTTAGTGGATCTTTGTACAACCAACCCTGTCACTCCCAGAGTTAAGAATGTGGAGTTCGGCCCTGAGAAAGCATTGAAAATCAGCTCCTCCCTATCTCCTTCCCAGGAAAAGGAGCTGTGTAGTCTGTTGGCCAACCACCTAGATGCTTTTGCTTGGAGTTATAAAGAGATGAAAGGAGTCCATCCCTCGGTCTGTACCCATCATATATACATCAAAGAGGATTGTAAACCGGTTAGGCAACCTCAGAGGAGAATAAATCCAGCACTTAAAGACATTGTCAAGGAAGAATTGCAGAAATTGTTGGATGCCGGATTCATCTACCCCATCTCAGATAGTGAATGGGTGTCCCCTCTAGTGTTGGTTCCCAAAAAGAATGGGAAGTGGAGAATCTGTGTGGATTATCGTGAGCTGAACAAAGCTACCAAGAAAGACCATTTCCCTCTACCTTTCATAGATCAAGTGTTGGATGGACTGGCAGGAAAGAAGTTCTTCTCTTTCCTGGATGGGTTTAGCGGGTACAATCAAATCCAAATCAGCCCGGAAGACCAAGATAAGACCACCTTCACTTGTCCTTGGGGTACCTTTTCCTACCGAGTCCTTCCCTTTGGACTATGCAATGCTCCTGCTACCTTTCAGAGAGCTGTCTTGAGCATCTTCTCAGAGTTGGTCCATGATGCAGTAGAAATCTATATGGATGACTTTACTCCTTACGGGGCTAACTTCCAGGAAGCATTGTCCAACTTGGGAAAAGTCCTCACCAAGTGCATCGAGATGAACTTGTCCCTTAGCCCTGAAAAATGTGAATTTCTGATGACTGAAGGGACCGTGCTAGGCCATACCATCTCTTGCCAAGGGTTACAGGTGGATCCCAACAAAATTGCTCTAATCAAGAAGGTTCCACCTCCCCAAAAGGTCAGGGATGTTAGGAGTTTCTTGGGATTAGCGGGATACTACAGGAGATTCATTAAGGACTTCAGCAAGTTAGCCTCACCATTGTTTGGCCTATTGGCAAAAGATGTGGAGTTTAGGTGGACTGACGATTGTCAGAAGAGTTTGAATGAGTTAAAGGACAAGTTGGTGTCAGCACCAATCCTGAGAGGTCCAAACTGGGCCCTACCTTTCCACATCCACACTGATGCCTCGAACAAAGCCATAAGTGCAGCCTTAGGACAAGTTGAGCAAAATCTTCCATATGCCATTTACTTCGTTAGCAAAAACTTGTCCAAAGCAGAGCTGAATTACACTGTAACCAAGAAAGAGTTCTTAGTTGTAGTCCATGCACTAAACAAGTTCCGTCATTATATCACTGGATATCAAACATTTGTACATACTGACCATGCTACTATTAGATATTTGATGAATAAACCAGATGTGAATGCTTGTATTATTAGATGGTTACTTTTATTGCAGCAGTTTGATCTAACCATTGTTGATAAACCAGGTAGAGAAAATGTTGTTGCTGACTTCTTGTCTAGATTGGATTTGTCTGCAGATGAAGATGGGACGGTGGATGACCAGATGCCTGATGAGCATCTGTTTGCTATCTCAGTACTCTCTCCATGGTTTGCTGATATAGCAAACTACCTTGTTTCGGCTCAGTTCCCTCCGCACCTCTCTTCAAAAGAGAAGAGCAGAATCATCAGAAAAAGTGCCTCATTTACTTGGATTGGGGGCAACCTATTCAAGCTTGGCCCCGATCAGATCTTAAGGCGTTGTGTAAGGGAGGAGGAAGTCTTTGATATCCTCCTCACTTGTCATGATGGGCCTTGTGGAAGGCATTTTGCAGCAAAGAGAACTGCCTTCAAGATCCTACAGGCAGGCTACTATTGGCCCACACTTCATCAAGATGTCAGAAGATATGTCAGTCAGTGTGACCAATGCCAAAGAATGGGGAAACCGACCCAAAGGGATGAGATGCCTCTCCAACCTCAAGTGACTCTTGAGCCATTTGAGAAGTGGGGCATGGACTTTGTGGGTCCAATCAATCCCTCTTCGAGGCAGAGATCCTACATCATTGTGTGTACTGACGACTTGACAAAGTGGGCAGAGACTAAAGCAATCAAAGCAGCAACAGAAGAGAAGGTGGTCGAGTTCCTAAGAGAGAACATATTCTACAAGTTTGGCTACCCCAGAGAGCTGGTGACTGATCAAGGGAGCCAGTTCACATCCAACTTGGTTGAAGATCTCCTAGCTCATCACAAGATCAAGCATAGGACTTCCACCCCCTATCATCCTCAAGCAAATGGGCAGGTGGAAGTCACCAATAGAGCATTAGAGGGGATCTTGACCAAAGTGGTGAGTAGCAGTAGAAAAGATTGGGCAGATCGCCTGGTTGAAGCCACATGGGCTTACAACACCACTTGGAAGACCACCACCGGCTTCACACCTTATGAGCTGGTCTATGGGAAGAAAGCTTTACTGTCCATTGAGTTTGGGTATAACACTTTGAGGATGGCAGCTCAGCTGGACCTAGATCTCACCCATGCACAGCAAGAAAGGTTATTGCAGTTGAATGGACTGGATGAGCACCGCATGCAGGCCCTCGTTCACTCAGAAGTGGTTCAACTTCAGAGGAAGGTGTGGCATGACCAACATCTCCATGACAAGCAATTTCAGTTGGGAGATTGGGCTCTATTGTATGATTCCAGATACAAAGATTTCAAGGGGAAGTTGAGAACCAGATGGCTAGGACCATATACAGTGGAGAAATGCCATGACAATGGATCTGTCCTCATTTGAACCATTGATGAGGAAGCCATTCCCATGCTTGTCAATGGGCATCGATTGAAGATCTACAGGAGACCTCTCTCAAGACAAGAGTTTATCAAAACTGTGGAGAAGGTAGTATTGGTCATAGAGAAGGGTCCTACCCCTGCTTTGGGCACACCCTGAAGAATCTAAAAATAAAAATAAAAATAAAAATAAGTAAATAAATAATAAAGATCCTTGGGTGAAAACCTCTCTGAGGCGCCCAAGGCAAGTGGTAGGGGTGAAAACCTCATTGAGGCGCCCCTGCTATCTTTCAAAAAAAAAAAAAAAAAAAAAAAAAAGAGATAAAGATCCTTGAGTGAAAACCACTCTGAGGCGCTTAAGGCAGGTGGTAGGGGTGAAAACCTCATTGAGGCACCCCTGCTATCTTTCAAAAAAAAAAAAACAAAAAAAAAAAAAAAAAAAAAATACAAGATCAATAAGTCATTGTGTGAAATTTGCATGCAGATTGCAGGTGTTCTATGGAGGAGAGGAAGCCTCTCAACTCAAGGCCAAAAGTCCTTATCATGCAGCCAGGACACCTCACCAGCACCTCCTCCAAGAATGCTTATGTTCTTCAAGGTATGTGCACTTTCATTATAGATCGAGTCTCCTACAGGAAGACACAGATTTTCTACAGGAAGGTGCGATTTTCTACAGGAAGGTGCCAGTTTCTATAGGAAGGTGCCAGTTTCTACAGGAAGGTGCAAATTTCTACAGGAAGAGCTACCTGTCTACAGGAAGCTCTGTATTTCTACAGGGAACTTCCTGTAGAAGCTCAGAACGGCCCAGAATGCGTTTCAGGAGCAGATTTGATGACTACGGGTTGGTGTGGACGCATGCAAGCCTCTTTTGGGCCCATGCACGACGCTGTTACCTTGCTCCACTACCCGTGTCGACATGCGGCCAAGTCCCTGCACCCACAAAGAAAATCGATGAGTTCTCGCGGGCAAGCCATTTCCAAAGGTAACAAATGACGAGATCTCATACCATATGCATCAAGAGCGCTGGGATCGTGATCTAGAAGCCAGAACCGCCAGCGTGCAGCATGCACCCAAGGAGAAAGGACTGTGACGAGACCCCTCGCGGGGATCCTGTAACAGTTCAACCTGCTCGAGTGAATACCATCCACAGCACCGCCATCTGAGATGAAACGCGGGCGCATGACAGCAAAACCATCCACTCCAGCGTCAGCAACCTGTAACCATGAGCCTTCGGGTCTATGTAAGTCGCGTGCAGCAGGTAGATCCGTCGTCCAAAAACTGAAAATCGTGTGCAGACGCGCGCAGGTAAGTGTCTCAACCTTCTCTCCATCAAATTGCATGAATATTACTTTGATTTGTTTGCATGGCGTAAGAGTGAATGGTTGAGCAGCCGTATGGCCAGTTGACTGGCCACGTCGGCTAGTTATGGTATAGTCGGATGATCAGGTGGCAGCCACGACAAAGAAAACACGCAGCACGCACGTGAAGATAGTCCCGTCAACCGAGAAACGAGTTTATCCGAAAAGGGCGGCGGCAGATCTGTGGGAATGAATGCGGCAGCGAGTGAATATGCAGGCGAATGATGGGTGACGTCGCCCAACGGTCCGGCGGGGACAGCTCACCCCCCGCGCCACGAGCTGCACCGATTCAAAATCTAATCGGCTAGATTATGCGCATGTATTCATCAACCTCCACTTCAAAACTTGAGTGGCTCTTCTGTTTTCCTCGGCACGTTGATACGCCAAGCTTTCGGCTTCCAGAACACTGGTGAAGCGCACCTCAACCGCAGTCCAATTGCAGTCCTCCCTGAAGTTTGCATACTGCTCCTACAGGAACAGTTTCTACAGGAACGCAGTCCTACAGGAAACAGTCTCTACAGGAACGCAGTCTTCTACAGGAACGCGGGTGTTCACGTAAAAAAGGTGGCCGAGTAACGAGGTAACCCTGGACTCCTCATGCAATTGCTCATTTAAGGTGGTAGGATTGTCAGTTACTGTCTGGGTAAATGAGAAAGTAGACAAATTGTTGTCTGTGTGCCCATACTGCAATTCTACAGGATTGTTGCGTGGTTAGACTGTGTTGTAAAATTTTTGTGGGTTATACGCATTGTTCTGCACTCTGTCACCGAAACTAAACTCTCTTCCACCATCACCACCTCCGGTTAAGAAAATTGTGCCATCATGCCGGGTGGATTTATCAGGAGAGAGCCCACTGATTCAAATACACTAAGAAGAAATCAGGCAGTGGTAGAGCTATTCACCAGAGCACAATGGATGCCTTTTTGTGATAAGTTACAGGGGTACGATGAGGAAGTGGTCGAGGAATTCTTGCAGGCCCTGAGGCCAAAATCCAAGGTGTTGGCCACAGTCAATTTCAGAGGCCTAAGCCTCAAGATCACCCCGCAGTCTATCAGTAGAATCACTGAGCTTCCTATGGGTCTCCCGTGGGATAAAGAAGAACGAAAGCTAAGCCAGCAAGCTAAGAAGGAGTTCTTCCCACTTGAAGAAGAATTCACAGAGGATAAAAATGGGGTGAGAAGGACAAGCCTGTTGCCACCATGGAACGAAGCCAGCTTGTACATCATGAAATATATCACCTGTGAGGGTCATTACAGCATCGTGTATGCATATCATTTCAGATTGCTCACCGAATTAAGACATCGGATCAATCTTCCTGTAGAGCAGAAATTAAGCATTCCTTATTTCCTGTTACAATCCTTGATTGAGTGCGCTACAAAGCTCAAAGACGACATTCCGGATCAGGTAGCCCACCATGGGTTAGTCAAGCTTCTTGTGGAGGATGCTCTCCACTCATATAAAGTCCCCCTCGCATGGGAATCATTTAGGAATTTAACAAGAGAAGGGGACATAAAAATGTTGCTTGAAGCAACGGGATCCTCTAGCGGTGAAGAAGAAGAGCCAGTAGCCGAGAGTAAGAAAGGGAAAAGCCAAAAGATCCCGACTCCAACACAGAAGAAAGAACGAAAGGAGAAGGAGGAGGGACAGGATGACAGAGCAAAAGAGGAAACCCCCATCCTGTCAGCAAGGGAAAAGAGGTTGAAAAGTAGGGCAGTCAAAACCGAGGTGGTCCCTGCCAGCCCAAGCACCTCGTCAGCTCCTGCAGTCAAAGCCAAAAGCAAAATCCATGCAGCCAAGCAAGAAAATGTGGTGAAAGTTTCATCTGCAGGAACGCAAAAACAAGCTTCTACAGGAAGCCCGGAAGCAGCCTCTACAGGAAAACAAACGCAGGCTTCTACAGGAAGCCCAAGAACAATGCCTATAGGAAAGCAGACGAAGGCTTCTACAGGAGGCCCAAAAATAGAGAAGGGGCCTTCTACAAGAAACCCACAGAGCATAAAGAAAGAGTCTTCTACAGGAGGGCCGAAAGTGGACAAAGTAGGGTCTTCTACAGGAAGCCCGAAAATAGAAAGGGAAGGGCCTTCCACAAGGAGCACCGGGAAAGTAAAAGGCACGGGAGAGAAAGTTGATCCTCTCGAAAAGGAGGCGGCAACTGTGCTGGCTTCCCTCAGCACACCTGCAAAACCAAAAGAAAAGAGGGAGAGGGAGATCCCTTTACCTTCCGAGACCAGGAGAAGTCAGAGAATGAAGATAGACAAGCCGCAGCCTCCTCCCAGCAGCACAACCACTTTAGGGAGTGTTCCTACTTCACCCAGTAAGCAAACTCCCTCTAAGACACCGGCCACCCCCGAGAAAGGAAGCCCGAAGATCACCTCCTGGACACGAAAGATAGGCCAATCACCTTCCGAAGCCCGGCTCAAAGAAACAGGAAAGAGGGAAGAAGTTCCACCCTCGTCACCACCAGGGGCAGAGAAGGCAGGGCCATCAAAAGCAGAAAAGAACGAGCCTGTTCCGGTCCTGAGTCCTCGGCCAAGGACAAGGAGCAGGAGCAAGGTTGCTCAAGGATGAGCAAATGGTTCAGCTGGGGGGTGATGATGAGCCCCAATTTTGGTACAATTTGGGCTCATTTTGGCCTATTCTACTTGCTCAAACCATTCATTTTTTATTGCTTATGCATGCATTTCTTAGTTTGTTCATGTTGTTTGTAGGAAGAAGGGTAGGCACTCTATCTACGTGACTAATGCATTATGATTCCAGGTTTTGGCATTAAAAGGGAGCAAAAGACAACGAAAAAGGAGACAAGGAGACAACGAGGTGGCACTGCTGGTTTTTAGGAGAGGATGTCCACGGTCTTGGGGACATTCCTCGTGATTCCCACCAAGAACTCCGAGCTCCAATCCATCTCCCCTCCGATCTTAGAAGTAGCCAGCTGTTCTACAGGAACAGCAGTTACAACTGTTCTACAGGAACAGCACTTATGACTGTCCTGCAGGATCAGCAGTTAAACTCTAGTTGGACAGCCGAGCTCCTAAAATCAACGACACTTGTTGGATCACTGTTTTGCATAAGTATAGAGGCCGTAGCCTTTGATAGGTTGTTGAAACTTTCGCATTACTATTGTAATTTTGGAGCACAGCTCGGTGTTAGTTCTTGTTGTAAGCCAGTTTTGGCATAACATCAGATTATGAATAAAGAAGGCAGATTTTGATCTAGCTCTGAGTTTTCTTAAGGAGACTATAGCTCTCAGGTTAGGGCCCAACCTGAGAGCCATAGATCCCCTCTGCTGTAGTGTTGTTTGCATTTCGTTTCAGCACTCTGAGTTTTCATTTTCACATGCAATTTGAATTACAGGTTGTTGAATTAGTCTTTTTCATGAGCATAGATAGGACTATTTTATGGTTGAATTGCTTTCGGTTGTTTAGTTAGATTAGCAGGTTGATAATACATTGGAGCTCCAGCAAAAAAGGTTGAGGAAGTCTCCACTGCCATCTCCGTTTGGAGATTGGAGTGCAGCCTATACCAGCCACAAAAACACGCAGTTCTTCACTTCATACATGCTGCAACATAGTCTCGTTATGATAGATCTTTCCACATGATTCACACCTGCACACACGCCTTCATCACAGCTTCATGCACATTCTCCTTCACGTTTTGGATTGTTGTTCATTGAATTTATACGCACAGGTAGTTTAGGTTGATGCATTTTCGGTTTGGTGACAGTCATAAGAATTTGTTTCACTTACACTGCTCTCTCTCGTTCCATTACCTCATTCTCCATCTTGATCATGCATGCAAATACATCGTTGACCCCTACTCCGCTCTGTTATCTCCCAAAGTCTTTCACTCCTCACATAGCTTCACTCTCTAGCCCTTTCATTGACCTAGTCCTCTATCTTCCAACCTACTCCCTACACTCACTCCCTATCCTATTCTTCCACTTCTGAGCCATCACCAACCTTATTCCTACCTTACACATCTCCCCCTACCATTCCATCACTCCTCCATCACTTCAAACACTCACGGTAGGTCATCCTGTAGCAATTTGTAGACATCCTGTAGAAATCTCTGCGTATCCTATAGGATCCCCTGCAGACATCCTGTAGGAGGCCACTCACTCGGTTGCTGAGCATCTGAATGCGAGGAACCTCTGTGGATGGATGCTAAGATCCCTAGGGACCTCTCCTAGCCTCCCCAACTTGTCCCACGCTTTCCTTCCTTCTCCATCCCATCTGCACAACCAAACCCTAATTAGCACACAATCACAATCATTCCATACACTTAAAGGAAAAATACAAAAACATGTCTTTTATGATGCAAGCAGCTTAGATCCATGCATTTTCACTTATTAGAGGTAACAACAGCATTAGTAGAGGTTTCATTCACATTCTTTGCATTATAGAGGTTAGACTAGTTAAATTAGGGTTTCATAGGTTTACATGATTTGATTTGCTTTCAGTCGATTTTGTCAAGTAGAGTAGTTTTCCTTTGAGAATAGCTTTCGTCCATCAATTAGCAAGCTTCTTCTGAGAGCCTATAGAAGTTGGCTTGAGCCCTAGCGGACTTGTGCCAGCTGACCAAGTGACAGCTGTGACAAGAGCTAGTACTTGTGCATATAGCACCGTCGCTTCCAAGTTTGTACGAACTACCAGGTTGATAAAATGAGAGACAGGAAGCCCCAGGAGTTGTAGCATTATTGCTACAATACTGGAGCTCACTAAAACTCAAATATGGTATGATCTTGTTTCAATAGTAATTGTTTCCTATTCATATAGGACATCAAATCATATATCATGTCAGAAGATATAAATCACAAAAGGATACCATAATAATCCTACCTCTCAAGGAGGTGCCAACCACAAACCTGAGCTTATTTCAAATAGTTGCACTGTCTCAATATATGAGAGTATCTCGGTCCCAACTATAAATATAGGACTTTCCACCAATCAGATCACAATGTATCCATGTCATATCTAGATCATGGTTAGACAACTCTCTAAGGAGCTTCTTCATCCCGCCTCACAGCTAGCCATGCTAGCAACATCGTACTCATCCTCAAGTGTACTATGGAACTCTCATCCAAGATATCATGGAATATATCATACTAAATGTTATAGACATTTTTGGGCACTGCAACCCCAAGCATGAAATGTCCATAAACCAAGGGCTCCTAAGTCCCTAAAAGTGTTGTTCTAACCCCTAAAGGAACAAGGTCAACTGATTACAGCTTCTCCCAAAAGTTCTCCATGAAAAAGCTGCTCAGAATTGGTCAAAACAGGATCATTTCAGTTGCTCCACTGGCCAAGTGCATTACATCTCACCTAAATACACTGTGTGGGTGCGTTGCATTTCAAAAATCCCTTCTATGGGGTGTGATGGGCGAGAAATGACAAATGGCAGTGTCATTCCGCGAGGTGGAGAGGCAATGGAAGCTTCCAGAAACTTCTCCTGTGACACTTGCCTCTCTGAATTCGACCAAGGATGAGTAAGAGATCATCAATCTCCAAGTGGAAGCAAGAACTATCAGAGGGAAGACACTAATCAAATCACAAGCTAACTCATCCCCCAAATCACAAGCTATTCAAGTTTTCCTCCATACTCTTGTGTCATTGATGTTTGTTGCATTTGTATGGTCAATTTACATCTGATCCTAGATTGTTTATGATTATAGGTCCATGTCTTTGTATAGTGCTATGCTACTGTGATCTTACAGGTACTTTGTGAAGCTGGGTGTGCAAGGGAACAAGTAGCGAAAGACTATCAAGGAAGAGAGGAATCAAATCAGGAGATTAGCGCAAGACAGAGGTTGGTCTTTTTGTTCCTCTCTATCTATAATTCATAAAGGAAAAATGAAAGTAGCTTTACTCTGTTTGTTTCTAAGGCAGCTGTCACACCTTAGTGGGATAAGCAGTTCTGAGTAGACACTTTTCCCTGTAACAAAATGGCGACTCCGCTAGGGACGAATTAGTTTGTTTGTTTATCTTCCTTGTTGTCTATTTCATAAACTTACAGGTAGCATTCGAACTTCATTTGTCGTAGCAAATGCAAAGTAGATAAATGATACTTCAGTCCATCTACTAGATCTGTTTATGATTTAAACAACTGATTCACAAACTCTCTGATTGCCCTTGTGATAGCTCTTAGATCCTCCTTAGATCTACCCCTGATTGTTGCATTACTGATTACCTTTTTCTCGACCAAAACCCATGAACTGAACTGCAAATTGTGACTCGGAACCCAAGCAAAGTCTTGTTTCTGGCCCAGCGCAGGTACTGTTCTAAGAATCTGAACTTCAGCGCACTTCCCGAGTGGAGAAAGTGCACTGCATTTCAAATTCCCTGTGTTACAGGTGCGCTGATCAGACTAGGCTTTGAGCAGTGTTGGTTTCTGTGATTCATTCTTTCTAGTTATATTCCTGAATTTTACTGCCTGTGATCAGTATATGTCTGTTTGAAACCCCTTTTCCTTGTTTTTATTCCGCCTCCTTTGTACGAAAGAACTGTAAATGTTTTTGTGTGTTTGTTGAGTCATTTTCAGTTCTCCTTTGCAAAAGTAGCATAATCGTACTGTCGTCCTTTGATTTGAAACTGTCACAAGTGTCGATTTCAATCGTAGGAAAGAGTTTGATTGCTGTTGATGGTTGATTATCCTGTTACTATTGTTTTTGGTCTGAATTTGTAATTTTCTAGTGTCAAAAACAAGTATTCATTTCAAAATCGTAAGGTGTTGTGATCGTCTCCATTTTTTATTTCGAAAGGAAACTTGTTGATATTTGTCGCTTGAAAAGAAATTCATATTCGTGCATGAACTTTATTCTTATCATTCATATACTAAGAAAGTCGAAAACAAATACATGCATGTGCATTTGCATATAGACAGTCTGATTGGTTTGATTTAGGAAAGTGAATTTAGAGTGTGCTTTTTGCTCTTTGTGAAAAGATTCTGTCTTTCTTTCCTTAGTAGCTAGGATTTTCATTGCACAGAGAAGATAAAAAGATTGTTTATCATCTTAGATTGCATTTTAGGAATTACATCTACATCTCGCGGTGAACCTGAAAGGCAAACTTCATAAACAAGATCAACTATAAAATAAATTCAATGAATCTAACAACGCTTTGGAACTTAATGCACAACATTTAGAAGTCTAGGCTAGAGACGTATTTCGGCGTCATAAAGCCTGGTAACTGTTGTTCTCACTGATGGTTGGGTGATTCCTCCACTTTGAGATGATAAGTGCCAGTACGGACTTGTGCTCCCACGTATCATCGAGTATATTTTGGGAGACCCCAATAGGCTTAATCCTTTATCCATAGGAAGCCGTGTCTGCCGCCCTATTGATCGCAATGCACTGAACACAACATTCGGGAAGATTGACTGTCGTACCGTAAAAAGTATTCTGCAGTTTTTCGATTCGTTTGGTAATCCCTCTACCTAGATTTCCAGAGAAGTCCCTTTCATTCCTTTTTAGACTCTTTAACAGAAAAGGTCCATATGAGCACTTGTCACTTCAGGCTCATTAAAAATCGAAGGAGACTAGAGTCATCTTTTGTTTTTTCTCGACTCTTAAAAATTGAAAAAAAAAGTTGTGTCAAAGCGTCTAAAATTTATTTTAAACAGAATATTCACTACCCTTTCCTACGTTGATCTTGGGTTGAGAAAATGGAATCCACCAACCAAGGAATTCCCCTTGGAGGAAATCCTAGTCCCTTCTCCTCTTGGGGAGATGTTGGTGCACCCCATATGGCCACATTGTCGCTTCCAGGACTGACAATCGGCTTGCCTGTATGTCTCTTCTCAACCTCTATCGTTCAGAACACCACAATTCCTGAACAATCAAATCAGCAACTAGACGAGTCCAGAGTTACCCACCAACCTTCTACTTCCTCTAATTCTTCCTCTCCTCCTTCCTCTTCGCTTGATGGGGCTGGTAAAGCCAAAAGTCAAGTACCCGAGAAGAAGAAGGAAAAGAAGAAGAAAGAGAAGAAGAAGAAGGAGCCAAAAGTGAATGGGGGAAAACGAGCGTCGTCTAGCGAAAATCCACACACTGCACCGACCAGGCCTAAATCGCCATATGTCATTTGCAAAGGAGACCACTATCATAGAGATTGTCCTTGCATCCATCGGATCTTAAGGGACTTGTCTCCTCGTTTGCACAACCCGGTGTCGTCAACCTCTGGTGATCATGTTGAAAACACACCGTCGACTAGTGAAAGTGAAGCCTCAGGACAAAAAGGAAAATATAGATTTCCTTGTAAACTGTGCGAAGGCGATCATGCTGTCCACCGTTGTCCCTTCTTAGATGAGGCTAAAAGAGTTTTGGACGATCGTCCTGTTTCACCGTTATGACTTCCTCCTGGATATAAAAAATCTTGCTGAGTCCGTCACTAGTTGAAAATCCGGCTGGCCCGCTCAGGTGGTCGGCTAAAGCATCTATCATTGAACACAAACCATCTAAACCCATACCAGACGAAAGTCAAAAGGTCGAGGCAGCAATTGACCTGATCTTGCCTTCAGAGGTTCCATCTTCAGATGACACAGTCACCGAAGAGAACAAGGATGACACCGTCCAAATTCTTTTCATAAGCACAGACTCCAATGAACATGGGGGAAATTTACCCATTCCTTTACCGCAGGAAGGAAGTTCGTCAGAGTCATATCCGGTCGTCTATTCGGTCCCACCTCCAAGCAACATAGTTGTCTCCTTTGATTGGAATCAACTAGGCAGACCCCGTTTACCAGCTAGTATACCATTCCGAATCATTGTTCAAATATATAGAGTGGTTATGGTTGGTACCATCATAGATGAAGGGGCTTCTGTGAGTATCCTTTCCTCGAATTCTTGGAAAGCGCTTGGTTCGCCATCGCTTTTGCCTGAGATGAGAAATCTAACAGGCTTTGATAAAGGAACCAGTTGACCGTTAGGGATCCTTCCCAATGTGCCCATAACATTGAGAGGAAAAACTGTTCAAATGAACATAATGGTAGTTCAAGGACCCTTGGATTATAATCTACTCCTTGGACGAGACTATATTTATTGCATGGGAACAATTGTCTCCTCACTCTTTAGAGTATTGTGTTTTCCGCAGGAAGGAAGAGTGGTCAAGCTCGTAGACCAGCTTTCATTCCTCGGTTCACGCATAGCAAATAGTCATATTCCATCCCTGAATGGTCTTTTCACGCAAGAAATGTCTCAATCTCCAGTCCGCCTGCCTGATGAGCGCGAGTGATTCGGGGGACATGACTGAAACCCAGAGGGCATGCACCCTGGTTTTCTTCGGCAGGAAAACTTCGGATATAGGGTAGGTTTTTGCGAGAGAATATGACTAGTATGTACTCCCGTCCGTGATTGGAAGAGGGGGTTATTCTGGAACAAGATTCTCTTGTCAAAGTTACGTGAGTGAAGTAGCCTCCTCCACTCACCTTTGTCTATTTCGGTAGACATTGCCGAAGAAGTGTTTTGTTTATGCTGTGAATAGGACAATCTTTGGTAACCTGTAAGAGGTAGACCTCTCTCAGTAAAACAAATGTTTTAACAGAAAGAAGAAGGGGTAACCTTGAAATTCTGTTTTATACCTGGGGGCATGCAAGCCTTTTTGCATGCAAGCGAAGAGCGACTATTTATTTTTTAAATTTGTAGGTCCTCTAACCCTTTAAACTCATAGGATTGGTCGTTTCCTAACTTGCATAAAGAAAGGATGTGGGGCAAAACTCTAAAAATTGTCGTTTTATATATGAGACATTCTTATCACACGAATGGATTAATCGATCAGTTTTTGCGCATAGTTCAAGCTCGTTAAAAAATAAACATAAGACATGAGCAAATGTTTCCCCCCGCATTTAAGCTCATTAAAAAATGAACTATTCCCCGGTAAATAACCATCGTGAATGTAGTACTTCAGCCATTAAAGCCTTGGTCGTGTTTGCACCGTCACCTCCACTTTTGCATTGGCCGATCATTCACCTCCATTTGATTGTTTACCCATTTTGAGGAACAGCTGCGAAGAGTGATCTCACTAAGCCATCCTTGTAACACTGTCGTGATTGGAAAATTCCAAACCTTACCTGGAATCAGTTGCTACCCATTTTATCACTCATTCCTCAAAAGACGAGTCTCCTTTAAGCTCTTTTCAACTGACTCGTAAAATATGAAAAGATTTCCGAGCCATTGGCCTCTCCAGCTCGTTAAAGGGACCAGAAGTGCTATCCCTCCTTTAAATTTTAATCTTTTTGGACCTGAGGGATTATTACACAAAAATATCGAGTGCTTGTTTTGTTCGGCTCGTTAAAAGTATCGAAAATCCATCCCTTTTGTATTGTTTTATACTTTTTTGGACTTAAGGGATTAGATGACGAAAAAGGAATTTTGGAGTTTCCTTTACGTTCCTTTTCAGACTCTCTAAAATTGAAAAGGACCGAGTTATCTTTGTCCTTAAACTCGTTAAAATTTTAATGGCGACAAACTTGTCTATAGACGAGAACGAGTTTCACTATCGCTAGGCTCGTTAAAACACAGCGGTGGGTTTGCTCGAAGGGAAAATTATAGAGCAAGCATATGTTATCCTCCTCAAGCTTGACAAAAATAAAGAGGTATTGGTCACCAATGACTGGGGAAAAATTGGGAAGAAAACTTGAAAAAACTTTGTTGGTAGCAAGTTGCTCTTGAACATGACACTTTCACTCCGCATCCAAGTCAGGTTGGGTTGTTTCATTCACCGGTCACATCACCATGGTCACATCATACCATCCACATTTGGGGTTAATGCTACCAATCCATCACGTCAGTGTCGTCGATATGTTCAAGAGAAGTCATTCAGAGAGTTCACCTGTGTCTCACCCACTACAATACATTTATACTCCATTCTTTCATGACCGCCACCCTGAACCTTATATCACCAAATCGTTTTCACCTCCATTAAAATCATTTGCTCCGTTCCGTGTCATTGATGTGGGATTCATTAAGGCCCTCCTATGACGGATCACTTCTTGTCAACATCAGCTCATTATCCAAGAAGTTGATCTAGGAACACCCCATTCAGTACTTTGAAGCTTGCATGCCTCAATGGCAAGTTTCTCACTTCCGGCGACAGGTTTACATCAATGGCCTTCGACCGAAAGATTTTGCGTGGTGTTCGACGCCAAGTCCTTTATTCACACCACATGAATTGTGCTGCAGTACCTTGAGGATCATTATCATTATCGATGATTCCTCTCGCGCCTATTAACAGCTTACATCATTAGCTGGTAATCAGGCGATGTCTTTGCATGTTCGACTCTAGAAAACCTCTCACATGGATAGACTTGTACTTTGAGTGAAGATCGAACGAGATTGAAGACCCCGGATCTAGTTTCATCCATCTGGGCTGCAATATATATTCAGGAAAATAAAGACATCAAATGTACATCATTGATGCACAGATAATCATCCAATCAGAGGGATGATGGCTCTATCAGAATCATCAGTCTACACTCAGACGATTGTCTGTCCTATGTACATGAAAATGAATTTCTAAAGATGAGCATGGGAATGCCTGCCTCAGCTAGATCATGAAAATATTATGAAGATAATGTATTGTATTGTATCTTATTACAGGTCTCCTCCCAGCTTGAAAGAACTTCGAATCCTCATAATAAAGCATTTCAACCGACATCAAAAGATTAACGACCTCATGCTTTAGGGGGCAACTGTTATAGACATTTTTGGGCACTGCAACCCCAAGCATGAAATGTCCATAAACCAAGGGCTCCTAAGTCCCTAAAAGTGTTGTTCTAACCCCTAAAGGAACAAGGTCAACTGATTACATCTTCTCCCAGAAGTTCTCCACGAAAAAACTACTCAGAATTGGTCAAAACAGGATCATTTCAGCTACTCCACTGGCCAAGTGCAATGCATCTCACCTAAATACACTGTGTGGGTTCGTTGCATTTCAAAACTCCCTTCTATGGGGTGCGATGGGCGAGAAATGACAAATGGCAGTGTCATTCCGTGAGGTGGAGAGGCAATGGAAGCTTCCAAAAACTTCTCCTGTGACACTTGCCTCTCTGAATTCGACCAAGGCTGAGTAAGAGATCATCAATATCCAAGTGGAAGCAAGAACTATCAGAGGGAAGACACTAATCAAATCACAAGCTGACTCATCCCCCTTACAAATATCTATATATGGATCCCTCATCCTAGAGATCCAGAGGCTGGAATTTTGCATATTGTAAGGAATTGTTGTTGGTTTCTTGAGACAAACATCAGATTGTTGGGTGATCTAAGCTTTGTATGAGGTGAAGAGGGGCTTCGTTGATGAGAGGTTGATGTTGGGTCAGAACAACTGGTTGTAACTCCTGTTGGCTCTTTCTTGTTTATCAATAAAAGCTATTCAAGTTTTCCTCCATACTCTTGTGTCATTGATGTTTGTTGCATTTGTATGGTCAATTTACATATGATCCTAGATTGTTTATGATTATAGATCCATGTCTTTGTATAGTGCTATGCTACTGTGATCTTACAGGTACTTTGTGAAGCTGGGCGTGCAAGGGAACAAGTAGCGAAAGACTATCAAGGAAGAGAGGAATCAAATCAGGAGATTAGCGCAAGACAGAGGTTGGTATTTTTGTTCCTCTCTATCTATAATTCATAAAGGAAAAACGAGAGTAGCTTTACTCTGTTTGTTTCTAAGGCAGCTGCCACACCTTAGTGGGATAAGCAGTTCTGAGTAGACACTTTTCCCTGTAACACTAAAGTAGCATCCAAATGTGATTAACAATAATCTGTATAAAATACAATACATAGAATATCCCAGCCTCAAAAATAGAATATCTCATGTAGATATTTCAAAGGATGCTGAGTGGAAACTCTAGTAAATAAAGTGGTTCACTCATGAATTTATTTAGGTTCTAAATCATATATATACATATGGATGTTCAAAATGGAACATCAATGCTTTAATCAATAGTTGGATGCCATGTAAATTTCAGAAACATATTTGAACTTCAAATCAGAGTATCTAAGGATTTTCATTTTCATTACTCAAAAACATTTTCAACATCTTTGCAATATAGAATTTATTTTGCAAAATCCATAAGTTTATTCATCATGCCATGATACATCATTGCGAGCTTCATAAGCTCTCTCCATTTGATTTAGATCATTAGAGGCTCATCACATGACAAGGGTATACCATCGGGACATACAACCAAAACCATAATCAAAATCAAATCCATACCTTGGAACTCGTCATTCTGACTTCATCAGAAAATTGTCAAATATAGACATATCTGGATCGGGGAGCTCGCTTCATGCAATTCTCTAAGAGTAATGCCTTGCATAAATAAATGTTATACCATCATATCAACAAGGTCAACTCATTAAAATTTATAATTCAAATCAAAACCATTATCAAAGTCATCAACATCATAGTATCAATTATTTCATCTAGGAGATAGGGAGAGATCATATCAAGTCATGAATTAATTTATTATCATGCCAAAAAGTTTTCATCAACCATGCATTATCAATCCAAACTTTATCAAGTCATTCTCATAATCATAATACAACTCATTTCTATCACTAGGCGCAAATGCATACACTAAGGATGAGTCATGCAGGTTCCAATTTCATGCTAAATCACAATTATCAGTACCTCAAACATTGTTCTAGGAATGAGAAGACCAATACAAAATGATTCCCCTGGATACCCACATAAGTCATTATGCCCACATAACATAGACATTATAGCAAATAAACAATCATCAAATCATATCATTAGTCATCGGGAGAAGTCCAAATTTGCTATCATAGAGAGATCTATAGTCAAATCATATCTCAATCATCAATTCAAATTTATTAACAAACATCGTGACAACACATTTTTCATCTATATCAATCACCCAAATCATGCCAACCTCTTGTATCACAAACATAGTGACATATCTATATGTATGTCTCGGTCACCTACAAACACAAGTTCAGTCTACATGTTCATGTTATGGAAAACATTCAATATTTTCCTGCTTCCAGATCTTTTTATCTAGAACATATCTATGGAACTGACATCTTCCAGGTGACCAACTGATTTCATGAACAACACTTCATTTTTATGTGATCATAAATTTAACCCAACAACTTCAAAAATCAGATTACAGTGGAAAAATATGTCAGAGACACCTTGGTTCAAAGTTCAGACAACTTCAGAAAGCTTAAGATGATTATCTACTATAGTCAAACCCCTAGATGCTTCCTTTATATTAGCATGGGATTGTCTTTAGATTCCTGGATGCTACCTAAGCCTTAGCATGTGTGCATCCAAGGATGATATTTCCCAGTTAAGTGCCTGCATCTGGAGGAGAAACCCTATTTTTTGTACAAGCTTGAGATCTGAGACTTGCTGCAGATCAATTATGTCAGATACACATAAATCATACTTCAACAGTAAATAATGCAAATAGTAACAAGAGTAAGAATCTTGAGAAGAGATTCTCCCTCTGACTGGGAATCTATGTCATCAACTTGTCTCTAAAGAGTCAAGCAACAACAAATCTATTAGAACACAAACATATATCTATCATGGATATCAACATCATGACATCAATCTTTAGACTCAAAGTATCATATAGATGAAACATCATATCTCAAATATTATGAACACAATAGAACTTTCTATCAAGTCACTTCATTATGTTAGGACATTTAGTTTAACGATATGTCATCAAGACATGGCCACAAGTAGTAAGAGATCTATAATATCAATCTCATAGTTATACCTCTAACATGTTGAATATCATAATCAATAGGATCAAGTAAATTAATTCAATAAATATTTATCAAAACAATGAGAGTGTCAATCTCTCTTTCCATGTGCTTCCATCATGCTTATCATAAGCATTATCAACACACTAGAGTCAAGATGTTAGCCTTCTTTATAGGATTGAGATGTCCAATAGATGGATGTTAGCCAAACATCAAGTGTATCAATGTATCAACATTAGATAGCCTCATAGAATTCAAGAAGATCAAAATGTTCAACACCAGGCGCATCATTTCATCATAGGAAACATAGATCGAAGTTAATTTCATATGCATGTTTGAGCCATCAAAGAAAGATACATTCTCACCATACCTTAGGGCTTACCAAGCCATCCAATGATACAACTGAAATACAACATACTATGCATTCCTTGTGGTATTCAAATACCTGTGCACCTTTTCATTAGACATAGGCTGCGTGTCGCATTTTGACATTTTTTCATATAGTTCCTCTTTACCCTTTCCAGCTCTAACTATCCTTCCTACATATTAAATGATCCTCAAGATCCATAGGTCTAAACAAAAGTAAGAGGCATCATAAGTCAAGAAATAATTATCTTCATTGAGAGGTCATCCTCTCCCTCTTGAACCAATATTCGAGAGCCATAAATGTCCATTTTCCATATACCAATGTTGCCTTCAATTATCTAACTAGGTATGCTAGTGATTATCTCATCTAGGTATTCATCATATCTTTTTCAAGTGCTTATTCAAGTGCTTAAGCATATTCACATTGATCGGCTAGGTTCCATATCTCATATTGTTTCCAAAAGCTAGGGTTTTCTCTCTAACCACAAACTCATAGAATCCATCAAACCCTAATAATCAAGTTGCCTAGGGTTTTATTCAAATCCTAGAATTATTTTAGATCTCCACCATACACTTCTTTCTTCCATCAAAGGTGTCATCATCAAGGCGATCGCAATGGATTTTCTTCATCCTAGCTCTGAAACCATGTTAATTTTTCATAGGGCTACATTGTTATTTGCTTTGATAATTTCATTTCTTCATTAATACATTAAGTTCACCCCATGTCATCATTATTTTTGGCCTGTTGGGGCTTGACCCAGGTTCGGAGTTAATTAGCCAAACAAATCCCTGTACTGTTGGCCCTTTAGGCAACAGTTCGCAGAGCATGGAGTGAGGTCTCACCCAAAGTAGTATGGGGGGTGTTGGAACCGGGTTTCCACACCCTTGAGATGTCTAATGCTTTGGTTTTGTCCAACTACTCATCCCTATGTGTAGGATGCTTCATGCACTTCCTTGGCCTTTGCGCCCTGATATACTTGCCTTCGCACAGCCCTAACCATGGGTAGTGGGGCTTCAGCGCTGCTGAGGTAGCACTTTGCACTATTTCCCTAAGCCACACCTGAGATATTACCTATCTTCCTTCACCAATTAGTTATCTTTGTGTAAATAGAAGCCTTGTGTTATATTTAGTTATACAACACACACATATAATTTCGTGCAGCAAATAAACAATACACTTGCAATTTATACCCAATAATACATTAAACAGGGAAAGATAAACAAAGATATGGTAAAATTCTCTTTCTTAATCCTTCCTGTGGTTACAGACTCGACCTGCCCTACACACTCAGCTGCAGGGGTTTGTGCACTTAACTGCAAACTACTAGGCCTTTGTGCACTCAGCTGCAGAGCCTTCTCCTACTCTATGACCCAAAGACACACTTTACACTTCCACTCAATCTCTTAGACTCATCATGCTTATTTTCTATTAGCTATGTGCTCTCTTCTACACTTAGAGCCTCACTCTATTTATACAATCCCATGGTTCGCGGACTATGGGTAGGTCTATCAAGTCGACATTACATTACAAAAATGAGGGCAGACAACCCTGTGACTCTATTATGACTTCACGCTCCACGCCCACAATTCGTGGAGCTCTTACAATGGATTTGGAAAAACTTGGGCTTTAAACCCAAAAACATGCCTTGGGGGGATTCCATGCCCAACAGGCCCCCAACATAAACAGCGTGACTCGCCCTCGAGTCACTCTGTCGGTGTAGAGATCTTCGCGTGGAGTCCCTCTCTGCTTGAACTACTGCAAGGTTGGCAAAGCAATGAGCAGCTACCTGTTGGATCTCCTATATGTGTTGTTCTGAGACCGCGGTGTCAGAACTGCTTCCCTGGACCTATTCCTGTGTCCCCTGCATTTGTGCGAGCTTGCCTTCAATTGCTGCTATGATGGTGAAGGTCTCGTCGATCCAAGGCTGAACACGTGCCTTAAGGACTTCCTCTTTGTGCCGTGCAACATCCACCTGTTCTTTCAGCGCTTTGGCCTATTGCATCCGCGCGAGCCTCTTAGTGAGGGCCACCGTCTGCGTAGTTCCTTTGACATGGTCATACTACTACTTGAGTTCACATGCCTCTGTCTCTAGGCACTGGATGTTGGGGTCATCTTGTAGGTTCGTGAGGACCTAAAATGACTCCTCCAACATTCTGGTGCAGTCCCTCACTACACTGCTGATCTCGTCTAGTCCCACTGTAACAGCACTGGCGCGCTATTCTCTTACTTCTATAGGAGTGGACGGCTACGCCTTCAACCGCAACTATATGATCTAAAGGTTCAGCTCCAGCTGAACCTTAGTCATTTCTTCTTGTGCCTTGCACACCCCTGCTACTAGCCAGTGGATGCACGCCTCTACTAGTGTATCTACTGGGATGGCCAGCTCAGGGACGCTTCGATAAGATTCATCCAGTACCTGTACCAGCTGCGAATTCTGCAACACCACTTCGTCACGCTACAAGCTTAGCTATTCCATGTTGATCTTCTACTTGCTTAGTACTTGTAGTGTGTGGCTCTCCCTAGCCCACAGTTCTGCAATAATCCCATCCTACAGAATGTATAACGTCTACCGCAGGAGTGCAACCATGTTGATCCTGATACCCTTTACTACGCTAATTGTAGGCCTATCGACCTCATATGTTGTCACTAGTGCCCCTTCCGGCAGCACTAATGTATTTGTCATCCGAGTGTGCAACATCTGCTCTGTTGCAGTTGTCCCTACTATGAGGCTGGTCAAAAGGGTGCCAGCCTAAGGAGTGTGCACCTGCAACTCCTGCAACTACGTTTTGAGGGCCCCAACCCAATCTAGTTCTCCTAAGCAAAATTCTAGAGGGCCTCGAAGGTGACATCGTACAATATCTTACTGATGTCATGCAAATCACCCTCGGTAAGGGTGATCAGGTCAATAGACAACTTTGATTCCTTGACCTTCTTGCGCGGCCCCTTCCGCTCGCTCGGGTGCTGGTGTTGGGTTGTGTTTTATTCTTTCCACATAGTTAACAGGGTGTTTGAGGGGCACCCGTAACCCCACTTTATGGGGTCCGGGGCAGCGCCCCGGAAAATTTTGGTTTTGGACCCTATGTTAGGTTGGGCGGACCCACCTATGGTTTTGTGCATGATTTTCGCACATGTTTTTTGGACGCGATGGTTCTCGGTCCATGGTATTGGACGCAATGGTTTTCGGTCCATCGTATTGGATGCTTCGACGTGTATAAATATGTATTATAACATTGAAAGGAACATAATGAAAAATCAAGCTGGTAGTCCCGGTTTTGGGATCTAGGGGAAAATATTTGTGTATATGTGTTTTATGTGTTATGCTCTTGCATTGTTTATTTTCTGTGTTTTAGAATTTGTATGCAGGTAATTTCTGTATGGGCTTAAAACCTACATTTGGTATCAGAGTAGATTTGGCTTCAAGGGGATGCCTTTGTTGCTGAGGGGTTTTTCTTGGGCCTGTGGTAGACCCTATTCAGTGGGAGATCTGCGAGATCGATTCTGGTGGTGAAAGAATATGTCAAGCAGTGGAAAGATAGAGATCGAGAAATTTAATGGTCAGAGTTTTGAGTTGTGGAAACTCAAGATGGAGGATCTGTTGGTGGATAAAGATCAGTTGATCATGGTAGATCTAGGTACTAAACCAACGGGAGTGTCCGATGAAGAATGGAAGAAGTTGGATTGGAAGGCAAAGAGCACAATACGATTATGTGTCTTAGATACAATATTGCTAAATGTATCAGGGGAAGCTACAGCAAAGGCTTGTGGGACAAGTTAGGGACTTTGTACCAATCTAAATCTCTAGTGAATAAACTGTTCCTACAAAAAAATCTGTATAACCCGAGGATGAAAGATGGAGACTCGGTGATAGAGAATCTGAAGGCATTTAATACTATGGTAAGTCAGTTAGCATCTGTTGATATTAAAGTTTCAGATGAAGATAAGTGCATCAGTTTGTTGTGTTCTCTACCAGATTCATGGGATAGTCTAGTTATTGCAATAGGTAGCAATGCAACTGCCTTGCAGTTTGATGAAATAGTCTTAGCCTTGCTGATGGAGGAGATGAGACGGAAAAATATGGAGATCCAAAATGGTGATGCCTTGTCTGTCCGAGGACGGTCCCATAACAGAAACAAAAATAAGTCATTGAGTGGGAGATCTAAATCTAGAGGGAGATCTAAATCTCCAGGAAAACCTGTAAAGGTGGTGTGCTGGAAATGTGGAAAGGAAGGCCACTTTAAAAGGGACTGTAAATCTAAAGTTCCTGGCAAAGGAAAGGGATTTAATGAGGCTCCTTATACAGAGGCAAAAACCACCTCAGATGAAGGTGGGGATGTGTACTTGGCTTCTTCAGGTACACATGTAGATCATGAGCCATGGTTGATTGACTCAGGTGCATCCTTTCACTTCACTCCCCATAGAGAGTGGTTCTATGAGTATGAGAAATGTGATGGTGGTGATGTCTTCTTGGGGGATGACAGGAAGGCTAGAATCATTGGTCGTGAAAAAAGTAAAGTTGAAGCTGCAAGGTGGAAGGGTTAGAACACTTCTGGGTGTTCTGCATATTCCTGCATTAGCCAGAAATCTGATTTTTGTTAGTAAGCTGGATGATGCAGGTGTAAAAACAGTGTTCGAGAAGGATACCTGCAACATGGTTCGGGAAGCACTGGTATTGATGCAGGGAGTTCAGATTGGAACTCTGTACAAGCTGCAAGGTAGCACTGTTGTCAATGGATGCAACAGTTCCATGGTTCCTGAAAGTGAAGCAGAAAATCTAGTGGTCTCTAGAGAAAAGACCATGCTGTGGCATCAAAGGCTTGGACATATTAGAAAGAAGGGCCTTTGAATACTTCATGGTAAAGGTATGGTAGAAGGTATGAGTAATAGCTCTTTGGATTTTGATTTCTATGAAAATTGTGTATACAGGAAGCAAAATCTGGTGAGTTTCCCCTCTAGTGGTAAGAGGGCGAAACATATATTAGAGCTTGTGCATAGTGATGTGTTTGGACCTATGAAGGTTCCATCACTGGGTAAGTCTGTGTACTATGTATCATTTATAGATAACTTCTCAAGGAATACATGGATATATTTCCTTAAGAAGAAATCTTAAGTTTTTGATAGGTTTAAAGAATTTAAGGCTCTAGTGGAAAACCAGATAGAGAAGAAGATAAAGGTGCTGAGGACAGATAATGGTGAAGAGTTTTGCAGTAAGGAATTTGAATAATTCTGCAAGAAGTGTGGTATAGCACGACAGAAGACTGCTCCATATACACCTCAGCAAAATGGGGTTGCAGAAAGAATGAATAAGACATTGATGGAAAGGGCAAGAAACATGCTCAGTGGTGCTGAGTTAGGACAGGAATTCTTGGTAGTGGCGGTGGATACTGCATGTTACCTGGTCAACAGGTCACCTTCATCAGTGTTGGAGGATAAGACTCCACAAGAGGTATGGAGTGGTAAGAAACCCTCTCTTTCACATCTGAGGGTATCTGGATGTGATGCATATGTACATGTTCCAAAGGAGAAATGAACCAAGTTGGATAGTAAATCTGAAAAGTGCATCTTTATTGGGTATAAGGATGGTTTAAAGGGTTATAAGCTTTGGAACCCAGTCACAAGGAAGGTTGTGTACAGCCGAGACGTGGTGTTCAGAGAGGTGAAAGATGTTATTAAACATGAAGTCCAATGAAAGGAACCTGAGAAGATAGAGTTTGAGCTAAAGGAGGAAGAATTAGACTCTACAGCAGAGGAGGAATTAGAAGATGAAGAGCCACAAACTCCAGCTGTGAGAAGATTAGTTCGAGAAAGAAGGCAGCCTGAAAGGTATAGTCCATCTGCTTTCTGTTCAAATTTTTCTTTATCTATTACTGACGATGATCCCAGAACTCTGAAGGAAGCAATAGATTCAGAGGATGGAAAACTATGGAAAGAGGCCATGGTTGATGAAAGGCATCTTTGTACAAAAATGAGGCTTGGGATCTGGTAGAGTTACCGGCTAGAAGGAGACCCATTGGCAGCAAATGGGTGTTCAAGAAGAAGACAAATGCAGAAGGAAAAGTGGAGAAATACAAAGCTCGATTGGTGGAAAAAGGTTATTCCCAGGTGCCAGGAATTGTTTTTGGTGATATTTTTTCTCCTGTTGCCAAGGTAACTTCTATTAGATTACTTTTATTTGTTGCTGCTACCTTTGATTTTGAGGTAGAACAGATGGATGTGAAGACAACATTTCTTCACGGGGATCTGGAAGAGAAAATCTACATGAAGCAACCTAAAGGCTTTGCAGCGAAGGGTAAGAAATAACTGGTATGCAAGTTAAAGAAGTCTCTGTATGGGTTAAAACAGTCACCAAGGATGTGGTATCAGAAATTTGATACATTTATACAGGGACTTGGATTCACCAGAAGCAAAGAAAATCGCTGTGTGTAATTTAAATTAATTGGTGACCGTGTTATTTATCTGGTCTTGTATGTGGATGATATGTTCCTGGTTGGAAATGACAAAGAAATTATCCAGGATTTGAAGACTCATATGTCCTCCAAATTTGACATGAAAGATCTTGGTGCTGCAAACTATATTTTGGGCATGGAAATTAAAAGAGATCGGGCAAAGAGGAAGCTCTGGTTAAACCAGAGGAAGTATGTCGAGACAATACTGCAGAGGTTTAATATGCAGGATAGTAAATCGGTGAAGGTTCCTATTCCTGTAGGTGTGAACTTATCTGCTGAACAATGTCCCAAGACACAAGAAGAGGAAGAGGACATGTCCTATGTTCCATATGCAAGTGCAGTCGGTAGCCTGATGTATGCAATGGTCTGTACTAGACCAAACATTGCACATGCAGTGGGAGTATTGAGCAGGTTTATGTCAAAACCAGGAAAGGAGCATTGGACAGTAGTGAAGTGGGTTTTTAGGTATTTTCATGGCACTAGTGATTATGGTTTGTGATACCAAGGAAGACCAAGATTGGACAGAGTTTTGGATATTCATGGCTTTGTTGATGTAGACTAGGCTGGAGATCTGGATCAGAGAAGATCTACAAGTGGGTATGTGTTTAACCTATTTGGAGGTGCAGTCAGTTGGATGAGTAAGAAAAAATCTGTAGTGGCACTATCAACTACAAACGTAGAATACATGGCAGCCACTCATGTAAGCAAGGAAGAAGTTTGGTTGCAGAGATTGTGTTCAAGTATGGGGTTAGTACAGGAAGCTATAAGGATAGAATGTGACAGCCAAAGTGCAATTTTCTTGGCAAAGAACCCTGCATATCATTCAAAGACAAAGCACATTAATGTTTAGTATCACTTTGTGAGGGATATGATAGAAGACAAAAAGGTGTTGCTGGTAAAGGTGGACACTTTGAAGAATATTGCAGATGCATTAACAAAATTTGTGAGCTCTGAGAAGTTCTCTTGGTGTTGAGAGACAATGGGCATTTCAGGGCTGGAAAAATGACTAAGCTCTCTTGTGCCCCCCTATGGAAAGAAAACAACAAGTGGGAGAATGTTGGGTTGTGTTATATTCTTTCGACGTAGTTAACAGGGGGTTTGAGGGGCACCTGTAACCCCACTTTATGGGGTGCTTTGGACCCTATGTTAGGTTGGGCAAACCCACCTATGGGTTTGTGCATGAATTTCGCACATGTTTTTTGGATGCAATGGTTTTTGGTCCATGGTATTGGATGCGATGGTTTTCGGTCCATGATATTGGATGCTTCAGCATGTATAAATATATATTATAACATTGAAAGTAACATAATGAAAAATCAAGCTGGTAGTCCTGGTTTTGGGATCCAGGGGAAAATATTTGTGTATATGTGTTTTAGCTGGTGCTTCAGCTGTGTTGACGTAGTATGTGGGTCCATGCCTCCCTCCTCTTCCTCTACTTCCTACCCATGTGAAGGTGGATTTTGTCCCTCACGTGCCTTCTCGACTGCCTCCTGCACTGCTGCTGCTACTATGGCCTTTTTTTGTTCCGCTGATGTCTGCGCAGTGTCCTGTTCCTCCTGTGCTTCTGTTGCCACTGCCTCCTTCCTTCTCTTCTCTTCCAACTGTGCCATGCATATTTTGGCCTCCTATTTCTTCCTCTGCACTTTAGACTTCTCCATTGCCACGATGTCTGGAGCACGCCACTCCAGTGGCCATGTCTCCAATACGTCAAAGATTACGTCGTCCGTGGCTACAAAGGGTATCTCCCTCCATTGCTTGGCCAGGTCCTTGCGTTCTCTGATGTATATGTTGTGGAGGTCCACTTTAAACTCTCCAAAACTTTGCAAGCTATTGTAGATAGTGGGTGATAGCCTTGGCTTGCGATTAATCCCCATCTTGAGGTTCATTTCCTTTCACACCCAGAATATCTTGCTGTCGCGGATCCGGTTTGCATCCTTTGTGGCCCAGAGTGAAGCGTACTTCACGGCCTCCAGCAGATCCCTGTCAATTGTTGGGAACTAACTGTCCTCCGGCAATTCCCCTACCACAAGCACTATGGACAGCAGAAGCCATGCATAGTGGAACATTTTGCCTTGTTCCTGGGCCTCGCGGAAATTCTCCAAGAATTTCTTGTAGAGGAACTTGGACCAGTTAAACTGGACCCCCTTCACACATTACTCAGAAAGTGCCACCACCGACATAGGTACCTTATCCGCGCGGCACTTGTGCATAACCTTACCCACCAGTATCTGGGTCGCCATCTTAACTACTTTGTAGTTGGCGCTGGATATGATATAGCCCCTTTCCTTCTTCTCCAGATTATATTTCTTCTTCATGGCCTCCACGATGGCTAGGTCACTACTTTTCCCCGGCGAGATATCTGTGGGGTCCTCTCCTTTGCATGGGGGCTGGGTAATGCGGTGAATCAAGTATTCCGTGATGGGGATGGGCTCCTCTAGCCACAAACACCCACCATGCACTAGGCAGAGTAGTTGCCTGATGACGAAAATTTTCATTGGGGTGAAGTGGAAATGTGGCACCCAAAGCAGGTTTAGTAACCCTGCCTTTTCCACTCTACGCAACCACTTTCATGGCTCTAATTCGGTAACCCCCACCACAGTGTTCTGCTTAGGCTTCATGAGCTATGCGGTCTCTAGGTGATGGAACTTATTGTGGTTAGCCAGATCCCAACCTTCAAATTTCAAGCTAGGCACCTGTCCTAGGTGAATTCTCTAAAAAACGACGTCGTCTAGGAGGAGCGGGGTTTGGAGAGAGCTATTTCCCTTGACAAAATCCTTGAGCACTTTACCCTTTCCCTTATATGGGGGGATATAGGTGGGAAACTTTGTTGGAGGGTGCGCAGGCTCAGTTTCCTCCTCCATGCCTTTGTCCTTGTCTTCTTCGATGATAAGATCCTCCAAGTCTTCCTTCTCCTTGTTGGTTTCTACGTTAATGGCTTTCCACTTCTCCTCCATCGTCAGCCTGGTGCGTAGCGGGTTTCACGAGGACACACATACGAGAACCATTGCTTGCTTGTATTTCTTTGGCCTCAGTGTGCATGACGATTTAGGGATTTTTGCCACAATCCCGGCCCCTTCAGGGGCATCCTCCACAGTCAGGGCCTCTGTGCCCTCTTCGGTGGTCATTTCTGTATTTTCCATAAATTCCTCAGATGTTGCCATCATGTCTGACTATAAATCTATCCCTCGCGTACTCAGGGGCTCAGTCAACATTCTGCATAGGTAAAACAAGGCTCTGCTTAGGCTATGTAGGGTATACAATAGCTCAATTCGCAAATGACCAAGTGTTGTTTTTTGGGCAACCCTTTCTAATTTATAGCACCTTTTGAATTTGAATTCGATCGTTCCCCCCAAATCTGGTTCATTAATGCTCCCTTGGTGGAAGACTTTCCTAAATCTTACCCATAAATCACATCTTAAATGCCTGCTGCTCGCTCCATTTGATCTCAAGTCGAGCATCACATCTTGAATAGTGACTTCAATGGTCACTTTCTGGACAACCCGCATGGCTGTGCAACCCCCCTTATGTGGTCACGGACCTTGTGACTCTTTGCTTCTGTGCGCATCTCCAACATCGGGCAACTCTAGGGAAGAGTAGTTTATAGTCCCGCACCTCCTTTCAACTGCCAAGAGCGCCAAGACTGTACTTCCCTTGGCTAGTCCTAGCAACATAACCATTTGTTGGCTTGTTGGGGCTTGACCCAGGTTCAGAGTTAATTAGCCAAACAAATCCCTGTACTACTAGCCCTTTTGGCAACAGTCCATGGAGCATAGACTGAGGTCTCACCCGAAGTAGTATGGGGGGGTGCTAGAACCAGGTTTTTGCACCCTTGAGATGTCTAATGGTTTGGTTCGGTCCAACTATTCGTCCCTACGCACAGGTTGCTTCGCACACTTCCTTGGCCTTCGCACACTGTGTTGAGCCCTAGAACTACCTCTCTTCTACATACTTTCCTAGACCTTTTCTCTTCCATTTTCCCACATCAATGCCTCATAAGCTATCAAATATTGTTACACATTAATTCTACGAGTACATTTAAGTGGTTTTCTAACTATATCCTTGTGTGTGCTATTTGATTTAGATTTTGTTCATCAGCTACAGAATGTAGCCACTTTCCGCATCTGACTCGCAATTCCGCAGCTATTTTCATTGTTTTGTAGGTTACAGGTGTCGGTAGGTGAAATGAGGCACATGGGTAGCTCAGAAATGATCTACACATGGACAAGGTCCTATCTGTTCAGCCAAATTCATGAAGAAAGGCATCAGTCAAAGGACGGTCAAACAAAGAGTCCTACATCAAATAGGTCTTTGTTTCATCATGTGAAAAGTCTGAGACCGTTCCTAGGTTCGTGGATCTGCTTTTGATAGCTGCAGGCCGTCTCCATGATGCAAATCCAACACCCACCTTTTGTAGATTTAATGTTTATGGCAACCAAGAGGCTGAACTTACGGGTTCTATCCTGTTTACATGTCCTCTGCTGAAGATTTCTCTCAGAAAAATAGTTATCTATTTTCCTGTATAAATAAAGCATTTGCAACGCAAGTAGCTAGTTCAGATATTAGGATTGACACTGTTGTTTTAGCTTTCATTTTGCTGTTGTAATGAGAAGACATACTCTTTATTTTGCAATATAAAACTCTGTTTTCCTATGACTGTGTAAAGCGTGGTTGTGAGGTGACAGTGTGTTAACCAAAGGTTGTGCAGAGGGCCCCTGCTGGCTGAGGTTTTTCTTTTCATTTTGTAAAGTTTTCATGCATCTTTTCTCTTATTTCCACTATATATTTCTCATAATTTGTTTATGATGTTAATCGTTTTTATTCATGTACACGATTTTGCAGCATTGCATATTTTTCACTAACACTGATCAGTGTGTTTCAGGATAGGTTATGCTTGAGCTTTTTCATATAATTTTTGCATCAAGTAGTGATCTAATATTTGCTTCTTTGTTGACTTTAGCTTTTAAATTTCAGTTGTTATGCTTTGATTTTAGTAAGATTTGTTTGCTGCTATTAGCTAGTTTAGATATCAAGTTCTTCATGTTATTTGACGTTATCTCCGGTGCCATGGCTTAACCCAAGAAGTTAATTGGTGAGCTATCAGATTATAAGTGAAGTAATTTGATTTTGCTTTCATTAATCTGCAAGTAGATAGTTTAGATATCAAGTTCTTCATGTTATTTGACATTATCTCCGGTGCCATGGCTTAACTCGAGAAGTTAATTGGCGAGCTATCGAATTATAAGTGAAGTAATTTGATTGTGCTTTCATTAGTCTGCAATTTTTGGTTTTGAGTGCAGTAGTTTAGATTTTATTTCTATAATTAGATGGGCAGAAGAGACACTAACCTCATCATCAGTATTTCATCTTTTGCTTGATTTAAGTAGCTGCATATTTACATTTCTGTTCAAGAACTAATTTTATCAATAACATGTTCTGATATCTTTTGAAGTGCTAAGTCTTAGAAATTACCATAAGAGACATAAAGCTTGTCTTAAAATCTATATCCATACTTGCCCTCTAAAAGTATTCTTAAGACCTAAGAATAGGATTTCCATTTGCATTAGACACCTTAGGAGACCAACAAGGAAAAAACCCCAAAAACAAGATAAAAACTGAAAACAATAAAAGTAAGAAAGAGGTTGTCTTGCACATACAATGTGCCACACTTCATCAGTTTACGACTCCTGGATTTATAATTAATGTAACAATTTATGACATACTAAATTGACTAAACATTTTGGCATCGTTTCTGGGGAAGTGTAACTAGGTAGCCTATCTCTTACATAAAAAAAATAGGGAAAAATTGATAATTTCTTGAAGTATGCTCTCCTCTTGCACCTAGTGTGATTTGGAAGATCATAAAAGAGAGTTATTAGTTCAATAATTTCTTGAGTATTCTCTCTTCTTGCACCTAGTGTGGTTTGGAAGATCAGAAAAAGGATTATTAGCCCAACTAAAAAAAAAAATCATTAAAAAATAAAAATTGACATGCATAGAGCAAGAGATTCTAGGGGAAGGTTTCTAGCTAGGGGCAAAAGTTCAATTTTTACAACTCCAACTACTTCAAGGATTAGACAAGATACACCTCCATCCCAGATTCATACTCCCAACCTTAGGATTCCTAGAATTCAAGGGGCAACAACTAAATTAGAAGATTCTCCTACACTATCTACTAAATTTGATCTAGGAGAAGAACCCTTCTTCACTTCTATAGGGGGACATGTTGCAGTAAAGGAAGTAGAATCACCTAGAGAAGAAGGAGAGGAGGAGACTCTCTCTCATCGGCCATTAATAAAAAAAACCAGAAAACCCTGAGGAAACTATCATGGCAGAAGAAGTACTAGATGGAGAAATTTCACCATTTGGAGGAGGGGGTAGAGGTAGAGGTAGAGGAAATAATGGAGGTGGTGGTAGAGGAAATAATGGAGGTAACACTGGAGGAGGCAGAGGTAATAATGGGGGAAATAGGGAAGGAGATAACTCATTTGGATTCCCTATAGTCAATGAGGAAACCCATACAACAATGAAAAAAATTTCACCATTTGTCCTCCCAAACTTTTATGGGTTGCGAAGTGAGGATCCTGAAACATTTCTATTTGAGTTTGAAGTCTTGTGCCGAACCTATGACTATATGGAAGACTCTCAAAAACTCAAACTGTTTCCTTCAACATTGAAAGGAGTTGCTTTGAAATGGTTCATGGGATTAGTCACACAATCTATTAGGACTTGTAATGATATGAAGCAAGCATTTTTGGATAGATATCTAGATTATTGTATGCCCACAAATCATAAGGATGAGGTATTCAAAATTATGCAAAAAGAAGATGAGAACTTGGAGGATCTACTTGAAAGATTTCAATATAACTTAAAGAGAGCAAAAATGAGCAATTTAGATGAGGAAACTTTGAAAGCCCTTATATTTAAAGCCATTAGAGATGAACGGATATATATTTTAAACATGATGGAGAAGGGAGACCTTTCTCAACTTCCACTACATGACATAGCATAACTATGTGTCCATCTCTCAAGCGGAAATCTAAAACTGGAAAAGGGCCTACAGATCCTTCTCTTATTAGAGCAAACAAATCTGCAACTAGATCAGTAAGTAGGGCAGAGATTGGAAATATGCTTGATGAGTTTAAAACTGACATTCTAGGGAGCCTTAGTGAACAACCAGACACCCTTAAAATTAAAAACAAGAAGAAAACAGAAATTGATGCCTTAGCCATCTTTCGCCAAAAATGTAGAAAGAAACATGCTCTAAGGGAATGCCCCTTGGATGCAAAAGTTGTAGAAACATTTATGATTTTCTCAGAGAGTCATGAGACCAAGGATTGTCCTTCAATCCCTGGACTCAAAGCTGTCTTTGAGGAAGATCCAAATTCAATAGAATCCCTTTGTTTTGTTTTCAAGAAGACCTTGGCAAGGGCAACAAAATCAAGGATTTAAAAATCGTATGAATTTTCAGCTCCCACCAAATTGGAATTCTTGGCAACAACCTTGGCCCCAACCTCAAAATCCGTATCAATCTCAATCATGGGCACAAGGTGTTCAAAATCCTTATGGGAGATTTGCTCAATTTTATCAATATCCTCCATCTTTTCAAAATCAACCACAAAATCCACAACTTCCAAATCAAAGCTCACAACTTTCATTGTCGATTCCACAACAACAACATTCTCAACAAAATCAAAATCCTCAACTCTTGCTTCCATTTCAACAAAAGCCAAATCAACTACCAGCCAGCCATTACCAAATCCCAAAAAAAAAAACCTTCAGAATGCTTACATGGTAGAAGGACAACAATTTCCTACTTATATGGTTGTTCCTCTAGTTCTTAATGATGTTCAACTTAGATCTGGTAGAATTTTAGAAAAGGAAAAACCTTCTATAGATGTCCAAAGATGCCTCTGAGGAGGATTCTCTAAAAGTCAATAAAGGTTCTGAGGAAGCATCCCTTCAAAACCCAATCATTCAAAAAGAAAAACAAAAAGAGTCAACCCCCACAACTCCTATAGTTGAGCAACCTGCATCTACATCCACACCTCCTTTTCCTGAAAGATTACAAATTGACAAAGGGGTGGAAAAACAAATCTTGTTGCCTGACTATGATTTCCTAGATGAATTAAAGAATGTCTGTATCAAGATTCCCTTGCGAAAATCCATTAGAGAGATTCCTATTATAGCAAAAACAATAAAGGAGTTGAGTTTCAAAAGACCGGGTAGGAAACCAAGAGACACAAAAAGAATCCACCTGTTAGGAAAAATAGCAGATATCATGATGGGAAAGATTACCATGCAGAAATATGTGGATCCAGGTAGTCTAATTGTCAAGGCACACATAAATGGGATAGAATTTCCAAATACATTGATTGACTTAGGGGCTGCTATAAACATTATGAGTAGACAAACTATGGAAAAACTTAAACTTCCTAATCTTCTTTTTACACCAACTTTACTGCAACTTGCAGATAAATCATTAATCAAACCAGATGGTGTATTAGAAGATATTTCGGTCTCCTTAGATTCTTGGGAATATCCAGTAGATTTCATGATTTTGACTCCCAAGAGTAATCTAGGAGGGCACCCAGTCATCTTAGGAAGACCTTGGCTAGCCACAGCCAATGCTTGCATTAGTTGTAGATCTAGGGATATGTACATTTCTAATGGTAGTTCAACAAAGAAATTCAATTTGTATCCTCTGGCAGAAGCAATTATAGAAGTAGGGGACAATGAATGGGTCGATGATGAAGATACTGTACAACCTATCTTTACTATCTCTGAAGTTAGTGAAGATAATCAAATTTTGAACACATTAGAAAATTTTGAAACATCTTCAGAATATGACCACACAAAATTTCAGTTAGATTCTGATATTGAATATTTGTCGTCAAGGAAAATGTCTCTCTACTCTATGGAAGATTTTGGCAGTTCTGCAGTTGAAATTTTTCCAGGTAAAACATTGAATATCAACAAAAATTTGGAAAAGTTACAACAGGAAGAGTTCACCAGAATCTTGCAAAAGCATTCTGTTGCATTTGCATAGGAGTATACGGATATGAAAGGTATTGTCCCTAAGACTTGCATCCATCATATCTATATTGAGGAAAACAATAGACCAATTAGACAACCTCAGAGAATGATGAATCCAAATCTTAGGGAGATTGTGAAAGAAGAGCTCCAAAAACTACTCAATGTGAACTTCATTTACCCAATTTCAGATAGTCGATGGGTTATAGTACCAAAAAAGAATAGTAAATGGAGAGTGTGCAATGGTTACAGGGAATTGAATAAAGCAACTTTGAAGGATCACTTTTCTTTGCCCTTTATCGATCAAGTATTAGATACATTAGCAGGCAAAAAGTACTTTTCATTTTTGGATGGTTTTAGTGGTTATAATCAAATGCAAGTAGCACTTGAAGATTAGGATAAAACCACATTCACTTGTCCATGGGGAACTTTTGCCTAATGAGTGCTTCCTTTTGGATTATGAAATGCACCCGCAACATTCCAAAGAGTAGTACTAGGAATTTTTTATGATCTAATCCATGATTGTGTAGAGGTATATATGGATGATTTTACAGTTTATGGTAATACATTTGAAGAGGCATTAGAAAATTTGGAAAAGGTCCTTACAAGATGTAAAGAAAAAACCTTTTATTAAGCCATGAAAAATTCTTTATGATGTTTACTGAAGGTATTGTTTTAGGACATCATATTTCAGGGGATGGGATTAAAGTTGATAAATCAAAGGTTGAAGTCATCTTGAAGTTACCTATTCCAAATTGTCAAAAAGATGTTAGAAGTTTTCTAGGATTTACTGGATATTATAGAATATTTATAGAAAACTTTACCAAAATAGCGTCTCCACTCTTTAAACTGCTTACAAAAGACTGTAAATTCAAATGGAGTCTTGATTTCCAATCAACATTTGAAGCTTTGAAAACAAGAATATCTAAAGCGCCTATCTTGAGAGGACCAAATTGGAAACTTCTTTTCCATATTTCTATAGATGCTTCAGATACAGCTCTAGGAGCTGTGTTGGGACAACAATATTTAGTTCCTTATGCCATTTACTATACCAGTAAAAATTTGACTCCCACTGAGTTGAATTATACTGTGACTGAAAAAGAGTTCTTAGTTGTTGTTCATGCAATTAATAAGTTCAAACATTATATAATAGGCTATGAAACTTTTATTCATACTAATCATTCTGTAATTAGATATCTAATGAACAAACCCGTTACTAATGGCAAAGTTACAAGGTGGATCCTACTTTTACAGGAATTCAATATTACTATGTTAGATAGACCAGGGAAACAAAATACAGTAGCTGATTTCTTGTCTAGAATTCAGAATATCAAAGAAGATTCTCCTGTAGAGGATAAGTTTCTTGATGAATACTTATTTGCAGTAACTAATAAGACTCCTTGGTATGCAGATATGGCTAAATATTTGGTTATAGGAAAACTACATTCACATTTATTTCCTAGTGAAAGAAGAAAGATTATTCAGGAGAGTTCAAAATATTCATGGATTTCTAACCAATTGCTTAAAACAGGGCTAGACCTTGTGATCAGAAGATGTGTCAGGGAAGATGAAATGCCTGATATTCTCAAAGCATGTCATGATGAACCATGCGGTGGACACTTTGCTGACAAAAGGACAGCCTATAAAATCCTTTCTTTAGGATATTATTGGTTGTCCCTCTTCAAAGATACAAAACAATATGTCAAAAGTTGTGACAGCTGCCAAAGAGTAGGGAAACCTACCCCCTCAAATGAGATGCCATTACAACCACAGGTACTCATCGAACCCTTTGAAAAATGGGCTTTAGACTTTATTGGACCTATTAATCCTCCATCTAAACAGAAAAAGTATATATTGGTATGTACTGATTATGTCACTAAATGGGTAGAAGCCAAAGCATTATTTTCTGCTACTGAAAATTCAGTTGTTAGTTTTCTTTATGAGGATATTTTTACTCGCTTTGGTGTTCCAAGAGAAATTGTGACAGATCAGGGAGGTCAATTCACATCCAAACTGGTGGAGAAGCTGATGGAAGAGTACAAGTTCAAGCACAGAAAATCCACTCCTTACCATCTGCAAGCAAATGGTCAAGTGGTTTCCACAAACAAAGTAATTGAAGGCATCATTACCAAGATTGTTCATCTACACAAAAGAGATTGGGCAAAAAGGCTTCCTAAAGCCTTATGGGCCTATAGAACCACATGGAGGAACACAACATGACATTCTCCCTATGAATTTTTTTATGGGAAACAAGTTTTTCTCCCCATTGAGTTCCAAGTTAAGACCTTCAAGATGGCAGTTCAATTGGGAATGGATCTATCAGAAGCCCAAAAGCATAGAATGGAGCAGTTGAATGAACTAGATGAGATCAGACAAGAAGCAATCCTAAGAACTGATCTAGTTCAATATCAAAGAGCTAAGTGGCATGACAAATACATCAAGGAGAAAAAGTTTCAAGAAGGAGATTGGGCATTGCTATTTGATTCCAAGTTCAAAGATTTCAAAGGTAAATTTCAGACTCATTGGCTTGGGCCATATGAGATTGAAATTTTTTTTAGCAATGGAGCAGTAAGAATCAAAACAATTGATGAGTATCAAACTCCTCTCATTGTGAATGGTCACAGATTGAAGATCTATCATAAGCCACTCTCAAAGGAGGAATTTGTCAAAATCTTTCAAGATAATTCTGCAATAAGGTTGGTGAAGAAGAATCCTTCTTCTCCACCAGCCTAGTCTTTGTTCTTTTCATCATCATCTAAATAATAATAATAATAATGTATAAGCCTAAAAACCAATCACTGATTGGCAGTCTTATACAGAAAATACAAGGCAAAAATCAGAAACTTCTAACGCCCTATATTTTCCAAAAATAAAAATCTCTCTCATTTCACTCATAGTTGTTTCATTTCATGTCATTTCACTTCATTTCATTTCGCCATCACATTCCACCAATAAAATTCCTTTCATGTTTAGTTTTCCATATATCCTTCATTCAGTCATCTTTCATTTCCATCCATCTCCATTCACTCCACCAAGTCATATGTCATTCACTATGTCAGTTTCCGCAGCTGAATTCTGATTCCGCAGCTAAATACTGATTCTGCAGCTGATTGTTGATTTCGTAGCTAATACTCTGTTACTCTGCAGTGACAGTCAAATGTTAGCCAAGTAATGATGAAAACCAGATGTAGGTATGGAAGAAGAAAATATTTTGAAGATGTCAGCACCTAAAAGCACCTACAAGAGGCAGCCAATCAAAAGTTAGTGAATGGAAGTGGTAAGATTCTAAGGTATGAGAAAAATCAATTTCAAATAGCATTTTAAAACACATAATCTGTATAGTTGTAAAATCACAAGCTCCATCATGTGTAATGATTCGAATTGATAGCTTCCTTAACTCCTCCATGACCTTTGCATAACTCCACCATGATCTCCACATCAAATTCTAACGGCCTCATAATCCTCTTCCAAATATAACTCGTACTCAGTTGTACATCCGCATTACACATATTGAGCAGGTTAATCATGAAGATGTAAGCCAATTGACCATGGATCTCCTTTGACGCACCACTCCGCGGCCTTTTATTTCAAAATTCTGCCAGTCTCACTCTGTTTCCATACTCTCACATCGAGTTTACAATTGCCAGTTCAGGGTTTGTTTATACAAGCCTCTACTCCATGAACTTGTTTTCATTGCATGCTCCGTATTCTTCCCATTTTGTAACCACTGTTTTTTTCACAATCCTCCTCCATCTTCCGCTCATATAACCATTCCACCTCCGTGAAACCATCACTTATAAAGGTATTTTTTAAGCAAGAAGGAGGAATGGGCATTCTGGTAAGAACAGAGCCGGATGGAGCTAAATTCATGGAGGGTTATCCATAGTTAAAGAGCACGTTAAGGAAAGCAAGGTGGCTGCAGTTTATCCATAAATTTAGGGGTCATAATAAATAAGTCACAAAGACGTTTGCAAGGTCCTTCAATGGCATGGAAGTTGAGATTGGGGATATCAAATTCTCGGTAATAGAGACATCCATTGCAGCAGCAACAGAGCTCCCACAGGAAGGAGAACGATGGTTAAAAAACAAAGACTTCAATGAGAGAGCCTCGAGGATCATTTTTCGTAACCTAGGTATGGATACAACTGTTTTTAAACGTGGAATTCATGTTTCAGGCCTAAAGGAAAAATGGACTAGTTTGCCGTTGATAATTCAGAAGTTCATTACGTGTGAAGGAAGGTATGGGTCTATGTACATATACCATATAAGGTTATTAATGAATTTTCTAGAGAGTCAAACCATCAATCTACCTTATTTCTTGTTGAGTAGCTTGAAAAATATGTCTACCACTATACAAAAGAATTTGGATGATGTAGAGCCTCATCTTTATCATCACGGCCTTGTTAAAATTCTGGTTGAAAATCAATTGAAGGAAAGAAAGGACACATGGGAACAATTCTTGATTAGAAATTTCTTTCAAGACCCACCTAAAACACCTGAAGGTAGCTCAAAAAGAAAAAGTAGGAGAAGAAAAACAAGTGTAAACATTCAAGTTACTCCTACTAGTATAACTAAAGAAACCAGTAAGGAAGAAATGATGTCTGAAACTTTGACTGAGGTTAGAAAACAAGAAAAATAGAAAGGGAAAAGAAATATTGAAGACATTTATCAGACCCCAGAACCTTCTTCAGAAGAAGAACAGATACTTTCTAAAAGGCTAGTTCATCTTAAAGAACAGTCAGTTAAGGCAAAAGAAAAAGGAAAGGAGAAACATAGTGTAGAAAAGGGGGACACTAGCTCACAGAAGGAGCTCAAGACTTATAGGAAAATTGAAGAAAGTTAAAATCAAAGGGGCTCACTTCATCGACTTAGGAAGGGAAACACCAGAACAGTCACCAACAATCACTCCTCTTGACCATAGTCCACAACATTCTCCTTTTTCTCAACTAAATTTTGAAATCATTCCAAGGAAGACCACGCCAAAAATTGATCCAACTCAGCAACAGATGTATGATTTTATTGAATCATTGGAAAAGACTGCAATAGAACAAGGCACTTCATCTAATCAGCCTGGTACACCTCAGGAAACTTTGATCCAATCATTAAAACAAGAAGTTTTTAAACTAGAAGTCCTGAATAGACATATCAAAAGGGAAAATGAAACATTGAAAGAGCAGAATAGGTTGGACAAAATCATCCATGACAACACGATGCTGCATTTAGGATTGTGGCACAAGAAAAATAGGAAATTGAAGAGGAAGAATAGGAGGTTGAGCAGAGCTCTCATCAACCTCAAATACAGGTGCCTTATGATGAAGCCCATGATGACAGTGACACCAAGGAAGAAGAAGAGAAGGCTAGATGTATTAGCATAAGTATCAGAGCAGATGAATTGAAGGATGGATAGTCACAGTTTTGGTTGCATGAGGACTTGCAACATTTTCACAGTGGGGGTACGTTGAGTCCAAGAACTACCTCTCTTCTACATACTTTCCTAGACCTTTTCTCTTCCATTTTCCCACATCAGTGCCTCATAAGCTATCAAAGATTGTTACATATTGATTCTAGGAGTGCATTTAAATGGTTTTCTAACTATATCCTTGTGTGTGCTATTTTATTTAGATTTTTTTCATCAGCTATGAAATGTAGCCACTTTTTGTAGATGACTCGCAATTCTGCAGTTGTTTTCATTGTTATGTAGGTTACAAGTGTCGGCAAGTGAAACGAGGCACGTGGGTAGATTAGAAATGATCTACACATGGACAAGGTCCTATATGTTCAGCCAAATTCAAGAAGAAAAGCATCGGTCAAAGGATGGTCAAACAAAGAGTCCTACATCAAATAGGTCTCTGTTTCAGCACGTGAAAAGTCTGAGACCGTTCCTAGGTTTGTGGATCCGCTTTTGACAACTGCAGGTTGTCTCCATGATGCAAATCCAACACCCACCTTTTGTAGATTTAATTTTTATGGAAACCAAGAGGCTAAACTTACGGGTTTTGTTCTGTTTACGTGTCCTCTGCTGAAGATTTCTCTCAGAAAAATAGTTATCAATTTTCCTGTATAAATAAAGCGTTTGCAACGCAAGTAGCTAGTTCAGATATTAGGATTGATGTTGTTGTTTTAGCTTCCATTTTGTTGTTGTAACGAGAAGACATACTCTCCGTTCTGCAATATAAAACTCTGTTTTCTTATGATTGTGTAAAGCATGGTTGCGAGGTGACAATTTGTTAACCAAAGGTTGTGCAGAGGGCCCCTGCTGGCTGAGGTTTTGCTTTTCGTTTTGTAAAGTTTTCATGCATCTTTTCTCTTATTTCCACTGTATATTTCTCATAATTTGTTTATGATGTTAATCATTTTTATTCCTGTACATGATTTTGCAGCATTGTGTATTTTTCACTAACACTGATCAGTGTGTTTCAGGATAGGTTATGCTCGAGCTTTTTCATATAATTTTTGCATCAAGTAGTGATCTAAGATTTTCTTCTCTGTTGACTTTAGCTTTTAAATTTCAATTGTTATGCTTTGATTTTAGTAAGATTTGTTTGTTGTTATTAGCTAGTTTAGATATCAAGTTCTTCATTTTATTTGATGCTATCTCCGATGCCATGGCTTAACTCGAGAAGTTAATTGGCGAGCTATCGGATTATAAGTGAAGTAATTTGATTTTGCTTTCATTAATATGCAAGTAGATAGTTTAGATATCAAGTTATTCATGTTATTTGATGTTATCTCTGGTGCCATGGCTTAACTCGAGAAGTTAATTGGTGAGCTTTCGAATTATAAGTGAAGTAATTTGATTTTGCTTTCATTAGTCTGCAATTTTTGGTTTTGAGTGCAGTAGTTTAGATTTTATTTCTATAATTAGATGGGTAGCAGAGACACTAACGTCATGATCATTGTTTCATCTTTTGCTTGATTTAAGTAACTGCATATTTACATTTTTGTTCAAGTACTGATTTTATCAATAACATGTTTTGAGATCTTTTGAAGTGCTAAGTCTTGGAAATTACCATAAGAGACATAAAGCTTGTCTTAAAATCTATATCCATACTTGCCCTCTAAAATTATTCTTAAGACTTGAGAATAGGATTTCCATTTTCATTAGACACCTTAGGAGACCAACAAAGACAAAACCCCAAAAACAAGATAAAAACTGAAAACAGTAAAAGTAAGAAAGAGGTTGTCTTGCACATACATGCACCACACTTAATTAGTTTACGACTCCCGGATTGATAATTAATGTAGCAATTTAGGACATACTAAATTGAATAAACACCCTGATATACTTGCCTTCATGTAGCCCTAACCAGGGGCTGTGGGGCTTCAACACTACTGGGGCAACGTTCTGCACTATTTCCCTAAGTCTCACCTGAGATATTACCTATCTTCCTTCACCAATTAGTTATCTTTGTGTAAATAGAAGCCTTGTGTTATATTTAGTTATACAACACACACATATAAGTTCATGCAACAAATAAACAATACACTTGCAATTTATACCCATTAATACATTAAACAGGAAAAGATATGTAGAGATATGGTAGAATTCTCTTTCTTAATCCTTCCCATGGTTACACACTCGACCTACCTTGTGCACTCAGTTGCGGACTACTAGGCCTCTGCGCACTGAGCTGCAAAGCCTTCTCCTACTCTACGACCCAAAGACACAATTTACACTTCCACTCAATCTCTTAGACTCATCATGCTTCTTTTCTATTAGCTATATGCTCTCTTCTACACTTAGACCCTCGCTCTATTTATACAATCCCATGGTCCGCGGACCATGGGTAGGTCTATCAAGCTGACATTACATTACAAAAACGAGGGCGGACAACCCTGTGACTTTATTATGACTTCGCGCTCCGTGCCCATAATTCGCGGAGCTTTTACAAACGATTTGGTCAAAAGTTGGGCTTTAAGCCCCAAAACATGCCTTAGGGGGATTCCATGCCCAAAAATTACATTATTCAGATATACACCATTATTCATCAACATATGCAATTATATAGAAAGAAAAACATCATCATCATCATTGTAGCGAAACATAAAGGAACAATAAAAGAAAAGTATGCACACATAGAGACACCAGGATTGGTCCCAGACCAGGGAAAAACCCTCTATGGGGAAAAACCTTGCAAATATTCTTTTTCTTAGATCATCATCAAATGATTCAGAAAAGAGAGTAATGATCCATAACTTTATCTATGCAACAAAACGACTATGATATCCATGAAACAAATCTAATCATGGTTATAATCAAAACCCTCATTCTGATGGTTGTAATGTGTTGTTACCCACTATAGTCAATTGTTGGATATTGCTTAACATTGTTGTCATTGAGTGAAATCTTTAGAATATTAAAATCTCATCTTTGAGTCCTGGATGCATGGAGGAGGAGCTGTGCGAGTGCCTATAACAATCCTTGACGCTCTCTGTGAACTCTATTCCATCATCTGTGGTTGCTCCAACGCTCCTTAAGCCATTTTGTGTGTGTGTCTGGGGACCAACACACCAGATGTGATCCAAACCATTGGACACTCTCTTCCAATTATTGTGTGTGCATCCGGGACTGCTTGGATGCTCTCAGGACTACTCTATGTGAGCATTTGAGGATCGACACCTCCAGATATGCCTTTGAAACCCTAGATGCTCCCATAGGATTTTTTTCTAGTGTATAGGGCTCTCTGGATTTTGTATTAACCATTGTGTGCTACCATATACGAACTAAAATTCTTAGTTTTGTGCCATGTCCAAGAATAAAAAATGCTTATATCAGTGCGAGCTTCATCCCTGATATTTCAAACCCTTGCACGAACTATCCTTTGACAGATCTGTGCGAAACAAGACAATAAGAGAAGAGAGGATGGCTTGATGAATGTGTATAAATGATCTTAACATATATTCTATTTATAGGATTTCATGAGGATCCACTTAGGGTTGAGGCTGACCTGTCCAATTTAACATGTTCTTAGGGCCGACCTAACCCAATATACATGAGTGAATAAATAAATTCAAAAGCCAATTTCGCTTGTCCAAATAAGGTGATATTTAGGTCGATTTTAGTCCTCTCTAAAAAAGGAATATAATGCAATCATCATCTTGGTCATTTGAGTTGTCCAAGGTGGAATTTCACTGTAGATGCAAAAATTAACATGAGCTAGACAAGAAGGTCATAAATTCAATGAATTGGGTATGAGTTCTTGACTGCAATTGTTTTTAGGGCCTTGTAACCAATGTAAAGTCATCAAGTACCATATTTATTTTGCATGAGGACAACTGGGCTTATGCGGGGTGACAACCTTGATTGAATTTTCCCTTTTCGAGCAACTCTTGAATATGGAGCTTGGTGTGAAAGGTATTAAAGATATTTGTCAATTTTGGCACTGTTTGGCCCCTCTACTATCTTTGTCTGGCCCATCTCATGTACCAGTCATTGTAGCTTCCAAATTGGTAATATTGTCCTTAATATCATCCCTGGGCCATGTAGGTACAACCAAAAACATTGCAGGTTCATCTATTTCCTTTTTCTCGCAGTAAGTCTCCCACCAATCCTTGACATGGGGGACAACCTTAAGGAGTGCAAAGATAATATTTTCCCTATCGAAAAACCACATTGATTCATACTTCAAATATATGAATGTCAAGACAGACTTGTATCTTGAAGGGGGTAGTGCCTCCAAAGTGGATTCTTGACAAATATTTGTTTGTTGATGGTAGATGCCAAATAATTTAGGAATAATTATCCATCATCTTGTTCCTTTGTCACACAAAGGATTCCTTGAGAAAAAATTTAATAGTATCTCCCACCCGCTCATATTTATTTTCCTCTACCATGGGAGGCTATCAGGGATGGAAAAGATGGTCTTGAAAATACTTAAGTAGTTTGAGTCCCAACTCCTTATACCCGAACCTCGTTGGGTACATGCACAGAAAAATAGATAATGAGAAGGCTTCTATGATACCTGATCCAAATTTATGAAGCGAATGAAATGAAACTTAAATGTATAAAAAAAAATGCATACATATAGTAAATATTGACTTATATTCTTAAATGGAATGTGTTCAAACTATAAATAAAGAAGAATGAAACAAACTTGCTCAAATGGTGGTAGGTTATCTTTGAGAAGAGATGTGACAACTACAAGCATTTTTCGAAGTATATTACAATGAGGAAAAGGCCCTTTTTAACATAAATATGCAATGATGGAACTCTAAATATACAAAATCTAACCCTAGGAGATGAAACACCAAAAGGTTTATGGCCCCAATGTGGTTAGTTAGTACTTCAACCTCTTAAGGTCATAACTTTTGCATATGATATTTGTAGCTCGTTTGAAAGGTCTAAATGAGGAGTACATACTCTAACTATGCCTAGGCCATGATTATAACTATCTCTTGTTCCCTTTCCATGTCAAAAAAATGTTGTTTAGGTCCTCAAAACAACCTTGGAAGTTCAGGACCCAAAACATTTTACATAGAGCGCTAAGATGGAGAACTATGCTTTGAGCCAGTGGCATAGGTGGGTGGCCATCAATATCCATGTAGATAATATATTAGGCACAAAAACCCTTATATACCTTAGGTCCAATTCCTAGGGATTGGTACCTTCATGAAGATTCCAAGTAACAAATTAAAAATTAAACTATGATTTAAGTGCATATTTTTGTTTCTTTTTCCTACACAATCAAAACTCCTAATATTACAATTACATTATTGGCTTTCAAGAAAATGTTTCTCACATAATAGCTACACCATCAATTCCAAAGTAAAATATTCTCACAACATAAGATATTTAACTTTTGAAAGATGGAAAGATGATTGGATGAACCACTTTGTTATGGAAAAGTGGGATGGTAGGAAGGAGAAGATGATGATATAGAATAGTTGTGGTATCTCTCTATAACTCTCCCTCCCACCCCCTTGGATTAATCCAAAATGAATGGGAGGTATTACTTTTAATTAACTCAACCTCCATGGTCTCTATATGAAGATGGGGTTACAAAATTCCTTCCTCCACAAAGTTTGTATATCTCACTTTGGATAATACCATTGCATCCAGATTGTCAAGAGATTTCTCAAAATATAAATGTGACCTCAATCCAACTCCCAGATTGAAAACCTTACCCATTTCACGTGGTAACTTGAGTGGCCAAAGTGGCTCTTCCACATAGTGCTCAGTCCAATGTGGTACCCATGAAGGCATCACACTATAGTGTCAGCATTCTAGCGTGCCTTAATTATACAAGATATTTTCTCCAAAACATCCATAGTATGAAAAAAAAAAAGAATTACATCAATCAATGGAGGAATCCCTATCTAGTGCTCTTGTCAATCTGCACCCATATCCTAGTTATAACAAACATGAACTTGGTGCTAAATATAAGGTGTTAACGGAAGTCTTTCCATCACTGGACACAAATTTTTGACATCGCACCTTTTTTCCTAAGATGACTTGGCATGACCAGTGGCCCCACTTTGCATCCACATCATCTAGCTCCATGTCACATGTTCGTTCCATGACCTATTAAAATCACATTGATGTCAATGTGATGTCACCCTAACATGTCACCAATCCACATCCTATAGATTCTCATGTGGCATCTAACGTAACCTTACATAGCTGATGTGACATCAACCACCTCAACCTAAGAAAGGGGGTCCCATAGGGATACACCCCTTGACATTAACTAGTGTATTTACATTATAAGGATTTATAGTCAATTAATGACCTTCCACATTATTCAATGCATCTCTATCTCCCCCTGTAGCACACACAAACACACACACACACACATATATACATGAACAATTGTCAAGGTTTCTCGTCCTGCTAAGACATTTCCCTATCTCCGAAACATAAATTTATTCGTCTTTGTAGACTCTGAATCTTTCACAAGTTTAACAAGGCTCACTCATTTGTAATACCAACATGCTTCTCCATGAAAACCAGGATTAAAATCCTTAAGGATTTCAATGGCGTTGTGAAGTCTTTCTCATCCTTGAGCAATGCTCAACACCATTATTGCGACGAGAATGAAACCTTCACTCTGGAAAATTCATTCCAAGCATCAAATATAGCCTTAATACATCAATAGGATTATCAAAATTCCTATTTATGGGAACCGAGACAAGCTAAGCCATGGATACATAGTAAATTTAGACATAGCAACATCAAATTCCAGCACCTAAACGATACAAACAAGCACCATCAGATCCACTAATATAGCATGCCACACACAACATCCACCACACATTTTCACTAGTCTATAAATTATAGACATTCATGATATTCATAACAAATAAAATAAAATAAATCACACACAGTGACAATCAGTTGAACTCAGCAAATAATCATACATAATATGTAATTAACCTTGTACTCAAGAAAGTATCATTAGTCACAGGGATCTACAAATCCCTTTCAAATAATATTTCTTATTATATATATTAAGTGATAGTGCATTCCTCCATGAGAAATGCTAACACATCCATTTTTATAACCCATAACAACATCATCCAACATTCAAAGTGTAACAAAAGTACAAGTAAATATCCTTATCTGTATATCTTAATGATTGGAAACTAAAGGAGGAACTTCCACTCTCCACCCAGCCACAGGCCAACTACACTACATTATTTCCTACAATTGACTACCCTCAAGCGAGATTCAGAGTTTGAGGAGTAAGTGCTCAAGGGAATTTACACCAATGACAATCAACCAATTCACACAGGAATGTAGATTTCATTGCACCTCCAAATGGTTACAGGAATCCAAAGCACATGATGTTCCACCTACTAAATGCTACTTAAAGTCATAGCTCAAAATGTCTCCACCTTTGTCTATAGGGATCCAAAGTACACAACACTTTCAACTGCTACCCCTTCAGGCACCCAAACTCGTAGAGACACCACTTTTCTATGCATGGATCTAGAGCACACAGTGGTTCCACCCAGTAAACCAAGAGGCATCAGAATTACACTATGCCTCCATCCACTCTTATATAGTCTTCTCTTTGCTCCACACTCCTTCCCTCACTCCCACTCTTATTCCAACAATGTTCCTACTGTTCTTCTCCTTACAAGTTCGCTCTTAATTTCCATGTGCCTAGCTAGACATACATGAATTTACCACACACTATCTCGTGTCTACATTTTGCTCTAATCAAAACCAAATCTCCTTAGTGTGAATCTTCTTAATGCCAAGATGTATGAAATGAATGCCTTCTCTTACCTATTTGTGTCTTTTCTTCCACTGAACCTGGTCTACCTTCTTGTGCATTGACCATCGAGCATGCCCCCAGAGGGCGAAGGTGATATGGGGCTTTTCCTCCATTCAAGAAGCACATACTCAACCTCCCTGCCTAATTTTTGAACCATTAAAATCAACCAAAAAGTTGATGGCATACTAAATAAAACACCCTAAGTTTAATTAACTCCCTAAGCAACTCCTACTCATACCTTTGAATCTGTGTCCACTTCTATTAGCCCATCATTATGTTTACATTTCCACAATATTTACATGAATTAAAATTCATAGTGACAAGTAGAAGAGGGATAGTAAAAGGTTTTCATGCTCTTTTTTTAGGGGTAGGGAGGTTTTAGATAGATCTATAAAAATCATGCAAAGACATTTTCTAGAAGCCTTAGCAACAACCTCAATGTAATATTAACATTGAAAGTTAAGAGTACCAAAATGCAATCATATTCTCTAGGAATTTTTTCATGAACTTATGGGTGACCATTATGAGGGTAAAGAATAGCCCAAAAAATATTTTGATTTGGCCTTTAGTGCCCTACTATGTTGAAATAGTGAAGGAGTATATGAAGATTTGTGATGTGTGTCAATGGATTGAAAATAAATATAGGAGGGATGAGTCACCCTTATATCTAATAAGGGCCCTTCAATCATTTGAGATTTGGATGTGGTGATGGACCTTCCAAATAGGTAAAACATAGGGCCCATGTAACCACTCCTAGGAACATAAAATATACATTAAACCTTCCTTTTTTCACTTAATATAACTTTCCTATCGTAATGAGCTTTTAGGGGGGTCAAGTAGGATTTTCATGCTTTATGTGACTAACATGATTATTGTGCAGGATATTAAGGGGACAACATATATTTCGAGGAGATCCAACCAGATATATTCATGGGACCTACTCCCTACTACAAAAGACTTAGAACGCGATTGGTTGAGGATAATAAATACTCATTCCTGCTACAACATGGTGGCCCAGGAAATATGATCTAGATTTGTAAGGATTTTAGAGGGAAAGTGGTCCTCCACTCAAGGAAGCTATGCCATATCCATTTTTTATAAATTAAGGGCTTGAGTATCCTAGAAAATCAAGTAGGAGCAAGAGAATAATACGTTAGATCATTAGGAGGCTTATACTTTAAGATTTGCAACTTTTTTCCATGTAGAAGCAATTCTTTAGTTAATGAAATTCATATTTGGTTTCAATTCTTAGTCTACTTTTCCTTAAGGGTTTTGAGCTTCGTTTGGTTAGGGATCACCATAAGAGCTCAAGATCAAACTTTTTCCATTACTCTTTATGCATTTTATTATCTTTGTAGTTTATTTCTAAGTATTATTTTTATGCATAGTTACATAGCTAGTTTCTAAATGATCCTTTCATGCACATTAACTGCGAATTAGATGGTAACATTGGTAGTGGTTATATTTTTCAAGTAACATTATATCTTATGAATTTAAGTTCACTTTGATCACTAAAGATTATTTTTTGTCCATCATTTACTAGTTTAATGTGTTTGTGTAGTCCCCTATTACGCAGATATAGGAAACCCTACAACCACACATTTTGTTGAATAAACCCTACTGCCACTGATGTGATGACTTAGAGATGATTTCCTTATAATATCTTATCCCTTACATAGCTTATTTTCCTTTTCAACCTTGCCTTTAAAATGTTTGTATGCTCACTGGATTGTCTCTTGTAGCAAAACAGAGACACCTATTGTAGATTTCCATTTGCGTCCAAAATTTGCCAAAATTTGCATTGAACTAATGATTCACCTTCTTTGATGCATTACAACGTACATGGAACCTTGATTATGGAATTTACAAGTGGAGATAAAAATTAGATTCCTTGACCTTGATTACTATAGAAATTGCTTCTTTCCTGCAGAATTAGAGTTTACTATTTGCAAGCATTTACTTAAGAAGTGCTTTCTTTCCTTGTGAAACATAAAATGGATGCTTTCATTTCATTATAGTTAATATGGTTTTCATTCCTTCATTGAAATTAGCATAGGTTTACTTGTTCTTTCATTCCTTGCAATTTCAAGTTTTGTTTGTAGCATAGAACAATTAGAATGGTCTTTGTATAACCAGATTTCATCTCAATGCTTCCACCTATATAAAAGTCAGTAAAAGAAAGACATAGTGCTTGCTACACATATAGTTCTAGCCCCTCTTAATTTTATATGAACATCTAGTTAAAAATTAAAGTTGAGACCCTTGGGAGTTTGCTAACGATGTTGGAAATACGCCAACCAAAGGGGTCTCCCCAATATAAAATCCCAATTAGACCTCACACCATTTGGAGTAGGAGACCAAACCAGATAATAAGTTGAGTTTCCATAATCTTAGAAATTTTCCTTGGCTGCAATTATCAACATAAGAGATTATACAAACAATATTTGAAACAAGAAAGTAAGTTAACACTCTGAAGCATACAATTGCAATATATAAGGTACTTTCACTACAAGGAAAGAGAGAGTGAGCCTTTATAAGAAAAGTAATAGTACTATCCTAAAAGGGACACATAAGAGCATGGAAGTTAACTTGAAAAGTAGTTCACAAGATAACAATGATCATAAAATAAAGTAACAATTCACATTCAATAGGATGCATACCAAAGCCAATGAAATAATTCATTTCATTAGTATGTGTTAAAATAAACATATACCGCCAAAAATAAAATAATATTCTTACAATTTTTCATGACATATGCATCAAAGTGAAATGGTTATGAGAGCTTCATATTTTAAGTGAAATTCGCAAAATACACAATTAAAATGCTGCCACACTAGCCCCAATAGTGGAACATTAATTCACCACTTTCTCCTTCAAATAATGATATTCTCTCCTATGCCTAGAGATAAAATACACCTAAGATTTTGAGAGCTAGATTTTATAGGCTGAAATTATTCTAAGAAGTTAGAGAAAAAGTCAGAAGTTGTGTCCCATGTCATATTTTTGCAGGTAAAGAAAAATTGGTTTCCTTACCCTTAATTCTAATATTAGTTGAAGATCCTTTCTTACAACGAGGTTTATATTTTATTGTGAGATAAATCCCACATCAACTAATCAACATATATGGATTTTGACTACAACTGATTATTTTACTAAGTGGGTTGAAGCAATCCCAATAAGAAATAAAACTAATAGTGTGGTAATGAAATTTATTGAAGAAAATATATATTTCAAGGTTTTCTTGTCCCAAAGAGTTAATCACTGATAATATACAATATTTAAGCTCAGTCAAGATGATTGAATTCTACCAGAAACATCAAATATCTCTGCGTCATTCCACTCCATGTTATCCAAAAGGGAATGGATTAGTTGAATCCTATAACAAAAGTCTTATCAAAGTCATTAAAAATATGATAGTTGATCACAAAAATAGTGGGAAAGTCATTTAAAGTTTCCAGTCTAGGGAAATAAAGTTTCTCCAAAAATATCAACAAGTAAATCTCCTTTTCAGTTAGTATATGGAACAAAAGAAGTATTTCCCATATACCTAGTTTTTCCTGTTATGAAAATTTTATAGGATTATTATGAATGTTTTGATGAATTTACAAGAAGAATCCATGAAATAATACAGCTTGATCAAAATAGACAACAATTATATGCAAACTCCTACAATATCAGAATAAAATGAAGAGCTTATTTGACAAGAAAGCCAAAGAGAGGGATTTCAAATTAGGAGATTTAGTTTTTAAATGGGATGCCAGAAGACAAGAGAAAGGAAATAATGCCAAATTTGACAATATTTGATTTGGCCCATATAAAATTGTTGAAGTCAAGAACAACAACACCTTTATTCTGCAAATTATTGAGGGAGCATATTTCTCACTTCTTGTTAATGGGCAGTATTTAAAGCATTACATTTAGTATTAATGCAATTTATTTTGTCATTGTAAATAATGGTGTGATTTAATTTTCTACGGTAGGTGTGAAAGTTTTCTTACAATGTTGACTCCATAGCTTGAGGTGAAGGAACATGAGGTCTAAAAATTCTTTTATAGAGGGAAGAAGTCCCCAAATGGAGCTAATGTTGTAAAAATTTCTTAATATATATATATATATATATATATAGATATTTAATTTCATTCAACTTTGTAAATGATTTTGTCTGCAATGTTATAAGAAACATATATTTATATGGTTGATTTTTATTATAATGTTTAATTTTTCTTGGTTAATAACGCGCTCGCATAATTGTTTTGTTCTTTCCTATGGACGTGATTTTAATCGACAATATCTACACTCCTTATTCCATTGCACACCCTCCCCCCCTTGAAGTTTAACAGAGAGGAGGTTGGTTCCTCAATAAGTTGTTTCCTGAAATGACATGGAGACTTCTCATGAATTGTGCCCCCACAGAAAACCATCACTGCTTTTCACCAAATTTTTAACACTTCCACCATTTTAAATGTTGGCTAACTATTTTTTAATCACCTCCCTTTTCCAAACCTGTTGACCGTTAGCCATTTAATCCTTTCTTATGAAGAAATAAGACCATTATGCTTAAATGTCTATATCATTTAAAGAATTTTTGTCTTGATTTTCTTCTATAAGCCTAATATTCTCACCACAATCCTTTTAGCTCGTTCCTTTGTTCTCTATTAGAGTTACAGTGAATCAAAACAATGTCATTTCATTTGATTAGACTCTATGAGTTGTAGGATTGTAGAATATCAACACCGCCAATTCACAAACATTTTTTCTCCCTTTTCTTTCCCTTTTACATGCAACAATGAGTTCATAAAAGGGGAAATAAATGAAAGCTCAATCAAAGGCCATACCCCCTTTGTGTCTATCAAACTTGATGAAATTCCATTAATTAACATGGGAGCCAAAATTGTAGAGACCAGGTATGAATTTGATCTCTATGAACTTCAAAATTGGGGATTCCAACAATTCCAATATATCAGTGATGAATTTTCCCTTTGGGAATCTTTATTGCCACAATTCATCTTCCCACAGACCGATGATTTTCTAGAATTCATTGAGTGGTGTGAAAATAGATATTTTCCAAGTGAGAGAACTATCACAGCCCAAAACAGAGAATAATTATTTTCCATAACGTTTGCATCTATTTTGCAAGCCTTACGAGTTTCTATTTCTAGCTCTCTGCACCCACTTTCTAGTGAAATACTATTAGAAATCTATCACAAGTTGAATTTCTAGTAGGGAGATTTTATAATTGAATCATTCATGTCAACAGGAGCTAGAATTCCCAAAAAAAATCCCCCTTACCCTTCGTTTATGTTCCTAGCCATATCTACACAAATAACATCTATGTTATGTTGTATGTTAGTGATCAGGTGCTCAAAAAATAGCTCAAAATTCAAAGTTGTCAGATCAGTGTGGAACCTGAACGACCACGTATTTCTTATCATCCTGAACCTTGTGCAACTTGTTTCACGCGAAATGGACTCTATATGCTCCCAGAAACATGTTTTGTTTGTTTTCCTAAAAAAGCAAATTTTATTAAAAAAATGTAGACAACCCAGTGATTAGTCCATACTACTGACGTTGTACTGACTGGGCATGCCTACATTGTAGGGTGACTATGCACATGACTAATTTGATCTCCGATAGGTTGTGTGTTGACACGTGGTAGGTGCCTAGGTGGAGCTTTGGACGAATTTTATTGGATGGTTGGTGGCCAACCATAGACTACCACGTGGCCTAGTCAGGGGTTGCCACATGGAAGCCTGAGGGCCACCAAAAATTGGGTTAAGGTCCGAGTAGCAGCAGCGGGGGTCGAACCTGCGACCTCCAAGGGACAAGTACAAACCAATTTCCAATGCATCATATGTTTATATCTTAATATATATAGTATGTGACACATACTTAAGGTTTAAGAGGCCACGGGGGCTAGCCCTTGGGCGTGTGCCACCAGACATGACCACCAGTAGAGCGGAGTGGGGGACTGACCGGTGGGGCGGGGACCATTAGCCTTAGCCTTGGGCATGTGGCCCCCACATGTCCAAAATTTTTGGATTTTAGGCCTTATAGGGCATTTAATCCATCTGACAATTTCGATTGGAATTAGGTGAAATTGATGCTTGGTTAGTGAATTTGGGGATGAATTTGTAGGATGGTGCTGAATTTTGGGGAAATTGAGGTACGATTAGCAGAAATACTTGGGGAAGCCATAACTTCTTTAGTTTTTGACCAAATCAGGAGTAGAAAGAGGCTAGCTAGACATGTTTGTGCATTTTGGAGCTATTGGAACAAGTTTCAAAGCTATCTGAGCATTGTAAACTTATGTATTCACACTTTTGAGCATTATAGAGAGGGTCAAGCCATTGGAAGCTAGACGAAGGAGACATAGCCCAGGTGGGGTGAACTCCTTCATCATGTGTTGTTGCGATACTATTTTGGTGATGTTCATGTCTGTTATATGTTTTTGTTCAGTCATTTCTTTATGTTAATTTGTATATGAAATTTACATCAAAACACTCAAAAACTCATGTTTAAACTTTCAATTAACGTCATGAATCCTTAAGCACTTTTACATATTCTGAAGAGGAATTTAGCACAGTGAAACTAATTTTCCCATTCAGATCAAATTTGGTATCAGAGCTCTTGGTTTTCTTCGTGCAAGGAGGATTTAACTGTTTGCAAGTGAAAGTGATGCTTACAAGGTTGAAGCTCAATAGAAGAGAAGGGAAGTTGGTTGAAAGTCCTCAAGTTGGGTCAAGGAGAAGGAGTGCCAGGTTTCCACAATCTCCACCACCAGTTCTACCTCAAATTGCAGTTGAAGCTTTAGTGAGCATGTCACATGAGGGGGAGCCTTTAAATATGAAAGAGGATGAGAATGTTTTTAGGAAGGATTTCTTTGATATTACCAAGATGGTGAAATTCCTCTATGAAGAGAGGAATACAATATTGTACGGTGAAATCTCCAAGCCTCCAAAATGAGAAGGTTCTTTAGGAGGAGGAGGTAATGGAAATGGAGGTAAACCTCGACCCTGTCCACCATCATCTTCATCTTCACAGGCCTCTTCACCCTCTTCCACTAATACAACCCTTACTCATACTCATCAACATACCTCAAAAGGAATTGGTAAAACACCCCTGTTAAAACTTGATGTTAAATTTGAACTGCCCATGTATAATGGTGAAGTGAATGTAGAGAAGCTTGACAATTGGGTTTGTCAGTTGGAGGTCTATTGCAGAATTCAAAACCTTCAAGATGATGACATAAAGATTCAGCTAGCTTCCTTGAGGCTGGAGGGTGCAGCACTAGTATGGTAGGAATCCAAGACACAAAAAGAGATAAAAAATCATGGTAAGATCTCAATTTCTTGGTTTGGTTTCATTGATGTAATTAAAAGACAGTTTTACCCTCTAGCATATATGCAGAAAGCCATCATAAATTAGTAGAACTTTAGACAAATTAAAGGTCAAAATGTGCAAGATTACACCCAAGAATTTAGAAGAATGTCTCTAATGTTAGGTGTAGATTTTCAATCATAAGACACGTTGCTAATGTATATAGGGGGTTTACACACTTACCTTAGGCATACTATCCTTATGTTTAATCCCAATAATATAGATGAGGTGTGTGTGCAAGCCACACATTTTGAAGCAAGAGGGAAAAATACTATAGAAGGGGGTAGCAAAAACCTGTTTAAGGGTAAAGGAAAAGAAAAGGGTTTCAAAGGGAAAGGAAAGAAAAATACATCCATTAAGAGGGAAGGAGAGAAAATAACATGCAAGAATTATTCCAAAGAGGGTCATGATGAAGCTCATTGTTGGAAGCTTCATCCTGAGATGAAACCAAAGAAACTCAACAACAAAGGAAAAGAAAAGACAGTTGCAATTATTCAACAGGATTTGGGATCTCATTCAAGTGATGAAACTAAAATTATAAACATAGGTATAAAAGGAAAAGAATACATTGCTAGCACTAGTACATCAAATTGTCACACTAGCACTCCAAATGAAGAAACAAGGATTGGATTATTTCATGTGAGGGTTGTTGCGAAACATACAAAAATCGACACACTATTTTGATAGTGGGTGTCAAACCAACTTGATATTTGAAGACTTAGTCAAGAAAATTAATCTTGAAACCATTCTACATCCCAAGCCATATCCATTGGGTTGGATATGCAAGGACACAAACTTACAGGTTACAATAAAATGTATTCTTAGATTTGCAATCATAGCAAACTTCATTGACGAAGTTGAATTAGATGTTGTACTGCTTGATATTTCAGGAATTGTTTTGGGTAATCCTTACCTCTATGATACAAAAGAAATATTCTATTTCCATGAAAAAAAGCACCACTTGTTCAAATATGGTGTGGAATATACTGTGAGATCTCATCGCAAGAAACTAAATCTTTCTTAAGTTAATGCAGGGCAAATGAAAAGACTAGTGAATTCAAGCAAGAATTTAGTGCTTCTTATGATCAAACCAAAGAATGATGTTGATTATGAAGCATTTGAAGGTTGTGATACAAAATTGGAATCTGATTTGACAGATGTGATTAATCAAAATGATGAGATGTTTCAGGAACCAAAGGGATTACCTTTGAAGAGGGGAATCCAACATGAAATACCATTGTAGCAATATTTTCATCTTTCTAACATTGGCATGTATAGGATGTCAATAATGGAAAATATAGAAATAGAAAAGCAAACCCAATAATTGCTTAACAAAGGGATCATCTGACCATCTCCTTCGTCATATAGGTCACATATTACTTTGGTGCCCAAGAAGAATGGAAAGCATGTCACTAAGTGGAACTTAAGGAGTGGCTATCATCAAAGTAGAGTTGTTGAATAAGACATATGGAAGATGACATTCAAAACAAGGCAAGGTTTGTTTGAATGGCTTGTTATGCTTTTTGTTCTTTCCCATGCTCCTACTACTTTCATGCATATGAAGAAAGATGTATTGAAGACATTTCTAGACATGATAGTCTACTTAGATGACATTTTCATTTTCATAAAATTCCATTATGAACATGTCATGTATGAGAGAAAAGTACTTGATGTCATAAGTCAAGAACATTTGTTATTGAAGATGTCAAAATATGAGTTGGTGGTGGGCTCCAGTATTGCAGCAATAATGCTGCAACTCCTGGGAGTCCCTTCTTTACTCTTATCAACTCGGTAGTTCGTAAAAAACTTGGAAGCGACAGTGCTGTCTGCACAATTACTAGCTCTTGCCGCAGCTGTCACTTGGTCAACTGGCACAAGTCCGCTAGGGGCTTAATCCAACTTCTATGAGCTCTTAGAAGAAGCTTTGTACTTGATGGATGGAAGCTAACTCAAAGGAATCTGATCTACTTGCAGAAAGAAACTGAAAGTCAAAGAGTAACATAAACCCTAGCAAACCCTAATTCTACCAGCTAGTCCAACTGATGCAAAGGAGAGGATGAAAACTATTGAAAAATATGCCATTACTTCTACAAAGGTGAAATGCACATGCCTATGCTATCTCTATCTAAAGAACACATCTTTTTGTATTTTTGATTACGTTATCAAAATTATCATACATGTACTTTTAACTGGCCTCTTACTGTGCAGGGGTGGATCAAGGAGGAGAAATGCTTGGAAAAGGTTGGGAAGGTTCAGAGAGGGTCTATGGGGTCCCTAACACCCTTCCAAAGAGTTTCACCAAGTTTGGCTATCCAGCAACCTCACTTGTGAGCTTCTACAGGAAGTCTGCAGGGGTTCTACAAGATGTTTCAGGGATTTCTACAAGATGTTCAGAAATTTCTACAGGATGTTCTGACATTGGATTTTGGAAGATGGGTTAGTGAAAGAGGATGCATGAATGGATAGGAAGGTAGGGTAGGGGTCTGAGATGACCCAGTGACTAATGGATGAAGTGATGAGAGGATGTGGAGAGCTAACTTGTCTTAAGGAAGGCTAAGGCAATGGAAGAGCAAGAAGGTAGGGTTACGTGGACAGAAGAGTAGTTGTGAGACGAAGAAGCTAACTAGGAGATGGAGTAGCTAGCCTGGACGAAGCTTACGTGGATGAGAGAAAGATGGATATGCCTTGCACGGTGTGTACTTAACTGAATCAACAAAATCCTGCACACAATCGAAATCTTAGCTAATCTATCCAAACGGTCAATGAAACAAATGAACAACAGCTTTATTTCCAAAGAGAACCATGTACAACACTTAATCAAAGAAACATCTAAAAAGGTCTGAATGCATGACTAACTTCTACAAATGAAACATTACACCAAAGATTGCATGGTCAAGCAAACTAGTGTTTTTGTTGAGTAGCACTGGTTCCACAATTCCAGCCCCTGATCCAATAAGGGAGAGGTGAAACTGAGAGTGCAGGCAACCCTTTTCTGGAGCTTTTATCAATCCTTATCTTATCAAGCTATTCTACACATCTGAAGCAATTCTATTCCTCAACAATGACCTACTTAACCAACACAACTAAATCTAGCTCAACAAACTTCGTTTCAAATGCATAAAAGAAAAATCACAGTGCTGAAAGGAAGGATAACAATACAAATAAGGAGGCCCTAGGCTCTCAGGTTGGGCCCAACCCCGAGAGCTATGGCTCCTATAAAAACTCAGAGCTGATATCAAATCTGACTGCTTCCCATTATCAAAAAATAATCAAAAGTCAAGAGTTATGCCAATAATGGCTACAAAAGAACAAAACAGCGCTAGCAGCACGTAGTGCAGAATATGAAAGAGTTTTTCAAAAGTCCTTTTCGAAGGCTGAAGCCTTAACATTTATACACTATGATGCCCTAGCTAGCCTCCTCAATCTATGGGACTTGGCTGGCCAAACTGTGAGTGAACAGCTCCTTCCAAGAAATCTGCTTGGCTTCCTTCTAGATCCAGTTTTGGTGGCCTTTGGAGCTTGGAGTTGGGGGTGAAGATCCCGAGGGAGGCTATTTAATGCCATAGACAACCCCCCTATGAATCCTCAACCCAAGCTTGGTTGTCTCCTAGCCCATGTCTGCTTGGGTTTGCTTCAACATGTGTCAAAAAATCCTGAAATGAGCATGTGTTAGCCACCTAGGAATAGTGACTACCCTTATTCGTACAAATGACATAAACATACTAAAAAATAATGCATAAGTTATGAAAAATGAAGGATTGAACAAGGGTAGTTAGGCCAAATGAACCCAAAATGTTACCAAATTTGGGGCTCATCATCACCCCCCTGCTAAAATTATTGCTCATCCTTGAGCAACTAATCCAGCTCCTCGTCCTTCATTGCTTTAACCGCCACTCTTACATCCCAGGCTTCTGAAGTAGTATCCTCCTAACTGTCATGGAACCCGGCCTTATTTTCCACCTCTTCCCATTGCTTATGTTCTTCTTTTTTTGTGCTTCCTTCTACCAATCCTAGAAACAAAGGTGGGCTTAGCTTGAGGCCGATCCAGCTGGCCTGGAGGTTCTGCATGGACTTCTTGTAGAGAGGTACCTGTACTAGGCCCTCCCTCATTCTAGTTGGAGTGTGATACTCCCTGATTTTGAGGCTGTGGGACAATGTGTTCCACCTCCGGGTGCAAGCATGAACACAATTGTCCCCTAGTAGTCGCTCCATATCCTCGAAATGTGTTATAGCCTGAGCCTGCTGATCCATATATTTTAGTAAAACCTGTGGGTTGGTTGTTAGGTGTTGGTGGGTGGATATCAATGCAGTGGGGTCCCTTGGCTATGCTCTGATTAACAGTGGTTCATGTAATTCTCGGTTCATAACATCTTTGACCTTTGTCGCTCTCTTCTCTTCGTGGTTTAACCAAGAGGTAAATGCCATCAACTGCATATCTCCCACAACTGTGTTGGGATCCCATGAAGTTACATTAGGAAGGGCCAAATTATGGAGGTAGAACTCTGATAGCTTGGCCTTGTCCTCTATGGAGTTGTTGTTGCATAAATCTATGAACTGCTGGGGGTTTTGGATCTGGGAGATACCCCTCTATGCTAATGCATTAATATGGAATTGCAGCCACTGGTCCCGTAGGTATAGGCCATAAGATTTGGCCTGCTGCCTACATTGTAGAGCATCCATAGCCCAACTGGCCATGCAGGCCAGTTGTGCCTATTTTTCTTGCATGTTGGGTCCCTATAATACTAGTGATTACCCCATTACTATTGTAGTTATACCCCTTATTTATATTTTTGTGCCCCCATTGCCCCCATATTGTTATTAATGTGCCCATAGAATCCCTCTATTGTTATTTTTGTGGCTTTATATTATTATTGTTAGGTCGGCTGGATTATATTGTGACTCCTTAGACTCCTATATATAGAAAGGAGGTTTTGTCATTTGAATCATCCAAGAATTGTTCATTTATGTAATGTAAAGGAGGTTTCCCCCTTGAAGAGGCTGAATTCTAAGGCGTTGATCTATCTTTTCTATCTTTTCTTGAGCTGGTTTCATAACATTTGGTATCAGAGCTTTGGATTCTAGGGTTTCGCTGCTCCAAACAGGTCATCGTGGTATTTTCGCTATAACTTTTTTTCTATGATGTTTCAGAAGTCACAAAAAAAACCCATTTGAGAAGAAACCGCGTTGAACTTTGGGTCTGAATTTCAGAGCTTTTCGCGTGATATTTTCGGTGATATGATCTGAGGAAGTTGGCCTTTTGCAGACTCTTGAATTACACTCAAAACAGGTGACCTGGGGAAAATCGTCATAACTTTCTTTCTGAGCATTGGATTGAAATTTCGTAAGAAGGTACAGAAACAGGACGGACTTTAGTTTTCTTTTATATATTTTTTAGAGTCAAAGGTTGAAACAGTGACACGTGGCACTTCATACAAGATCTCTCTACTGAATTAGTCTATAATCAGGTCACTGCGGGAGATTGTGCATAACTCTTTCTTGGAGAATCCAATTTGGATCAGACTAGTGGCATTGGAAAGAGGACATAGAAGGCTACTACAAGTCACAATTTCAGAACTGGATGATTCGAAATTACAGAGATACATCAGATTCAATATCAGGCTTCTACAAAGTAAAAAAAGGTGTGTAGTTTTTTTTTTAATTTTTGCATAAGCTTGGTTTGAAGGAATTCAAAGGGCATAGTAAAGCATTATTATTGGTAACTGATGCCCCAAGGAAAAAAAATGAAAACACCTAGTAAGGAACCTGAAAGCTCTAGCATGACTCATGAAGAAGAGGAAGAAATGCTACATGATATATCAAAATTACAAGAACAAGTGCAACAAATGTCACGCTCACAAAAGCTAACAGATGTTAAGATAAATGGCGTGGAATCTAAGATAAAGGGCATGGAAGCTAAGATGGATGATCTGAAGACAGATTTGAAGACAGATTTGAAGACATACATGGCAGATTTGAAGACAGATTTGACAAATTTTCTACAAGAAATACTTACTAATGGTGAAAAGGTTGTAAAGGAAACTCATGATGTGAACAAAAGAAATGTTAATCATGATTCCATAGACTCTAATGTTGGATCGAAGACCCACCATATTCCAAAAATCGATATGAGGAAGTTTGATGGCAAGGATCCCGCCACATGGATATTACAGATGGAGCAGTTCTTCGATCTCAATAATGTGCAAAACACACAAAAGGTACGTATGGCAACTTTATATTTGGAACCAAATCAGTTTGTATGGTATCAATGGCTTTGCTCTCGTAAACAATTTATCACTTGGGCAATTTTTACGGAAGAATTGATAGCACATTATGAGGATACAAAAAGCAACACTTTTTTTAGCCAATTGATAAGTCTCAAACAAAAGGGTTCAATAATGGAGCACATTGAGGAGTTCCAAAAATTGAACATAAGGGTAAAAGATATTCCAGAGGAGCATAGGATTGATGTGTTCATAGGGTCTTTAAAGGATAATATCCAACATGATGTTTGCCTTTGGGAACCTGATTCATTAGAGAAGGCATTCAGGTTAGCAAGAAAAATGGAAAGCAAAATTATGGCAACCAGGAAGCATACCACTCACAACTATAAAGACGGAAGTGTTGTTGCCCCTAGTCTTCCACAACCTATAAGGTTGACACCACAACAATTGGAAGAAAAAAGAGCAAAAGGGCTTTGTTACAGTTGTGATAGCAAATACACTAAAGGTCATAAGTGTGCTGAGAAGAAATTATTCTACATAGATTGTGAAGAGGAAGAAGAAAAGGAGCAAGAAAGGTCAAAAGAAGAGGATATACTCCAGGAACAAAGCCTAGATGAAGAACAAATAAATCCGACCATATCTTGTAATGCATTGGCGGGAATTACCACTCCTCAAACCATCAAGATAGAAGGACAAATCAAGAAGAAAAAGGTAATAGTGTTGATTGATTCAGGAAGCACCCACAATTTTATTCATTGTAGGGTAGCAAAAGAATTGAATTGCTTCCTATATCCAGCACCAGAGTGTCAAGTGATGATTGCAAATGGAGGAACAATAAATTGCTCTGGAAAGTGCCATAATATCAAGCTATCCATGGGAGAATATGTATTGACTAGCCCAATGCTTTCCATTCCAATGGGAGGTGCTGATGTTGTACTAGGAGTCCAATGGCTACAATCCTTGGGTACAATAGCTTTTAATTTTCAAGAACTTTTCATCAAATTTTCTATGGAAGGAAAGGAAGTTGAATTAAGGGGTATTGCAGGGAAACCAGGAAAGATAATCAGCTCTAATGGTATGACAAAGCTTCTAAAAAAGGAGCAAAGAGGTGTAATTGCACAATTATGTTCGCTAGATGTTTCCACATTGGAATCATCTATTTCTCCAGATCTCCAAAAAGTCTTGGACAATCATTCCAAGGTATTTGAGACTCCCAAAGGTCTCCCACCTATGCGTGATCATGATCATGCTATTCATCTGATTCCAGGAAGTGTTCCTCCAAACATCAGGCCGTACAGATATCCCTATGTCCAAAAAAGTGAAATTGAACGTATGGTTGCAGAAATGCTAGAGGCTGGTATAATTCAACCGAGTCAAAGTTCTTTCTCTGCTCCAGTAGTATTGGTGCACAAGAAGGATGGATCATGGCGCATGTGTCCGGATTATAGGGAGCTCAACAAGCTCACTATTAAAGATAAGTTCCCCATTCCTGTCATTGATGAATTACTGGATGAATTGCATGGATCAATTTACTTCACCAAGTTGGATCTTCGTTCAGGATATCATCAAATCAGAATGAAGATTGAAGACATTCCGAAAACGGCATTTAGAACTCATGAGGGTCATTATGAATTTTTGGTCATGCCTTTTGGCCTTACCAATGCACCTTCAACATTTCAAGGTTTGATGAATTCAATTTTCAAACCATTCCTTAGAAAATTTGTGTTAGTATTTTTTGATGATATACTAATCTACAGCAAGTCTTGGAAGGATCATGTTGAACATGTTGACAGGGTGCTACAACTATTGGAGGAGAAACAATTATATGCCAAAAGATCCAAATGTTTCTTTGGAGTCCAGGAGGTGGAATATTTGGGTCATATTGTATCTCATGAAGGAGTTAAGGTAGACCCTAGCAAAATTAAAGCCATTAAGGAATGGAAAATCCCCACATCCATAAAGCATTTGCGAGGATTTCTTGGGTTGACAGGGTATTATCGCAAGTTTGTTAAGAATTATGGGAGAATAGCAGCACCTCTAACAACATTATTGAAGAAAGATGCATTTTCATGGACTCTGGAAGCAACAAAGGCCTTTGAACATCTTAAAGAGGCAATGTGCCAAGCACCGGTCTTAGCTACACCGGACTTCACAAAAACCTTTATTGTGGAATGTGATGCTTCAGGAAATGGAATTGGTGCTGTTCTAATGCAAGATGAAAGACCCATTGCTTTTGAAAGTCGTCCAATCAAGGGAAAGTTTTTAAGCAAAGCTATTTATGAGAAGGAAATGTTGGCAATACTCCATGCACTTAAGAAATGGCGACCCTACCTAATGGGAAGACACTTCAAGGTAAAAACGGATCATGATAGCCTTAAATACTTTTTAGAACAAAGATTATCCTCTGAAGAGCAACAAAAGTGGGTCACAAAGATGTTGGGTTATGACTTTGAAATCATCTACAAAAAAGGGAAGCAAAATGTGGTGGCAGATGCACTCTCAAGAAAGGATGAGGATGTGGAAGCATTGTTGTGCGCTATTTCTATTATCCAACCAGATTGGATAAATGAAGCAAGGGAGGAATGGAAGAATGATGAAGAAGTGTGGGCACTTATTCGAAAGCTACAACAAGATTCCAGTACGTTTGATACATTTAGCTGGAAAAATGATTCGTTATGGTACAAAGATCGCTTATACCTCTGTAAGAATTCCCAGCTAAAAAAAAAGATTCTTATGGAATTGCACACTTCTCCCTTAGGAGGGCACTCAGGATTTTTAAAAACTTACCACAGGGTTAAGAAGGAATTTTTTTGGGATGGCCTTAAATCAGATATTCAAAAGTTTGTGGCAGAATGTTTGGTTTTTCAACAAAATAAAGTTGAAACAATTAAGACACCGGGTCTATTACAACCTTTATCCATTCCAAGCCAACGTTGGGAGGAGGTTTCAATGGATTTTATCACAGGTTTACCCAAGTCTGAGGGAAAGAGTGTCATCATGGTGGTAGTTGACAGACTTACCAAGTATGCACACTTTTGTGCATTATCACATCCATTTAAAGCCAGTACAGTTTCTACTGCATTTATGGAAACAATTCAAAAGCTACATGGAAACCCAAAGATTATTGTAAGTGACAGAGATCCCATTTTCACTGGAAATTTTTGGACAGAATTATTTTCTTGTCTTGGTACTCAGTTAGCTCATAGCTCATCTTATCATCCTCAATCTGATGGGCAAACTGAGATAGTAAACAAATGTTTGGAAGGATATCTTCGTTGCTTTGTATCTGATAAACAGACACAATGGGTCAAATGGTTGCCTCTGGCTGAATGGTGGTATAACACTTCCTTCATACAGCAAAAAAATGACCCATTTATGGCACTTTATGGGTATCAACCACCATCCATCACATCATATTTAAGAGAAAATTCTAAGGTTCAGGCAGTGGAACATCACATCGAACATCAACAACAAGTCCTCCAACTCTTAAAGGATAACCTCGTGTTGGCACAGAATAGAATGAAACAACAGGCAGATCAACATCGCAGTGAAAGAAGTTTTGATGTAGGTGATTGGGTATTCCTACGGCTACAACCATATAAGCAAATGTCCCTCAAGCAAGCTAAGAAGGATAATAAATTATCACCAAAGTATTATGGTCCGTACAAGGTGTTGCAAAAGATTGGTACTATGGCATACAAATTGGAGCTTCCTGCAGCTTCTCGATTGCACCCAGTTTTCCATGTTTCATGCTTAAAGAAGGTTATAGGCGACAAGCTCTCAGTTCAAACAATATTGCCAGAACTTGACGAGGAAGGAAAAATTATATTGGAACCGGAAACAGTTATAGAAACAAGAACTCGACAGCTATAAAATCGATCAATTTCATAGTACCTTATCAAGTGGAAGAACTTATCCGCTGAAGATTCCACATGGGAGGATGAGAATTTTATGCAGAAGTATCCAAAACTACTCAAGCGTTGAGGACAACACTTTTTTGAAGGAGAGGGTCATGTTGGGTCCCTATAATACTAGTGATTACCCCATTACTATTGTAGTTATACCCATTATTTATATTGTTGTGCCCCCATTGCCCCCATATTGTTATTAATGTGCCCATAGAATCCCTCTATTGTTATTTTTGTGGCTTTATATTATTATTGTTAGGTCGGCTAGATTATATTGTGACTCCTTAGACTCCTATATATAGAAAGGAGGTTTTTTCATTTGAATCATCCAAGAATTGTTCATTTATGTAATGTAAAGGAGGTTGCCCCCTCGAAGAGGCTGAATTCTAAGGCGTTGATCTATCTTTTCTATCTTTTCTTGAGCTGGTTTCATAACATTGCAACTGCTGTTTGAGAGCTTGTATCTCTATGTTTGCTTGCAATTCCCTTTCCTCTAGATTCTGGTTTAGTTCCTCAAGACCAGCTTGCATTCCTTCTTTGCCTTGAGGTTCTGCTGTAGTGTCCTTTGAGGCTGTGCCCCTTTCTTTCCTCTGTTCCTGTAGCTGCAGTTTGAGCTTCTCATTCTCTTCCTATAGAAATACTCGCTGGCAGTTTCCCACGTGTTTGGCCATAGCTAATTCCCTTCTTGCCTCCTTGAGTTGTTCCTCAAAGGGGCCTATATCTGCTACTCCTTTAGATTTAGCTATCCTCATCCACGTGTGGGTCCGTACTCTTTCTTCTTCCAATGCAAAGAAGAGCGGTACTGTGAATTTTTGTGGGATAATTTTCCTAGCCTCCAAAAAGTTATAATAAGAGCTCAAGCTGGGTTGGGGGCTAGGCTCCATGATGTGTTCTACCTCTGCTTCCCTTTGTGGTGAGGTGGCTGCCTCCCCCTCCATTCTTTCGATCTCCTTGAGCCTGGTGAAAGTTTCCTGTAGAACTGCTTCAGCATCCTGTAGAGGGGTTTTTGACGCTGACCTTTCCATTCTCTCCCTCTAGGTAGTCGTCTTGGGGCTCCCCCGCTCATAAGTGACTGATACTTTGGAGGGGGACTTCTCCTTTGGTGAGGTAGGGGTGTCTTTGATGGTAATTGGGTCTTTAGATGGAGGTTGGGGCCTGCCAGTTTTAATTCTCACACTTCTCCTCGCTTTGAAATACAGAGGAGTCTCCCTTTTGCGTTTCTCCTTTGGCTTGGGAGAGGTACTTAGGGTGGCCAGCACAGCTGCTGCCTCCCGAGCAAGGATTTCGGCCGTCTTCTCCTTCTGTGTGCTTTTCTCAGGACTTCCTGTAGAAAGCCCTATAGCGGCTGATTTCTGGCTTCCTGTAGAAGTCGTTTTCAATTTTCCTGTAGAAACAGATGGCACCGTTTTAGCTTGCTTGGCTGAGGGTGCTTTTTCTTTCAATTTTGTTGAGGCTGCCTTAGAGGTGCCCTCACTGACATGGACTTTTTCAGTCCTTTCCACCCTGCTCTGTAGTCGTTTCTCCCTGGGTGTTAATGTGGTTTTGTCACCCTCTGTTTTGGCAGCTTGTTTTTTCTCTTGTTTCCCCTTGTGCTCTTTCTTTGGTGCTTTGGCCATGGTTTCTTGGCCTTTCTCTTTCTTCTATGTTTGAATTGGTTCCTTCTCCTCGCTGCTAGAGGAGGTGAGCTCCTTAGCCAGCACTCGGATGTCATCATCCTTAGTCAAATTTCGGAAGGTTTCCCAAGAGAGAGGGACAATATACGTGTGAAGTGCATCTTCCACGAGGAGCTTAATGAGCCCATGATGGGCTATCTGATCTGGCGTCCCCTCTCTCAACTTAGTGGCACACTAGGTCATGGACTGCAGGAGGAAGTAATGGATGCTCAACTTTTTCTCTGAGGGTAGGTCCATTTGGTACCTAAGTTCTGTGAGAAGCTGAAAATGGTATCCATACACCATGCTGAACCGCCCCTTGCACGTGATATATTTCATAATTTGGAGGCTGACCTCACTCCAGAACGGCTGTAGGCTGGTTCTTCGAACTCCATTATTGTCTTCTGAGAATTGCTCCTCTGGCAAAAAGAATTCCTTCTTAGCCTTCTGGCCCAGTTTTCTCTCCTCCTTATCCCAAGGTACCCCCATCGGTAGATCAGTGACCCTGCTAATGAACTGTGGGGTAAGTCTGAGGGTCAAACCTCTGAAGTTGACAACAACCAACGTTTTGGACTTTGGCTGCAAGGATCGCAGGAATTCCTCTGCAACCTCGTCATCGTGACCTTGAAGCTTGTCACAGAATGACATCCACCGTGCATGAGAAAATAGGTCTACCACCTCAGGGGTTTCTCGTAGCTTCTTTGAGTCTGTAGGCTCTTTCCTGATGAACCCACCTGGCATGGTAAAAGCTTGTTGTGTTGGCCTGAGCTGGCTGGCGCATATAAAAAGATGGATCTTTGGGATTTCCTTAGACAGAGCGCAGAGTTATGCCTCTATCATGCACACAGTTTATAAATTCACGACTGTCTATAGGTGAGCCTTGACAGTGGCTCAATTATGAACCTGACCCTGTAGAAAATCCCGCATACACACTACGATGACAATTCCCATGCAGAAATAAGAAGACACTTGCAAATTCATGCACAGACTTAAATTTACGATTTTCTACCCCTTTGATACGTTGACTTCACCACCTTTCGAACCAATTGCATGGGAGGACTATGTTCAGGCTTACCTCATTCCAGACTTGCCACCTTTGATGTGAACAGTTTAATTTCTCCGTAACGTTGATCTTCCTGTAGCGCAGCTTCCTGTAGAAGTCGTGCACGGGTTCTGGGGAGCGCTTCAGCGGTTCTGGGACTTTTGTGCAACAACAGGACGTTTGAACAGGCCGAGAACTCGGAGTATCAACCTTCAGGAAATTGCGGATGCGTACTCGGCTGCAAAGCGGTTGGGAATAAATGAGTGTAGTGCGCCATACGCGATCTAGCCAGTAGATTTGAATCTCTGCGGAACTCGTGGTGCGGGGGTGAGCTGTCCCCGTCGGCCCATTGGCCGACGTCACCTGTGATCATTCTACTGCATGTCTGCCTGACCGCCGAATCATTCCCTGCATATCTACCACCGCCACTCCTATTAGATCGCCGCTTCTCTCCGACTGGACTCTTCCAACGTGTCCATTTCCTGCCTTGTCGACACACCCAAAGCTTTTTGGATCGGACGAGGCCGTCGGGTTGGTTGTGGTGGCCAGTTGAATGGCTACCCAACTTGCTCAATCCATTCATTTTCATATTTACACACATTTTAAAGCATTGTTCATGTAATTTGATGAAACAGGGTGAGGCACTTACCTGTGCGGCCGCGACGTTATTTTTCTCATGCTTCACGACGAGGGTGACGGATCCGCTTGCTGCCGCTTCGTGCACAGGCATGGGAGCTCCTTTTCACTGACTGCTACTGGTTACGAGACCGATTGCTTGGTTGTGGATGGTGCATGCGTCGGCTCATGAGTTTCAGGTATCTTCATGGCGTGCGCTCTAGCCAGATCAACTGCTACAGGATTCTTGTAGGACATCCTGTAGTCGTTTCTCCTCCTCGGATGCATGCTGAAACGGTGGAGTCACGTTCACGGTTGTAGGGTCTTTGGATTTCCTTGACAGGTAGTGCAGTGGCCTCTGCATGCTTTGTTTTTCATTTGAAAATGATTTCTTCTGAGAGTCCAACGTTCTAGTTTGACTGCGCAGGTATTTCAATCGTATGGTAGTAATGGTGGTGGAAGGAGGCGACAACAGTGGGTGATGGAGAAAAACATGGGTTGCATGCCTCCTTATTGGACTTCGGGCTTCAAATTCTTCTACACAGTCGGTCCTGGACCATCCCAAGATTCTACAGGAAGTTTCCTATAGAAATACAAAACTTCCTGTAGAAAGTCCTGTAGCTTCCTGTAGGAGGCTAAACTATGACCAGACCGTGCCCAAACTTTGGAAGAGATGAGTGTTTCTAGAGGGAGTGTTGGTGAGGTCACCTGGTAGCATGGTAGGGACCCTTATCCTTGAGTTGACAAGCCTCCTTTTCTGCATGGAATACCTGCAACCTGCATTAATTTCCAAAGCTTGAGCCTGTTTTTCTGTTTCTGCCTCTTTTTTCTTTTCCTTGGTTTTTTCTCTTTTTTTTTTCTTTTTTTTTTGAGGAGACAGCAGGGGCACCTCAATGAGGTTTTCACCCCTACTATCTACCTTGGGCGCCTCAGAGAGGTTTTCACCCAAGGGTCTTTTTGTTTTTATTCCAATTTTTTCAGAGAGACAACAGGGGCACCTCAATGAGGTTTTCACCCCTACCATCTGCCTTGGGAGCCTCAGAAAGGTTTTCACCCAAGGATCTTTTTATTATGATTTTTTTTTTTTTGGATGCTTAGGGTATGCCCAAAATAGAGGCAGAACCCTTCTCTATGACCAGCACTGATTTTTCCACAGTTTTGATGAACTCTTGCCTCGAAAGAGGTTTCCTGTAGATCTTTAGTCGATGCCCATTGACGAGCATGGGGATGGCTTCCTCATCGATGGTCCGGATAAGAACAGACCCATTATCATTACACTTCTCCACTGCATATGGCCCTAACCATCTTGTCCTCAGCTTCCCCTTGAAATCCTTGTGTCTGGAATCATACAACAGCGCCCAATCTCCCGGTTGGAATTGCTTGTCATTGAGGTGCCGGTCATGCCATATCTTCCTCTGAAGTTGAACCACTTCTGAGTGGAGAAGGGCCTGCATTATGTGTTCATCTAGCCCATTCAGCTGTAATAACCTTTCTTGTTGGGCATGGCTAAGATCTAAGTCCAGCTGAGCTGCCATCCTCAATGTGTTGTACTTAAACTCAATTGACAACAAAGCTCTCTTCTCATAGACCAGTTCATAAGGTGTGAAACCGGTTGTGGTCTTCCAGGTGGTGTTGTAAGCCCAGGTGGCCTCAACCAGGTGATCTACCCAATCCTTTCTGCTGCTGCTCACCACCTTAGTCAAAATCCCTTCTAATGCTCTATTAGTGACTTCCACCTGCCCATTTCCTTGAGGATGATAGGGGGTGGAAGTCCTATGCTTGATCTTGTGATGAGCAAGCAAATCTTCAATTAAGTTGGAGGTGAACTGGCTTTCTTGATCGGTGACTAGCTCTCTTGGGTAGCCAAATTTGTTGAAGATGTTTTCTCTTAAAAACTTAGCCACCTTTTCTTCTGTCGCTGCTTTGATTGCCTTGGTTTCTGCCCACTTTGTCAGATAGTCTGTGCACACAATGATGTAAGACCTTTGCCTTGAAGGAGGATTGACAGGACCCACAAAATCCATGCCCCACTTCTCGAATGGTTCAAGAGTCACTTGAGGTTGGAGAGGCATTTCATCCCTTGGGGTTGGCTTCCCCATCCTTTGGCATCGGTCACATTGGCTGATATATCTCTTGACATCTTGATGAAGCGTGGGCCAATAGTAGCCTGCCTGTAGAATTTTGAAGGCAATCCTCTTGGCTGCAAAATGTCCTCCACAAGGCCCGTCATGACAGGTTAGGAGAATGTCAAAGACTTCCTCCTCCCTTACACAACGCCTTAAGATCTGATCGGGGCCAAGTTTGAATAGGTTGCCCTCGATCCAAGTGAATGAGGCACTCTTCCTTACAATTCGACTTTTTTCTTTGGAAGATAGATGCGGAGGGAACTGTGCTGAGACCAGATAGTTTGCTATATCAACAAACCATGGGGAGAGTACTGAGATAGCAAACAGATGTTCATTTGGCATCTGGTCATCCACTGTTCCATCTTCACTTGCAGGTAAATCCAATCTAGACAAGAAGTCAGCAACAACATTTTCTTTACCTGGTTTGTCAACGATAGTCAAATCAAACTGCTGCAACAGAAGTAACCATCTAATAATACAAGCATTCACATCTGGTTTATTCATTAAATATCTAATTGCAGCATGATCAGTATATACAAATGTTGGATAGCCAGTGATGTAGTGTCAGAACTTGTTCAGGGCATGGACCACGGCCAGGAACTCTTTCTCAGTTACAATATAGTTCAGTTCTGCCTTGGATAAGTTTTTGCTGACAAAGTATATGGCATATGGGAGTTTTTGTTCAACCTGTCCTAAGGCTGCCCCTATGGCTTTGCTCGAGGCATTAGTGTGGATGTGGAAAGGTAGGGCCCAGTTTGGACCTCTTAATATCGGGGTGGACACCAACTTATCCTTTAATTCATTCAGAGCCCTTTGACAGTTGTCCGTCCATTTGAACTCAACATCTTTTGCTAAGAGGCCAAACAGTGGTGAGGCTAGCTTACTAAAATCTTTAATAAATCTTCTATAATATCCTGCTAAGCCTAGGAAACTCTGAACATCTCTTACTTTCTAAGGAGGTGGAACCTTCTTGATGAGAGAAATTTTATTAGGATCCACCTGCAATCCTTGGCGAGAAATGGTATGTCCTAGCACGGTCCCTTCAGTCATCAAGAATTCACATTTTTCAGGACTGAGGGACAGGTTCATCTCAATGCACTTGGTTAGGACTTTTCCCAGATTGGACAATGCTTCTTGGAAGTTGGACCCATAGGGAGTGAAGTCATCCATATAGATTTCCACCGAATCATGGACCAGCTCAGAAAAGATGCTCAATACTGCTCTTTGGAAAGTGGCAGGAGCGTTGCATAGCCCAAAGGGAAGGACTCGGTAAGCAAAGGTACCCCAAGGACAAGTGAAGGTGGTCTTATCTTGGTCTTCCGGGTTGATTTGGATCTGGTTATACCCGCTGAACCCATCTAGGAAAGAGAAAAACTTCTTCCCTGCTAGTCCATCCAACACTTGATCTATGAAAGGCAGAGGAAAGTGGTCTTTCTTGGTGGCCTTGTTCAGTTCTTGGTAGTCCACACAGATTCTCCACTTTCCATTTTTCTTGGGTACCAACACTAGAGGGGACACCCACTCGCTATCTGAGATGGGGTAGATGAATACTGCATCCAACAGTTTTTGCAGTTCTTCTTTGACAATGTCCTTAAGGGATGGATTCATTCTCCTCTGAGGTTGCCTGACCGGTTTACAATCTTCTTTGATGTAGATGTGATGGGTACAGACCGAAGGGTGGACTCCTTTCATCTCCTTATAGCTCCAAGCGAAAGCATCTAGATGACTGGCCAACAGACTATATAGCTCCTTTTCCTGGGAAGGAGATAGGGAGGAGCTGATCTTTAACGTTCTCTCGGGGCCAAACTCCACATTTTTGACTCTGGGAGAGAGTGGATCGATCACACAAAGGTCCACTAAGGTGTTGGCTTGAGTGTCTTCCACTAGTTTCTCTAAGGACAATGCACTGGGAGGTGGATTCTGAATCAAGGTATCAATCAAATCATCCTCAATTTGAGGACCTCCCCTGGTGGTTTCTAAGGTGCACAAGGGTGCAGAGTACACCTCATCCTCTTCTCCTTCTTCCAACCAAAGTGGTAAGTCATGCTCTAATAGAGGTTGGGCAGGAGGGTATAGGACTAGCTGCTTGGACATAGGACCATTTTTGATGGTCATGTTTCCTACTCGGCAGCTTATGTAAGTATCTACAGTGGCTAACCAAGGTCTTCCCAAAATAAGGGGGTATCCGGTGAGCTTTGCCTTTGGCTGAAGAACCAAGAAATCCGCAGGATACTCCCAAGAGTCAACAGAGACCAAGGCATCCTCCACAATCCCTTCGGGAGTCACAGTGGAGCGATCTGCCAACTTCAGGACCGTCGAGGTCTTCCTTAAGGAACCCTGAAGGTTGAGTTTGAGCATGGTATCCCTGGTCATCACATTAATGGCAGACCCTAAATCAATCAAAGTGTGGGGTATGATGGTGCCATTTATGTGGACATCAACTACAGGACTCCCAGGATCCAAGTACTTTGGACAGATTACTTGCCCCAACATAAGATCAGGCAATTGTCCTATGAAATTGATGGTTGAGGCATCTCTTTTTTACCTGCCTGGGTGCCTGAAACACTTTTCCTTAACCAGTTTGTTGTATATCTGTACATCTTTGATGGCTTGGAGAAGTGGTATTCTCACACACAACTGTTTGAGTTCCCCCAGAAGCTCATTCTCATCTGGGTCGGGTTGTGTGGTTACTATTAGTCTCTCAGGAAAGGGTGGAGTGGTCTTGGGTTCACTTTCCTGTTTATCTTCCTCGTCCTCTAGGGGAGGAGGTTGGCGACCTGGAAGAGTCTTCCTGGATCATAGGTTGATCTCCTAGATCTCCATGGCATAGGTAGGGCAGGTTGTTTCCTCGGTATATACCTGCTGGGCCTGTCGCTTGTTGGCGTTCGGGTTCGGTTGAGCAGGCATTTGGGGTTGTCTTGGAGGAGCAGGAGGTAATGGTTGTGGTTGAGCTGGTGGTGGAGGCAAAATGGCGGGAGGAGTGTTGTACTGGGGCCTCCACCCCAGTTGAGGTGCATTCCACTGAGGTTGTGGCTGAACATGTGAGTGAAATGAATGAGTAGTGGGCTGAGTATGGTATTGAGGTGGGTAAGACCATGGAGGAGGCACAGACCAGGGAGGATGAGCAGGGGGCCCCCAAGAAGGCATAGGAGCAGATTGGTTGGGGCTATAATAGGCTTGCGATGTCCCTCGCATCCCCTGCTGGTAAGGTCTAGGTCCATGCGGCCTTCTTTGGTTGAGGAAGTAGAGAGGTTCAGTGGGTGCCTCAGTTCCTTGGTACATGGCCTTAAACCCAGGTAAGGTTGGGCATTGGTTTGTGGGGTGGTCCTCCTTACAAACAAAGCATACCTCTACCGATTGTAAGGGACACTCATTCTTAGGGTGCTTCCTTGTACACCTAGGACAGAATATGGCCAAAGCCCTCTCAGCTTCCTCTTTCTTTTGCTGGATTTGGAATGTATCAAGTTGCATGGCAATGGTCTGTCTCACCTCACTTTTGAGGTCCTCCAGCTGATTAACAAACTCATGCTTGGAGAAAGTAGCACTAGTGGAAAGGGGGTTTCCCCTACCTCTTTTCCGGGTTGCCCTAGAGTGGTTTCTAAACACAGTCTTTATATCCTCGTAAGGTAGTTGGTAGATGTCTCCTCCAGCTAGCATGTGAAGGGTATCTAGGAGGTCTTCAGGGACTCCTCGGAGTAGGACCAACTTGAGAGATTCAGGGTCAAGTGTGCACCTGGCCCATTTATAGCTAAGTTGGAATCTTTCCTCATAATCTTCTAAAGACTCCTCATTTCCCATGGTCATCCGAAAGATCTCTCCCTTGGCTTCCTTGGACCTACAGTAGTCCCGGTATTTGGTATTGAAAGCTTGTTGCATCTGAGCCCAAGTGGTGATACTGTTTCCAGGTAATCCCATGAACCAGCATAACGCTGCATCCTTGAGGGTAGAGGGAAAGAGTTTCAATTTTTGCTCATCTTCTGTATAGTCATAGGTTCGACAAAGGACATCAAACTCAAACAGGAAGGTATCAGGGTCTTCAGTAGTCAATCCATGGAAGTGAGGTAAAGCAGAGGGGCTTATGTTTTTCATTTTCGTGTCTCCATTGGTCTCTCGGATGGGAAAGGCACCTTCTATTCTCTCATCTTCTCTTCCATCTTTAGCCATGGCTTCAGGTGGGATGGTTTCTAACTCTTCTTCTGGTATAGGATCTTCGTATGTCTCAGGAGGCTCGCCTATAGGTTCTTCTGGATCACTGTCACCAAAGAAGAGAGAAGGGTGACTCAGTGAAGTGGTGGGGGTGTTGGGTAAGAATTTGCCAGTTTTATCTCTGTTCCTATGAGGCATGAAATGGAAAGGCTTTTGATTGCTTTTTGCTTTTTTTGCTTGTACCTGCAAAACTAAAATAGATTGAACTACAACTAGCTATCTTGCTGAAATGAAGATGCGGAATTGAAATGAAAGTAGGAAAGGACTAAGCTTCGTTGCTCAAATGAAATTACAGGAATGAAATGCTAGTCTACGCTTGCGGAATTGAAATTGCTACTCTACGCTTGCAGAATTGAAATTGCTAGCCTACGCTTGCAGAATTGAAATTGCTAATCTACACTTGCAGAATTGAAATTTCTAATCTATGAAAGCAGAAATATCTATTTTGCCTTTGCGGAAATGAAATTGCAGAATGGAAATGAAATAAACTATTTAGAAGAAGGCGAGTGTAGAAAAATAGAAGAAAAGCAACAATCACCAATACTCTGATGCTTCCCCAACGGCGCCAAAAAGATGGTGGGCTCCAGTATTGCAGCAATAATGTTGCAACTCCTAGGACTCCCTTCTTTACTCTTATCAACCTGGTAGTTCGTAACAAACTTGGAAGCGACGGTGTTGTATGCACAAGTACTAGCTCTTGCCGCAGCTGTCACTTGGTCAGCTGGCACAAGTCTGCTAGGGGCTTAAGCCAACTTCTATGAGCTCTTAGAAGAAGCTTTGTACCTGATGGATGGAAGCTAACTCAAAAGAAGCTGATCTACTTGCAGAAAGAAACTGAAAGTCAAAGAATAACATAAACCCTAGCAAACCCTAATTCTACCAGCTAGTCCTACTGATGCAAAGGAGAGGATGCAAACTATTGAAAAGGATGCCATTACTTCTACAAAGGTGAAATGCACATGCCTATGCTATCTCTATCTAAAGAACACATCTTTTTGTATTTTTGATTACGTTATCAAAATTATCATACATGTACTTTTAACTGGCCTCTTACTGTGCAGGGGTGGATCAAGGAGGAGAAATGCTTGGAAAAGGTTGGGAAGGTTCAGAGAGGGTCTATGGAGTCCCTAACACCCTTCCAGAGAGTTTCACCAAGTTTGGCTATCCAGCAACCTCACTTGTGAGCTTCTACAGAAAGTCTACAGGGGTTCTACAGGATGTTTCAGGGATTTCTACAGGATGTTCAGAAATTTCTACAGGATGTTCTAACATTGGATTTTGGAAGATGGGTGAGTGAAAGAGGATGCATGAATGGATAGGGAGGTAGGGTAGGGGTCTGAGATGACCCAGTGATTGATGGATGAAGTGATGAGAGGATGTGGAGAGCTAACTTGTCTTAAGGAAGGCTAAGGCAATGGAAGAGAAAGAAAGTAGGGTTACGTGGACAGAAGAGTAGTTGTGAGACGAAGAAGCTAACTAGGAGATGGTGCAGCTGGCCTGGACGAAGCTTAGGTGGATGAGAGAAAGATGGATATGCCCTGCACAGTATGTACTTAACTGAATCAACCAAATCCTGCACACAATCGAAATCTTAGCTAATCTATCCAAACGGTCAATGAAACAAATGAACAACAACTTTATTTCCAAAGAGAACCATGTATAGCACTTAATCAAAGAAAGATCTAAAAAGGTCTGAACACATGACTAACTTCTACAAATGAAACAATAAACCAAAGATCGCATGGTCAAGCAAAGTAGTGTTTTTGTTGAGTAGCACTGGTTCCACAATTCCAGCCCCTGATCTAATAAGGGAGAGGTGAAACTAAGAGTGTAGGCAACCCTTTTCTGGAGCTTTTATCAATCCTTATCTTATCAAGCTATTCTACACATCTGAAGCAATTCTATTCCTCAACAATGACCTACTTAACCAACACAACTAAATCTAGCCCAACAAACTTCGTTTCAAATGCATAAAAGAAAAATCACAGTGCTGAAAGGAAGGATAACAATACAAATAAGGAGGCCCTAGGCTCTCAGGTTGGGCCCAACCCTGAGAGCTATGGCTCCTATAAAAACTCAGAGCTGATATCAAATCTGGCTGTTTCCCATTATCAAAAAATAATCATAAGTCAAGAGTTATGCCAATAATGGCTACAAAAGAACAAAACAGAACTAGCAGCACGTAGTGCAAAATATGCAAGAGTTTTTCAAAAGTCCTTTTCGAAGGCTGAAGCCTTAACATTTATACACTACGAGGCCCTAGCTGGCCTCCTAAATCTATGGGACTTGGCTGCCCAAACTGTGAGTGAACAGCTCCTTCCAAGAAATCTGCTTGGTTGCCTTCTAGATCCGGTTTCGGTGGGCTTTGGAGATCAGAGTTGGGGGTGAAGATCCCGAGGGAGGATATTTAATGCCATAGACAACCCCCCTACAAATGCTCAACCCAAGCTTCGCTGTCTTCTAGCCCATGTCTGCTCGGTTTTGCTTCAACATGTGTCAAAAAATCCTGAAATGAGCACGTGTTAGCCACCTAGGAATAGTGACTACCCTTATTCGTACAAATGACATAAACATACTAAAAAATAATGCATAAGTTATGAAAAATGAAGGATTGAACAAGGGTAGTTAGGCCAAATGGGCCCAAAATGTTACCAAATTTGGGGCTCATCAGTTGGGTAAAACTTCTTTGATGTACTTGGGCCATAATATTGGAGAAGGTGAGCTAAAGTTAGATCTCTCCAAGATTGATGCCATTATGGATTGGTCAATGCTCAAGATATTCATCTAGATAAGACGTTTTTTGGGAGCAGTCCAATGTTGGAGGAAAATTTTTGTTAATTATTCTTCTATTGTAGCTCCTTTGCATTCATTGGAAGTTGTGCAAAAGGTCTTCCAGTGGGGAGGAAAACAATAAGAGGCATTTTATGCTTTGAGACAAAAGATCAATTCAGCCCTTATACTTGCTCTTCTATGCTTGAAAAATTCATTTGAGTTTCAGGTTGATGTATGACACTATGCCATGGGCATAGTTGTTATGAAACATGGTAAGTCCATTTCATTTCATTTAGAAATTTTCAATGGTTCAGTGACAAAGTTGCAGCAATCAAGGCACTTTCGACAGATGGGATCCTTACAACAATTCCACTTGGTCAGTGGGTAAAAGAAAGTTATACACAACAAGGTTGATGATATGTTGTCTAGGCCTATTGTTAGTGAAGCTACTTTACTCAAGCATAATTTTGTTTTTCATGAAAGTTATGTTCAATAATATGCATACTTTCAAAATGTACATTTAAGATTGAGTCAAGAGAACCAAGTAGGGAAATTTGATTACCATTTGCGTCATAATTTGTTGTACCATCTTAGTAAGAAGGATGTTGCTATTGATGGTGACATGGAAAAAGAAGGAAGGTTCATTGAAAAAATCCAATTGGTACACCAAAGAGTTCAACAACAATTGGAAAAGAGCCAAGGAAAGTACAAAGCAAGGCATGACAACCATCGGGTAGATCACAAGTTCCAATTCGGTTATGAAGTTTGGATTCACATTAGCAAAGAGATGATAAGAGGAGAAGGTAAAAATATGAAACCGTTTAGATATGTTCCATTTAGAATTCTGGAAAAGATTGGTGACAATGCCTTTAGGTTGGATTTTCCTTCATATATGAAAATTTAGGATGTTGTTAATGTGGAAAATTTAAGGTTGTATGAGCCTCCTTTGATTGAAGATCAAGGAGAGAATGTTAAAATTCCATCCATTGAATATTTCTCTTATGAATACCTTCATGAACTACAACAAGACACCATTCTTGAAACAATAACAAGGTCTTCAAAAAGAGGGAATGTGGATTACCTTCATGTGGGGCTCAAAGGAACAAATCCTTCCAAAGCCAAATGGATCAAGATTAGGAAGGTGAGGGAACTATACCCTCACCTGCTAAACAACTAAAAGTGATCTTTTGGGGTCCAAAATCTTCCAGTGGGCAGGAATGATCAGGTGCTAAAAAATTTGCTCAAAATTCAAAGTTGTCGGATTAGTGTGGAACCTAAACAACCGTGTAGTACTCGTCATCTTGAATTCAGCGCAACTCATTTTGTGTGAAACGGAATTTGTATGCTCCCAGACACATGTTCTGTTTTCTTTCTTAAACAAGCAATTTTAAAAAAAAAATAGGCTAATCGACAGTCTGTGCTGCTGACATGGTGACGACTGGGAATGCCTACTTGGCAGGGTGACTGTGCCTATGACTGATTTGACCTCCAGTGAATTGCGTGTTGACATGTGGCAAGTGCCTAGGTGGAGTTTTGGACGAATTTTATTGGATGGTTGGTGGTCAACCATAGTCTACTATGTGGCCCAACCAGGGGCCGCCATGTGGCATCCCAAGGGCCACCAAAACCTAGGATATGGTCTGAGCAGCAGCAATGGGGTTCGAACCCGCAACCTACAAGCAACAAGTCTAAGCGAATTGTCAATGCGCCATACATTTATGTCTTAATATATATGGTATGCGACACCTACTTAAATTTTAAGAGGTGTATAATCTGGGGAAAGGGCCAACCATGGGGGCCAGCCCTTGGGCGTGCACCACCTGACATGACCACGAATGGAGTGGAGTGGGGGCCCAATCGGTGGGGGTGTTCTTTTGGCCTTAACCCATGAGCATGTGCCCCCCCACATGTCCAAAAGTTTCAGATTTAAGGCCTTATATGGCATTTAATATGTCCGACAATTTCGCCTGGAATTAGGCAAAATCAGTGCTTCATTAGCAAAATTGGGGGAAAATTTATAGGATGGTGCTGGATTTTGGGTAAATTGAGGTGTGATTAGCATAAATACTTGGGGAAGCCATAACTTCTTCTGTTTTTTACCAAATCAGGAGTAGAAAGAGGCTAGACAAGCATTTTTGGGCATTCTAGAGCCATTCGAATAGGTTTCAGAGCTATCTAAGAATTGCAAACTTATGTATTCACACTTTTGAGCATAATAGAGAGGGCCAAGCCATTGGAAGTTGGACCAAGGAGACGTAGCCCAGGTTGTGTGAACTCTTTCATCATGTGTTGTTGTGATACTCTTTTGGTGATTTTCATGTCTGTTACATGTTGTTGTTCAGTAATTTGTTTGTGTTAATTTGTACATGAAATTTATGTAAAAACCTTGAAAAACTCATGTTTAAACTTGAAATTAACCTCATGAATCCTTAAGCACTTTTACATATTCTAAAGAGGAATTTAGCACAACATAACTAATTTTCCCATTCAAATCAGTTAGGGTATGATAGTGATGAGGTAGTAGATGAAGTTGTATTGTGTTTTCTATTAACTTTCTCACTAGGAAAGAAACTGACAATATTATTCAATTCTAGTCAATTTGTCTCAGAGGTTATTCATGACCATATTTCAAATATTGGAACTAAAATTGCATTGAAAGATCAATTTGTGTTTTTTTTATATTATTAATTAGAAATATTTCAAGTGCAATTGCAGAAGTAAGAATTGCAGGGTAATCAATGGTTAATTGTTCATTAGACCTCATTGGCCAGGAAAAACTCTAAAGAGATTTCTTTCAGTAATTTTGTGGATAAGTTTTTTCATGTATGTGTTAGTCTTTTAAACAACGATAGTGTTCCGAGAATCTCACCATAGATCAAAATAATTCTATAAATTAGTGAGAAAACCAATCTGGGTGAATGGTATTTGTATAAGGATTTTACTGAAATTAGACTATAGGATTGTGAGCTCTCTCCTAATCAACTACCAGATTTTCTTCCTATTAGAGATTTTTCTCTTGATTTAATGAGAGATAGTGTTTATGTGGACCAAAATCATTTCTTACCAAGGAAGAAAGAATCCCTATTTAAACTCAAAGAACAACTAGGTCCTTTTATTTTTAATACCAGAGCAGGAGATAAATAAGTTGAATACCTATTGGCACAAATGAAATTAAAACTAGGAGTCAATAAGCCATATGATCCAATAGGGAGGATTTCCACTATAACGTTTCAAACAAATTCTTATCCCTATGTTCATGTTCCATAACCATAAATTTAAGAGCTTTTTAATAGGGAGACATGGGAAGAGAATACCCTATCAAACCTATCAAAATAATAAAAAATAGATAGACCAGTAAGAACCAATGTCTTAATAACACATTAGCAAAGGGAAAAGTAACTCAAAAGGACACTTTAAAATGTTTCAAAATCAGAAGGGTTCAGAGTTGAAAAAAGGAAAAAAAAAGGGATACAGGGGAAATTGTCAGAAAATAGGTCTTTTGATATTTCTTCACCAACTACAGTAGTTATTTTAGGTAAGCCTATTTTTAGATTGTAGCAGATTGAAACAAAAATAAGACAATATTCTCCTTGAAATCCTTCCTCTTCTAATCAAATTATTTTCTCTATGTTCTTGGAGATTAAGAATAAGAATGAAAATATAAATTTGATGGCATACACTTAACTTTGGAAGCATACTTCATCTACAAAGAACATGTTACTCTCAACACTAGTTGTAGAGAGGAAATTTTCAATTAGCCTTTCTTGAACCCAAGATCTCAAGAGAAAAAGCTACTAAATATTTTAAGACTTCGATGGTTTCTTTTGATACCCAGCAAATTCATCATATTGATCAAATTGACTTACATAGAGAAACTACAGAAATGATATATTCCAGTTTAACTAGCTCAACTATGAGTGTGTCAAAGTTACACAATTCTTTAAATAATACATTATCTGATTTTAGAATGGAGAGAATGTCTAATGTTGCTAAAGGCACCAAAATCAAATCATTGGAAGATATTATCATAACTTGGGTTTGGGTCCATAGGACATTGATGTTTCCCAAGAAGTTATAAAGAAAAAGAATGCTGACATTTAATCTCTTAAAAAAATATTGAAGATGCCTATTATAGAACGTACACAGAAAAAAGAAGTTGGTGAGCTTGAAAAACAGAAAGAGACTCTCATATCAATGATAATTGAGCAAAATGTGCAAATCGAGAAGATGGAAATGGAAATGGACAAGTTACTCAAAGAAAAAGAACAAATGACAAACACATTGGCTTCTACAACACAAGGAGGTCAAACAAGAAATGATACAACATAAGAAGTGATTGAAGCATTATCTTTATTAAGTTTGGAAAATAAAGAAATTTATAACTTAAAAGAAGCTCTACAGAAGGATGAAAAATAAAAAATAAGCTCTAATAATGCTTTAATTACTGAAATCCAAATAATTTCCAAGCTGCAAAAGCAACTTGAACAACAATTAAGTCATATTAATAGTGCTCAATGTTTGATACATGATAAAGAGAATATCTATATGGAAATAATGTCTTCATTATTTGATATTTGGTTGTCAATTGAGATTATTGTTGAACAGGAAGAATTGTTGGAGAGGGCAGGAGAAGCTATTGATGAAATCAAGGAAGAGTTGGGAAACAAACCTAGCCAAGTAAGAAAGATCATTAAGTTTTTAAATACAAAGACAAGAGAAAAGATGGAATAATTGGGCATTGAATATAGAATTGATTCAATTCTACAAACTAAAAGAGTTTTTACAAATAAAAACTAATGTTTTAGATGAAAGACAAATGTGAAAATTTGCAGATAGTGATGAATAAATTTTACATAAATTTTTCAGTTTTGTAGCAAAGAGACCTACATTCTTTCAAAAATTCATAAGGCCAAATGATAACAAATGAAGACTATCAAAGATCACTAAACAGAGTAGCTATAGATAAATCAAAATTTACTAGAGTAAAAGGATCTCTAAGTGGACAAGGTTTACATGAAAAATTATTTCATGATCTTTTCATTTGTTATGAAGTTAAATATTTATTCACAGTTAAGCCAACTTTTGAAAAGTATACATAAGTGGATGAAGCTTTTAGAAAAATGGTTGATTTGACTTGTCCAATGGAAGAGGAATGGGAGAAGCTTGTGAATCTCATTGAATAGTTCAGAAAATCAAGGCAACGTTTCAGCAGGAGATCGGTGTAGTTCCATATTCCGAGGTGAAAAATAAGTACAAAATTAGACATTTTGGGTGCAAGTGCAAAGGTTCAGGATAGTTGGAGACTATGGAGTAGGATAATTTATATTTTGATCGAGTCATTAGAAATATTATCCAAATTGTTTTGGATAAAGTTTAATTTTTATTGTAAATATGTAAAAGATAGGATTTTTGTATGAAAACACTATCTATATCATTCTGATAAACTGGAAAAGCATTTATTCCTGGACTAAGATTAAGATTTTTGTTGTAATTCCTAAACATTTTGGAATTTAATCAAGGAGTCTTGTTTTGAGACAATGGCAACATTGTGTTTCTTGTGAGTGTTTCAATTTTTTCATATTCTTGTTCTTAATTACATGTTTTATTGCACGGATAATTAGGTCAGGGAGGGTTAAGATTTAGCCCCCCTCAAATCCCCTAGAAAAGTTATGTTCATTACTGGTTCAAATAAACAAATTGTTTTTTTGTTATAAATTATTTTGGAAATATTAGATTATTTCCTTCTGTACAATTCTTGTGTGTATTAATGTAAGTTGCGAGATATTTTTTCCATGCGCTTTCTATTCATATTTGATTATTAATATTCATATTGAATGCATATAAATCAAATATTTATTATATTTTTCTATCAAGACCTTTAAGAGATTGTATGTTTTTAATGTTGGAAATCAACACTTTGATTGATTTTTAAAAGGCTAAGGATTATTACTAAGTATAGGTTTTATCCTTGAACTAGCCATTTTAAAAGAAAAACTAGACTCCATAGATGCTTTGACACATTTTCATTCGCTAGGAATTCTCAAAAAATGACAACACAATGATATATTTTGAAGAACATGCATTATGTTCTTCTATTCACTTTTAAAATATCTAGGGCTTGATGACATTCCTTTGTTCATCTAAAAAGTACATATTACTTAAATATATGTTCCATAGGTGTAGTTATGTGATAATATCCCTTTATGAACTTTCAGTGATAACTAGTATGACCCAAAATAACACATAACTATCAAATGGATGTAGGAGGAGGTAGATATACTATTATTTTGATCTTTGTATGCTCTACTAGTAACCCTTTCCTACACAAAATATGACCCAATAAAATTCCAAGCAGGGAACAAAAAAAACACTTTTTCAAGTACAACGAAATCTATAGTTGTCTGCATCTATCTAACATCAAGAACAATACATCTATGCGATTTTGTAATGGGTTGAATATGGTCAGTCATTCAGATAAACCTCGAAAAAATTATCAATAAATTCTTTAAAATTTGTGACAACGATTTTGGAAAACAACTATGTGTGTTATTCAAGACGAAGGGAATCATAATGTACTGAAAGAAACCCCACCCTATCCAAAATATAGTTTTATGAAGACCCTCCTTAGAGATCCAAATTTAGTGATATCCAAAGAATCCATTAGTAAAATAATATGCCTCTTAACCATCAACATTGTTAAGGACCTCATTCATAAAAGGGGTAAGAAATGGATCATGTATACAAGCATCGTTGAGATTTCTTAGATCAATGCAAATCATGATCTCCCCTATTTTCTTGTTTTGAACTACCATAGGGCTTATCTGTTATAGACATTTTTGTGCCTTACAGCATGAAGCATGAAATGTCCATAATCTAAGGGATCCAAAGTCCCTAAACATGTTGTTCCTACCCCTAGAGGAACAAGGTCAGCAAACCACAGCACTGAATAAAAGTTCTCCACCTGAAAACACTCAAAAACAAGGCAATTCTGGATCATGTCAACTGCTCCACTGAGCATCTGCGCTGAATGTCAACTGCTCCACTGTCTACCTGCGTTGAATGTCAACTGCAAAGAAGGCTACTTGCGCTGGGCGAGTTTGGACATGTGGCACAGTCATTCCTCAAGGTGTCAATGCCCAGGAAGCTTCCAAAATGACACTTGGATCAGGGAATTCGACTGGTGATGAGTAAGAGGTTCTAAATCTCCAAGTGGAAGCAAGAACCTCCAAGTGGACTCAAGAACTGAACTGAAGTGAGAGAGGACACTAGTCAGCTTCATGCCAGCCTCAAGCTGACTCATCCATTCTCCAAAACTCCTACATATAGATCTCTCTCATGAGGTCTAGGGAGGCTGGAATCTTGTGAATGTAAAGAATTGCTGTTGGTTTGAGTTTAGAACTATTGGGTGATTTGCTTTGAAGGAGGTGAAGAGGAGATTTCTTTCTGCTGGGAAGGTGATGCTGGATTGGGCCTCTTATGGTTGTATCACTTCCTAAACCTTACTTCTTCCATTAATAAAGCATTTGAGGTTCTTCTATATGCATGTGTCTCAATGGTGTATTGTTATACTTGTGTATTTGATTTATTCTAATCCTTGAATCAATTATGAATGTATGATTCTTGTAGTTTCCCTCTCTTGCCATTTTGCAGAATCTTGGTGTAGCTGGGCCAGTGAAAGAGCAAGGAGCTGGGGGCAAGCAGCAAAGAGAGAAGATTGGATCAACCATTAGCGAAAGACATCGATTAGTGGATCTCTTTCTCCCCTCTTTTACATCTCATAAAGAAGTAATCTCAGATAGCTTTGCTTTGATTGTTGCTAAGGAACTATCTCCCTTAGAGTGGGATAGGGTCATTCCGTATTGGATACTTTTCCCAAGAACAAATTGGCGACTCCGCTGGGGATCGTATCTTGTTGGTTGTTTGTGTTTTTGCTATTCATTTCCTAAACACAGGGAGTACCGAATCGAACTGCATTTGAATCTTTCAAGTGCAAAGTAGAGGGCAACTACTCTAGCTCAGTTTCTAGGCATGTTTATGATTTGAAGAGCTGATCCACAAGGACTCTGAACAGCTCTTAGTGATAGCTTTTCATCCTCCTTTGAGTCATCCTTTAGTGTGTACTGATTGGTAGCTTTGATTTGGCCAAAAACTGTTGATTTTTGAGCAATCTGTAACCCAGAACCTGAGGGAAACGAGAGTTTCTCTCTTCATTGCAGGCACTGTGAAGGCAGTCTGCATTTCATCGCAGGTCCCGAAGGGGCTACCTGCGCTGAATGTCAAACTGACAGTGTTCTACCTGCGCTGAACCAGTGTGGCCTAGTGCAACTGGGGTTCTCTGCTTTCTGTTGCCCTGTTTTCATCCCTGTTTTTGCAGCCTGTTATCAGTCAATGTACCTATCTGAAACCACCTTTCTTTGCCACTATTCCACCTCGGTTGTATAAAGAAACTGTATTTGTTCTTTGTGTATTTCTTACATCATTTGCAGTTTCCCATAACGAAAGTGAACTAGTCTTGCTCTGGCCTCTTAGATCTAGACCTGTGATAAGTGTCGTTCTGATCTTAAGAGTTAGTTTGTTTGCTGTTCATAGCTGATTGAGCTTTTGCTTTCGTCATATGGTTTGAATTTATGTATTTCTAGTGTTGAAACAAGTAAATCTTAAGGTGTCTTTTGATTTTGGACAAAAGCTTGTTTGCTTTCACTTGAAATTGAATTCAAAGTTATACAACAGCTTTCTTTTTGTATTACACCAACATTAAGAAAGAGAAAAGAAATACCTGCATTGTGCATGTGCATTTTGATAGCTTGCATGTGGATTTAGGAAAAAGTGCATTAGTGTGTGCTCTATGATCTGTGTGAAAAGATGATGTCTTTCTTTTCCCTCAGTAGTTAAGATTTTCATAAGTTGAAAAGATTGAAAAAGCTTGCTTCTCATCTTTAGACTGCATTTAGGAGTTGTACCATACATCTCGTGGTGATCCATAAAGGCAAACTGCTAAACAAGATCAACCTAAAATAAATTGAATTTACATAACAACGCATTGAAACATAACGCAAACACATAGAGGTCTAAGCTAGAGACGTGTTCCGGCGTCGTTAAACGTGATATCTTAGCATTGAGTGGTTGGGTGATTCCTCCACGGTGAAGCGATAAGTATCAATACAGACTTGTGCTCCCACGTACCGTCGCGTATATATTGGGAGACCCCTATAGGAACAAAGCCTTTATCTATAGGAAACCGTGTCGGCCGCCCTACTGATCGCAATGCAGTGAACACAGCATTCATGAAGATCGACCACCCGTACCGTAAAATGTATTCTGTGGTTTTGCGAAAAGTTTGGCACACCCTCTGCCTAGAACTCCAGAGTAGTTTCTTTTGGCCTTTTTCAACTCTATAACTGAAAAAGTCCATCTAAGCATTTGTCACTTCGGGCTCGTTAAAACATCGAAGGAGACTAGAGTCATCTTTAGCTTTTTCTCGACTCTTAAAAAGTGAAAAAGCAAGTTGTGTCTAAAGCGTCGTTATAAAATTTATTTTAAACGGAACATAATCACCTCCTATTCCTGCGTTGATCTGTAGGTTGAGAACATGGAACGCACCAACCAAGGAATTCCCCATGATGGAAATCCTAGTCCTTTCTCCTCTTGGGGAGAAGTTGGTGCACCTCACATGACCACATTGTCACTTCCAGGACTGACAATTGGCCTGCCCATTTGGCTTTTCTCAACCAATGTAGTTCAGAACACCATGGTTCCTAAACAGTCGAGTCAACAGTTAGATCAGTCTAGAGCTGCCCACCAGCCTTCTACTTCCTATAACCCTTCCTCCAATCCTTCATCTTCGCAAGGTAGAGCCGGCAAAAGCCAAGCTCCCATGGAGAAAAAGGAGAAGAAGAAGAGAGAGAAGAAGAAGAAGGAGCCTAAGGCGACTGGGGGCAAGCAAAAGACATCTGACAAAAATCCACATACAGCACAGACCGGGCCTAAATTTCCATGTGTCATATGTAGAGGAGACCACTTCCATAGAGATTGTCCCTGTATTCCCCGGATACTAAGGGACTGGTCCCCTCGTTTGCACAATTCGAGAGCATCAACCTCTGATAGCCATGTTGAATGCTTACCGTCAACCAGCAAAAGTGAAGGTTCAAGACAAAGAAGGGGAGCAAGATCCCCCTGCAGACTGCGTGAAGGCAATCACGCCATCCACCGTTGTCCCTTCTTAGACGAAGCGAAGAGAGTTTTGGAAGATCGTCCGGTTTCACCATTGATACTTCCTCCTGGATACAAAAAACTCGTGCCAAGTCCTTCGTTGGTTGAGAATACAGCTGGCCCGCTCAAGTGGTCAGCTGAAGTGTCAGTCATTGAAAATGAACCTACTGAATCCAGACCGGACGAAAGTCCAAAGGTCGAAACGGCAGTTGACCCGGTTCTCCCTTCATAAGTTTCATCTTCAAATGACACCGTCACTGAAGATTCATCTTCAAATGGAACCCTCACTGAAGAGAATAAGGATGACACCATCCAGATTCTTTTCATCAACACAGACTCTGACGAGCGTCAGGGCAATGCGCCCATTCCTTTATCGTAGGAAGGAACATCGTCAGGGTCATATCCGACTGTGTATTCGGTCCCACCACCAAGCAACCTGGTTGTGTCCTTTGATTGGAACCAACTAGGCAGACCCCGGTTGCCAGCCAGTATACCATTCAGAATCATAGTCCAAATATACAGAATGGTAATGGCTGGCACTATCATGGATGAAGGGGCATCTGTGAGTATCCTTTCCTCTGTTGCTTGGAAAGCACTGGGTTCCCCGGCGCTTTTACCTGAGATAAGAAATCTCTCGGGTTTCGATAAAGGAACCAGTCGACCATTAGGGATCCTCCCCAATGTGCCCATTACATTGAAAGGGAAGGCCGTTCAAATGAACGTGATGGTCGTTCAAGGACGCTTGGATTATAACCTACTCCTTAGACTATATATATTGCATGGGAGCAATAGTCTCCTCACTCTTTAGAGTAATGTGTTTTCCACACGAAGGAAGAATGGTCAAGCTCGTAGACCAAATTTCATTTCCTGGATCACGCATCGCAAATAGTCACATACCAACCCTGAATGGTCTATTCAATCAAGAAATGTCTCCACCCCCAGTCCTTCTTCCCTATGAGTGCGAGTGATTCGGAAAGATGGGACTGGAACCCAGGGGGCATGCATCCTAGTCTGCGTTGGGCAGAAAGAACTCTGGGTATAAGATAGAATTTTTGCGAGAGAATATGACTAGTTCGTACCCCGTCCGTGGATGGAAGAGGGGTTGTTCTGGAATAGGATTCTTTTGTCAAAGTTATGTGTTTGACGGAACAGGGTCATTCACCGTTGTCTATTTAGGTAGACATCGCCGAAGAAGTGTTCAGTTTGAAAGATTAACAGAACAATCTTTGGGTAGCCTGAAAGAGGTAAGCCTCACCCTTTAAAACAAATGTTTTGACGGATAAGTAGGGGCAGCCTTGAAATTGTATTTTATACCTGGGGGCATGCAACCTTTTGGAGTGCAAGCAAGGGACGACTATTTATTTTTTAAAATTTTTAGGTCCTTCCTTTAAACCTGTAGGTCTAACCCTTTAAACTCGTAGGATTAGCCGTTTCCGAACTTGCATAAAGAAAGGAGAAGGAGCATAGCTTCGTGAGATAAAGCTCCATAAAAAATAGCTATCTCACAGGAGACATTCTTATCTTATGACTGGTATAAACGAGCAATTTTAGCATAAAGTTCATGCTCGTTAAAAAATAAACGCAAGATCCGAGCAGTTTTAACGCGGTCTTCATGCTCGTTAAAAAATAAATATAAGCAGTGAGCAATGTTTCCTCCAGAGTTTAAGCTCATTTTTAAATAAAAAATGAACCTATCCCGGTAAATAACCATTGTGATCGTAAATTTATCAGCCATAAAAAGCCTTGGTCGTGTTTGCACCTGCCACCTCCACTTTCATTTGGCCGATCGTTCACCTCCATATGATTGTTTACCCATTTTGAGGAACAGCTGCGAAGAGTGATTTCACCTAGCCATCCTTGTGACACTGCTGTGATTGGAAAATTCCAACCTGTACCTGGAATCAGTTGCTATCCCTGTTTATCACTCGTTCCTCAAAAGACGAGTCTTCTTTAAGCTCTTTTCAACTGACTCGTAAAATATGAAAAGATTGCCGAGTTTTGGCCTTCCAGCTCGTTAAAGGATCGGAACAGCTATCCCTCCTCTAGATTTTAATCTTTTTGGACCTGAGGGATTATTGCACAAAAAGATCGAGTGCTTGTTTTGTTCGGCTCGTTAAAGTTATCGAAAACTCATCCCTTTCGTATTGTTTTATACTTTTTCGGACTTAAGGGATTAGATGACGAAAAATGAATTGTGGAGTTGACTTTATGTACCTTTTCAGACTCTCTAAAAATGAAAAGGACCGAGTTTTCCTTGTCGTTAGACTCGTTAAAATGATTAAATAGCGACAAACTTGTCTTTAGACGAGAACGAGTTTCCCTATCGCTAGGCTCGTTAAAACATAGCGATGGGCTTGCCCGAAGGGCAGGTTATAGAACAAGCATATGTTATCCTCCTCAAGCTTGACAAAAATAAAGAGGTACTGGTCAGAAATGACTGGGGAAAAATTGGGAGAACCTCAAAGCTTTAATGGTAGCAAGTCGCTCTTGAACATGACACTTTTCCTCCATACCACATCGGGTTGGGTTGTTTCATTCACCGGTCTCATCACCATGGTCTCGCCAAACCATCCACATTTGGGGTAATGCTACCGATCCATCACATCAGTGTCGTTATATGTTCAAGAGATGTTGTTCAGAAAGAGTCAACCGTGTCCCATCCACTACCATACATCATCTTTCATCCTTTCATGACCGCCACCCTGAATCATATTTCACAGATTGTTTTCACCTCCATTAAAATCATTAGCTCCGTTCCGTGTCACTGATGTGGGATTCATTAAGGCCCTCCTTTGACAGATCGCTCCTTGTCGACATCAGCTCATTATCCAAGGAGTTGATCTAGGAAAAACCCCTTCAGTACTTTGAAGCTTGCATGCCTCAATGGCAAGTTTCTCACTTCCGGAGACAGGTATACATCAATGACCTTCGACCAGAAGATTTTGCGTGGTGTTCGACGCCAAGTCCTTTATTCACACCACGTGAATTGTACTGCAGTACCTTGAGGATCATTATCATTATCGGTGATTCCTCTCGTGCTTGTTAACGGTTTACATCATTGGCCGGTAATCAAGCGATGTCTTTCCATGTTCGACTTCAGCGCAATTCTCAAATGGATCGACCTGTACTTAGAGTGAAGATCGAACGAGTTTGAAGACCCCGGATCTAGTTTCATCCATCTGGGCTGCGATATATATTCAGGAAATAAAGACATTGACATGTACAACAGATGATCATCCTACTCAAAGGATGATAATTTCAGCAGAGAATTATCAGTCTACCATCAGACGATTGTCTGTTCTATGTATAGAAAAATGTATTTATAAAGCTGAGCATGGGAATGCCCGCCTCAGCTAGATCATGAAAGCAGTATGAAAAATAATGTATTGTATTGTATCTTATTACAGGTCACCTCCCAGCAATTGAATGAACTTCGGATCCTCCTGATAAAGCATTTCACCCGATAAACGACCTCATACTTTAGGGGGCAACTGTTATAGACATTTTTGTGCCTTACAGCATGAAGCATGAAATGTCCATAATCTAAGGGATCCAAAGTCCCTAAACATGTTGTTCCTACCTCTAGAGGAACAAGGTCAGCAAACCACAGCACTGAATAAAAGTTCTCCACCTGAAAACACTCAAAAACAAGGCAATTTTGGATCATGTCAACTGATCCACTGAGCATCTGCGCTGAATGTCAACTGCTCCATTGTCTACCTGCGTTGAATGTCAACTGCAAAGAAGGCTACCTGCGCTGGGCGAGTTTGGACATGTGGCACAGTCATTCCTCAAGGTGTCAATGCCCAGGAAGCTTCCAAAATGACACTTGGATCAGGGAATTCAACTGGTGATGAGTAAGAGGTTCTAAATCTCCAAGTGGAAGCAAGAACCTCCAAGTGGACTCAAGAACTGAACTGAAGTGAGAGAGGACACTAGTCAACTTCATGCCAGCCTCAAGCTGACTCATCCTTTCTCCAAAACTCCTATATATAGATCTCTCTCATGAGGTCTAGGGAGGCTGGAATCTTGTGAATGTAAAGAATTGCTGTTGGTTTGAGTTTAGAACTATTGGGTGATTTGCTTTGAAGGAGGTGAAGAGGAGATTTCTTTCTGCTGGGAAGGTGATGCTGGATTGGGCCTCTTATGGTTGTATCACTTCCTGAACCTTACTTCTTCCATTAATAAAGCATTTTAGGTTCTTCTATATGCATGTGTCTCAATGGTGTATTGTTATACTTGTGTATTTGATTTATTCTAATCCTTGAATCAATTATGAATGTATGCTTCTTGTAGTTTCCCTCTCTTGCCATTTTGCAGAATCTTGGTGTAGCTAGGCCAGTGAAAGAGCAAGGAGCTGGGGGCAAGCAGCAAAGAGAGAAGATTGGATCAACCATTAGCGAAAGACATCGGTTAGTGGATCTCTTTCTCCCCTCTTTTACATCTCATAAAGAAGTAATCTCAGATAGCTTTGCTTTGATTGTTGCTAAGGAACTATCACCCTTAGAGTGGGATAGGGTCATTCCGTATTGGATACTTTTCCCAACAACATTATCCATTTTGATTCCTCCATCGTCTCAATGATAAAAACTTCTATTATTATGTCTAGTTCCTTATTTATCTTATGCTTATACATCAGATTAAGCCTATACGATTTTTGTTTAACTGACTTGACATCTAGCTTGATAGGGATCCATATTTTTCCTAAATTTTCATGCTATGCCCTTAATCTCAGAAAAGGAATTAGGAAATAAGTATTCATACTCCCTTAATATATATGGTATCTTCTCTACCATTTCATCATCTTAGTAGTCTCCAATAAGATCCATCTTTGGATTCTCTTCTCTGCCAATATTTATTGTCTTTGTTTTAATCAACTTAGAGTAGTCCTTCGTTCCCAACATAAGTCCATATATAATGCGTTCTCCTTCAACCTATAGGATGTGAAGGTCCCTTGGATATTTGTCACCATCAACATCCTCTACAACATTATAACATTCCATAAACTCTCATACCTATTGTAAAAGTTTATGGGTGGGACACACTGGCACCATCTTATATATAGGCCAACTTTCTGATGAAAAAATATTTTTCATTGACAACTTAAGGGCTCGATCAAACACCTGATTATTGGTTGTAAAAATGAATGTAGCTTTAAAACTTTGAGTCATTTCATCCTGTTGGACAATTCCTCTATGCACTTCCATCTCCACATACGAATTCCTAGGAATGGTATCCAAAGTGTGTACAAATATATGAACCCACTCAACCTATGGTATCTTCCTCCTATTCCATGTTGCAACACAACTCTTCACATGGGTTGTGGGACAATAAAACCCTGTATACTTAAATTCCTTGACCTTGGATTCAAACCCAAATAAAATACATAATAGATTCTTAGTTTACAACCAAGTATCTACAACCACCTTATGGGTGACCCACTAGTGCACAAGAGTGGATTTCAAAGAAACATCTAAACCTAACAATATTAAATGATTAAGTACCTTCTTATCGAACTCATAAACAAAATATCCAACATTGATTAGACCATCATACCTTAGAGAATCATGCACTTACTTCCCAATCCATTTTACTGTGTGAATGGTATGCACACATCTTCTAGCAGAAACTTCATGCAACAAATTATGCTAATTTTCTAGTCCTTCCTTGGAATACAAAGCACATGAACCAATGTTATGCCAACTAAGCACACCATTGTAGTTAGATTGACATAATCATCCTTCCCTGCAGTGATCTCATAAATATTATCTAAGGCCTTTGTGTGTGACTCCTCTTGAATTGATTCAACATATATATCACCTTCACTTGGATCTAGCAGTAAAATTACTCAAACATCCCCTAATTAAAAAATCATCTTCCTTTTCTTCAAATTAATTATCACTTGATTGCCAAAGGAAAAATCAATTCATAACAAAACTAGATAAGGGTAGTTATCATCAACAATTTCAATAATTTCGAAGTCTGGCATACTTGTAACCCCATCAATATCTACCTTTAGATTTGACAATATACCAATGTGAAAATTTCTTTACTAATTTTCCAATCTAAGTTGGATATGGTACCAATCTAACTTAGGTATCCCCATCGTCTCTCAAGTCTCATTAGGAAGAATATTGACATTATATCCTAAATAGAGAATAATATTATCCATACTATAAGATCCAATTTGCATGCCAAACTTGAACTCTTGGATTGTTCTCTTCTTTTGTGCGACCTTATTGACTACACACCTGGGTATCTATGGTGATCCACTATCTCATTCCTAGGTGCACTGATTGATCATCCTGTGAAGCTTTTATAAGAATCCATCATCTTGCATCAACTCCAAACAACATTTTAATAATTCTTTAATAGATTTGTATCCCCCTTCAGAAACCTTTGTAGGAGTTATATCATATATCTGGGGTATATCATTTACAGGACTATCTTCCGGGGCATCACACTATGCTGCTACCCTTTCTCTATGTGCCCCCTTATAGATAGTATTCTCCTATTATGGATTGAACTTTAGTGATTGGTCTATAGCTTTCTATAGCCAATGTTGGCTAGTATTAGTCTATTTGGCCACATCCACACATCTTGGTCCCTCGGTGTGTCACAAAATTTACCTGGATTGATCTTAGCATGGTTCTATAGTAGCTTTCAGTAGGTTCTACCATTGCTTCTCTTAGATATTCATGAGAAACTGAGGATAGCCCTCCATTGCATGATCTAAATGTCGACAATAAGTTCATATTTAACATGGATTAAGACAGTCCTTGGTAAGATGTTTGTGTTCCCACAATTGTAACAAATGATTAGTCCCGTTCCTCATCCAAAGGCCCCTTGTCCTTATCCAGGTCCCACAAATCCACAAGGTACTCTTCTCGTCATACCTTGAGCTTTACTTAGTTGATTGTATCTTATTGGTTGATTACAGTTCTATGACATACTATCTTGGATCTCATGCACCCTATAAGAATCCATGATACTATCCTACATCAGTTCTAAATATCGGGAATGATGAATCTCATGACCAACAGACTTGTAGAAGTCACAAAACAAATTTATTGTTGTAGTATAATATTTCTAAATCATTGGATAAGTCGGGGATGTATGACCCCATACTCTATAGATATCACACCATAACCTTCTTCCTTGTGCCGTCGGATTAGCCTCACTAGTCACCATAAACTCAGTTAGTATGGGGAATTCATTTTTGTGCTACCCTTCCTTTTGACAGATGGTGCAACATACTTTTTAAATTTTTCTTTCCCCTTCGCCAAATATTGCAACTAAATAGTGAGTGCAGGCATTTTTGACTGAAGTTGGGCTATATCATAACTCTCTCCTCCTAGTATGACTACTGGAGATGCTTCCAATTTTAGTGATATCTCCAAGGATTTTTTTTTTGTCTGAATGTTCTATTGAGTTAATGGAGCACGAATATGTGGCAATGTTCCCGCAATATATCACTCCTTATGCAACTCATCAGGGATTTCGAACGAAAGCTTTCCCAACAATTCTTTAAACTATTTATCCTAATCCCAAATGGATTCATCCATTCTTTGTTTATTCTCCGTCAATTTTTTTATGAACTGAGATGTAGACTTAGGTCCGCATTACTCCTTCATTATTGCTTACTTGATGTCCTATAATGATCTTTGTTCTCTAGGTGGAGTGTTAATTTTGTACTTCATGTACCAAGTTAAATTATGATCTCTAAAAGTAGTCTCCAATTGTATAATCTTGGCATTATCATCAGGAACACTAATGTAAATGCTTACCAACTCACATACAAATAAGTTTTTTTGGTATCTTTGTTCCCTGAACCATGAGAAACTAGCATCTTTAGGGTTTCTACCATTTTTATATATCAATTAGCTCTTCATGATGATTGACTAGAGACAACTAGTATCTGTTGTGATCCACTTCCTCCTAATTGACTAGTACGACTCTGACTATTGTTCTAACTTCCTTCACATGCTTTTCTAGTTAAGTTATGTATAACACTACTTGGAGAACTTACCTTTGTATGAATAGGTTCACGCAATATCGCAGGTTCGAAACAGTGTGTACTCTTAGTAGGATCCTCAAGATGCATGTTCTCTATGATTCTCAGCCTGGGCTATGAAGGTTTCCCTTCCTTTCATTCTATGCACAATATGTCAATGTGCACTTGATCCAAACATCTTTGATCTCCATTTATCCTCCTTCTCCTATGACCTCTCGCTATCTAGTTCACTAAGATTCAATCAATTGCAGGCACTGATATAGACATGTCTCCTCTATCACTACCACCTTGAAACCCTCTACTACTACATCAAAAATACATTCAAACTCTATCATATTTCTCCCTCCACACACTATTCAACTTAAATTACTTGGCATACCCTTTCTACAATCTTGTTTAACGATATTTTGTAACTCCTTTGTTCTTCACTTTCTCCTACTTCTGCATCCTGGTCTTATTCCCTCATATTACTCCTTGGCCATTTCCCAACTCATATTGAGCACATGAGGGGTTTAGTTACTCATGGTGTCAGATTCCATCCTCAACACACTAATTTTTCACAAAAAGATATTTACAAAGGTTGGAAATTCCCGAATAAACCATTTATCCTTACCTCCCAAAAACTTTTGTTCAACAACAATGTATGAGTTAATAGATTTGATGGAAATCTATGTAATGTATCTTTAAATCACCCTCTTAAACCAAAAGTCAACAACACAGGTAATTTTGTGGTCCACAAACTAGAACCTTCAAACTCGCTCAAGATTCCAAGTTCTAGGTTCAACTATTTTCCAATGTCTATTCTAGTCGTTGAACTTTTGAATCCATTTTCCAAGCAATTACAGAAACTCAACAAAGAAAATTTCATAGAGTTCAGAAAAAATGCATTGCTACAACCATCTATTAATGCTAATCAGTTGATTCCCAATTTCACCAACAACAAACTTGTCTAGCTTAGTTTCAAAACAATTTCCAATTTCTTCCTTTGTATGGTTCCATGTCCCCTTCAATCACAAACATCAGTCCTAAATATACAACTATTTGTTGTATCTTTTTTAGTTTCTAACCTGTTAGCTACCTATACCAATAGGTTTCATATTTCATGATTGGCAATGAAAGGTCCAAATATGCTCTGCTTTGATGATGCAAAGATCACATATTTCCATAAGAATACAATATGTGCTTATAGCTTGATATAGACTCAATTTTGATGGATGGTCCAAAAGTCTAATCTGGATCATGTCATGTTTTAAATTTTCAGTTATAGAATAGAGAAATGAGTCTGTCCAAACTGTTTAATCTTGGCAGACAAATAGTTTAGGTAGAGAAAAAAGGCTCCCAACAGCTTAATCTGGGACCTTGGAAGAAATAAGGGTAGAAGTAGATAGAAAAACAAAAGAAAAAGCCAAAGAAAAGAAAAGGCAAGTAAGGGTCTGCAAGTCCAAGTGCACCCTCCAAGAAGAAATAAAAAATGCTAGGCAAAAGATGGGTAGGCAGTTGGGGTTGCAGAAAGGTCATTTCTTACAAGTTGCATGTGTGCTAACTTTGTTTACCAAAGCAAAATCAATGAATTGAGAAGGTTTCATTCTTCATCAAGTTACAGCAAGCAAGAAGCATGTCTAACCTCCCTTCTTCCCCTTTCCATTTCATTACTAACACTCCCTAATCAGCTGAGATTCATGGAAGAGATTATGGTTTCATGGTGGTTCTTAATCTTTTTAGAAGCCACATTTCTTGTCTAAAATTCTTTTCATTTTGATCTACTCCCTAAACTAAGTAAGTTTCAAATAAACTTAGTGACTTCCCCCTCATTCACATTTCCCCCCATATTAACTCTAACTTTACTATGTAATTCCCCTATGTTACCCTTCCCCTACTAGTATTAACACCATGGTGTATAAACCCCAAATTTTGTATAAATATCCCTCCCCTTGGCATTATAGCCAATAAATCCTCTGTCAGGAATCAAATTGGCATCTGGTCACTTTGATGAACCTAAACCTTACCCCTCTCCCTTCTTTGAAGTCATTCCATCCATTAAGCCTTTGATTGTAAAGAAAAAACCTTGTAAAAACCCCTCCTATCCATAACCCCTTTGAAAATTATGAAAAAACCCAAAAACCCACCTTTTACCGCTTTTCCAAAGTTTCGGCGCATATATTTGATTTTCCAAAATACATTGAAAACCTTACAAAAACCCATATCCTAATGTTTTCCGCCGGGCGCAGCTTTCAAAAACAAATAATAAATTAAACCCGCCCCCTCCGTATTGTTCGATCACATCGCCCTTCCGTCAACCGTCGGATCGGACCCATGTGATCCGACGGCTCTCATTGATATCGGAGCGGCCCCCACGCCTATTAAACATGGCTCCATCTGTTAAACATGGCTCCCACCAATCAACAAAGACTCATGTCTGCATATGATGTGCAGGAAGGCAAAATGATCATGAGTCATTTTATGCCAACAACAGTGTAGCCCCAATCTGCCTCTGACTACTTGAGGACTAACCTGGAAGTCCTTGCCAAGGATATCCACCCAATGGACAAGATAGAACTGCATAAGCAAACGGGTGAGATGGTCTATGCTTCCCTGGCAGACCAAACATTGGATAACTACAGGCTACAAAATAGCCTTAACAATACAACCTCGCAGCTAGAGTTGGAGAGAGCATCATCCCAGGCAAAGGACAACAGAATAAGGTCCTTAGAGGACATCATCATAGAGATTGGGCATGATCCCAAAGATATCAAGGGCATACAAGAGATATTAAAATTGAGGGATGCAGACATGGCAGCCTTGAGGAGAAATATCAAACTCCCAGCCTCAATTCACCCTCAAACAGATGATGTTGCCCAGCAAAGACATGATCAAGAGGCCACAACCTTGTTGATATCTCTGTACAAGCAGCTAATCCAAACTCAGGAAAAGCTGGGAGAATCGGAGGCTGCAAAAGCAGCACTACAGGCAGCCTTGAAACAAAGAGAAGAAGGGCAAACCTCCAAGCCTCCTCCTGAAGTGATCAACCTTGAGGAAGCTGCTCCAACTACTGCCCCTCCTCCTCAGCAAACAGAACCTACAGCACCAACTACATCGACAGCTGCACCAACAACAGAGCAGACTCATAGTCTGGATATGCAGAAGCTTCAAAATGAAATTCAAGTCCTGGAAGCTCAAATGTTAGAGCTCAATCAAGCCAAAGAATCTTTGGCTAAAATAAATGAAAGATATGATAAGAGCAAACAGAATGTGGCCGAGAAGGAAAGAGAGATAAAAGCTCTCAAAAAGAGAATAACTGAGCTTGAGAAAGAGCTCACACTAGATAAGGTGACAGCAGAGCTGAAAACAGTCCTGTGGGCCAATATTGGCCAGTCAATTACTGATCAGTGGCAATTCATTGAGACCATAGATGAGCAGTCAGTGCTCATTACAAAGGCAAATAGGGAAATACACAGAGCAAGAGCAAGCCTTGGCAACATGCCTGATGCTGCCAGTAGGATGATCAACATATTGAATAACAGGACAAGCTCTCAACTGGCCACCATGGGAATTGCTCACAGGACTGAGACAATCTCAATGGTTAAAAGGGTCCTGACATTAAGAAACCTGGTTGGAACATTGGAAAGGAGAACCAAAGACATGCAGACCGAAATCAACAAGTTCATGGACAGGTTTCAGGTATTGCAAAACAGAGGCCTCCCCAGCCTACTAAGCAGTGTGGGAAGACTGCTTACCCATGAAAACTATGCTAAAAGGGTCAATGCCTTTGCTGCAAGTCAAATTGCAGCACAGCCCAGCACTTCAGCAGAATCAGGGCCAGCATCAGGGCAGACTCTATATAATAGGGTGGAAAACCTGTTTTTTATCATGAACGAGATCAATCATCTGTTCGATGTGCCTCCAAATTTCTATAAATATATAGAAGCAGATGAAACCATAGAGGCAATTGTCAAGCACCAATTGCCCACACAGGAAGTCTGGAATAAATTGACACAGATAATATTATCAAGCCAGAACCTGTAATGTTATGTTTTGTCCAATTTATAAGTGATCATACACAGGGAAAATTTTGGTAGATAAGCATACAGAGGAAAGATGAAAGGCTGAGCCAACTCAGCAGGGCTATTCGATCACCACAGCAGCAAGCACAGTCATAGGTGGCAGGGCCGAGAAGATACAACGCAGCAAACGTAAAGGCACATTTTCCAGCATTAAAGCAAAGCGTTCCAACTGACTCAGTGACCTCCAAAGGTCAAAATATCCTCTGACAGACTTAAAAGAGCAGTTATTTTGCATTCAAAGCTACAATAACTTCTTTTCTGTACGAAGTAATGAAGATATTTTCTCTCTCAGATGACTCAATGCCTGAGATATTTTGTATAAACATTTCTATAAAGTCCCCTTCGCATGAGTTTGCAAGGGTGGTTGTTGATTTCATTTCTATACTTCTGTTGCTGTATAACTCTCAGAGAAATAATACAAAAGGTGGATGGAATTTCCAAAGCTCTGTGTTCCTTGATGCACTGTGGTGGCTGGCTGACTGTTACAGGATTCCTGCATGTTTCATAGCACAATAAGTCTTCTTTTAACCTCTGTGTTATATGTTTTCTAGTCTTTCATGTTCTTTCATGTTTATGAGTTTTACACTTAAATGGCAAAGTAAAAGAATAGTTCCAGGATTTAATCATAGATTACCCTGAACTCAATCTAAGCTGTTATAAATGTTTTCTTCCAGATAGAGTAAATAAGGTGTAATTCTTAATTGCTACACTTTAAAGCTATATCTCTCACTGTGATAAATATTTTCAGGAATTCAAGTTTGCTCCTGAAGCATCTATCTCATTCCCCACACCCCAGCTTTAGTGAAAAATTCTTAAATTCTTTTCACTGGTTGTTTACATATCACCATCATAATCTAACTTTGTTATATGAAATATTTAATTGGCCCTGTAATCTCAGTAAATCACCTCAAGGTTTCTAAAACACTTGTAGCCACAGACTCCATTGCCCAATGAAATAAACTCATCTGCAGATTGCACACTTCAAGTACAGAAAGATATCCCTCAACCAAAACATAAACCAAAAACCTGAGCATAATAACTAGCCTAAAACACCATCATAACAGAGACAAATTATAAAGAGAGAGCCCTCTCTGATTACAATGTGGCTAGGCACTGTAATCCAAAGATTGGTTAGTGGTTACCCCGGCCGTATTCCCTTGGGAGTCATAGGGAACAACCTGGGTGTTAACATAACCCAGGTTATTTCACGTGATATGACCAACCAAAACCCCACTATATACTGGCCCTTTCAATAAATCATGCAGAACAAGTGATGTCTCACCTAAGGCACCTATGGGGGGTTGTGAGAACCATGTTTTTGTATTTGTAAGGGGAATGGGATTATGATTTGTACTATCATTATACCACACCTAAAATATAGTTTAAATATGAACCGCACTTATAGATACTCGAGGAAAGTGATCAACATTATCAACATTAAGAAATTTAAAAGAAAGGGGTGCATAAATTACTCTTGGCAAGGAAATTCATCCATTCAAACATTAATATCATAGATAAATGCAACTCATAATAAAATCCTCATGAAAACACAGGACAATAGAAATGCAAAACTCCAACCATTATTATCATTAACAAAAAGAGTTCCATATGTAGCACATATATCCTTACCATAATATTCCCTTCATCTCATTAGTCTAATTTCAACATTACAGAGTTACAATCATCATCCAAATACCCAACCAACCCCAATCTAATCAAATTATACCAATTTATACATAATTACATGGGAAAAATACCATGGGAAATACCCAGGTGAATCATTACCATGGGTGGATAGATTTCCATTACTAAACTAGACCAAATCAAATCCTCGACATTGATACTTTCAAACTTATCAACTCCCACCTAACCGCTCCTTCTCTTCCATATCATTTTTTACTACACAATTCTCCCTTCTATATTGATGTTGCACACTCTACCATATCCACACAATGTTTCAGTGCAATATTTCTACTCCCTCTTCATGTGTTCACACCAAAAACTACTTTAGACTGCTATACTTTGATCCACCAAAAACTTGCCTCCAATAATATATCATATTTTTCTTTCATTAATATTTCCTTTACCTACATTACCATCTAGAATCAAACTTCTTTCACTCAACAATTGGTCAATGGGATTTTCATGCTTCTTTTGTTCCTAAAACTCCCACAACCTTCTTTCTTTTCTTCTTTCATCATTGATCTCTTTTGAAAACTATTTGCTCCTTTTATTCACTATTCACATCTAGTTAAGCCAATACTGGTTCATAATTTCTACTTTCTTGCAAGCTCATTCACTATTTCACTATTTTTTTATGCCCCCATGGTATTGATTCTTCTAACCCTTAAATATTTCCAACACCATTTCATCCATCCCTACCGCCTCATTACGAGGTGTTTACTTGGCCATGCTCACTATTTCAAAGGGAAGCATACCTTCTTCAACCATCAATATCTTGATCATGATTTCCTTTATTAATTTCGCACATGATCCATATCAAACTCTTTCTTCACCTTCTAAAATTATTGATAAAATTCTATAATGAAATTCATTGCAAACCCTTTTACCATAGTCTTCACTTATGAATCATTTCTTCAATATATCTAATGATCTACTTGTTGAAGTGCAATAAAATTCTAGATGTTCCACTGTATCCTCTTCCTCTCCCTATGGGAATCCTTCTCTAATTTTCTTTCACCATTTTAAAATACCTACTATAAAATTGAACTAAGAGATTTCATATTGATCCATACTAGAATCACCATTTAAAACTATTTCGCTACACTTCTAAAACTTCCATCTATGAAACTTTTCTTCCTACATTATGAAACTTTTAAACCTTCTTTCAAAGCAATCTGTGATCTTTCATTTAAGAAATATTTGTCTCATCTTATGAGGGTACTTCCCTTATAATATTATCATGGAAATAAAATAATTTGTGGGTTTTATTTGGAGGCCAAGGTCTACGTACATGTCCAACAAGGGTTAAATGTAATATAGTGTTGACATTTTCAATCCATGTGAGTGGAAGGTCTCACTAAAAGAAAAAATTAGTTAAAAGATAGCGAGGTAATTTACAACATGAGTATCTAACTAATAATACATTACACTCATTTATAATGTAATCTATACTATTATTTTGAAACTCTTTACTACTTCGTATTCAATCATGAGAAAATTCATAACATGACATAGACCTAATCTAATAGAAATTAAACAAATTTATCAACAGACCAATCATTCATGTAAAGTAGACAATACACAATTTAAAAAATGAGGGGGCCTTCATTAATACACTGAACATCCAAATCCAATACAAGATACCCACAATATAGTTACAATTGATTCATAATGGTAGTATAACAATAGGAAAAAACTCTATTATGAGGTACTATAATAATTCTCAACACTAGCGTAAGAACAACCAACCAAATAATTATTTGATTGATTCAAAAACCATTACTTGTATCCCTAAAGGAACTACTTATACAATGGATAATGGTTATTCTTGGTCCTATCAAAAATCTACTTAACCTATTCAACCTCATAAATACAAACCATTACACATTATAAGTACTAGCCAACTTAACTTGCAAAACAAGGATATTTTCCATCTTCCATGAAAGTAATTGTGGGTCCACATGGTGTAATTGTAGATATCCATGTGTCACACTATATTCCTTATTTTTTCTTTATGCACTTACCTAAAAATGAGGTGACCAACAAAACTTGTTCCTACTTGAACAACTATAGGAATAGACACTCAAATGATTGGAAACTTAAAGCTTGTAAACTACCATAGGGTTTCCAAAATCCTAGAGTTCAACTGTGAACCTCATTCATCTTGATTTCACTTTTATAATTCACTCATAGACATTAATATTCATAAAAACTAGGAAATAATACCATTAACTTATCATCTTGAACAATGTTTAATTTTTCATATCATAAATTCATAACTTATCAAAAAATATGGATATCAAATCATATCTATAATTTTTTTTCTCATTTGAATGGTGATAACCCATTAATAGTTTATTACTACCTTCAAAATTAGGTGACAACACCAATACATGAATGCCACTTGTGCATGCTACACAAATAATAATAATAACTCATATATTAGAACATTTATAGCAAAATCAACCTATAATTGAAGACATTGGAAAATATCATTAGAAATAGAACATTTTCTTGAACTTGGTCAACAATTCAAATATGAAGACTCTATAGAAAACATTGTATACCATATCATGTTCAAATAAGAATGATTTTAAATATTAGTTCATGGTATTCCTAAGAATAAATAGCTAATTAAAAATTTTGATGTAGTGAATATTACCAAGAATCTAGGATGCGTGATAATGGATTTGGCTAAAGTTAAGGACTTCTATTATATATTCATAGAAATATTTTATTTTTAGTTGAAAATTATATTGATAAATATTACCATAAATTAGGCTACATTTTTTTTAATGAAAAAATATATATATATACCCTGAATTTCCAATTTTTTAAAATATAGTTAAATTGGCAATTCATTTCTTAAGAAAAAGCATTCATCTTGGATAATTATAAGTTTTTCCTCAATCATGATTGATCCTTTTTGTCAAAAAATTAGTATGAAAATTAAAACACATCTTAGCACTTGGATTTTATACCCAATACAACCTGATGCTATAAGTCAAGATTTTATACCACTCTATAACATGCTTGGATGCCTCTATTGGCCATTAAGGAACCTAATTCAAAATCCCATCATTTAATAGTAAATTGTTATGCCAAATTCAGCCATGGCTTTAGAAAAATAAAAATAATTCTATAAGAGCTCGTTAAGAACATTTTTTTGTAAATGATTGCAATTTTACCAAACTTGTTGTTGAGGATTGATTACCACCCAATTATATATATTAAAAATAGATTCCACACCCGAACCAAGTAAGGTTGCTCAAGAATATAATATCACTTAGATCAACCCGGTTACTTCTATGAAATATCCAATTTTCTCACTACCGAGCACCATAGGCTCTCAACCATCCATAAATTAGTGATGAAAATCTCTTCCATTACCTTAGACAACATAAGGAACATCTTCCTTTTTTTACCTTAATTTTCGTCTTTTGCTAGACTATAGATCCCAAATTCATTCCCAAGACCTATGACAGACAATGTTTGTCTGATCTGCTTAGCCAATTTTGGCATTCATGCAAACAAAAATAACATGAATCGATAGATGGATGAGGGAAATTCCTTATCATGGAAGGTTGGCGGTTTCTTTCTCCATGTGGTTGAAACCTTTGATATTTATCTCGTTGTGTCTCGAACCTATAACTTACAAACATACTATAGAAAGAACATAATCCTACAACCTATAGCAACATTAACATTAGAAAAATCAAAACCATAACAAGTATGAACATTTTCATAATATAAATAATAGACAAATGGCTGGAAAATATAGTTTATTTATTATACCAAATGATTATAATACTTAATCTTCTCTAAGTCATTATCTTCAGCCCCTCCTCTCACCAAGACTCGTAGTCAATATCATTGATAACATTGGCTTATCACGAGGTGGAAATGTGTTCGAACAACACTTATCCATCTTCACTTCTCTCTTTGCTTCATGGAGATCTTTTCTTTTGTATTTGTGTTAACAAAGTGATTATATGAATATGGGCATTTCTTGATTATGTTTGATTTGATCCTTTCATCCTTATCTTGAGATTTGATCACCTTTTGATCCTATCAACCTTATCCATGTGCATTAGAAACCCTAACAACTTCAACTCTCTCCATAGAGCCTATTGGAGAATTGAAACTCACTCTGCTAGAGTCCTAGGGGTGTTGAAGGAGTGAAACATGAATATTTCTAGGGCTTCAATGAAACATTTTATGCATTCTATCCTTCTTTCTATTTTGCTTTTCTTGTAGACTGAAGGAAGTGTCATTTTGAGGTATAACACCTTTTTTCTTCTAAATAGTCCCTAATTAATATTTTCTCCTCATAATGCATTGTCGTGTGTGATCAAAGGGTCCAACTACTAATTTCCTTCTATGAATGACTTGGAAGTGAACATAACAAGACCTAAATTAATTAATTATTAACAATAACACTTAAATTTTTGATATTTGCTTCAATTATTTTCAACATTCCAACCATAGTTTTTCCCTTTAAAACCTTCCCATTTCCTCTCATATCTTCAATAGAAAGTCCCCAACATCCATAGGATATTATCAAACATAGGTTCATTGTATTATCTTATGTTTGTATGCAAAAAAATGATGGTTTGACATGAGTTCCTCCATTAACTAGACTAGGGAAACCCAGACCCTAATCCACCCATCATTGTTGATAATCCAAATACCATCCCTAGAAACATTAGGAGGCAGCAAAGGCAGGAGCAGCCTGCTAATTTAACCTCAGATTCAGATCATCCCAGCCTTATCTCTACCCCATGCAAGGTCCTCTTCCGGTCTACCCCTAATTCTCCTAGTTCACCATCCACATCTCAAAGTCCTCCTCTCACATCTTCATCCACTGCACATATCCCCTTGACCAACGCTCTAGGTTCACCCCTACTTGTCACCCCTGTGGTACCCACTGTTCCTATTATCCCAGCTGCCCCTGTTAATCCTCTAAACCCTGTAAATATGGCTAACAGATATGCACCTTTGCAGATACCAGCTAATGCTGCAGCTCTACCCCAAGATTACCAAACCAAAATCTCATACTTTGACTCCAATGGTCCTCTGACAGCTGTCCAGCATGCTAAGAGGATGCAAGATCATTTTGAGACGTATGAAATAGATGATGACAGTGTGAGGATGAGGATGTTTGTTCAAAGCCCTGGGGATGTAAGAACTTGGTTTAGATCCCTGAATGCAAACTCCATCACAACTCCTGATGAACTGTATCAAGCCTTTACTAGTAGATGGGAGAAGAAGAAAGATCCTCTGCACATACTTGGGGAATATGACACTATCAAAAGAGGTCCCCAAGAGACTGTTTTTGAGCATTGTGCAAGATTTAACAATGTATATAACGTGATTCCACAAAATTTAAGACCTCCTCCTGATTTAGCCTTGTACAAATTCCCTGATGGTTTTGACCCTGACATGGCCTATCAGTTGAAGGAAAGAGATCCTCAATCCCTTGCAGAGGCCCAAAGGGTTGCTGTCACAGTGGAAGCCAACCTAATTGCCAAAAGAAACAGGGCAAGGTTGGAAAAGAGGACTGCTTTCAAAGAGGAACCCTCTGCCTTTGATCAAACGCTAGATGCAATTCTCACTGGAATGAAAAGATTGGGTGATAGAGTGGAATCGGTTGAAAGAAAATCATCATGGGAAGCACCACAAAACAACCCTCCTAGGAATCCAAATTTTAGGAGAACTCAAAACCCAAATGTTGGCAAGGCCAGTGCTGACCAAGACATAAGACCCCCTTTCCAAGAAAATTATGCAGAAAATTCCACATCAATAGAGCCCAATGAAGATCCGGAGATTAATTTAATGGGTCTAGATGGTGAAAGTCAAGTTTTCTTAACACAAGAAGATCATGAGGATGATGAAATCAAACTGTTCCAAACTAAATTAGGTGAGTCCTTTGACTTCAAACAAGGCTATGACACTGTTGTTTATGAAGTCCATAAACAATACAAACTAAGGAGCAGAACTGTGAATGTAAACCAACCTGAAAAGATAAAGGATAATCAGCAGCCTGAAAGAGTCACAGTCACAGAACCTAATGACAAAACAAATTCACCTGTAGAAGAAGTGATTTTTGAAGAGATCACTGAACCACTGTCCTTAAAACAGCAGCCTGTGGCCACTTCACCTTCTCAGCCTAATTTGAATGTTACTCCCCAAGAGATGAGTAAAAGAGGCAAGTCCCAAAATCAAGATAAAAATCAGGAAGAAGATTTAATGAACAAGGAAAGGATTGTTATCCATAACCCCAAGACCCAATCTGAAAAACCCTTTGACCTAGAGACTGAAATTGGCAAACTAAAGATAGCTATCCCGCTTTCAGAACTAGCCAAGCATGACATCTATAAACTACAAATTAAGAAGTCCCTGCAACTCACTAGCAACAAAGATGATGTCAATGTGTTGGATGACACCCCAGAATTACTGTTTGGCCTAGAAGTGGATGGAAAAACGGTAGTCACAGGGGTATTACCTTTCTATGTCATTTTACATATTCATGATAAAATATTACATAATGCAATGTTTGACTCAGGTGCTTCTCACAATCTCATGCCAAAAGCAGTCATGGAGAGATTGAATCTAGACATAACAAGACCATACAAGGACCTGTTTTCCTTTGACTCCAACCAAGTCAAGTGTTTAGGTCTCATAAAAGACTTATGTGTGGTTCTGGTTCAATACCCAAACAAAACAATCCTAATGGATGTGGTAGTTGCTGATATTCCACCTAAGTATGGGATGTTGTTATCAAGATCTTGGGGAACTAAACTCCAAGGTTCCCTGCAATTAGACATGTCATATGCCACCATCTCTGTCTTTGGGAAACCAAAAAGACTGTACAGAGAAACACTCATGAAATACATGGTCAGCAGTGAAGAAAAGCCTCAAAACTTTCCCATATATGCTGTCCATTCAGACATAGACTCATACATCCTCTTCAATGACAGCACAACTCCCTCAAAAGGTGAGGTTGAAACCAAAATACTCATACAGGAGGAAGACTCAAATGAAAGAATTATCACCCATGAGACAACAGTCAATCAAACACTAGATACTGCTGCTGTTTTAAATATCAAGCATACCCAATCAAATGATAAAACTACCCTAGAAGACAAGCTAGATGAAAAACCACAACTTCTACTCACATTGCCAGCCCATGAACAGATCATTAAATCTCCTTCCCAACAGGATATTTTATGGTTCCTTGAATTTGATGGCTCAGTCAACAAGTTAGGGGTAGGAGCTGGAGTTTGGGTACACAATAAAGAAAATAGTCATGCAGAAGGCAGAGCCTATAGATTGAACTTCAGATGTACCAATAACATGGTAGAATATGAAGCTCTTTTGCTAGGCCTCAAGTTAGTAAAGTTCTTACGAGCTGCCAGGGTTTCAATCATGGGTGATTCAGATTTAGTTATTCAACAAGTAAAGGGAAACTTTGTCACCAACGACAAAAGACTAAGGACTTATAGGTCTGCTATTGCTGAGGTACTAAACTTTTTCTCTGAATTCCAAATCACTAAAATTCCTAGAACCCACAATCTACATGCTCATAGTTTAGCCACCTTCGCAAGTACCTGCAAGTTGCCTTTTGAGCCTCATCATTGTTTTACAGCTGAGGTAAAACACAGACCCTCTATTCTGAACAATGTTAATGATTGGCAAGTCTTTGAGGATGACAAGCAAATAAACCAGTTTTTAACTCTGCAACAAGAATTTGCAGGATTAAATATTGACACTGAGACAGCAAGTCAATCACAAATACTTGAGACAGCAAGTCAATCACAAATAATTGATGGAGCAAGTCCATCACAAATACAGTTTCAACAGATTACTCACCCAATATCACCTAGAACAGCAAAACAAATGCTAAATCCAACTATTTTCAATGAAGACAACATTCAGCAAATTCAATCAATCAATGGTGAGGAAGTGGCCAATGCTGAAACTGAAATCATAGAGCTGAAAGATAATTTTCTACCAGCAGGCCTAACCCCACTAGAGGATATCTTTGATTCAAATGATATCCCCAGAAAACCAAAAATACAGCCCTTAAATGCAGCCATTGAAGAATGTAACATAGGCACAATTGACAAACCCAAAATAATTAAATTGTCTGCTTCTTTACCCCCCCACCAAAAGCCTAAATACATTGACCTCTTTAAAGAGTTCCAGGATGTCTTTGCATGGAGTTATGAGGACTTAAAGTCCTATGACACCTCTGTTATCCAGCATACAATCCCTCTCAAACCTGATCAAAAGCCATTTAAACAAAAATTGAGGAGAATCAATCCTATGCTTCTCCCAGCAATGGAACAAGAGGTACAGAAAATGTTCAAGGCTGGCATCATAGCACCAATCAGATTCTCTGAATGGATCTCCAACTTAGTCCCTACAAGAAAGAAGACTGGTGAAATTAGGCTGTGTGTGGACTTAAGAAATCTGAACCAAGTATCCCTCAAAGACAACTATCCCTTACCCAAGATGGATCACATTCTCCAAAGGGTGGTAGGGGCATCAAGGATCTCCTTACTGGATGGATTTTCGGGCTTCAATCAAATCCTAGTGCACCCTGATGATCAAGATAAAACAACATTCACTACCCCATGGGGAACTTTCAAATATGTAAAGATGCCTTTTGGATTGAAAAATGCAGGGGCAACTTTTCAAAGAGCAATGGATATTGCTTTTTCCAAAGAGATTCATGACTTTTTAGTCATTTACCTAGATGACCTTACACCTTTCTCAAAATCAGACCAAGAACATATAAAACATTTGAGACAGATCTTCCTAAAATGCAGAAAATATGGAATTTCCTTAAATCCCAAGAAATCCCTGTTTGGTTTAGAGGAAGGTAAGCTGTTGGGCCACATCATTTCGAAAGATGGTGTTAGAATTGACCCAGATAGGATACAGGCTATCCTACAAATGCCCCACCCAAGAAATGTCAAAGAGTTGCAAGGATTATTGGGAAAAATCAATTTCTTGAGAAGATTTATCCCAAACTTAGCAGAACTAATCAGATTATTAAATAATATGCTAAAGAAGGATTCAAAAGTCAAGTGGACTGTTGAAGCCAATCAAGCCTTTGAAAGTATAAAACTGGCCCTTACCCAAACACCAGTGCTGACCAATCCCCAATTTGACAGAAAATTTATCATTTTCTCTTTTGCCTCCCAGCATACTATTGCTGCTGTTTTATTGCAAAAAGATGACCAAGGAAATGAGAAGCCAATTGCTTTCTTTAGCAAAGCTCTTAGTGATGCACCTTTAAAGTATCAAATCATGGAAAAGCAAGCTTATGCTTTGGTTAAAGCCATTAAAGACTTTAGGATTTACATCCTTTATTCCCATGTCATAGCATATGTGCCAAGTCCAATTGTCAAAGACATTCTCACCCAAGAAAATTTAGAGGGCAGAAGAGGAAAGTGGATTGCCAACATCTTGGAATATGACATTGAGATAAAACCTACAAAACTATTAAAAGGGCAAGGCTTGGCCAAATTAATGACAGAAGCAAATTTCCAAGCCTTAGACATTAACTAGCTGGACAGTGAACCGGAGCTGGCGACTCCAAAGATCAATGTAGCCTTTGAACAATCCCCTTGGTACTCCGATATATGTTATGTATTGCAAAACCTGTGTGCTCCCCCAGGATTGTCCAGAACTAAATGTAGGTTTTTAAAAATGAAAGCTTCTAAATTTTGTGTTATGGATGGAAATTTGTTATGGAAAAACCATGAAGGAATATTGCTAAACTGCCTAATTGAGAATGAAACTGACAATATCATAAAGGAATTTCATGCAGGTGACTGTGGTGGACACTTGTACTGGAAGTCCACTGTGGATAAAATACTAAGGGCTGGGTACTACTGGCCCACCATGTTCTCTGATGTCAAGAAATTCACCACCTCATGTCATAAATGTCAAGTGTTTGAGGGAAAGAGATAGTTGCTGCCACTTCCCTTGAGGCCTATTACAACAGAAAGACCTTTTCAACAATGGGGCTTGGATTTCATTGGGGAAATTCATCCCTCATCTTCAAGCCAACATAGATGGATCTTGACAGCCACAGACTACTTCACCAAGTGGATTGAAGCTGTTCCATGCAGACAAGCAAATGATTCCACTATCATTTAGTTCTTGGAGAACAACATATTGGCTAGATTTGGCTGTCCTGACAAAATAATAACAGACAATGCTGTTGCTTTCAGATCCAAGAAAATGGTGAACTTCTGCCATAAATTTCACATCACCTTGGGCCATTCTACTGCACACTATCCCCAAGGAAATGGCCTTGCTGAGTCATCAAATAAAAGTCTGGTAAACATCATAAAGAAAGTACTAGAAGAGAACAAAAAGAATTGGCATAAAAAGCTTGTGAATGCCCTATGGGAAGATAGACTAACAACCAAAAGATCAATTGGGACCAGCCCATATGAGTTGGTTTATGGATTAGAGGCCAAATTTCCTTCATCACTAGGAGTGCCTGTTATGAAACTTCTTCAAGAAAGCCAAGCTGAACCAAATGATATGCAAAGAAGAATCAATCAGATCATATGCTTACAGCAAACTAGAGACCAAGTGTTCAGCAGAGTTCACATTCTACAAGAAAATTTAAAGAAGGCCTTTGATAGAAGAACTAAGGCAGCAGATTTCAACATTGGTGACAAAGTCCTCAAGTGGGATTCAAGAAGAGAGGATAAGGGAAAACATGGAAAATTTGATTCCCTTTGGAGAGGACCATTTGCTGTCCAAGCAGTACAAGGAAACAACACTTATTTCCTTAAGAGTCTCAATGAAACTGATTTGGATGAAGGTCCTGTGAATGGCAGGATGCTGAAGCACTATTTTGAATATCACCCATAAGTGCACCCTGAGTTTTTCCTTGTACATATCCAGATGTATATATTATTTTCTGTCAACATGTAGAAATGCAATTTCTCAAAGTTTTCCTAAAACTGCCAGCGAAAGGTGGATACAATCAGAAGTCTACCAAGGAGAGAAGCACACAATTTTGGCATTTTTTAAAGCATCAAACTTCAAGATTGGCAAGAGCAGTCAAGGAGCAAGGCAATCTGACCTGCTGTTCTTGGTCTTTCAAATGAAACACCATCCCCATGTGGAGCCACTGTTAGCTACCTATACCAATAGGTTTCATATTTCATGATTGGCAATGAAAGGTCCAAATATGCTCTGCTTTGATGATGCAAAGATCACATATTTCCATAAGAATACAATCTGTGCTTATAGCTTGATATAGACTCAATTTTGATGGATGGTCCAAAAGTCTAATCTGGATCATGTCATGTTTTAAATTTTCAGTTATAGAATAGAGAAAGGAGTCTATCCAAACTGTTTAATCTTGGCAGACAAATAGTTTAGGTAGAGAAAAAAGGCTCCCAACAGCTTAATCTGGGACCTTGGAAGAAATAAGGGTAGAAGTAGATAGAAAAACAAAAGAAAAAGCCAAAGAAAAGAAAAGGCAAGTAAGGGTCTGCAAGTCCAAGTGCACCCTCCAAGAAGAAATAAAAAATGCTAGGCAAAAGATGGGTAGGCAGTTGGGGTTGCAGAAAGGTCATTTCTTACAAGTTGCATGTGTGCTAACTTTGTTTACCAAAGCAAAATCAATGAATTGAGAAGGTGTCATTCTTCATCAAGTTACAGCAAGCAAGAAGCATGTCTAACCTCCCTTCTTCCCCTTTCCATTTCATTACTGACACTCCCTAATCAGCTGAGATTCATGGAAGAGATTATGGTTTCATGGTGGTTCTTAATCTTTTTAGAAGCCACATTTCTTGTCTAAAATTCTTTTCATTTTGATCTACTCCCTAAACTAAGTAAGTTTCAAATAAACTTAGTGACTTCCCCCTCATTCACATTTCCCCCCATATTAATTCTAACTTTACTATGTAATTCCCCTATGTTACCCTTCCCCTACTAGTATTAACACCATGGTGCATAAACCCCAAATTTTGTATAAATATCCCTCCCCTTGGCATTATAGCCAATAAATCCTCTGTCAGGAATCAAATTGGCATCTGGTCACTTTGATGAACCTAAACCTTACCCCTCTCCCTTCTTTGAAGTCATTCCACCCATTAAGCCTTTGATTGTAAAGAAAAAACCTTGTAAAAACCCCTCCTACCCATAACCCCTTTGAAATTATGAAAAAACCCAAAAACCCACCTTTTACCGCTTTTCCAAAGTTTCGGCGCATATATTTGATTTTCCAAAATACATTGAAAACCTTACAAAAACCCATATCCTAATGTTTTCCGCCGGGCGCAGCTTTCAAAAACAAATAATAAATTAAACCCGCCCCCCTCCGTATTGTTCGATCACATCGCCCTTCCGTCAACCGTCGGATCGGACCCATGTGATCCGACGGCTCTCATTGATATCAGAGCGGCCCCCACGCCTGACAGTTAGCGCCCGAGAAAATGACGAAGGGTTACGTCAGTCCTCGGCCACGCGTCACCCTCTCGAGTCTCTCGGAGCGGCCTCTGACAAAACCGGGGCCGTATCGTAAGCGGTCCGAGAAAAACCGTAACCACTATTGCAATTACCACCCGGTTTGCTGGTCCCACGTCATGCCCACGTCAGAGCCACGTCGCCGCCACCCCACCGTCGCATCACCTCATTCGTCCGTCCCTACGCTGACATGTCCGCCACTTCAGCACATCCATGGACCAACCAGGGCCTGCCACATCACCCGGTGACGTCATGCTGACGTCATCCGACTCCGACCCCACCTGATGACGTCATGCTGACGTCATCCCAAAAGCGCGCCAATATTGCCAAAAATCTATTTTAAGCCAAAATTTCGCGTTTTTTCTACTTTTGCCGAAAGAGACTGTTGTTGTTGCTGCATGAATTTGACGACCATACCAGCGCCAACCTGCACCGTTCAACTCTGAAACCACGGGCGCCTCCGCCGTACCTGCATTTGCAACCATCAGTGACAAACCGCAAGGTATTTCTCGAAATTATTCTCTGCACCTGGTTTTTATCCAAATTTCTTCGAACAAACTGTTAAGGGAGTGTTAAAACACTGAATTTACCGTCTAGTATCCAGTAGCCTGCACCTACTTCCCTCTGGCAAGACAACCAACAGTTTACAAAACCTGCATTTGACTGAAACAACTTGAATTCACAGGTAGCTCGCGCAACCGTGAGCTAGAAACCTCTGCTGGTTAAATTCACCATAGAAAAGTTCTGGTCAGCCCTTCTATTTATCTTTATCAATCTGTTAAACAGTATTTCAATTGTTGTGTGCTCAATTCACCCTCTGGTCCCTGAAATTCACACTTTCATTGCAAGTAATCACCTCTGTATTGTTCTGCTTAGTTCAACCAGTTCACCTGCAAGTCAGAAGCTTAATAGACCATGGAAACTCCAACTGCACTGAACATCAAGCCTCTTAATACCCCTCATAGGGAGTTAGAATGGAAAGCTCTGGGAGATATGGATTATCAAATGTTAGACTATTTTCCATTAGGCTCCAAATATAATATTCAGATGCTAAATGAGTTGAAAGCCCAGCACCTTAGTGGAGCTGATATCCTAGGCATTTGGGACTCAAACTTGCCCATCTACAACCTCCCCCAGGTAAATCCTATGCCAAAATTGATCCACAGATGCCAGGAGTGCTATGATCCATGCCAAAGAGCTGTCCTCAGCCCCACAGGCTCAATTCTGTTCCATATCACCCCAGAAAGCATAAATGAGATGCTGCATTTCCACACTGCAAAACCATTGACCCCCCTCTACATGCAGAACTTGATAAAGAAGGGGACTAAGTTGTCAAATGACCAGATCATCAAAATCAACCAGCTGTTTGTACAACCAGGCTCTGAAGCCATCAGAACTCCTCCTATTGGATATGCATACTTAAATGAATTGGGCAGAATGCTAGTGGATTTGATCAGCTATGTCCTAGGGTTCAGAGGAGTGGAGGATGTGGATGATATTATAATGGCAATGCTGTCTATATTCTCTCCTGGAAAGCCTCTAGCTGTACATTATGACTATGCCACATATATTGCAGATAGGATCCATGACCAGCTGATGAATCTGCAAAGGGAAAGACTGTTCAGATACACTTCCTACATTTACCATCTATTCTTGTTTTATCAACCAGGCAGCTTCCTCATTCCCCTGAAGCAAGTTAATACCCAGGGGAATCCAAGGTCAGTCGTGTTTTGGACCTCTGTTTTTCATTGCACCTCTGTATCACCATACACATACTGTGAGTTCATAGACTTATTCATTCATCCAGCTATGACATTATTGTATGGTGTTCCTCCTCCAAGGTTAACTGATGACATGAGGAGAATTCTCCATCTAAACAAAACCTACAGCATTGGTAATTGGTACTTTTACCAAGACCACACAATCATTAGAGTATATGGATGTGAGTTGAAGCCTTATAGGCTGCCAAGGTATGTCCCTATGAGACTTTTTTCCCTAGAATATTTCAGGCAATTTGGGAATGCCGACTACCTCCACTTCCAAAGTAAGAACAAGAAGGCGCAGTTGAAGGTAAGGATCCAGCTGGGCCCTTTCCTATATAACAAAAAAGAGGAGGGATGGAAAGAGGCAAATAGTATCCTAGAGGCCCTCAAACTGCAAACTAGTTTTGAATGGATACCCTATGACCCCAATCATTTTGTTTCCCTCAGGAGGATAAGATACAAATTGGGTACCTATTCACATATGAGGCTGCCTGAGATTGAGCAGTATGCCAATGCATTGAGCTGGGAAGAGGGCACCCTAGAAGAGGAAATTACTAGTGAAGAGCTGCTAGAAAGAGAGGCTAGAAATATTCAAAAAGAAGCTGACTTAGAAACTTGTGGACAGGTCCCCCTCTCATATAAAAGACAACTTGGAGCAGCTGCCTCATCCTCAACAACACATCAGCAAGCTGCCATTAATACTCCACAGACATCCAGCAAAGGCAAAGAAAAGCAGGTGGAACAGCCACCTCCTATGACAGAAGAGCAAATGGAAACCCTAGTGCAGCAACAAGAAGAGATGGAGCAGCAGGGAGAAGTGCAGCAGCAAGAAGAACAGCAACAACAGGAAGAACAAAGGCAGGAACAGCCTATTCAGCAAGAGCAAACAGTGAAAGCCCCTAAATCCACTGAACAAAATGTGCCTCCAAGGCAAGAAACTTCAGCTGAGGCATCAATCCTCCAAACTCCACAAAAGGAGGATACAAGCAGGAAAAGGGACAGGGAGACTCCCCTTACAACATCAGCAACCCATGGGGAGAAAAGACAGAGAATCAATCCCTTCTCAGAGGAAGAAATGCCAATAGGACAGTCTTTTGGTATGGTCCCACCCAGCAGGGAAGCATCAGCAAGTTCCTTTCAACAGGAACAGGATAGAGCAATGGGAGGAGAAGTGAGTTCCTCAAATCAGGAAAGAGAAGGTGGACCCAGCATCAAACAACAGTTCATCGAAATTAAGAGGAGAAATGAGCCCCTCAAGATACAACTGTATAACCATCTGTTAAACATGGCTCCCACCAATCAACAAAGACTCATGTCTGCATATGATGTGCAGGAAGGCAAAATGATCATGAGTCATTTTATGCCAACAAAAGTGCAGCCCCAATCTGCCTCTGACTACTTGAGGACTAACCTGGAAGTCCTTGCCAAGGATATCCACCCAATGGACAAGATAGAACTGCATAAGCAAACGGGTGAGATGGTCTATGCTTCCCTGGCAGACCAAACATTGGATAACTACAGGCTACAAAATAGCCTTAACAATACAACCTCGCAGCTAGAGTTGGAGAGAGCATCATCCCAGGCAAAGGACAACAGAATAAGGTCCTTAGAGGACATCATCATAGAGATTGGGCATGATCCCAAAGATATCAAGGGCATACAAGAGATATTAAAATTGAGGGATGCAGACATGGCAGCCTTGAGGAGAAAGATCAAACTCCCAGCCTCAATTCACCCTCAAACAGATGATGTTGCCCAGCAAAGACATGATCAAGAGGCCACAACCTTGTTGATATCTCTGTACAAGCAGCTAATCCAAACTCAGGAAAAGCTGGGAGAATCGGAGGCTGCAAAAGCAGCACTACAGGCAGCCTTGAAACAAAGAGAAGAAGGGCAAACCTCCAAGCCTCCTCCTGAAGTGATCAACCTTGAGGAAGCTGCTCCAACTACTGCCCCTCCTCCTCAGCAAATAGAACCTACAGCACCAACTACATCGACAGCTGCACCAACAACAGAGCAGACTCATAGTCTGGATATGCAGAAGCTTCAAAAAGAAATTCAAGTCCTGGAAGCTCAAATGTTAGAGCTCAATCAAGCCAAAGAATCTTTGGCTAAAATAAATGAAAGATATGATAAGAGCAAACAGAATGTGGCCGAGAAGGAAAGAGAGATAAAAGCTCTCAAAAAGAGAATAACTGAGCTTGAGAAAGAGCTCACACTAGATAAGGTGACAGCAGAGCTGAAAACAGTCCTGTGGGCCAATATTGGCCAGTCAATTACTGATCAGTGGCAATTCATTGAGACCATAGATGAGCAGTCAGTGCTCATTACAAAGGCAAATAGGGAAATACACAGAGCAAGAGCAAGCCTTGGCAACATGCCTGATGCTGCCAGTAGGATGATCAACATATTGAATAACAGGACAAGCTCTCAACTGGCCACCATGGGAATTGCTCACAGGACTGAGACAATCTCAATGGTTAAAAGGGTCCTGACATTAAGAAACCTGGTTGGAACATTGGAAAGGAGAACCCAAGACATGCAGACCGAAATCAACAAGTTCATGGACAGGTTTCAGGTATTGCAAAACAGAGGCCTCCCCAGCCTACTAAGCAGTGTGGGAAGACTGCTTACCCATGAAAACTATGCTAAAAGGGTCAATGCCTTTGCTGCAAGTCAAATTGCAGCACAGCCCAGCACTTCAGCAGAATCAGGGCCAGCATCAGGGCAGACTCTATATAATAGGGTGGAAAACCTGTTTTTTATCATGAACGAGATCAATCATCTGTTCGATGTGCCTCCAAATTTCTATAAATATACAGAAGCAGATGAAACCATAGAGGCAATTGTCAAGCACCAATTGCCCACACAGGAAGTCTGGAATAAATTGACACAGATAATATTATCAAGCCAGAACCTGTAATGTTATGTTTTGTCCAATTTATAAGTGATCATACACAGGGAAAATTTTGGTAGATAAGCATACAGAGGAAAGATGAAAGGCTGAGCCAACTCAGCAGGGCTATTCGGTCACCACAGCAGCAAGCACAGTCACAGGTGGCAGGGCCGAGAAGATACAACGCAGCAAACGTAAAGGCACATTTTCCAGCATTAAAGCAAAGCGTTCCAACTGACTCAGTGACCTCCAAAGGTCAAAATATCCTCTGACAGACTTAAAAGAGCAGTTATGTTGCATTCAAAGCTACAATAACTTCTTTTCTACTTTTCTGTACGAAGTAATGAAGATATTTTCTCTCTCAGATGACTCAATGCCTGAGATATTTTGTATAAACATTTCTATAAAGTCCCCTTCGCATGAGTTTGCAAGGGTGGTTGTTGATTTCATTTCTATACTTCTGTTGCTGTATAACAATACAAAAGGTGGATGGAATTTCCAAAGCTCTGTGTTCCTTGATGCACTGTGGTGGCTGGCTGACTGTTACAGGATTCCTGCATGTTTCATAGCACAATAAGTCTTCTTTTAACCTCTGTGTTATATGTTTTCTAGTCTTTCATGTTCTTTCATGTTTATGAGTTTTACACTTAAATGGCAAAGTAAAAGAATAGTTCCAGGATTTAATCACAGATTACCCTGAACTCAATCTAAGCTGTTATAAATCTTTTCTTCCAGATAGAGTAAATAAGGTGTAATTCTTAATTGCTACACTTTAAAGCTATATCTCTCACTGTGATAAATATTTTCAGGAATTCAAGTTTGCTCCTGAAGCATCTATCTCATTCCCCACACCCCAGCTTTAGTGAAAAATTCTTAAATGCTTTTCACTGGTTGTTTACATATCACCATCATAATCTAACTTTGTTATATGAAATATTTAATTGGCCCTGTAATCTCAGTAAATCACCTCAAGGTTTCTAAAACACTTGTAGCCACAGACTCCATTGCCCAATGAAATAAACTCATCTGCAGATTGCACACTTCAAGTACAGAAAGATATCCCTCAACCAAAACATAAACCAAAAACCTGAGCATAATAACTAGCCTAAAACACCATCATAACAGAGACAAATTATAAAGAGAGAGCCCTCTCTGATTACAGTGTGGCTAGGCACTGTAATCCAAAGATTGGTTAGTGGTTACCCCGGCCGTATTCCCTTGGGAGTCATAGGGAACAACCTGGGTGTTAACATAACCCAGGTTATTTCACGTGATATGACCAACCAAAACCCCACTATATACTGGCCCTTTCAATAAATCATGCAGAACAAGTGATGTCTCACCTAAGGCACCTATGGGGGGTTGTGAGAACCATGTTTTTGTATTTGTAAGGGGAATGGGATTATGATTTGTACTATCATTATACCACACCTAAAATATAATTTAAATATGAACCGCACTTATAGATACTCGAGGAAAATGATCAACATTATCAACATTAAGAAATTTAAAAGAAATGGGTGCATAAATTACTCTTGGTAAGGAAATTCATCCATTCAAACATTAATATCATAGATAAATGCAACTCATAATAAAATCCTCATGAAAACACAGGACAATAGAAATGCAAAACTCCAACCATTATTATCATTAACAAAAAGAGTTCCATATGTAGCACATATATCCTTACCATAATATTCCCTTTATCTCATTAGTCTAATTTCAACATTACAGAGTTACAATCATCATCCAAATACCCAACCAACCCCAATCTAATCAAATTATACCAATTTATACATAATTACATGGGAAAAATACCATGGGAAATACCCAGGTGAATCATTACCATGGGTGGATAGATTTCCATTACTAAACTAGACCAAATCAAATCCTCGACATTGATACTTTCAAACTTATCAACTCCCACCTAACCGCTCCTTCTCTTCCATATCATTTTTGACTACACAATTCTCCCTTCTATATTGATGTTGCACACTCTACCATATCCACACAATGTTTCAGTGCAATATTTCTACTCCCTCTTCATGTGTTCACACCAAAAACTACTTTAGACTGCTATACTTTGATCCACCAAAAACTTGCCTCCAATAATATATCATATTTTTCTTTCATTAATATTTCCTTTACCTACATTACCATCTAGAATCAAACTTCTTTCACTCAACAATTGGTCAATGGGATTTTCATGCTTCTTTTGTTCCTAAAACTCCCACAACCTTCTTTCTTTTCTTCTTTCATCATTGATCTCTTTTGAAAACTATTTGCTCCTTTTATTCACTATTCACATCTAGTTAAGCCAATACTGGTTCATAATTTCTACTTTCTTGCAAGCTCATTCACTATTTCACTATTTTTTTATGCCCCCATGGTATTGATTCTTCTAACCCTTAAATATTTCCAACACCATTTCATCCATCCCTACCGCCTCATTACGAGGTGTTTACTTGGCCATGCTCACTATTTCAAAGGGAAGCATACCTTCTTCAACCATCAATATCTTGATCATGATTTCCTTTATTAATTTCGCACATGATCCATATCAAACTCTTTCTTCACCTTCTAAAATTATTGATAAAATTCTATAATGAAATTCATTGCAAACCCTTTTACCATAGTCTTCACTTATGAATCATTTCTTCAATATATCTAATGATCTACTTGTTGAAGTGCAATAAAATTCTAGATGTTCCACTGTATCCTCTTCCTCTCCCTATGGGAATCCTTCTCTAATTTTCTTTCACCATTTTAAAATACCTACTATAAAATTGAACTAAGAGATTTCATATTGATCCATACTAGAATCACCATTTAAAACTATTTCGCTACACTTCTAAAACTTCCATCTATGAAACTTTTCTTCCTACATTATGAAACTTTTAAACCTTCTTTCAAAGCAATCTGTGATCTTTGATTTAAGAAATATTTGTCTCATCTTATGAGGGTACTTCCCTTATAATATTATCATGGAAATAAAATAATTTGTGGGTTTTATTTGGAGGCCAAGGTCTACGTACATGTCCAACAAGGGTTAAATGTAATATAGTGTTGACATTTTCAATCCATGTGAGTGGAAGGTCTCACTAAAACAAAAATTAGTTAAAAGATAGCGAGGTAATTTACAACATGAGTATCTAACTAATAATACATTACACTCATTTACAATGTAATCTATACTATTATTTTGAAACTCTTTACTACTTCGTATTCAATCATGAGAAAATTCATAACATGACATAGACCTAATCTAATAGAAATTAAACAAATTTATCAACAGACCAATCATTCATGTAAAGTAGACAATACACAATTTAAAAAATGAGGGGGCCTTCATTAATACACTGAACATCCAAATCCAATACAAGATACCCACAATATAGTTACAATTGATTCATAATGGTAGTATAACAATAGGAAAAAACTCTATTATGAGGTACTATAATAATTCTCAACACTAGCGTAAGAACAACCAACCAAATAATTATTTGATTGATTCACTAACCATTACTTGTATCCCTAAAGGAACTACTTATACAATGGATAATGGTTATTCTTGGTCCTATCAAAAATCTACTTAACCTATTCAACTTCATAAATACAAACCATTACACATTATAAGTACTAGCCAACTTAACTTGCAAAACAAGGATATTTTCCATCTTCCATGAAAGTAATTGTGGGTCCACATGGTGTAATTGTAGATATCCATGTGTCACACTATATTCCTTATTTTTTCTTTATGCACTTACCTAAAAATGAGGTGACCAACAAAACTTGTTCCTACTTGAACAACTATAGGAATAGACACTCAAATGATTGGAAACTTAAAGCTTGTAAACTACCATAGGGTTTCCAAAATCCTAGAGTTCAACTGTGAACCTCATTCATCTTGATTTCACTTTTATAATTCACTCATAGACATTAATATTCATAAAGCCTAGGAAATAATACCATTAACTTATCATCTTGAACAATGTTTAATTTTTCATATCATAAATTCATAACTTATCAAAAAATATGGATATCAAATCATATCTATAATTTTTTTTCTCATTTGAATGGTGATAACCCATTAATAGTTTATTACTACCTTCAAAATTAGGTGACAACACCAATACATGAATGCCACTTGTGCATGCTACACAAATAATAATAATAACTCATATATTAGAACATTTATAGCAAAATCAACCTATAATTGAAGACATTGGAAAATATCATTAGAAATAGAACATTTTCTTGAACTTGGTCAACAATTCAAATATGAAGACTCTATAGAAAACGTTGTATACCATATCATGTTCAAATAAGAATGATTTTAAATATTAGTTCATGGTATTCCTAAGAATAAATAGCTAATTAAAAATTTTGATGTAGTGAATATTACCAAGAATCTAGGATGCGTGAGAATGGATTTGGCTAAAGTTAAGGACCTCTATTATATATTCATAGAAATATTTTATTTTTAGTTGAAAATTATATTGATAAATATTACCATAAATTAGGCTACATTTTTTTTAATGAAAATATATATATATATACCCTGAATTTCCAATTTTTTAAAATATAGTTAAATTGGCAATTCATTTCTTAAGAAAAAGCATTCATCTTGGATAATTATAAGTTTTTCCTCAATCATGATTGATCCTTTTTGTCAAAAAATTAGTATGAAAATTAAAACACATCTTAGCACTTGGATTTTATACCCAATACAACCTGATGCTATAAGTCAAGATTTTATACCACTCTATAACATGCTTGGATGCCTCTATTGGCCATTAAGGAACCTAATTCAAAATCCCATCATTTAATAGTAAATTGTTATGCCAAATTCAGCCATGGCTTTAGAAAAATAAAAATAATTCTATAAGAGCTCGTTAAGAACATTTTTTTGTAAATGATTGCAATTTTACCAAATTTGTTGTTGAGGATTGATTACCACCCAATTATATATATTAAAAATAGATTCCACACCCGAACCAAGTAAGGTTGCTCAAGAATATAATATCACTTAGATCAACTCGGTTACTTCTATGAAATATCCAATTTTCTCACTACCGAGCACCGTAGGCTCTCAACCATCCATAAATTAGTGATGAAAATCTCTTCCATTACCTTAGACAACATAAGGAACATCTTCCTTTTTTTACCTTAATTTTCGTCTTTTGCTAGACTATAGATCCCAAATTCATTCCCAAGACCTATGACAGACAATGTTTGTCTGATCTGCTTAGCCAATTTTGGCATTCATGCAAACAAAAATAACATGAATCGATAGATGGATGAGGGAAATTCCTTATCATGGAAGGTTGGCGGTTTCTTTCTCCATGTGGTTGAAACCTTTGATATTTATCTCGTTGTGTCTCGAACCTATAACTTACAAACATACTATAGAAAGAACATAATCCTACAACCTATAGCAACATTAACATTAGAAAAATCAAAACCATAACAAGTATGAACATTTTCATAATATAAATAATAGACAAATGGCTAGAAAATATAGTTTATTTATTATACCAAATGATTATAATACTTAATCTTCTCTAAGTCATTATCTTCAGCCCCTCCTCTCACCAAGACTCGTAGTCAATCTCATTGATAACATTGGCTTATCACGAGGTGGAAATGTGTTCGAACAACACTTATCCATCTTCACTTCTCTCTTTGCTTCATGGAGATCTTTTCTTTTGTATTTGTGTTAACAAAGTGATTATATGAATATGGGCATTTCTTGATTATGTTTGATTTGATCCTTTCATCCTTATCTTGAGATTTGATCACCTTTTGATCCTATCAACCTTATCCATGTGCATTAGAAACCCTAACAACTTCAACTCTCTCCATAGAGCCTATTGGAGAATTGAAACTCACTCTGCTAGAGTCCTAGGGGTGTTGAAGGAGTGAAACATGAATATTTCTAGGGCTTCAATGAAACATTTTATGCATTCTATCCTTCTTTCTATTTTGCTTTTCTTGTAGACTGAAGGAAGTGTCATTTTGAGGTATAACACCTTTTTTCTTCTAAATAGTCCCTAATTAATATTTTCTCCTCATAATGCATTGTCGTGTGTGATCAAAGGGTCCAACTACTAATTTCCTTCTATGAATGACTTGGAAGTGAACATAACAAGACCTAAATTAATTAATTATTAACAATAACACTTAAATTTTTGATATTTGCTTCAATTATTTTCAACATTCCAACCATAGTTTTTCCCTTTAAAACCTTCCCATTTCCTCTCATATCTTCAATAGAAAGTCCCCAACATCCATAGGATATTATCAAACATAGGTTCATTGTATTATCTTATGTTTGTATGCAAAAAAATGATGGTTTGACATGAGTTCCTCCATTAACTAGACTAGGGAAAATCTGACAGGGAGATAAAATAATGCCTCCTCCCTTACCCATGAATGGATGAATGAATAAAAAAAAGGAGAGACCTTTTTTGCCATGATGAGTCTATGGTATTCCCAAGGACATGACAACTGGTACTTGGTACACACACACAACTCAAAAATTGATGGGAAAGCTAGTCAAGAAGCATGGGTAACAAATGATATTGCTCACTAAAGGACAAAGATAATGTATTTGTCTATCCCTTTTGTTTTTACCTTGTCTTGTTATCACCGGCCCATTGTTACTCTATTAAGATAACAACTTTTTGGTACATATTATATTAATATATTTCCTTTTATACATGTTTTTACATAATCATAAACACATCATAAAAACATAACACCCACACCATAATCCTAATATATTACTAGAACTCATGCGTATTCACTAATTAGACCTCAACTTTGATTTGACATTCAAATCACTATATAAAAAATATTCCTTACTCTACAAATAAAAAAATTCTTATATACTAATTTGATATCTAACTTTTTTATAACCTTACCAATTAAATTATTACTATAATAGATTTCACATCATATATTTCTGATTCAATGTACATAAATTTACTCAAATTATATAATATTATTTAAAAAATAATCCACAATTTAACATACTGTAATTCAGAAAACCAAAACTAAAAAATTACATTGTAATTGCACTTTTGGATAACAAATTAATTCATCTAATTATCATTTTTTTTAATTATTACTCACGAGCGTAAGTTGGATGTAACTAATTATGTTTATAACTATTTGTTACATGTTCTTGAATTTAAGGAAACTACCTTTTTAATCCAACGCCTCTTCGGAGGATTCATGCCATTTCTAACTTATGTACTAATTTTTGGATTACATAATGCTTCTAAAGCTTTATCTTAGTTTCAATCCTTTTATATTTTATTCCCGTGGTCCACAACTTCGAAGATTCCCCTATACACACATGCTTGGGGTTGGTTCCATTATTTGTCCGGGCTAGAGCATGACTTTTGTAATTCGTAAGTTTTTTATTACTGTGTCAAAGACTGTTAATTATTTTATTTTATTTTTTATGTTTTAAATTATATTTTATTTTATTTTTTATTAAATTATTATTATTATTTTAAAATTCCAGACAAGAAAATTTTAGTTGGTTTATAATTATTATTTGATTTAATTTATTTTTCTTTACTATATAGATATTTATTTCTATATATATTTATTTTATATATGTTGAGTTTAAAAATAATCAAAAAATAAATTTGTGATTAAATTCATTTTATTTATTATCATTGAGCTACTTCCGCCTAATAAACACTATTTCTATATTGACTTCAAAGAATATCTTGTCTCGGCTTCTTAACCTCCTTGGAGCTTTAAATGTTTCATGTAGTGTGACTAATTGCATGTGCATCTCTAAACCCTAATGCCATTATCTAAGACCATGCAATCTTACCTAACATGTATCTAACAACCTCTCTACTAAGTCCCAAACTTCCTAAATTAATAAGGCATGATCATCAACAGGTAGAGGAATGAAATGTGTCATTTCCTTGATACGCCCATAGAGTCACATTTATTTTCAACCTTCCCACCCCATGAAGAGGAAAAATTGTAGCTAGTAGAAAAATAAAAGTTGAAAAATTGTGCTCATATTATTTTTTATGATTCCTTAGCTAATTGGTTTCAGATGAATTACCAACTTCCTAAGTTCGAACCCTAACCTCAATAATGAAGAGGATCATTTGAAATGCAATGAATGTCTACATTATAGATTGCACCATAGTGAGGAAGTGAAACTAAATTCTTTTTATATATGCAAGAAACCCTCAATGTATATGCAACATTTGTAGTCTTTTTATTGGCAATCCGCCATAACCTATTCATTAGCTTGTTCTAAATAGCAGGTAATTTGGAAATCGCCAATGATTTCATTCCCCAAACTTTTCATGATTATTGCACTTCCTTTCCATTAGGTTCCTTTTCTTTCTAAATTCGTTTCCTTCCTAATTCCTACAACTATCTAGATTTGGACAGAAGCTCCAAATCGATTAAGTTGAGCAACATGAGGTAAAGTATCATGTTAGATATCATACCCTAGAAAATAAGTTTGTGAGGACTCAGATGTACGATCACGTAACTTAAACTCCATATTGAGGTAAACTAGGGTTGACATAAATTATATAATGCTCAATCCCACACTCTCTATTTACTAGAAAAGGAGAAGGATAGGATTGCATCTAACCATTAGGAGGAGGATTCAAGCACTTATCATGCCCCCTTCAAGGTTAGGTATTAATATGGTCAAACCTTGATTCACTTAGCACATTACTTTACCAACATATCGAATGTAATTAATATTTTCTTTTAAGTTTTGTTTTATATATTATATATATTTACAAAAAAATTAATATATGTTTTTTTATTATATATATATATATATATAAAAGATGTGAATAGGGTGTTTTTTTTATAATTATTAATTAAATAAAATTAATAAAATAATATTATTTAAAAATTAATTAATCAAATTATAAAATTAATCTAGATCAGTTAAATAAGTTAATTAAATAATAATATTTACAAATTATAAAATTAATTTTATTTACAAAGTAAAATACATTTTGTACATTTTTTAGGCAATGCAGTGAAAATCACTAAAACTTTGAATAAGAACTATTTACAAATTGTAAGTCCAAACTCAACAAAATTAGAGTTATTAGGAAGCTAGGGAGAAATCGCACTCGATTCAGTAATTGCAACAAAAAACCGAGAAAAATAAAAATCTCGTAAAATTAATCAAATCTAAGTGTTAAAGGATTGATATGACCAAAATTTACATAGAGGGTTCCGTTTATTATCATGAAAATAATAATGTAAAAATGGGGGGTTGTTGTTTTGCCACAACGCTTAGATAAACCTTCAAGAGTTCAAGGCATATTATCAAACGGGCTGCAACACTAAAGTTGGAGCCATTTATCCCACATGCAATAGGATAAAAAAATGTTTAGGTATTCAAATACTTTAGCACCTTCACATTATTTCGACACATTATGCAATGTATGGGCTCTTATGGGATCCTCTTCTTGTGCCTTGTGTTGGCATTTGATACGTTGAGCATCGACTTGTCTTGGTCACTGCTTGTTAGTTGGACTTTCAACACTTAGTAATATGTGGCATGAGAAATCAAATTAGAGATTGGGTGTCTCTATCGCAATGAATATTGATAAAATGAACTTCCCTACATTTGAGAACATAAAAAATGCTTATAAAAGCAAGTGTTTGCCCAAAAAAAACCCAAGTTTTTTAACAAAAATTATAAAAAATTGACATGTGATATCAATGGGCCCCATAAAAATGTTGTCCTCAAATATTTTAACTATGTAAAATGAGCTACAATGGGATGAAAGCCTTTAAGCATGCTAAAGAATGTGGCATACCTTGCCACACAAATTGAGAATAAGATAATACATTCAACAGAGAGGTTGAGGAATGCATTGGCTAGAACACCTCCATACAAAAGAATCATCTAGAGGCTTGGAACCCACAGTATTGGACTCAAGTTCAGTCCCCTATATTATTGGGCCTATAGGAGAATAAGAATCAGATAGAGGAAAACAGGGAGTGGAAAGAAATTGAGGAGAATGCATGGTTTATTATTGAGGGGGCCACCACATCTAGAACAACTTGGCATATCAGGTAAGCCATCACGGCAATGAATGAGGTGCAACAGGGTGACTAGGTTGCTCAAAGGATAAGTAACATTTTCATTAGGGGTGTATGATGTGCCTCCAAAATAGGTGTAATTTAAGGCCCATCTAACCATACTTAAGCATATTTAACCTTTTCTTTGGAAATTGATAATGTATTTTTCAAATTTAGTATTGTTTTAGGAAGGTTAAGAGATAATTGCTATATTTTGTGTTCCTAACACATTAAATATGCAAGACATTAAGAATATATTATGCAGATCACAAATGAGTCTAGCAAGAGAAGATTATAAGCTTGTTCCCTGTTGAAGGCTAATCACAACACGGTTGGCCCAAGGATATTTACTACCTATTGTGAAGACACCAAGGAACTAGATCCACATTTCTAGGGATTTTTGAGGGAAGTAGTCTTCCCTTAAACGAGGTGGCTCCTGAAGACTTTTTACATAAATAAGGTGTTAGAATATGTTGTCATTGATGTTAAGCATTGATTTCAAAGGTATTGATGTAAAATATGTTGGATGATTCCAATAGTATTTTATTAGATATTGTTATTATATTAACAAGCATGTCAAAGGTGTGGAAAATCTCATATGTTTCCAAGTAGATAGGTGAACATGTGTGTTTTAGGGAGAAAAGAATTTGGAACCATTTTTAGTTTAGAAGATCATCTCAATCACACTCAGAAACTACTCAGATGGATAATGCTCAAAAATAGATTTCCAATGGTATATAGAAGTATGAAAGAGACCTCTAAGACCAAAATTTATTAAAGGTTGAATTCAACAAACCAGAAAGCTCGAGTTGTTGAGCTAAATTGGTGCTAAGGGGTTAGTTGGAGGTTAGTTTGGTCAAAGTTGGCATAGTAGGTGGCTCACCACATCACCCCAACAATTTTAGTATGCAATAGTGATTGGCACAAATTAGCGTAGTGGGGACCCCCTAGCCACATCACCTTGGAAGTATTTCCTTGGGAGTTCCAAATGGGGTGCAAGTCAAAAACCCCGAGATGATAGAGTAGTAGGGTGATGAGCCACCCTAAGGAAATGGTGGAATAAGCATTATTTGTGCACATCATCACATAGGAGACCCTAATTTACACGTAACCCCGACGGTCCATCCCTGGTAGGATTAGAGGGAATTCGAAGTTTTATTGTTGAGGAGATGGCTACGGGGAGACGAAGATATTCTCGTTAGTTTCCACAAAAATTTCCCCTCTAGAATTTAATATTTTAATAAATAAATTAGAAAGAAAACAAGGCCCATGACCCCCTTACTTCCATACACTTGAAAATATGGACCAAATGAAGGAAGATACTTGACACAATATTATTGGACTAAGGAGCCATAGGGGCTGGATGACGTCAACATGATGTTATCATGACATGGCACCAATAGGGATGTGACACATGGAACGCATATTTGGAATTTTTGAGTGACCAAATGGGCCGAATATAGGTGAAATGTGGCATCTATCAGTGGGTGACACATTACATAGGATTACAGGTGGCATACAAGTTAGTAGTTGCAGACACAACACCCCAAAGATCTTAAGCACAAAGCAGTGGGATGAATTGTTGACACATTGATGGTGATAGGTAATCCCAATGGTTTTTATATTGGTTTGTGTGTGCAATGGATGGTCCCACATGGACACATCACCCTGACTATTTAACCTCAACACGATTAAAAGGAGCTCAAGTTTTATCCCTTGGGTGACGAGGTGCTAGGATTAGCTATCAAGTACAAGTGATAGAAGTGGACAACATGGACCAATATAGTATTGCACAGTGGAAGCATGGTGGACCCTAGTAGACATGTAATCTTGGAAGATTGACCCCAACGATATTCCCCACAGATTCAAGTTGTATTTCCTAGGAAATAAGGCTGGAGGCTAAAGCTATTTCTGGATACTCGTTTTTGTGTGTGATAAGTGATTAAGGGCACTTAAGGATTTTGCATGTAACTTAAGCCCTTGGGAATATAGCACTAAGGATACAATAGGAGGTTATATGAGAAGATTTTGTGTGTTGTAGTGTTAGGTATTCAGGATTGAACAAATCACCTTTGGGTATAAGTTCAAATTCTTGAACAAGTCAACAACATTTTTGGTGTATTGTGCCATATTTGGTGTTTTGGCACCAAATCTAGAATTACAGTAAAATTGGTGAATATGACATGAATGGGTTGGAAGTTGTTTAACAACATGTATATACTTTGTGGTATATTTGGAATTTTTAGCCAAATCTGAAAGTTCGCTATATTTGGAAATACAACTAAAGTCACTACTAAATCCTATAAAATTGTATACTGATTTAAATTAGCAAAATAACTCAGATAGAGATTGAAGACCATTAGTACACATCAAGAGGACATACTAGAAGTGGAAAAATAAGAATAAATCAAGATCAAACCTCAGTTAATTGTAAGTTATGAGCTAAATATAGCTAAAGTTAAAAACTAAAAACATTAGCTCAATTCCTTTATAAGCATAATTGTATTAGCGAAGAAGGTGATCATTAGAGATGCATTAGGGAGTGAATGCATCATATTTTAGGTGAATCTCAAAGGATATTAATTGGTGAATCATAGGTCAATTTTGAAGGCATTGAAATTTTTGTTTTAAAGGTTATATTGGTGATTTGAGGTGTTCGAGGTATGTAAGAAATAAGGTGTTTTAAGAAAGAAAGAAAATAGAGTATATATGAAAGGAAGAAATTGAAGGTATAAAAGTAGTGGAAATTATGTTTGGAGCCATAAATTATTATTGATATAAGTTTTAAAATAGTATGAAATATGGATCAACATCGCTAGCATGTGCTAGCTTTCATTTTTGATGGGTTTTAGCTCCTTCTAGTAGTGGATGGTAAATAATGAGGGGTGGGAGCTCCTTTCAATAGAAGCTGATAAATTAGGGATAGTAGCTACTTTCAGTGGTAGATGATAAATTAGGGGTAGTAGCTTCTTTTAGTGGTAGTTTATAAATTGGGGAGTAGTATCTTCCTTTATGGGGAAACCTGAGAAACCTGCAAGTAGAGGCTTGTAGGGCAGTGATGTAATAACAATTTGTAGCTTGTCTCTACAAAAGGAATAAAGAAGAAGATTGGTGTATTTATATGTTTCATATGTGTATGATAATGATTGTGTTTTTATGTGTTTCACGTGATTGATTTATAATGTTTCTTAGACGAATGTTTGTCAAAAAACTTGAAAAGTTTAATTTGGACATAGTTGTATAATTTGGTCACAGTATTGATTCACCCCCCTCTCAGTAGTTTCCTAGTTTCTAGTAATTGTTATTAGAGCCAATTTCCTTCAGGATTATTCTAACAATTGAAATGAAGATTTGGGATCATGGCAAACCAGGACTGTATTACCCTTGATGGAGTTCCATATTTAAATGGGTGAAATTATATAACTTGGAAGGTAAGAATGAGAATTTACCTACAAGATATTGATTTGTATGTATGGGTTATCTATAGCAATTGGATTAAATGACAACCAATTTAATGAAAATTCCAAAGAGGAAATATTGAAAGGGTTTTCAAAGTCATATCTTGAAAAAATGATCTGGTGTGATTCTGCAAAGGAGATATGGAATAAGATGTAGTCCATATATGTTGAAGAGAGTCAAGTTGCATGTGATATCAAGGAGACCTCTTTGAAGAATGGAGCACACGAAGATTGTGAATTTGAACAAGAAGAGGATTCCCCTGTATCAAGAGACCAAGATACTGATCAATAGTCAAAGAATATCAAGGAGATTCACTCTACAAGTAAGGTCCATTTCTATTGTTATTGCAGTAGAATAGGCCATTTATATTCAAGCTACTCAATTGCAAGTTCTAATGTGTCGGGCCAGGAGTAACTCCAAATCAATTGATACTTTGGACTAAGATAGAACATGAATATGTACATGGAGAGGGAGACTATTGGGTTTCATCTCCTAATGTCTCTTCATCTTACAATTCCATTTATTTTTATATTTAAAACATTTACATGGATTTACCTAATCCAAGGGATTAGTTTTCAACATCCCCCCCTATCGTGAAGGATGTTGGTGAGTCCAAACATCATCCTGAATCTTTCAAAATTTTCCCTTCCAAGTGCTTTGGTGAAGATTTATGAAATCTTCTAATTTGTGGAACGATGTCGTAGATGGATTTTTTGGCCTCAACATGATGTCGAAACATATGGTATTTTGTATTGATGTGATTGGTTCGACCATGGAACTTTGGGTTCTTGGTCAAATTTATTGCAGAAGTGTTGTCAATAAAAAGTGGAGTTGAATGCACATGTTTTGTCCTGCAAATCTTCCATAATTTTCCTGAGCCACACAATTTCCTTCGTTGCTTCAACTACTGCCACATATTATGCCTCGATTTTGGAATATGCTAGAACTGATTGTTTATGTGACCTCCAAGCGATATTTCCTAATCCAAGACTCATAACATAACCTGAAGTAGATACTCTAATTTATTTATCTCCATCTAAATCAGAATCAAAGTATCCAATCAATCTGAAGTCATCCACCTATGTATACTTGAGTCCAAAGTCTTAAGTTCCCTTCAAGTACTTTAGAACTCTTTTAATAGTAGATAAGTGACCCTCACAAGACTTTTGCATAAACCTAGAGAGGATTCTAACAACAAATAAAATGTTTGATATGGAAGTAGTCAGTTAGTTGAGACTTCCTACAAGTTGTCTATACTTCGTTACATCCTCAAATTCTTTTCCTTCAATGGATGTGAGCTTTAGGTTTTGTTCCATTGGAGTAGTCAAAATATTGAAATCATCCATGCCAAACTTGTTCAACATATCTCCAATGTACTTCTTCTATGATAGGATTATAAAATTCATATGTTTGGTTACTTCAATACCAATATAGTAGTGAACATAGCCCAAATATGTCATTTCAAAACCTTTCCTCAGTTCCTTCTTTATGGATGCAACATAGCTCTCATTATTCCCTATCATCATAATATCATCTACATACGCCACAAAATATACAACTATTTTTCCAAGTTTCTTGACAAATAGAGTTGTATCATCAAGATAATAATGTTTGAAATTTAGTTTTAGAAGATGCTCAGTTAACTTCTTGTACCAGGCTTGTGGTGCTTGCTTGAGGCCATACAAGGATTTTACAAGCTTGTAAACTTTATGTTCCTGAACCTTCACAAAAAAATCCTTTTGGTTGGGACATAAAAACATTCTCTTTCATATCTCCATTCAAGAAAGAAATTTTTACATCCATTTGATGGACTTTCAAACTGTTTTGAGCTACCAAGGCAAAGAGTGTCTAGATGTTAGTCCATTTTGTTCTGGGGGGGAAGTCTCCTCATAGTCAACCCCTTCCTTATGTGAAAAACCTTTTTCCACAAGCCTAGATTTGTGCTTGTCAAGTGAGCCATCTACTTTATACTTGTTCTTGAATACGCACTTGCAACCTATTGGTTTGGTTCCTAATGAAGGATCAAATAGCTTCCAAGTGTCATTCTTTAACAAACCATCATATTCTTTCTGCATCGCTTCTTTCCATTCGTCACGAGAAGCGACTTCTTTGAAGGAAGTTGGTTTGACATCTATAGACAAAATCAATTCACAATCATAAGAAACATCCATATCAATAGGTGAATTAGAATCGTCTACATCACCTCCATTCTATCTAGTTGAGTTTCTTATTCCTAACTTTCCAACCTCATCAGGATGAACACTTTCAAGTGTCTTTGTAAACCATTTTGGAGGACCTTTCTGAGATGGCCCAGGCTACTCAATTGACTAAGATGGGCTTGATTCAACATTTAGTCTCCCAATTTTGTCAATCACATCACATCAGTGGCTGGAGCTTCCTGCGGGGGAGAGAGTGATTCATAAGAAGATTCCACATATTGATATAGTATAGGGATCCCCCTTCAAGATTTGGAATATCATTACCAAACTCTCAAAAATCCTTTGCATGTATGAATCAATCCAAGAGACCAAGTTGTCGCTCAACATCCTAGTCAGTCTTAGAAGATTCAAGAAAGATCACATCTCTAGATATTATAAAATTATTATTCACTTCATCATAGATATGGTATGCTTTGGAGGTATTTGAGTACCCAAAGAAGATACATTTGTGACTCCTTGCACTGAGTTTGTTTCTTTGTTCCTTGGGTATCAAGGTATAGCTGGTGGAACCAAAACCTTGAGATGACTCACCGAAGGAATGTGGCCATACCACATTTTAGAGGGATTCTTGTTTAGATAGAATTAGATGGAAACATATTCTTTATATACACAAAACATACAATTTCATCAGCCCAAAACATCAACTTAACTTTCTTGAAAAACATCATGGAACGTACCATGTTTAATATTGTCGCGTTAATTCTTTCAGCTACTCCGTTCTATTGGGGATTATAAGGCATAGTTGTTTGATGTTTGATCCCATATTGGCGAAGATAGTTTTCAAATTAATTTGATGTATATTCTTTTCCATTATCAGTACAAAAATATCCAATATGATATTTTGAACCATTTTAAATCCATGCATAAAAGTTCTTGAATGTTTCAAAAGCTTCAGATTTATTCTTCAATAAATAAACCCAACATGTTATGATGTAGTCATCAATAAATGTCATCATATATTTATTACCATTTGTAGAAGGAACAAGCATTTAGCCACATGAATCATAATGAATGAGTTCAAGTTTTATATGTGCTCTGGAATGAGAATCATGAAAAGACTATTTGTTGTTCTTTCCTAAGGTACAAACATCACATTTCTTAAGTTTCCTAGGAATTGTACAAAAACCAGTAACACCATTTTTCTTCAACAAATGGAGGTTGTCATAGTTCAAGTGTCCAAATATAGCATGACATAAAATACTTGATGGAAATTTACCTTCATCATAGTGAGAATTGTACGAAAATTTTTGTGCACGAGCATAGGTTCCTTGTAGCTTCATAAGTGTTTCCTCTTCTATCCTAGTCATGACAAGTGAGTAATCTGATGCTTTTTTGGCCTTAACCTTCCCATCAAATATGTGAATGGAGTCTCCTCACTTGTGGATTTGGACGAAAGAAAAAATAAATTATCCTCAACTCTAAGAGGTATAGAACATAATGTAGAAGTAATTATGGAAGCCCAAGTAGTTTGAGCCTGATGGTGCCAAGCCCTGATGGCTTGAATTTTGACTTGTCTACAAAGTATACTTCTCCTTCAACATTGTTAGTGAATTCTTCAAAGAAATATCTTTTGAAATTCATGTGGAAATTTTCTCCTGAATCAAGCAACCAATCATATTTCCATGAAGCAAGTGAAGCATTTAATACGTCTTCAATTACTCCAATGTTGCAATGTGCCACAACATAATGAGTGGACTTAGCTGATTTACCTTTTCCTTTGTTAAGTGTTTTACCTTTTCCTTCATTTATTTCTTTTTCATTTCTATCCGAAGGAAAGTTACATGTGGAAGCATCATGTCCATCTCTATTGCATCAAATGCAATGAAGATCATACCTTTATCCTTGGAAATGTTTTCCCCCTCTGCCTCTAAAATTATTCCTTCCTCTTCAGCCATCTCTTCCTCTAGGATAAACTTGTGCATGATTCTTCTCTTTTTGTGCAAGGCACATAGCTTCTTCAGTAGTCTTAGGAATTTTCTTCTTCCCAAAATCCTTCTCTCTCTTTGAAAATGTCTTCTCAAGGAAGTCAAAGGTAATCTCCTTAAGGTTTCCACTTTATTTCAATGACTCGGGATAATGTGAATAGGTGGGATATAATGCCTTAACATACGCTATGAGAGGAATATCTATTTCAACACCAGTGGATTTTATGTCATGCGTAGTGGATCTTAAGTTTGATGTTAAGGAAAAAGGGTCATCATTTTTCAATTCAAGACTGAACAATGTGATCATCAATTGAACAACTTCAAGTTCAAAGTGTGATTCTATTATAGCGGCTACAACCACTCTCCAAAATTTTTCCTTCAATTAGTTTTGGGGCATCCCTCCACGAAATCATAGTTGTTATCCTGCACTGATTAGGTACTTGTGTTTATTTGTTTTCATCTATCATTCAATATCTTGTGTTCACTCACTTATCTCGTCGGTCAACCACAAGCACATCCAACACTTGGTTCACATCCGTTCGATTGGTTGTCCAGAAAAATTGCACAAACTTGGAGGATAGTCTGTCTTCCCCTTAGGAATTGCATAGAGTAGCTAAGCAGCCACCCTGCAATTGCGCAGTGCAGGCCAACCAACCTTGCTGTGGAAATTGTGCATAACAGGCCAGCCAACACTACTCTCTAGAAATGTGTAGTTCCATCCAGATGGCACTACTCTCCAGAATTATGGAGAGCAAGCAAGGTTAGCTACACTACCCTCCATAAATGTGCAGAATGGCTAACTGCAATGCTCTCCAGAAATGCACAGAGCAACCCAGTCTGATTGCACTGTTCTCTAGAAATGCATAGAATTAGCCACCTACATTACTCTCCAGAAATGCGCAGAGCATCCCAGCATCACCGCTCTAGAAAATTATGTAGATTTGAATAGCCATCCAGGGCCACTCAGCCCAGAAACATTGCAAAAGCTTTTCCTCAATTATTTTTCGTTGCATGTGTCATTAGGTTACCCGGTTCCCTCTAGAACTGTGCAATCCTTCCTTGCATGTCAGGAAGCATTTCCCGAAAAAGAAAAAACAAAAAAGAGAAAAATAATCCCTAGATTTCAGGGATCTATTTTAGGATCAGGAGTTACATGCAAATTCGGTTTTAGAAACTCCGTGCCAAGTGTCGCTTTTTCCTAGATTTGTGGCATGCACGTCATAGAGCCTAATTTCGCCAAATCTATTTAAACAAAACCTCAAAACTCATTCTTCACATTTGATCTTGGAAATTTCACATTCCCGAGGCATCTAAGAGCCTTCGACACAATCAACATAACTTTTCTAGGTAATTTTTCCTTTTCATACCTTTTGCCACTTTTTATATCGCTTTTTAGTATCCAGCTTGTATGAGTGTTGTTTCCTTGGTTTTATTGAATGAGCATTGGTGTTTCAATGTGTTTTAGCTTGTATAAGTGTTGTTTCAAGTTTTTCATTTCCTTTTCTTAGTATCACATGCATAACATTCAGGGAAAATTTTAAGGATGAAAAATTATCTTGAAGTTTAAAAACATTGGAGAATCTCACTAGTCCCTAGTATGCAAACTATAAAATGTTTATTGATGTATTTGTAGAAATTTTCAAATTTATAATGATTTTATATATACTCTCTATATAATGTTGGTGATTTTTAAGCTAAAATAATTTTATATTATAAAATTTGGGCAAATCGCTTTCATAAAATATGGAAATTGACGTTTTTTTTTTGGAAAAATCATGGAAAATAAGCCCACTTGTGAATATTAGCCCCTGAAATTTTCCATGATAACATTGTTTCTACATCCACAGTCGTCGCTACCGCGACTCACTTCATGAGCTTCTTGGTTTTGTTGTCTAACTGATTTCTGCACTTGCTTGAATTGCATGCATGTTTATTCCCTCAAATTTGAACTAGCTTTGCACACACACTCAATCCTTCACATATTGAGGTTTTCATTGGGTAGATCCATGCTGTCTTGGCCCAGATTTTTTCTCTCCTAGCATGCTATGTCCATTCCTGGCAATCAAGGCTCTTCCTTGCCTCCAGGAATTGTGCATAGGCTACCCACACTGGCTTCGAGATGTGCTTTGCCCAATCCTTGGAGGCAGCACCCAGTCCTTCTCAGTGAAACTGCGCAATGCGCAGTTCCAGCTAGCAACACATCCTAACTGTTATGTGCATTGTGTAATTTCAGCCCGCAATGAGCCTCACTGGACTGCATATTGCACAGATCTAGTCAATAATGAGCCTCACTGGCATCTGAGATTGCGCAATGTGCAGTTCCAGCTGACAGCCTCCCAGCTTCTAGAAGTCATTGTTGGGAAAATCTTGCCCAACAGTCACTAGTTTATTGCCCGAATGTTTCTTGAGTTGCTTGATGTTTTTAGCTGACATTGTGTCCTCGTGCGTGTCTTCTCTATCTCCAAGTACCACAGGTTTTTGAGTAGCTTCTCAGCAGTACAGGTATCATGGCCTCCAATAGAGATGGATCAAAAGACACGGTGGAAAGTAGTATTGGAGATGTGGTTGAGCAAGGGTCTATGAGCTTACTCGTGTACATAGACACACACTTGTTCACTGAGAAAGACATCAAGATCACATGGCAAGACATCAACACTATTTTCTCAAGAAGATATGAGGAGAATATGGAGGACCGATAGGTCTATGTCAATATTCATAAGTCATGATTGTACAAGGTTACATCTAGGTTTCTTGTGTTCCCATGCACAGATGTGATCCACTATATTGTCTCACACACTGATCCTGAGACAATGACACTGAGAAGTGTCAGTGGAGCGAAGCTTGCTTCCTTCAGGATGAAAGATTATCAATAGATGTATCATTTTCCATCACCAGTGAGTAGGATGGATGCACCATTCTACACTCCCAACAACAACACAAATACAAGAGACATTTTGAAGCGTTGGGTAAGGGAGCTAGCAAAGTTCAGGATGACACCCAACCAGATATACAGGATGAAGACACTCAGGAATGCTTACCAATTCATGGTCATCTTCGCATGTCGCTTGTATGTCCAAGGGAGTACAAAGAACTTCACGTAGAGTTGGGTTGTTATGTTGGATTAGATATCAAGTGAAGGAAAACCTTTCAACTGACCCGACATGTTGGCTCTCCAGCTGAAAGTGCATGGATCCAATTCCTGGAGTCTGCCCAAGGATTAACAAACAAGATTCTTCATGTTTGCCTACCTACTCGATGCAATCTATGGCTGTCAACAGTTTCCTGGCATGGGTTGGGCATGGACACCTTCAGAGAGTGATGTGAATGTCTATTGTAAGTTTCTCTTAGACTATAGCTACGAAGGATTCATGGCTAGAATATCTGACAATTTAATTGCCCCTCTATACACAATGATCTTTGAACAAGATCCGCCTTGCATGTCCCAGGTCACAATGGAGGCATTGCTGCACATTGCAGATTGGTATGCCTCACCCAATGGCACCTTCATCAGGATGTGTAATGCGGAGAAAGCTTTGCATGTGTTGCTGAGGTTTTCCATGGACGAGCTCGTCATGCAAGAGGTTGCATACCACATCTTGATAGGGTTACCATCTGGATTGCACAAGAAGAAGAAGGCACCATGGTCTATTCTTCCTTTGTGAATTGGGTTATATGTGATCGAGATTTTGAAAGAAGTGGATGCCAAGGTCAAAGACTTCAAGAAGTTTAAGTTCAACACCAAGAGTTTCAATCTATATGATCCACATGGTTTATGCAGGGACCACTGTGCGAGAGTGTACTATTCTTGGATCCATAGGGCGTGTCATTGGCTAGAGGAATACCCATGGAGATATTGTTATAACTCCTCTAGGCTCAATGAACCAGTCAACATGGCAGTAGAGTGGCTAGCATCACTCAAGGCAGTAGCACCATAGGGAGTAGAAACAATAGTAGCAGCAAGCAGCAAACCTGTGCAAGACAAAGGCAAGAGGAAGATTGCCGAAAGCACAGAGATGGAGCAAAGCTACAAGTTTAAGGAAGACCCACTTGTGGAAAAGGTAGCTTTTGAGATAGATACAAAGAGGTGACAATGCAACAGGAGGATAGCACAAAGAAAAAGGGAGAAGAAAAGACTAGAAGATGTAGAGAGGAAGTTACAAGAAGTACAAGAGAAGTTCAAAGAAGAACAAGAGTTGCACAAAAGAGAGAAGGAAGTGCAGCATGAACAAGAACAGCAATAGGAACACGAGGAAGTGCAAGGTGCACAGACAACACAAACTACCCCGATACAGGTTGAATACTCTAAACCATTAGAAAATGAGGAACATGGTGAGAATCCATAGGAATAGGAACATGTTTCATATGATGAACCAATAATAGAATGGATGGACATGGATATGAAACAACTGGAATAGAATTAGGACACCGACCTCATGCCAAAAGAAATTGAGGTCACCCCATAGGCTTCACTAGCTCTAACATCAGATCAAGTCTCGAGTGAGCAAGGGGATACCATTCTCCTTGATGATAATCTGGGAGAAGATGTGTACAACATAGACTTTGATGAGTCACATCATAGAGTTGTACAAACATGTAGAGCACACACCCTGGATGAACATGCATCACTTCCACACTTTGAAGAACGTGTGATTGTGTTTGATGTACAAATACATCCAGCCACCTTTGATGATGCTACAAAGGCTTATCCTGAAGCCACGAGATTGAGTGTTAGGTTCTTGATAGTAGAAAAAGAGCACATGGCTAAGGAGTTGCAAGCAGCTAGGCAGAGAGATGAACAATCAATAGGATCCACGAGAGTAGAGATGAAGAAATTCATACTTGTTGAAGTATCAACTCTTGAGACAGTCACATGGAGACTGTATGGTACTTTCGTCACCGTGCACAAGGCAGTTGTCCATCTACATGGTCATCAACAATGCTGCATCAAGATAGCGCGAAAACTCATAGATATACATGCCACCATTAATCATGTACATACATGGAGAATGAGGTACAAGGGAGCCCCAGTTCACTTGCACAAGATGAGGAAGCCGCAAGTAGAGTTGGAAAAAGCATGCATCTGGAGTCTAATCCGGAACTATGAGTAACTCCTATTGCTCATCACCAGTGTTGAGGCTTTGTATGCATGGTTTTACAAAAGTTTGTATGTCGTGGTGAGAAAGTATGGAACCCCATCGATTGGTACGCTCACCAAGACCAAAGAGAAGAACCAAGTTAGACCGGAGCTCGATGCGTACTTTGATCAGTTGATGTTCACGGCTACTAGGGAAGATTTGCAAGTCAACACAGATAACATGCATATGTACATCCCTAGTCTAGCCTTGCTCAGGACTAAGTTGTGCATGTTACAGGACATGTTGGAAATAGGTTCCAAATCAGTATACCAGGAAGAAATGGAGGCAAGAGTTTGTTTCCAGAAGGACATCATCAAATAGTACACAGACACCACTATGCACTACCAAGCATGGCATCAGTTCACCACCGAAGATCATGGAGAGGAGGTTGATGAGCTAGTATTTCCACAGCCATTTGAATCTTAGTGTTTTCTTGTCTGGCTAACTCAAGCCAATTTTGTCCAACATGGGTATATGTCAAAAATGTATCATTTTTCTAAACATGGTGTATAGTGAAATTCCAAGTGTAATTAGTGGAATGCAAAGAGTCATATGTAAAGTGAAGAGTTATGTAATGTAGTTGAAGAGTCATGAGGGTAGTCCAAGAGTCACAAAGAGAAATGTCAAGGGTCACCCCACCCTTTGTTATAAATAGAACTGTATAACTCATAGAAAGGTTTTTGGGAGCCAAGATATTTCTAGGCATTGCTTAGAGAGGAGTTGGAGAGTATTGTGTCGAGCCTTGGCTTCTCCACAGTGCAGAGCAAGTACATCTCTTTGGAGGAGTAGGCAATGTTGACTATAGCATTCCACTATTTGCGCTAGTGGCTTTCATGGTTGTATGTATGGATGGAAATTTCAATTTATATAATATAATAGAGCCAACATGTTTCATGCATATGTTGTTATTGTAGTTCAACTATTCTGGTTACTTTAGCAATGTATGTAGTTTTAACTTACGCATTTGTGTGTGGACTATTCCATATGTGATTGTATGAATCTTATTGAAACATGTTGTTGGTTTAACTCATCACTTTGGATTATTGACTATTCTGCTCTCTAGTTTCTGATGTCATTCAACTCGTGTGTTCATTTCAGGCTGCATACTATTACAGACTGCCAAGGGATACACTTCTCTTCCCCCTTCATTTGTTAGAACATCCCCATGCATCTCTCTTGACTCGCTGTAAGGTCACACACTTTCTTCCGAAAATGATATATTTCTTATCTCTATGCACTATCACAGTCAAGGCATAATTGTACTACCCACTACTGGGACTCCTACTCCAAATAGTATGAGGTCTAGTTGGGACTTCTAACTGGGGAGATCCCCTAACATGTTGGCGGGTCCACCACCATCAACAGAGTCATACAATTACTTCAACTTCTTTAAGGCTTCAAAATAATTTGAAAATGGATAAATATGGTGTTGGCTTTGTGGCTTAGACTTTGGTTCAAAGATAGGTTGCACTCACCAACAAATCCCTATCCTACTAGCCCTTTCGGCAGCGACCTTTGCAAGGAGGATCACAGTCTCACCCAAGATAATATGGGGGGATGCTAGAACCAGGTTTCTGCATCTAGAGGGGTATGAAGTGTGTCTATAGGATTTATTTTTATCTTGGACTCAATCAGACCTTCGTGAACCATTAACTTCACAAACACAGTCGTAGAATAGTTTATTTACTTAACATATTCATAAGCAATGCATAACTACTTCTATATATATTATTCAACATAGATAATAATATCCAAGTCTTCACGATGCAATTATATGGAAAATATGCTACAACAAATAGTATTCAAGTATAGGTATAAAAACTCTAGAATAGATAACAGAACACAGATGTGCTTCCAAATCTTCTTTTATTACTTCAATTCTTCGAAAATACAAACTCCGGACCTTGCACTCTTAGCTGAAAGGGCCTACACACACACCTGTAGACTTACCAATGTCTCCATGCACACAGTAGCAGGAGCCTTCCCCTTCACTTGAATACAGAAGATAAAAGACTCAAGAGACAAGTATCATAACATCACATAACATAATGTTGTAGACAATCTAATACATCCCCTTATATACTTTTTTCTATTAAAATACCATGGTACGCAAAACATGGGTGGAACTCAAAACAATAAAAATATTAAGGGGATTTAACTTTCCTAAAATGCCTTGACTCCTAATGACCTATGCATTGCATGCTCCACTCCTTAAAATGCGGACGCTTTTACAAAATTTAGTCAAAATTAAACCTAGGGGACCCCGTCCCAACAGGCCCACAACACAAAGATGTGACTCACCCTCGAGTCACTCTGCTGGTACATTCTGTATCTTTTATTTCAGGCTACTGAATTAAGACTTCACTGGGTGAAGTGCCTCCATGCATTGTGATGCTTCCTATCGAAATTCTTCGACCAACTTCTCTGTGGTTGGGCCTTCTCCTACTAAGATGATTGTCTGCTATGTTTTCTGCATACTTTTGAGGTTGCCTTCCACAGTCTTTGAGAGCTTCCATGCCTCTTCTTCTCACGGATGCATCCGTGCATTGATAATCTACATCTTCTTCCGAAACTCCTCAATCTATTCTTGTAGGGATGTCCCTTCTTTTAACTGGAAAACCCTTGCACTGGTGCTAAGGTGCACACCATTGCCTTGATCTCATCGTACTGCAATTGATTATCCCTGATTTCAACTTCAATATTTTTCACCTGTGGGTCCTCCAGTAGTGAGGCCCATAGTTCTAGCATTTCTTCAAACAATTGGCTACAGTTGGTGACTGCAACACCGATCTTTTCCATGTCCATTCTAATGGAAGCCTCATGCTACACTTGGATCTAAGGTGGCATGGTGGGTTGTATCTTGAATTGTAGCTCAGTAATTTGCATCTGCAGATCAAAACGAACCTTATCCACTTTCTCCTTTGACTCTTTGAATGCATCTTCTAGCTACTGCACTTTGCCTTCTGAGACTACCTAAGACTAAATTTGGAGCTCTGGAAGCTCAATGCATACTCTGGAAATGGTCTTCTCTAGTTGCTTCCTTCACACAATGGTCTCATCTCGATCTTGGAGAGCTTTGTGCTTTGCATTGCACATATATTGACTAATGATTTGTGCATCTTTGATCATCATGAGAGCCTGTTTCTCTCACACCTTAAGTTCATCTGCTACACCCTGGTGTAGCTCATGCAATGTCTGTAGAGGGAGGGACAAGAGGTTAATACTCACATTCATAAGTTGTTGCATGCTCTCCCTATCTTCAGCATTATTCAACTGTAAATATCCATCACACTGGTGTACATCGCGAAGCTCTAAAGTGAGTGCTGACTGCAGACTACCCATTGTCATTGGTACCACACTCGCTTGAGACCTACTCGCTTGAACTAGGCTCGCATGAACCTAGATTGCCTGAACCTACAATCTTTGAGGCCCTTTTGGACCTCTTTCATCATGGATTTGTACTGATCCTTGATGTTTCCCAAAATCTCCTCCATCACAAATCAGACGATGTCTCCAATTTCATCGAGGTCCCCATCAATTAGATTTTGGCTTCTTACGTGCACCTCCCGCACTTGTCTTATTCTGTTGCTTTACAATAAATTTAGAATAAATGTCCTCCAAGTTTACATAGGGGTCTTTGCAACCCTGATCAGGTTCTTCTGTGTGCTATTCTTCTTCTTCCTCATGTTCTAGTTCCTCGGGGTTTTTCTTGTCTACATCAATGGTGACCTTTGGTGTCACGTTCTTCGTTTCCTTCGGCACATCTTTACTAGTCCCTTCTGTGCCAGCCGAAACTTTTGATGGAATGATCCAATCAGTTGACCACAGAAGGACTAGCTGGGTGATATCCTCTTCATTTACTAGAAATGGCAACGTCGTCAATGTATTCATTATATCACAACTCACATGGATATAAACATGTTGGAAATCATCCTTGAAGTTAGCGATGCTCCGATATTCCTTGAATAGACTCAGTGACAACCTTAGCTTCTGGTTTATCACCATGTGCAGATCCATTTGCAACAACACCCAGAACATCTTATTTTCTATGGTGTGAGCAGGGCCCTTTGATGCCCACAATGAGGAAAATTTTCCAGCCTCGCATAGATATGAATCTATAGTGGGGAACTATGAATCATCTGATGTCCTCCAAGCTATCAATTCTATCAACAATAAGAGCCACGTGTAGTAGAACTCTTTTCCCTCCTGTGATTCACAGCAATCTTCGAGGAATTCTTGGCATAGATAGCCTGCCCAGTTGAATCAGACCCCCTTCCTGCACTGTGCAACCAAGGATACCACTGGTGTCAACACTTCATCTGCATGACACTTCCTCATGACATTTCCTACCAAAAGTTTTGCAGAAAACTACACATCTTCATTCGTGATTGAACTTATGGAATATCCCCTAGACTTTTTTATCAAAATGAAGTCGCTCATCATCTAGTTCGCCAACGTTTTCTCAAGTGACCTCCTCAGAAAAGCATCTGTGGGGTTTGTGCCTTCATAGGGCAATGATGTGATTCTCTGTATCAACATGTCATCAATCGGGATGGTCTCTCCCATCCATAGGCACCCATCATGGACCAATGCCAACAACTGGTGCACACAAATAGTGTTTATGTTGCTTCGTCCAAAGCGCGAGATGTACAACATATTCAACAATCCTATGTGTTGAGTACATGCCGCCCATTTCATTAGTTCAACTCTTGTGACGCCCGACTCCTCATAGTACACCACCTTCATATACTTGTTGGGGTCAAGCTGTGGAAATTTCTCACGGTCGCTCAAATCCTAATCTTCCATGCATTGTTGGGGCACCCTTGCCAATAATTCACCTTCAATAGGCACTTCCTTCGGTAGCAGTAGTGTGAATATCTTAAATTTTATAGTGTCTAGATCCTTAGCCACTTTTGAGGTTGGCTTTGACGGTGGCATATAGGTGGCAACTGATAAATTGGTTCCACTAATTCTACATAGATATCCTCAATCCCTTCATCCAACTCTTCTTCATCCAAGTCCTGCAGCTCCATCGGTTGTTTTTGTTTCTCCATTCTCTCTTTAATTTTATATTTGGCAATGATTTTTCACGGCGACTATCTTACTTGCGCCCTCTGTGGTTTCTTCTGCTTTTTATCTCCTACCGCAGAGGAAGTAGGCTTTGGCTTCGGTGAGCTAGGTGATGTAGTGTGGATTGGCAGTGTTGCAATCATGATGTTCCCTACTCCTCTTTTCAAAAACTCCTTAAATTCTTCCCAACTCAGGTAACCAAACATGCAACAACACACTCGTCTCTTTAAGCACAAAAACACACAGGGAACTCTCAAGAAGCAAAGTGTCCAAATGTGGAGTGGTGTGTGATATTTATAGCCACTTTCAAATTAAAACTATCCATTCCCCCTTATATCTTCCTCATAAATGTGAATTTGGCAGTAGATTTTGCCAGATTTTCACCTTAAATGCATTTCCCCCACTCCTTTTAATGGAAAATTCCCTGTCAAATCAATTGTAGCACTATCATCAATATATATTTTAGATAGGTTGCACTAGACCCACCATTGTTGCACAACTAGCTGCTCTGTGTCACAGCATTCTCTAGTTGCACCAGCCTACTAAACATCACACAGCTTCCAGACTTTGGCATAACTATCTTTTGGTAGAGTTTTTTAGAGTCTCATGCTTCCTTTCAACTTCCTGTAGCACTAAGACTTTTCTACATCCATATAGTCATTATGTAATATTAGGGATGGAATCATCCCTATATATCTTCAATCGACTACCATTCACATGTCCAGGGAATAATTCTCCATTCAGCTTTGCGAGCTGAACTGTGCCACCATCAGAGATATTCTTAACAATGTAGGGTTCCAACCAATGCATTTTGAACTTACCTGGGAACTTCACGAACTTACTATCATATAATAAAACCAAGTTACCATTCTTAAAGTTTGTTGTTTGATATGTTGATCATGCCAAGATTTTTCCCTAGCCTTCTGTACTTGTTGATGGAAACCTGCGATGAACCAATCTTCTTCTAGCATGATTAGTTTTTCCAATTATTTGCCATGTTTGACTTCTACAATTCTCAGACTTGGCACTATGTATTTGATAGACATGACAACTTCTTGCCCATAAACTAATCTGAATGGAGTTTGTCTTGTCAGTTTCTTACAGGTTGTCTTGTAAGCTTAGAGCACTACCGATATGTGCACATCCCAGTCATTTATATTAACATTGTAGACCTTCGTCAAAGTGTTTTCCAGAAACTTGTTGAAAGCTTCCACGGTGCCATTCAGCTATGGATGATAAGGTGTACTTTTCTTATGGTGTACCTTGAACTCAGTCATGAATGCTTCAATCGTGTCATGTCAAACAATTTGATCATCTATCACTCATCAGGATCTTCAGACAACCTAAACTTGACAAAATGTAGTCAAACATGAACTATGCTGCAATCTTTTACTGGCTTCACCTCATCCCACCTAGTCAGCTATTCTGTTGTAGTAATAATATATTTCGCACCCTTCTTCTTACCTGATGGGTTGATTGGTCCTACGAAATCAATCACCCATTTGTCAAAATCTTGCAGAGTGAGTTGTGGATTCAATGGAAATTCATCTCACTTTGATGGTCTACTAGTCCTCTGGAAAATGTCACAGTTACTACAATACTCCTTTGAATCTTTGTGTACTGTGGGCCACCATAACCCTTCTCTTAAGATATTTTGAATGGTGCTTTTTCTTGCATAATGGTCTCCCACAACACCACCATGTTCTTCAGCTAGAATACTATGTCTTTCATATTTAGGGACATATCTACACAATATCTCATCCAGACCCATTTTGTACAATTGTCCTGCAATCAAGGAAAATTCTGCAACTTGGACTACAAGTTATTTCTTTTTCTTCAATGTATATTATGTGGGATCTATGCCAGTAGCCAATAACAAAATGATGTCAGCAAACTGTTCGTTAGTTGCCCTTACTACGAAGAGTTGCGCATCAAGTAGTCCTTCCATGATATTTGTAGGTTCTCTAACTGTCTTGACGATTATTTCAAAATCATACTCCTGGAAGAGAAGTAGCCATCGACAAATATTCCCCCCCAACATAGGCTTGTTGACTAGGTATTTTAATGCAGAATGATCTATGAACATTTTAAAGTGCACACCTAATAGATAATGTATGAATTTCTCTAGTGCATATATCATTTCCAAACCTTCGCGCTCAATCGTAGAATAATTTTTCTTCACATTTGACAATTTTCGAATGACAAATGAAATCGGGTGGTCAATGTTTCCTTCACCTGGCTGGGTAGAAATAGTTCCCAAAGCTATGCATTAGGAATCTACATGGACATGAAACTCTTTCTTCCAATCTAGAAATTCCAGAATTGGGGCAGTAACCATCTTTTCTTTTAAAAGATCGAAGCTCCTTTGGTAGTCCTCATCCTAAAAAAAGAGAATGTCCTTTTTTAGCAGCTTCTCTATTGGCACAGTGATCTGCGCATAGGCCTTTATAAACTTCTGATAATATCGAGTGTGTCCTATAGTGGTGTGCAACTGCTTCAAATTCTTCACCGGATCTAATTTGATGATAACAAAAATTTTGGCAGGGTCGACCATCAACCCCTGCTTGCACACAACATGGCCCAACAATATTCCATATGGTATGCAGAATATACACTTCTTAAGGTTCAATGATATTCAACATTAACCATAGGCTCGACACATGCTTCTTTAGTAATGCAAACATGGTCCAGTCATCAAAGTACACTTCCAAAAATTTGTGCATAAACTCCTTAAGCGCTGTGATGACCACCCTGGAGAATATCGCAGGTACATTTTTCAACCCAAATGACATTACAATATACTGAAATGATCCCCATTTGGTGGAAAATGTTGTCTTACTTTGATCTTCTAGCGCGATCTTGATCTGGTGGTATCCTGAAAACCAATCCATGAAAGAATAATCCTCTTATCCTCATACATTTTCTAGAAATTTGTCAGTGAACAATGTATGGAACAGATCATTCACATAGGCATCATTCAACTTCTGAAGATCCACACAGATCCTTATTTCACTTTTAGTCTTCTTTTCTTGTACAACCATTAGACTTACGCAGTCGGAATCCTTCACTAGATCAATTATCTAAGCTACGACCATCTTTCCAAATTATTTCTTCACCTTCTCTTTGTATTTTGGATTAAGCCGATAATGGTTGTTGCTTCATAGGCTTGGCATCTGGTTTCAATGTGATTTTAATAATGCCTAGATCACCCGCAATACTTTTGAGTTTAGCAAAATTCGTCAGGAATAATTCCTTATATTCATATAATAGCTTAGAAACTTTTCTGACTGTATCACCGATGCACGCAAACTTTGGTGCTTCCTCAGTCCCTATACTGATCTACCTTGTTTTCACCATTTGTGTCACATCAGGTATCTCAACATTCGGTCCTACAACTTTGCATTGTCCTTTAGATTTAGTGATATTGATGTTGCGTGGATCTTCTTCACCCTCTTCTACATTTATGTTGTAACATTCAAGCACGTGCTACACCTATGCATTCCAATCCAGCTGAACCCATGACGAAACTTTAGTTGGTTTTCTGAAAATAGCTGCATGGATCTCTTGAAGGGAATCATCTAATAAATCACAGATTCACACAAAATTTGGTGCTTCCTTAGTCCCTATATTGATCTACCTTGTTTTCACGAGTTGTGTCACATTAGGTATCTCAACATTCGGTCCTACAACTTCGCATTGTCCTTTAGATTCAGTGATATTTATGTTGCGTTGATCTTCTTCACCCTCTTCTGCAGTTATGTTGTAACATTCGAGTGCGTGCTACACCTGTGCATTCCAATTAGGCTGAACCCATGCCGACATTTTAGTTTGTATTATGAAAATAGTTGCATGAATCTCTTGAAGGGAATCATCTATACATTGAAACCCATCCTCAAAACTAAAAGTTAGTATAAATCTTTCCTTCAGTTCATGCTAACTAGTGGTGCCATGGCACAATTCTGTTTCAATATACCAGTTCATAGGTATTACATCTAATGTGTGGAAAATGATATGTACCCATTCTGGTTGTGGTTCTTCACCCCATGAAGTAGTCCAGTGAGACAGATGCTCGCATGGGTAATTCTTTCCAGCATAATTTTCTACAAGTCTCATATTTGCATAGCCAAACCTAAGCCTAATAAATCTTTGATATCCCTCTAATCTACTATATTATGTTTGTGCGTGCCCCACCATCGTGCAAATGTAAATTTCAGAGCTATATCTAGAGCTTGGAACCTTTCTTCCTCTGGGACATGTCTTTCAAATTCATAGAAAAAGATACTGACATCTCCTATTTCATCGTAGTATGGTAAGTTACAAACCTCTGATGAGATACAATGAAGAGATTTTGTTAGTATTTTACAACTCAGTGTACCAACTTCATGTAACCGGTTCTACCAATGCTCCATTTACTCAACAGATTTTGAAACGCAGGAACTATCCTTTTCCCTGCTAATTATTTCATCTGCAGTGGTATTAATCCAATCTTCATTTCATGAAGCTAACTTGTAGATGTGCTCAATATCCTCATTGTCATAATCTTTGCAGATCAGTTTTGTGTATCACGTTCCTTTAGAGGGATCTAGAGGAACAATAACCCTCATTCTGTTCTTCTCAAATACCATGCTCCGTCATTTCAAGTTAATTATAGCATCCATATCAAATTCCTAGTCAATTCCCAGTAAATATGGGTACAGATTACTATCATCTATAATCTCAATGACTTCAAAATATTCTATTACACTAACTCCCTCAATATCTACAATGACCCCATGTAGTTGACCCATCAGAATAATCTTCTGTTGGTTTTTCATGCGTAGCTAGATGGGCGACCATTGTAACTTTGGCTATCTCATCCGCTCCCATGTCTACTTAGGTAGGACATTCGCATCTGATCCTAGATCCAGGATTACTTGATCCATTTCAAATTCTCCAATCTACGTAGTCAGTCTCATTTCTCGGCCTATTCTTTCTTTGTTGCCATAGATCTTATTTGTTGTGCATTGTTCCATTCAAGGATTTTATTTTCCAACGCAGTTTTTAATCAATTCTTGTAACCCTTCCACTCCATTCTAATCTCTTAGCAACTTCAGGCAGGTTTGTAGAAAGTGCTTCAAAACAGTAGAATTAGGATTTTCTATAGCCGTTTTAGGCTGGTTCTTTTATGGAATTAACTGCATTGGTTTCTTTGATGTCAAAGCTCCTAGATCCATGAAACTTTTCTTCATCTCCATGAAAATTTCCTTTTCTCTCTGCATATTGAACATAGTGTCCTTAATTCCAACATTTCTAACCTAGATATCCACCTCAGGCTATTCTCCTTTTTCCTTGCTAGCTTCTTTAGTTGTGCTCCTTTGTGTTTTCACTATGTTTATACTAGGATCATCCTCATGAAACTCTGATATCATCATCTATAGGTTCTGCATAGGCTGCTGGTTCTTATTTTCCTGCATCATAGCCATTAAAACAGGACAATCTTCAATCACATGATCAAATTTTGTACAATACTTACAAGACAGACATGTGGGGTTCTGACAGTCTCACACAAAGTGTCCTGCTTCGCCACAATTATAACATATGATTTGACCCCATCCTCATCTTGCGCCTCCTCCTCGACCACGTCCTTGGCCTTGGAATCCTCCACGACTTACAAGTGACCCTTGATTTTCTTATGCATGACTTTCAACTTGCATCTTGTACAATGTAATCTGCGCCATCATTAAGGCATAGCTACAACAATTACTCTCATGATGTCCTATTTATCAGAAAAAAATTGCGAAACAATTGCATGGGTGTCTGCACATACTTATCCAATAAATAACAATGATCTATGGGATGTTGGCCTGCGACTCTGTAGATGTTACACCATATACTTGATCCAACACCTTGTCCTGTACTTGTTTCTGGCTTTAGAGGATTAGGACCTCTAACCGCTATATAATCAGGATAAACGGGACATTGATCTTTATAATGACCTTCAAACTTACATTTCAAATATCATACTTCTGATCGTATGTCCGATCGGACATATTTTCCATTCTTTAACTTTTGGATCTCCATGTGAAAACTTGCGAGTTGCGACTGGATCTGCTAGACTCCTATATGCAAATCCTGGATTGGAGATGCTTCTAACTTCATCGTGATCTATAAGGCTTCAACTTGTGTGTTGATCTTCTATTGTGATAATGGCAGTCTTAGATGTGGCAACAACGCAATAATGTACCATTCTTTATGTACTTTGTTAGTATTCTACAAATTCTCTTGACTTAACAGAAACTTTAGCCTTTGGTCTAATTCCCATGCACTTTCATTAGGCACTTGCTTAATTTCCTTCATCTTTGTACAACACTGTGACTGTGACTTTGGCTTTCTGAATTCTGAATTTAAGGTTGTCTTTATGTCATCCATCGTAACAGTGGGATTCATCGTGCTATACTTTATGTACCAAGACAACGCTCTATCCTGCAGTGTTGTGATAAGTTGGGCCCTTTTCATATCATCATCATTAATATGTTGTGCTTTCCACACAGCTTCGGTGACAAACCATAATTATTCAGGGTCTTCTGATCCCAGACCCATGAACACAAGAATTTTCACTGTATTGGCCATATTAAATCGTGGAGGTGGAGGTGGACATGGAGGTGGAGGGGGAGTGGATGGATGGGGAATCCCAGACGTACCCTGATTTCCTAACTGTGATGCTCCTACAGGTAAACTAGGGTTAATCCTTTCTTTGTTATTGTCTGAATCAGCTATTAGAGGACTATAACCAGTCTCAGATCTGTATATTTTCCCACTTCGCATAGTCCCAAGCTATATTTTCTTAAACATCAATTTGCTCACATACACCCTTTTCGCACAATAAAATTTTAATCCAGAGCTTTAATGAGTTCAAGAACTACAATAAAATCTTCTCTCGGCTTTGTTATAAGATATTGACATGTCAATTGCAATTGATGTGATCAATCCTCCAAGAATGTTATTGATCAAGAAGTCTACAACTCTAGTTATCTCAGTATCAGTGTCTTTGAGCTTCTTTACTAATTTTGGGGTCCAAACAAGATTCTTATCGTGCTTCCAACGAGGCCGACTATCAATTAATTATGCAAGCCATTCATACAATTTGTCAGGGAAAGAAGAGAAAAAGATATCATGTTGTTCTATATAAATGTACCTTTGTAACCAAGATTTTGTCGATAAGTGTGGATTATTTTTTTTCCTATACTTCATACTCACTCTCCTTTCGCTCAACCCAATTATGAATTTCCTTCTTAGTTGGATGCCACATCCACATCCCTCAAATAGATCCTGGTCCCAGTAACAGAACCATTTGTTGGCTTCAGGGCTTAGACCCAGGTTCAAAGTTAGGCTGGGCTAATCAAGAAATCCCTATACTACTAGCCCTTTCAGTAGTGCCATGTGTAGGGCATATCATAATCTCACCCGAGGTAATATGGGGGGATGCTAGGGCCAAGTTTCTGCATCTAGAGGGGTATGAAGTGTGGCTATAGGGTTTCTTCTAATCTAGGGCGCAATCTGACCTTCGTGAACAACTTCATAAACATAGTCATATAACAGTTTCTTTAGTTAACATATTCATAAGCTATGTGTAACTACTTATATATGTATTATTCAACATAAATAACAATATCCAGGTCTTCACGATGCAATTATATGGAAAATATGCTACAAGAAACAATATTCAAGCATAAGTATAAAAAATCTAGAACATATAACAGAACACAGATATGCTTCCAAATCTTCTTTTATTACTTCAATTCTTCGATGATACATACTTTTGACCTTGTAATCTTAGCTGAAAGGGCCTTCCCACACAGCTGCAGACTTACCAAGGTCTCCATGCACATAGTAGCAGGAGCCTTCCCCTTCGCTTGAATACATAAGATAAAAGACTCAAGACACAAGTATCATAACATCACATAACATACTGCCTTAGAAAAGCTAAGACATCCCTTTATATACTTTTTCCTATTACAATACCATGGGATGCAAACCATAGGTGGAGCTGAAAACAATACAAAACCTAAGGGGCTTTGACCTTCCTAAAACCCCTTGACTCCTAATGACCTGCATGCTGTGTGCTCCACTCCTTAAAATGTGGAGGCTTTTACAAAACTTAGTCAAAATTGGACCTAGGGGACCCCGTCCCAACATATGGTGACTCACCTCTTCATTTACTGACGTTGTAATCAAGGCATATGCCTTGTTGTGCTTGTTTTCCAAAATAGAAATCTCCTTGTTAGAATTTGGATTTTCTAGTGCATTACATCCTTCTCCTTCACAAACCCATTTCCACAACTCATTGAAAATCAAGGTGTGTTTTATCTTCATGTAAACTCATGATAGCTCTCTTTGCCATAGATAACTACCCCCAAAATGGAGATGAGTGAATGCATCATATGATTTAATCTAGCCTCATAATAAGTTGAAAGGTTTATGTATTTGTAATAAAATTGAGTGGCTCTTTCTTCATAAATTCATTAATATATATCCATCATATTATAATTCATATCGATTAGCATACATAGCATCTACTTTCATACCATACATACCATATGGATTTTCAAAAAATAACTCAACATATTTCAACCTACATCATATGGAATACCAAACTATTCATTCCCATGAGCTTTAAAATATATATATGTGTGTGTTTGTTTTTCATAGAACACCACTTCCTCTTTAAAACAACTCATATTATCAAATATTACTACATAATAGGTGGAACCAAAAACCCTGAGATGCCTCACCGAAGGAATGTTGCTATACCACATTTCAGAGGGAGTCTTTTTTGTTATAGCATTATATGGAAACCTATTCTATATATACATAGCACATAGAACTACATCAACCCAAAACATTAGCTTAATATTCTTGAAAACATCATGGAACATATCATGTTTAAGATTGTCTTGTTCATTCTTTCAACTACTCTATTATATTGGGGATTATAAGGAACAATCGTTTGATGTTTGATCCCATGTTGGTGAAGACAGTTTTCAAATTCATTTGATGTATATTGCTTTCCATTATCAGTACAAATAGATCCAATATGAGAGTGTGCATCATTTTAAGTCCATGCATGAAAGTTCTTGAATGTTCCAAAAGCTTTAGATTTGTTTTTCAATAAATAAACCCAACACCTTCTGGTGTAGTCATCAATAAATGTCATCATATATTTATTACCATTTTCAAAAGGAATAGGCATTGGGTGATATAAATCAGAATGAATAAGTTAAGTTTTTCTGTGTATGGAATCAGAATCATGAAAAAAATGTTTGTTGTGTTTTCCTAAGATACAAGCATCACATTGCTTAAGTTTCCTAGGAATTGTAGGAAAACCAGTAACACCATTTTTCTTCAACAAATGGAGGTTGTCATAGTTCAAGTGTCCAAATATAGCATGAAATAAAAGACTTGATGGAAATGTAACTTCATTATAGTTAAAACTATATGAAAATTTGTGTGCACGAGCAAAGGTTCTGTAGGAATTTACAAGTTAAGTTCCTTACATTGAACACCAAAGGACACTACTCACAAGCAGATCATAGATCAATGCACTAGTATTCTTGACGTGGTTAAAACTCTCAAAGAGGGAAACAATCTACAACTTGAGCCAACACGACCACTTTAGGAAATATTATGAATAAAAAGAAAGAAAACTTACATAAGCTTCTATCATAAATCGTCACCATACAAATGACCCTCCATGCTCTTTAAATAGAGATCATGGACCAATAACGTGTTAAGCCATGGATCAAGTATTGGTAATACTAAGGAGAGAATGAACCATCAGATCAATTCATGTCTAGAACATATCGTGGCCATCGGATTTTATGTTACAAAAAGTACATACTAAAGTAACACACTTTACCTAACTATACACTAGACCAAGTTATCCTTAATTATTCCCTATGTGTCGGAATATCCTACCATCCCCCTTTAAGAAAAACTTGGGATAGGATTAAAGGATTTCCAAAGATGACACAATAGGATAAGAAGGGAGGCATTAGAGCTTATCCCCCCTTAGTGACAACTTCCTAAACTCCAACCATAAATCGAAGTTTAGTAAACTTTGCCTCTCTGGGAGCCTTTGTAAAGATGTCTGCAAATTGATCATCAGTTGAACAATATTGCACTTCAAGAACATGGTCATGAATGATATTTATGATGAAGTGTATGTGTAGTTCAATGTGTTTGTTGTGCTGATATTGGACTGGATCTTTGCATAGTTGAATGGAACTTTGATCATCACACCAAAGTGTAGTCGGGTGTTGCTGCTGAAAACCAAACTCTGACAGGATCTGACGAAGCCACGGGACTTCCTTACTAGCTTCAATGGTGCCACGATAATATACTTCTACTGAAGAAAGAGAAATGGCACTTTGTTTCTTGCAAGCCCTTGTAATAGGTCCAAAACCAAGAGTGAAGACATAACCTGCAGTAGACTTCTAATCATCAGGGTCACCACCCCAATCATAATTAGTGAAACCAACCAATAGAGGAGATGCTTCTGCATTGTAATGAATCCCAAACAGAATTGTACTTATAACATAATGAAGTATTCTTTTAGCTACTTTCCAATGAATTTCATGTGGTTTGTGCATAAATCGAGAAATAAGGCCAACAACAAAGGAAAGGTTAAGGCGAGTATGGGTTAGATACAATTTTTTTTCCAACAAGCTGATGGTATAAAGTAGCATCAACTTTAGGGGAAGTACAAGTGACTGAAAGTTTGACTCCATACTAAAAGAGAGAAGGGGATCTTTTACAGTCTTCCATGTGAAAGTGGCATAGAAGATCACAAGCATACTTGGACTAGGAAATGGAAATACCTTCCCTAGATTGCAAGACTTGAAGACGAAGAAAATAATGCAAGTGTACTAAGTATGTCATTTCAAACTGATTTTTAAGGCTAGACTTCACATGGTTTATAAGGTTGGGATCACTACCAGTAAGGATAAGGTCATCAACATAAAGAATAAGAATGATAAGGGACTTACCCACTTTCTTGGTGTAGACAGTATTGTCAAAATGACACCTAGAAAAGCCAGTATCTAAAAAAAAGCTATCCATTTTGGCATACCAAGACCGAGAGGCTTGCTTAAGACCATAAAGGGATTTCTTAAGTTGACATATAAGGATAGAGTCCTTTTTTATAAATCCAGGAGGTTGTTCCATATATATTTCTTCATGCAAGTCCCCATACAAGAAGGCGGATTTAACATCCATCTGATGGACTTCCCATTTGAAAGAGTCAGCAAGCGAAAGAACAAGGAAGATAGAGTTCATTTTGGTAATAGGGGAGAAAGTTTAAGTATAGTCAATTCCTTCAACTTGTGAAAAACCCTTAGCAACAAGAGAAGATTTATGTTTATCAACTTTTCCATCTGGTCCAAACTTGGTTTCGTAAACCCATTTTCATCTAACAAGTTTTCATCCCTTTGGAAGAGGAACAAGGTCCCATGTATCATTTGCAAATAATGAATGATATTCTTCATTCATAGTTGCATCCCAATCTGGATGGCCTGAAGCTTCTGCAAAGGTGTCAAGATCATAATTCTCTAAAAATTGAGCTAGTAAAAAAGAGCCTCTATCGAACTGAGAACATGTACGACACTGATCTATAGGATCACCTACAAGAGAACCTCTAGATCTCGAGTTGCACAAACCCATTTTGGAAGCTGTGGAGATGAAGGAAGATCCAGAGAGAGTGGGGGAGGATTGTCATCCTTGATGTCATTATCTGAAGAACAAATATTTTCAGAAGTAGAAGAGATAGAGAGAGGTGGCACATCCACCGAACTAGGCTCGTAGTCCAATATATTTTCATCAAACTTTACATCTCTTCTAATGATTATATTTTTGGATTTAGGTTAAAGAAGTCTATATCCTTTGAAATCTTCATAATATCCAACAAAAATAAATTTTTCACTCTTAGGTTCTAAGGCTTTATGTTTCTCATCTGGAATATGGGCCCATGTTTCACTTCCAAAAACATGAAAGTGATTTACATCTGTTTTAAGCGAGCTCCATGCTTCTTCTGGAGTGATATTTTTTAAAACCTTAGTAGGAGTGTGGTTTACTATGTAATTTGCACAGTGAATTGATTCTACCAAAAAATTAAGACTAAGTCCTTTACATTGAAGCATACAAATAGCCATTTCCTTTAAGGCGCAATTTTTCCTTTCAACTAAGCAATTTTGCTATGGAGTATATGGAACAGTATGTTGCAATTGAATTCCATGCTCAGTGAAAAAGTTGATGAATTTATTGTTAACATATTCTCCATCATTATAAAATCTTAGCTTAAGAATTTGATGTCCAAACTGTTTCTCAACAAAGGACTTAAAGGCCAAGAACATGTTAAAGACTTAACTCTTGATTTTTAAGAAGTATACCCAAGAGCGTCTGGAGAAATCATCAATGAAAGTTAAGAAATACTTGTAACTAGAGAATGAAACAACTGGAAGTGGACCACATAAATGTTGGCATTATGACATAGGTTTGGCAGTATGGCACAGGTGTTGTCCTTGATGGCAACTCACTCAGATGGCAGATCACTGTTCAGGCTCTCAGAATGAAAGAAAAAGAGCTATACACAGGTTCCCTTCGATGAAGTTGCGTATACACGTGGGATTGCCGATCAAATGTCGCATATGCATATGCATGCACTTGCATGCATGGAAAAGCGTGTACATGTGGGAAAAATTATTTTTGGTCCATGGTATTTAGTCCTTGGTATTTGGACCCATGGTTTTGGACCATGGTATCTCGTCTGAAGTGTTGAACCCAGGTATTTGGTCCAAGGTATTGATTCTTTATGGTTTTGGATCATGGTATTGTGTAAGGCCTAAGACTATAAAAGGGGAAGGATATCATTAGGCAAAGGCATGGACTCAAGCATTAATATCAGATGAAGAACTAGATCTGGAATACTGGTCATTAGGTTATAGCTGGATCTGAATCAAGGAGGAACCTGAGCGCAAGAAGAAGGATAAGTAGGATAAGTACTATTGATGGATCAAGATCTTAAGGCCTGAATAGTAGTATCTTTGTGTGATTTTGATCTGTTATTTTTGGCGCATGACTTGATCTATAAATCTGATAATCTAGGTATAACTGATGTCTGAATAAGTGAAAAGGATAAATTATCTTTTATAGATCTGTACGTAGGTTTAGCGAAGAAAAGAAGCGTATACACGTTGGTTCTGTAATGCAGAATAGCGTATATGCTGATTGGCCTTATTTTAGTAGCGTATGCACACAGGTTGTACACATTGAAGTAGCATACATCTCTTGAAATATGTTTTAGCTACTTCTGTTCACTGTTGCAGTGTTTTGGGTTTAGAATTGGTGTCTGGTTACTGTTACTATACAACATTTAGAAAAGTGACTATTTGATTAAGTTTTGTTTGGTGCAAAGGAGATTGGTTGATGCAGATATAATTGATTTTTGATTGATGTTATCCATGGATCCAGTCTAAAAATTTATGAAACGTGGTCCCTGGAAGAAAAGAGAAGGTTGTAGCCTTCTGTAGGTCAGCACCTACATACTAGTACCTCATCTAGTACAAGAGCCAAAGGGGGTTTTAGCTCCTTTCCAGAAGAAGCTGGAGAACGAGAGAAGGTTGTAGCCTTCTGCAGGTAACAGCTTGTGTACTGGTATAAGACTGCACCAGTACAGAATTATTGTAAAAAGAAGTTTCTAATTAAAAGAATATAGAGACGAATTGTAACAGGTGGTTTTCACCCACATTGGGTTTCCATCTTATATCTTTGTGTCCATGTGTGTGATGATCTATTCTATTTTACTGCTCCTGTTTACTGTTCTTATGATTAATGAAGTCCTGATGCACTGATTAGAGATCAACAATTAATGAATCTTAAGTTTTCTGATATACGCTGGTTGCTTCAGACACAGTAGCGTATATACACAGTTTCCCATAGATGAAGTAGCATATACAAATCTAATTGTGAAATGAAAAATAATTGATTTGATAATACTGATTCACCTCCCCCCCTCTCAGTACTATTTCCAACAATAAATCACTATGCACAAATTGTAAAGGGGTTGAGGAATGCCAAGAGACACATTTTTCAAAAATGTCCCCATGATGTTTTATCAGTGCACATTAGGAACAAACACCATCTCTGCAAGATACCATAGGAAGACTTGTCACCATATTTTTTTTACATATATTTTGATGGAAGCGATAGTTTAAGTGGCCAAATTGCTCATGCCCAATTTTTCTCACTTCATCATTATGAGCAATAAATAGTGAGGGAAGAGTGGATGATACAAATTTGTTAAAATTATACAACCTTGTAGAATAATCAGCAATGTTAGTAGATAAAATATGTCTAGAATCTCTTAGGTCCTTAATTACAACATCATGAGGTGGAAATTCAACGGTTCTACCTTCACCTGAATAAGTTATCTAATATACAGATAGAAGGTTGCAGGATAAGGTAGGAACACATAATACATCATTAAATTAACCATTGTCTAGATGAATAGTTCCCGTCCCTACAACACTAAGAGATCTATCATCACCAACATATATATGTTTTGTGTTATAATCATTTAAAGAAGAGAACATGGCTTTGTTTTTGGCCATTTGATAATAAGCTCTAGAATCAATGATCCACTCATGAGAATGGGTAGAAGAAGATACATTTAGTGCATAAACAGATCGAGATGCTTGAAAACCACATGCAGGAAGTGCTATTCCAGAAGATGAAGTTGAAGTTGAAGAGTGCTCCAAATGGATGTTATGCTTCTTCATTGTTGCTTCCAAGGCTTCCATCTACTTAAAGCATTTGGATTCTAAGTGTCCATCACGATTAGAAAAGTTGCAATGTCTATCAGTATTCTTCCCTTTGTTTTTATTTGTCTTATCATTTTGGTGAGTTGATTTTTCATTTTTAGGCTGAAATTTCTTAGGTCCCTTGTTTGGTTTAGGACGATTCTTTTTAGGATGCTGCTTCTTAGGATTCTTTGAACTTTGTTGCTTTTGGGATACTAAGGATTTCTTAGAAGAGTTTCCAGTATTAATAAGACTAAGATGTAAGAGTTTTTCTTGTTCTCTTATTAAAGAATTGGAAAAGGAATCAAAGGAGGGGGACTTGTAGTCTTGTCCTTGAGAAATAAAGGATTCTCTAGTAGAATGGAAGGTGGAAACAATCATAGAGTAGGCTAGTCCTAACTTAGTAAGAATGGAATATATAAGGATACCATTTTCCTTTTTAAGCTTAACACCTTCCAAGAGAAGTCTAAGGGTATTGAACTTAGACAATAAATATTCAATGGAAGAAAAATTATTGGGTTCCAAAGTAAGCAACTCATTTTCTAGTTGATTGGCTCTAATTTCATTTTTAATTCCAAGAACAATATTGAGCTTTTTCATTGCTTCATCGAGGGTATCAATATCTTCGATATGGAATCTAAGGTCTAGAGAAATAAACATCCCTATCAACCATGTGTTTGATCTTGTTTATTTTCCCATTTGGCTAGCTTATCTTCATATTGAGGCTTATACTCTTGGCCTGATGCTATTTTATAAAGACCTTTACTTTTAAGTAAATCCACCATGTAGGATAACCATTGGAAGTAGTTGGTGCTGTCAAGAATAATTAGGCATGGACTTTCCATTTTAAAATAAACTAAAGTTGTATATGTTGAAACTAAGTGTTCTAATGGAAATATATTGAAAAATTAGGCTGATTAAAAAAAACATCTCTGAAAACGACTTCCGAATGAAGAAGTTATGGATTTTTCAAGAAAAGCTATTGAAGATTCCAATGAACCACATGAATGTTGGGAAGTTAATGATAATGTTATATTTAAAAAAAATCCCTCTCTTTCCAAACTTAATCTAATTAACTCACCTTTTAAAAAAATATTACTTTATGTGACCCACCTTTATAAATAAGTGACAGACACTTTTACAATGGTACTTTATGAACTATCCACTAAATTGTAACTTAATTAAAAGATGAAGTGACTTTAGACTTAGAAGTGACTCACTTTTTATAATGGGTGAGAACACTTTTACATAAAGTAACTTTAAAACATAAGTTAAATGTGCTTTTTAAAATATTAACTCAACAAAAAGAAAGACTTGAACCAATACCTCTATTCTCATAAAGTAACTTAAGACCAAGTGAACTAGTTAACAGATTTTTGTAATTGTTGGAAATGAGGAAGTTTTTTTTTTTTTTTTTTTGGCTCATTGAAGCTTTGGGGTGTGTTCTTACTTGAAAAACCCACTTTTTCCTAAAAAACAAAAAGACAACCACATAAACCAAAAAAACAAGCAAAAGTGTCCAAGCTTTATGACTTAAAGTTAGATTTGGGGTTAGTCCCCTGTTGGGAACGAGATCCCCCAAGGATAGTTTTGGGGATAAAAGCCCATGTTTGGGTCGAATTTTGTAGTAAAATTGTAAAGTCTCCGCATTTTGTGGTTGCGGAGTGTGAAGCTGTCATGAGTCATAAAGGGTTGTCCGCCCTTAATTTTTTAAAGTAAATTCAGCTGTAAAGATCTACTTGTTAGTGCCTAGATTTACCTCAGGCTGAAAAGGCAGGATCCAGGACCAACATCAAACCACGCTCAGCCTCGTAGCTAGTCCTACGAGGACAGGAGAGGGCTATCTCCAAGTCAATCTCAGCAAATGATGATCTATGGGGCTTGATATGACTGAAATATCTTCTAATGTTAGGCTAGGTATGAAGTGCAAGGATTTGATTTGATTTTTTGGAAGTTTTGTTGGAATCAAGGGAAAGGGAAATTTGGGTCCGGGGATAAAGGCCAGTTTTGTAGAGTTCTGATTGGGGCAAGAAAGGCAATTGTTTTGATGCTTTAATTTGTAAAGGTGGAGGTTTCAGACCAGTGAGAAGATGAAGAGGGCAAGAGGGAACCAAGAATCCTATTCAAACTGAAGAAAACATTGAAAATTAAACAAAACTAACAAGTAGAGCACAGCAAGCTAAAGAATTCTACCTTTATCATTCATTTGTTTAATTTCAAAAGCAAAGAGAAAATGAAATGATGCACATAAATATCAGTGAACTTACAATTTACATAAAGAAAAACACCATCAAAACATAGAGCCACAGGGATCCAAAAAGGTGCTGCAAACCCAAGTTTTTCCTTTGCCAAAAATGCAGAAATCAAATGTACAATGGAGTGCCAAGCACTCCCAAGTGTCCAACCCTGAAAATGACTGAGAAATTACAAGATATAGACAAGCCTAAATTCTTCCCATGCCTCTAGGGGTCGAGCTCATCATTCTAGGAGCTGTTTCAACCATATCTAAACAAGGAACTGAAAAATAGGCAATGAAACAACTTGCCTCTATATAAAAGGAAACTGATTCATTCACTATCCTTTCACTTTTTAGTGAATGAATCTACATGGATGAGTAACAATGTGCCAAAATTACATCAAATTCATGAATTTACATCAATATAAATCAAGAGTTACATGAAAAAGTGAAACTAGTCAAAACTAGGCGAAATTCTAAGCTACTGAGTGAAAAATAGGCCAAATTTCTCTATGCGCCACCCCTGAAATATGTATGCATAGAACAACTTTGAGGCTGATTTTGAGGGCCTTCTCGAAGTCCAAATGGAGCTCATGATAGCTTGTTGGAAATCCTTGCCCATCTAATTTCCAACTCAAGTGGAATTTTTCAATTTGGAGTTAATTTACCCTATCAAAAGTCAAATCTCCCAAGACTGGTCAAAATGTGCAAAATGAGGCTGCCTAAATGTAAAGTGCTGTTGCAGTCAACTTTTGAAGGGCTTCCTCAACTCCAAATTGAGCTCATGATATCGCATTGGAAATATATTTGTCTCTAGTTCTCATTTGACTCATAAAGAAAGTCATTTGGCCAACTAGGCTAGGAGAAAAATTGATTTTCCCAAGGTCACTTCAAAGGTGCATCAATTCTCCTTAGGCAACTGTATTTTTGACATTTCTCTAAAACCACAACACCTGTGTAAAAAGTGAAGGAGGATTTTCTTCCTTGGCCTATTTTGGACAAAAATCTCTCTCCGTTTTCGAAAATTTATCTTTTCTTGCTCAGAAACATCATTTGAGTAAAATCTACCGTGATGTGTGGAACAGGGGATTTGTTGAAATGAAGCGAAATGAAGGGGATAAGGGGCTTCTAAATTCTTGAGAAAATTTTTGGAAGTAGGGAGAGATGTTAGGAAGCAGGGGAAAGTTTAATTTCAAAGATTGAGTGAGGGGAAGGGGTCCAAAAGGGAAAAACACAGGTCTAGCCTAGAAAATTGCCAAGTTGTAGCAAGAAACTAGGGTTTGTGCGAAAATGAGGAATTTGGGGGATATCAGTGATGGGAAGTGTTTAATAAGGTACATTAAGGATAGGGGAAGGTGTATGAACATCAGGATACAAGTTTTGCTGATGATTTGACCATCCAAGAGAAATTACCTTCAAAACCCTAGGAGAGGGAAATGAACCTTACCTAGGCACAACTGAAGCATGAACAAGGTGTAAAATGACCCAGTGGAACTTGACATGATGATGAAAACCCTCTGAATGACGGTACACTTAGATGAATGGTGACATGGACCAACATTTGGACAACTTTGACAAAAGTAAAAGAAAACCCTAGACCTAATACCTAGTGACCAAATTTTGCTTGAAGACTCATTGAAATGACAAAATTTGACCTTGACACCTTAAAATTATTTTGTAAGAGCATGTTTGATCACTGGAGGAAGGCTGCAAAGACTGAAAATAACACTACCCATGGTCCACAGACCATGGGATTGTATAAAAAGAGCTAAGTCAGTAAGCTATAAGTATTCTTAATAAGTCATGAGTTGTAGATGACACCTTTAAGATAAGGAAATAAGTCTAAGTTTGGGTCGTAGCGTAGGTAGAGGCTCTGCAACTGAGTGCGCAGAGGCCTAGGGTAGAAATCCGTACCTGAGTACGCGGACCCTTGCTGTTGCGTATGTAAGGCGGATAGAGTCTTAATCCTATGAAGATATCAATAAAGAGAAGAATTTTACAAATTCTGTGTCTTTATTCCCTGTTAATGCATCTTGTTAGATTATATATGAATTTCAGTTATAATGCTTATGTGATGCATGAATGTATGTAATTACGTTGGATAATTGAACGTAAATGAGGATATTTGTTTACCGGTGCTAACTGTGATTGTTTAGTAAGATCATTAAACACTTAAGTGTAACTTGGGAATCTGTTCTATACGTTACTTTAGCAATGCGAAAGTAACTGAACTGCAAGTTAGGGCTGTGCGAAGGCCAATCATACCCCTTCATGGAGGTACTGAAGGGAAGAATAAAGGGATAGATAGATATAGCCCTAGAGCTTAAGTAACTTGTGCGAAAGTGGGAATAGGAGGACTAAAAGGACATCATGACCATCTCAGGGTGTGGAAACTTGGTTCCAGAATCCCCCCATATTGCTTCGGGTGAGACCTTGGTCCACGCTCTATGGGCTGATGTCAAAAGGGCCAGTAGTGTAGGGATTTGTTTGGCTAATTAACGTTGAACCTGGGTTAGGCCCCTCCAAGCCAACAAATGGTTCCGTTGCGGGGATCGAAATCTGCATAAGATATGTGTGACATCATATCACTAGAATTCAACTAAGAAAGAAATCGAAGACTGGTTGGATAGGAAGATCCACGCATTCGCGGCACAAGAGAACAAAAATCTGCAACTAACAAAGGAACAGTGGCAGGATAGGTACCTATATACAGAAATACACGAGATCTTTTTCTGTTCCTTTCCGATTGAGCTATACGAGTGGATCGTGAAGCTAGTGGATAGCCAAGGAAGGTGGAGACTTGACGGTCCTATTGTTTGGATTCCGGAGTTAGTATAGAAATTGGAAGCTTGTTAAGATCACCCACGCTGTTGATTATTGGCTCAATCACATCATAGGAGGATTTGTGACTGAATTCGCGGTAGATACCTGAGTCATCTATAGCGAGGCGAAGCAATGCTTTTTCAAGGGACCGTGAGGTAAGTACTTGAAATATTTGAATACCTGGATTAAGATGTTATTGTGTGAAAAATGGGTTATGCAACTACCTTGATGTTCAAAGCTACGCGAAGATGAAAAACTTACAGGAACGAAGGAAGAAAGCATCCTGAGTATAGTCCATTGATTTCACCTCCACAAGGTGACAAAGAGGGAATATCATAGGCTTCTCCACGAAGTGCTATTTGGTTAGTAAGACAAGGATTCCCGTGACTACCACCTCCACCCACACAACCTACAACTTCACCACCATCACCTGCAACTTTACCCATACCACCACCGTCTCCACCGTAGTTCAGTATGGCACATTTAGTAAAGTTTCCTTTGTTTAAAGGCTTGAGAAAAGAGGACCCAAACCAGTTCTAGTTTGTGGTGAAAGCTGTATGGGAAGCTCAGGGCATTACAAATGATAACATGAAGAAGGTGACACTAATTAGTGCGTTGTAGGATATCGTGCTAACCTAGTACATTAAGTACTCTAATGATAAACTGAACATTGGAGTGGCATACATCCAGACTGTGTTGAACAAAGAATTCAGTAGGCCTAAATCTGAGGCATAGTCGATTGTGGGGTTCAAGGAAATCGCGATGCAACTAGGTGAGACATCTTGGGAACTAGATCAAAGGTTGAAGTGTAGAATCCATGAAGCTAATATGAACTTAATAGATGGACAACATCGCAAATGGTTTGTGGCTTCGCTCCTGCCACACGTAAGGGTTGCGCAGTCACAACAAAAGATAACGAATTAGGCAGAGGCCTTGGAGATCACAATGAGACTGCATGAAACACCGATGCAAGATCCAAACTTGGGGGTTCAGCAGATCCATGTGCAATTGAAAAATTTGTGCCTTGAGATGCAAAGTTTGAAGCAGGATAGAATAGTTCGACTAGAGGTGCGCGAAGAGGTATGGTGCCTGAAGTGCAACGGTCAGGGGCATGACAAAGACCATTTCCAAGACTTTGCAAACTACATGGAAGGAGGAGGACCGATTCCTTTGAGGCTAGAAGCTCAAGTAGGACCAAGCACGGGGCCTGCATTATGGTGCACTATATGTCAGGTAGCAGGAAAACATGTGACGGATAACTGTGATTTCCTGCAGAAGTTTGTACAAACACCGCAATAACTATTTTGCAAATTCTGTAGTTCAGTAGGGCATGATGAGCGTAATTGCAAAAGCTATGAGGTAATGATGGATAGAACTCCCACCTATAGGGTTTAGGCAGAAACGCGGCCCCCTGACTAGAGCGCGAGGATGGCGCGGATAGGCTTTCAGGGGCGCAGACGAGGCCGAGGAAGAGGAGGACCTAGTAGAGGTCAAGGACAACTGATCTGCTACAATGTCAAAGGATCGGGACAATATGCCCATGATTGCACTAACCCAACACATCTGTCATGTAAATATTGCACTTTGTTTGATCATGAGACAGAGGACTGTCCTATGTTAATAGTGAGGATACGAGACAAAGGGGCGCTACCACCTCAGCCGACTCAGAACCTACATATGATGAGGTCTGAGCCTCGCGAAGAGGATCTAAATGTAAATATAGTGCTCCGAAGTGGAATTACAATAGGGGATGATAAGGGGAAACAACCCGAAGATAGCACATGGGTTCGCAAAGCTCTGGTGAAGGAGGCTGAATTTGATTTGGAGCACGCACGTGAAACATTCATGGAATCAAAGAAGAGCTTTGTTGAGGCCTCCACCTCATGGAGCAAGGATAAGCCTGATCAAGAGATGGAACCTTCTATGCTTACAACATTCCTAGAGACCTGCATGAAGTTGTTGCGTGATAGCAAGGTTGTGAAGGGATTACAGGAGCTTATAAATAGATGTACCGTAAACACTCCGGGTGAGCTGCACGTGGTATGAAAGATTGGTAAGCATAAAACAAGAATAGGATGAGAGATGAGGTTGACCATGCTGTTGGGCATGGAATCCCCCCCCATAGTATGGTTTGGGGCTCAAAGCCCAAGTTTCGAGTAATATTGTTGTAAAAACTCCGCGAATTGCAGGCACGGAGTGCGAATTCTATGTTAGAGTCATAGGGTTGTCTGCCCTAAGTTTGTAATGTAGTGTCAGCCTACCCATCGTTTGCAGACCATGGGATTGTATAAACAGAGTGAGGCTCTAAGTTGTAAAGTAGTTAAGTTAACCTAAGTTGAAAAGGGATGGAGTCAAGAAGATAACGAACATAGAGCAAGAGTCTAGTGTCTTGGGTCATAGTAGTAGGAAGAGGCTTTGCAGCTGAGTCTACAGAGGCCTAGTAGAGCCCACAACTAAGTGCACGGACCCCTGCAGCTGAGTGCTCAGGGCAGAGTCGAGTCTGTAACCAAGGAAGAATAATAATAAAGAGAATTTTTATTTGAATTTCGTGTATCCGTTCTTATGTTATTACATGTTTGATATCAAGTGCAATTATACTGTTTATTTACTACGCGCTTTTGTATGAATGATAAATATTGTTCAGTATAAATGAAAGCATATAAATAAGATAAGTTAATCCACCAATGTTGGGGTTCTAGTAAGGGTTTGGGTAATAACACTGTTCGGTCCCCAAGTAAGGCTGCACGAAGGCAGCATCACTGGCTGTGAGGTACTGATAAGTGCGAGTGGCGATGTGTGCACAGGGTCAAACAGTGGACCTTTAGAACCCATTAGACATCCCCAGGGTGTGTAAACCTAGTTCTAGTACCCTCCCATACTACTTAGGGTGAGACCTCAGTCTGCGCTCTGTGAACTGTTGCCGAAAGGGCCAGTAGTACCGGGATTTGTTTGGCTAAATCATCTCCGAACCTAGGTCAGGCCCCAACAAGCCAACAAATGGTTCCATTGCTGGGACCGGGATCTACATAAGGGATGTCTGTGTAGGTTTTAGCCCTATACATAAATTACCTGCATACGAATTCTAAAACACAGAAAATAAACAATGCGAGAGTATAACACATAAAACACATATACACAAAGATTTTCCCTTGGATCCCAAAATCGGGACTACCAGCTTGATTTTTTCATTATGTTCCTTTCAATGTTACAATACATATTTATACATGCCGAAGCATCCAATACTATGGACCGAAAAACCATTGTGTCCAAAACCATGGACCGAAAACCATCACGTCCAAAACCATGTGCGAAAAACATGCACAAAACCATGGGTAGGTCTGCCCAACCTAACATAGGGTCCAAAACCCTGGGCCCCATGGATTGGGGTTACCTGCACCCCTCAAACCCCCTATGACTCCCCTCACTATGCAATCGGTGCAACAAAGGGGGGGCTCCACCCCCCTCCTAATGCCCCAGTTAACTATGTGGGCTAGTCGTGGAAAGAATATAACACAACCCAACGTTCTCCCACTTGTTATTTTCTTTCCACAAGGGGCCACAAGAGAGCTTATTCATTTATCCAGCCCTACAATGCCCATTGTTTCTCTACACCAGGAGAACTTCTCAGAGCTCATAGATTTTGTCAATGCATTTGCAATATTCTTCAAAGTGTCCACCTTTACTAGCAACACCTTTTTGTCTTCTATCATATCCCTCACAAAGTGATATTAAACATCAATGTGCTTTGTCTTTGAATGATATGTAGGGTTCTTTGCCAATAAAATTACACTTTGGTTGTCACAGTCTATCCTTATAGCTCCCTGTACTAACCCCATACTTGAACATAATCTCTGCAACCAAACTGCTTCCTTGCTTGCATGAGTGGCTGCCATGTATTCTGCCTTTGTAGTTGATAGTGCCACTACAAATTATTTCTTACTCATCCAACTGACTACACCTCCAAATAGGTTAAACATATACCCACTTGTAGATCTTCTCTGATCTAGATCTCCAGCCCAGTCTGCATCAACAAAGCCATGAATATCCAACACTCTATCCAATCGTGGTCTTCCTTGGTAGCAAAAACCATAATCACTAGTTCCATGCCGATACCTAAAAGTCCGCTTCACTGTTGTCCAGTGCTCCTTCCATGGTTTTGACATAAACCTGCTTAATACTCCAACTACATGTGCAATGTCTGGTCTAGTACAGACCATCCATACATCAGGCTACCAACTACACTTTCATATGGAACACAGGACATGTCCTCTTCCTCTTCTTGTGTTTTGAGACATTGTTCAACAAATAACTTTACACCAACAAGAATAGGAACCTTCACCAGTTTACTATCCTGCATATTAAACCTCTGCAATATTGTCTTGGCATATTCTTCTAGTTTAACCAGAGCTTCCTCTTTGTTCAATCTCTTTTAGTTTCCATGCCCTAAATATACTTTGCAGCACCAAGATCTTTCATGTCGAATTTGGAGGACAAATGGGTCTTCAAATCCTGGATAATTTCTTTGTCATTTCCAACCAGCAACATATCATCCACATACAAGACCAGATAAATAACATGGTCACCAATTGATTTAAAATACACACAGTGATCTGCTTTGCTTCTGGTGAAGCCAAGTCCCCGTATAAATGTATCAAATTTTTGATACCACATCCTTGGTGACTATTTTAACCTATACAGAGACTTCTTTAACTTGCATACTAGTTCTTTCTTACCCTTCACCGCAAAGCCTTCAGGTTGCTTCATGTATATCTCCTCTTCCAGATCCCCATGAAGAAATGTTGTCTTCACATCCATCTGTTCTACCTCAAAATCAAAAGGAGTAGCAACAGATAAAACTAATCTAATAGAAGTTACCTTGGCAATAGGAGAAAAAATCACCAAAATCAATTCCTGGCACCTGGGAATAACCTTTTGCTACCAACCGAGCTTTGTATTTCTCCACCTTTCCTTCTGCATTTGTCTTCTTCTTGAACACACATTTTCTGCCAATGGGTTTCCTTCCAGCCAGCAACTCCACTAGATCCCAAGCCTCATTTTTGTGCAAAGATGCCATTTCATCAACCATGACCTCTTTCTAGAGCTTTCCATCCTCTGAATCTACTGCTTCCTTCACAGTTCTAGGATCATCATCAATAATAGATAAAGCAATATTTGAAAAGTAAGTAGATGGACTATACCTTTTTGGTTGCCTTCTTTCTCGAACTGATCTTCTCACACCTGGAGTTTGTGGCTCTTCATCTTCTGATTCCTCCTCTACTGTAGAGCCTGATTCTTCCTCCTTTAGCTCAAACTCTATCCTCTTAGGTTCTTTTGGTCAGAATTCATGTTTAATAACATCTTTCACCTCTCTAAACACCACATCTCAGTTGTACACAACCTTCTTGTTACTGGGTTCCAAAGATTCTAACCCTTTAAACCATCCTTATACCCAATAAAGATGCACTTTTCAGATTTACTATCCAACTTGGTTTGTTTATCCTTTGGAACATGTACATATGCATCACATCCAAATGCCCTTAGATGTGAAAGAGAGGGTTTCTTACCAGTCCATACCTCTTGTGGAGTCTTATCCTCCAACGCTGATGAAGGTGATCTATTGACCAGGTAACATGATGTCTCCACCACCTCCACCCAGAATTCCTATCCTAACCCAGCACCACTGAGCATGCTTCTTGCCCTTTCCATCAATGTCTTGTTCATTCTTTCTGCAACTCCATTTTTCTCAGGTGTGTATGGAGTAGTCTTCTACCGTGCTATACCACACTTCTTACGAAATTATTCAAATTCCTTACCGCAAAACTCTCCACCGTTATCTGTCCTCAGCACCTTTATCTTCTTCTTTGTCTAGTTTTCGACTAGAGCCTCAAATTCTTTAAACCTGTCAAAGACTTCAGATTTCTTCTTAAGGAAATATATACATGTATTCCTTGAGAAGTCATCTATAAAGGATACATAGTACATAGACTTACCCAGTGATGGAACCTTCATATGTCCAAACACATCACTATGCATAAGCTCTAATATCTATTTCGCTCTCTTACCACCAGAGGGGAAACTCACTCGATGCTACTTCCCATATACACAATTTTCATAGAAATCAAAATGCAGAGAACTATTACTCATACCTTCTACCATACCTTTACAATGAAGTATTTGAAGGCCCTTCTCTCTAATATGTCCATGCCTTTGATGCCATAGCATGGTCTTCTCTCCAGAGACCACTAGATTTTCTGCTCCACTTTCAAGAACCACAGAACTATTGCACCCATCAACAACAGTGCTACCTTGTATCTTGTACAGAGTTCCAATCCGAACTCCCTGCATCAATACCAGTGCTCCCCGAACCATCTTGCAGGTATCCTTCTCGAACACTATTTTTACACTTGCATCATCTAGCTTGCTTACAGAAATCAGATTTCAGGCCAATGAAGGAATATGCAGAACACCCGAAAGTGTTCTAACCCTTCCACCTTGCAACTTCAACTTTACTTTTACGTGACCAACAGTTCTAGCCTTCCTGTCATCCCCCAAGAAGACATCACCACCATCATATTTCTCATACTCGCAAAACCACTCTCTATGGGTAGTGAAGTGACAGGATGCACCTGAGTCAATCAACCATGCCTTATGATCTATATGTGTACTTGAAGAAGCCAAGTGCACATCCCCACCTTCATCTGAGGTGGTTTTCGCCTCTGTAGAAGGAGAATCATCAGATCCCTTTCCTTTATCAGGAGATTTAGATTTACAGTCCCTTTTATAGTTCCCTTTCTTTCCGCATTTCCAACACACCACCTTTATATGTTTTCCTGGAGATTTATATCTCCCTCTAGATTTAGATCTCCCTCTAGATTTATATCTCCCACTCGATGACTTATTTTTGTTTATGTTCTAGGACTATCCTTGTATAGGCAAGGAATCACTATTCTGGCTCTCCATATTTTTCCGTCTCATCTCCTCCGTCAGCAAGGATGAGACTATTTCATCAAACTACAAGGCAGTTGCATTGCTACCTATTGCAATAACGAGACTATACCACAAATATGGTAGAGAACACAACAAACTGATGCACTTATCTTCATCTGAAATTTTAATATCAACAGATGCTGACTGAGTTACCATAGTATTAAATGCATTTAGATGCTCTATCACGAAGTCTCCATCTTTCATCCTTAGGTTATACAACTATTTCCGTAGGAACAGTTTATTCACCAGAGACTTAGATTGGTACAAAGTCCCTAACTTTTCCCACAAAGCCTTCACCGTAGCTTCCCCTGATACATTAAGCAATACTGAATCTAAAACACACAATCGTATTGTGCTCTTTTCCTTCTGATCCAACTTCTTCTATTCTTCATCGGACACTCCTGTTGGTTTAGTACCCAGACCTACCACAATCCTCTAATCTTTATCCACCAACAGATCCTCCTTCTTGAGTTTCCACAACTCAAAACTCTGACCATTAAATTTCTTGATCTCTGTCTTTCCACTTCTCGCCATCTTCTTTCACCATCAGAATCGATCTCACAGATCTCCCACTGAACAAGGTCTACCACAGGCCCACGTGAAACCCCTCAGCAACAAAGTCGTCCCCTTGAAGCCAAAAAAACTCTGATAGCAAATGTAGGTTTTAACCCCATACAAAAGTTACCTGCATACAAATTCTAAAACACAAAAAATAAACAATGCGAGAGTATAACACATAAAACACATATACACAAATATTTTCCCCTAGATCCCAAAACCGGAACTACCAGCTTGATTTTTCATTATGTTCCTTTCAATGTTACAATACATATTTATACATGCCGAAGCATCCAATACCATGTACCGAAAAACCATCACGTCCAAAACCATGGACCAAAAACCATCGTGTCCAAAACAATGTGCGAAAAACATGCACAAAACCATGGGTAGGTCTACCCAACCTAGCATAGGGTCCAAAACCAAAATTTTCCAGGGCACTACCCTAGACCCCATAGAGTGGGGTTACCTGCACCCCTCAAACCCCCTGTGACTCTCCCTGCTATGCAATTGATGCAACAAAGGGGGGGCTCCTCCCCCCTCCTAACCCCCTGATTAACTATGTGGGTTAGTCGTGGAAAGAATGTAACACAACCCAATAGTCTAATGTCATGTCACTGGAATCCAATGAAGAAAGAAATTGAAGGGTGGTTAGACAGAAAGATTCACAAGTTCACGGCGCAGGAAAACATGAATCCATGAGTATCAAAGGAATAGTGGTTGGAGCGCTACTTATATATAGAAATACATGAAATTTTCTTTGTATCCTTTCCCTCTTAGTTGTATGAGTGGACCACGAAGCTAGCAGATATGTCATGCAGAAAGAGTCAATTTTGCGGACAAAACCGACCTCCCTAGAAGCTAAGGCTTTCTAGTGACAAACAAGACAATCAAGCACTATCTTTCCCTAAATATGCATTTAAAATACAAGCAACCAGGTGTTTAAAGCATACCTTTAGTCCAACGCTGTTTGTAGTAGCCAAGCCTCTTCGATCCAGATGAGCTCCTCCTTCTCTTTGAAACCTGCATTCACTAACAAGCAAACGATTACATAGCACCTAAATAACTCATATAATAAAACATATTCATCATAAAGACCAAGGAGTATATGAAACAAATTATATATAACAACTTGTTGAGAAAAATGAACTTAATTGTATTAATTGGAAACAAAAGAGACCATTACAACCAGTGCCTTGGTGTTGTGCAGGTCCCTCCCAGGGTCCAGCAAGAGTTCTCCTTTACTTTGATCAGCTCACCCACTTCCAAATGAAGCTAAGAAAGGATGGGAATCTCTCCTCTCAAGCTCTATAAGGGAGTCCTAATTTCAGCAGCATCTACCCTTAGGAATGTTCAGCTTTCAACCTCTCCTCCCTCTGGCCCAATGCCTATATTTATAATGCTTTGGAGGAAGTTAATCAGGTCCACCATCAATGGGATAAGCCCCTCTTTCAATGGGATAGCTCCCCTCTTGATGGGATAAGTTCCTCTTTCTTTGGGATGCATGAACCATCTAGAGGCACTCATTACACATCAAACCATCTTCTAGAATGCTCTAGATTCGACCATAAGTAACTTTTTTGAAGTAAAACTCGCGCCTTTTGACCTTTACAGGAGTACGCACCCACCCCTTTATAGACAGAGCGTACAAGTACGCAGGTATTGTGAACTTGAGGTGCGTACACGCAGGTAAGGTCAAGAGAAATTGTGTAACCAGAGTTAATTGACTTTTTAAGGACTTTCTCTCTTTCTTGGAGTTTGACATGAGGAGCAGAGGTATAAGACTTGCCAAGGAGGACAGTATGACAGTTGATGGAGCCATACTGACTGCAAATAGTCATGGTGACAAATTTTAGTGTAACAGATTGCCCCCTAAAGTGCAAAGCCTGTAGTAGATTAGGGTTTCATATCATCTAGGAAGGGTGAAGTACTTTATCATTTCAAGGATTATCTTGTGGAGAGCCCAGTCAGAACCTGAAAATATTCAACACAAAATACATATATAAGATCATATCATCACTGAGGTAGGCATTCCCATACTCAGATTGAAAACTTTAACTAACAAACTAACTACTGCTCTGATATATGAATGATTTCGCAGTACATCATAATCATAGACTCATGTAGACACAGTATGGACGCAGCCATCTGTTTATGATTAGTCTACTATATAATGAATACAAAACTCTTCGCAGCCTGGATGGTGGAAACTAGATCCAGGGTCTTCATTTCTACTTCCCGAAATAGTACGATTCTATCCATGCGAATAAATGAGTTGATGTCGAACATGGTAGAAACCACTTGATTACCTGTCGATGATGTAAACAGTTAACAAGTGTGAGAGAGACCACCAGTGATGTCAATGGTTCTCAAAGTACCCAGTACAATCCATGAGATGTGAATGAATGTGTTGATGTCGAACATATCACGGAATCCTTCGATCGAAAGTCAATGATGTAAACCGTCGTCAAAGGCGAGAAACCTGCCATTGATGCATGCAGATTTCAAGGTACTGACAATTTCTAGGTCATCTTTCTAGATAATGTGCTGATGTCGATAGAAAGCGACCTGTTGCAGGCAAGCCCACAACACAAAATCATAGATCAAGTTGAAGAAATGTAGCTGTAAGGACTGACTCAGGGATCGTCAAGATGGATGACGAGTATTTTGCAGATGAATGGTTTATTTGCAGTGACCTCTTGAACACATAACGACACGACAGATGGCTTGGTGACAATTGATCCAAAGTTAATACCTGGAACCGGCTGAAGATTTTCAATGTGGTTTGATCAACTGTTAGGCAAAGGATTTCCCAACCCAAGTGAATGAAAAGTGTCGTGTTCAAGAGTGGTGATAAGGTTTCTTCTGAGACAAAGGATAACAAATAGGTTCATTTTCCTCTCTTTTCCCCCACCATTTCTGGCAAGTACCTCTTTATTTTTTACAAGCTTGAGGAGGATAAAATATGCTTGACTATAAGCTCATCCTTCGGATGAGTCCAACTTAGTTTAGATTCGAACCCTAAGAAGGAGTGGTCCGTTCCTGTTTGTAATCGAACAGGTCCTTTACTGTGAAATTTTAACGAGTCCAGTATAGGAGAAACTCGGCGTTTTTCAATTTTAGAGAGTCTGAAAAACTTAAGAAGACTCCAGGGTTGACCTTTTTCGTAAATTTGTGTCTCCCAAGCCCGAAAAAGTATAAAATAATACTTGAGAGAACCGCTTGATCTTTACGACCAAGGAGTACTTTCATGATTAGTGTCTTTGACCTGAAAAGTAAAAAGCGATCAAGGACACGTCGTTTTATTTCCAATATCGAATTTGAAACGACAAAAATCCGACAATCTTTTCATGTTTTTATGGTCAGAAAAGGGCTATAAGAGGACTGTCTTTTAATTCCGTTTTAACGAGTGTAAAAGAAACGCTCGGCAATCTTTTCATGTTTCTAGGAGTCAGAAAAGGGCTTAAAGATGACTCTGATGTTTTTGTTTGTAAAAAACGACAATTTTCCCTGAAAATCCTTTATCCTGCACAAAAACCAACACGTTACTCATACCTGTTTAAAGATAGATAAAAATACTTTGAAAAATACCTTTTCATGGTGAAAAATAAACAAATTTACCATTTATTTACCCAAAAAACCTATAAAAAGGGCTTTTACCAATTTATTTTTACCATTTTACTGTTGAGGAGAGAAAAAGGGCTTTTGGCAAGAAACTTCCCGTGGACATTGTGCAGCCGTATCTGGATGATTTGCCTGCTCATTCATTACATCGAGCTGACCACCTTGTCCATTTACGAGCAATCTTCATGAGGTGTAGGCATTATCGTATTCGGTTGAACCCACACAAATGTGTCTTTTGCATAGAAGTGGGACGATTGCTGGGATTTGTAGTTTCGAAAGCCGGCATTCACGTCGATCCCTCGAAGGTAGAAGCTATCATCAAATTGCCTCCTCCTTCGAGTCTTTGCCAACTCCAAAGTTTGCAGGGGAAAGCAAACTTTTTACGACGATTCATTCCTAACTACGCCGAGGTTACAAAGGGTTTTACCCGGTTGTTGAAACAGAATGCTCAATTCTCTTGGGATGAGATAGCTCAGAAATCTTTTGATGCACTCAAGCACACGTTGACCCATGCACCGTTGCTGCATCCTCCCAACTACAACCAGGATTACTTTTTGTACCTCGCCGCCGCTCATTCCACCATTGGAATGGTCTTAGTACAGGAAGATGAATTCGGAATGGAACATGTGATATATTACCTTAGTCGGACGTTAAATCCAACTGAACTCAAATATTCACATGTGGAGAAATTGGCATTGGCAGCCGTTCAAGCTGTCCAACGTTTTCGTCACTACATTCTACTCTGTAAAACTCATGCGGAAAGAGTCAATTTTGCGGACAAAACCAACCTCCCTAGAAGCTAAGGCTTTCTAGTGACAAACAAGACAATCAAGCACTATCTTTCCCTAAATATGCATTTAAAATATAAGCAACCAGGTGTTTAAAGCATACCTTTAGTCCAACGCTGTTTGTAGTAGCCAAGCCTCTCCGATCCAGATGAGCTCCTCCTTCTCTTTGAAACCTGCATTCACTAACAAGCAAACGATTACATAGCACCTGAATAACTCATATAATAAAACATATTCATCATAAAGACCAAGGAGTATATGAAACAAATTATATATAACAACTTGTTGAGAAAAATGAAGTTAATTGTATTAATTGGAAACAAAAGAGACCATTACAACCAGTGCCTTGGTGTTGTGTAGGTCCCTCCCAGGGTCCAGCAAGAGTTCTCCTTTACTATGATCAGCTCACCCACTTCCAAATGAAGCTAAGAAAGGATGGGAATCTCTCCTCTCAAGCTCTATAAGGGAGTCCTAATTTCAGCAGCATCTACCCTTAGGAATGTTCAGCTTTCAACCTCTCCTCCCTCTGGTCCAATGCCTGTATTTATAATGCTTTGGAGGAAGTTAATCAGGTCCACCATCAATGGGATAAGCCCCTCTTTCAATGGGATAGCTCCCCTCTTGATTGGATAAGTTCCTCTTTCTTTGGGATGCATGAACCATCTGGAGGCGCTCATTACACGTCAAACCATCTTCTAGAATGCTCTAGATTTGACCACAAGTAACTTTTTTGAAGTAAAACTCGCGCCTTTTGACCTTTACAGGAGTACGTACCCACCCCTTTACAGACAGAGCGTACAAGTACGCAGGTATTGTGAACTTGAGGTGCGTACACGCAGGTAAGGTTAAGAGAAACTGCGTAAGCAGAGTTAATTGACTTTTTAAGGACTTTCTCTCTTTCTTGGAGTTTGACATGAGGAGCAGAGGTATAAGACTTGCCAAGGAGGACAGTATGACAGTTGATGGAGCCATACTGACTGCAAATAGTCATGGTGACAAATTTTAGTGTAACAAGATAGTCAAGGAAGGTGTAGGCTAAAAAAACCAATTGTATGGACTCCAAAATTAGTGCGCAGACTAGAAGCATCGGAAGATAAGATCGTGTGCGTTGTGGAGCATTGGCTTGATCGAATTATAGGAGGATTTATCACTGAGTTCGTGGTAGATACGACAGTCAGCTATAGCGAGGTGGAACAACGCTTCCTCAAAGGACCACGGGGTAAATACATTAAATCTTTGAACACTTGGATTAAGATGCTATTGTGAAAAGTGGGTTATGTGAATAAATTGATGTCTAGGGCTACACGAAGTGGGAGAATCTATATAAATGAAGGTAGCATAGAAATAGAGAATAGCCCCTTGATTTCGCCTCAGTGGGAAAGCGAGGAAGAGCTCGTGAAATTTTCTCCGAGAAGCGCGGTCAGTCTGATAAGGCAGCGAATTCCGTGCCTACCACCTCCACCTACACCGCCACTAGTCTCACCATCTTCACCTCCAGCTCCAGCCACACCACATCCGCCACCACCATAGTTCAATATTGAGAGTGTGATAAAATTGTCGGTATTAAGTGGAGTAGGGAATGAAGATCCGAACCAATTTTGGTTCGTGGTAAGCGCTGTATGGGAAGCACAAGGAGTCGAGGATGACAATATAAAGAAGTTAATGTTGGTGAGCACATTGTAGGATCATGCACTGACGTGGTACATTAAGCATTCTAATGACCATCCGAACATGGGGATCGTAGATATACAGGCCACGCTGAACAGGGAGTTTAGTAGGGCAAAGTCAAAGACACAATCGATTATCGGGTTTAAGGAGATCGCAATGCTTCTAGGTGAGACTCCATGGGATCTAGATCAGAGACTAAAGAGTATGATTCACGAAGCCAACATGGCCTTGAAAGATGAGCGGCACCTCGCATGGTTTGTAGTGTCAATAACACTGCATCTAAGAATGGCACTATCGCAGCAAAATTTATCCACCCAGGCCAAAGATTTGGAGATTGCAATGAGACTATACAAGACCCCAATACAAGATATTGGTCCGAGAGTCCAGTAAATCCATGCACAACTGCAAAATTTGTGTCTGGAAATGTAGAGTTTGAAACAGGATAAGACAACTTACCCAGAAGTGCGTGAGGAGGTATGGTGCATAAAATGCAAGGGCCAGGGGCATGACAAGGACCATTGTCCAGTCTTCATGAATTACTTGGTGGGAGGAGGGCTAATTCCATTAAGACTAGAGGCACAAGAAGGACCGAGCGCGGTGCCTGCATTATGGTGCACGATCTGTTAGATAGGAGGAAAACACACTACAGATAATTGTCATCTATTGCAGAAGTATACGTAGACGTCCCACCAATTTTTCTGTAATTTCTGCAGGTTGGTAGGCCATGATGAGCACACCTACAGAAGTTATGAGCTAACGATGGATCAAACTCCTACCTATAGGGTGCAGGCTGAAACCTGAGCCCTCGACCCAAATGAGGGAATGGCGCGCACTGGATTTCACAGGCATGGATGAGGTCGAGGTGGAATGGAACCAGAATGGGGTCGCTGACAACTAATTTGTTACAATTGCGGAGGGCCAGGGCAGAGGACTGCCCTACGTTGTTAGTGAGGCTGCGTGAGAAAGGGGTACTCCAACCTCCCCCGACTTAGAATTTTCAAATGATGAGGTCTGAGCCACGCGAAGAGGACTCGAATGTAAACATAGTTCTCAGAAGCAGTATCATGACAGGAGAGGACAAAGGTCAACAGCCTGAAGAAAGTGTGTGGGTTTGCAAGGCTCCTACAAAGGAACCTAAATTTGATTTGAAGTGCACGAAGGAGACATTCATGGAAGCTAAGAAGAGCTTCATGGAGGCCTCCACTTTAGGTAGTAAGGATCAAATAGAGTCAGAGATGGATCCTTCAATGATCACTACCTTTCTGGAGACATGCATGAAACTGCTGCATGACAGCAAGGCTGTGAAAGGACTACAGGAACTTATCACTAGGTGCACTAGGTCAGGAGAACCACGTGTAGTCCGGAAACTCAGAAAGAACACATCACGAACAGGAAGGGAAATGAGATTGACTGCGCAAATCAGGGAGTATGAAATGGATCAAGTAATTCTAGATCTAGGATCGGACATGAATGTACTACCAAAAAAAACATGGGAACGCATGGGAAGACTTGCACTACAATGGTCTCCTATTCAATTGTGAATGGCGAACCAACAGAAGATCTTACCCATGGGAAGATTGCAAGGAGTAATGGTGGATATTAAAGGTGTGAGAGCGCTAGCGATTTCGATGTGATAGAGATTGTTGATGATAGCAATCCCTATCCCACCCTACTGGGAATAGACTGGGCCACTGATATGAATGGAGTAATAAATCTAAAGAAGCATAAAATGAGTTTTGAAAAAAAGTCACTACGTCTATTGGTGCCTTTAGACCCTGCGGAAGGAGCACTCTACATAGAGCCAGTGTGCAACAGTGAGAGCGATGACGAGCTAGACTATATCTACAAGATAACCACTCATGAACAGGATTGGGTGAATCCTACAATGGATGGTCGTATTTCGTGGGAGCGTGAAAGCTCCTGCACATCAGATTTGAATGAGGAAATAGAACGATGGTAGAACCAGTTACATGAGGTAACCATGCTAAATTGCAATATGATGGTTAGATCACTGTGCTACATGAAAACAGAGGTAATGGATCTACCTATGTATGATGGGTTGACAACGGTGGATGAATTCTTGACCAAATTTGAAAGTGTAGTGGCAGAATAGAAACAGTTCGATGCTCTGAAATGGGCACTGTGCGTGACGGCTACAAGGTGGTGGGGTACACATTAGAGAAGTATTGAGAGTTGGCACGAATGCAGAAGAGGGATGCTTATACAATTTGGAAAACCTCAGATATGAAGGAGAGCCGATTATGAGGGGTGAAACATCTTGCGCGCCCACCTTTCCAGACAGGTACATGGGTATGGTATGCAGCCCACACGAACACACACCGCTATCATGATAGGAAATAGGGACAACAAGCAGAAGCAGGAAAGACAAGTGTGCAAATGTTGAAGCATGATAAAACTTAGCGCACAAAACATCATACACGGGGAAACCTTTAAAAAGGTGTGCGAAGTGCTGAACAAGGTCCACCATGTGAGATGCACTGACTAGGGCCTACGAGTACCAGCAGTTATATGGGCTTATAGGACCATGTGCAAACCCTGACCGCGCAAGTGTTTCTGAACCTGGAGCATGAAGCAGGGGCTGTAGTCCCTGTGGATCATGTGAAGACAAGTCTGCACATGACAACACCCATAGATATGATGGTCCGCGCCGACCGGAATGAGGAAATTACACAGTTACGTGAAACAAAACATATAATACTTAAGGAAGAAATCTGACAGGGAAACTGTAGACTTCATGAACTTGAAAAAGACCAGGTACAGCTAAGGGAGAAAAGAATTTCACTGGATGCAGAGTTCAAGAAGTTAGAAACTGAAATAAAGGAAGCATTTCTCATCAAGAAACCAAGGATGGAAAGTTAAGGTGCATACAGTCATACAGACAAATTGGAAAGCTATCGTCGGGAATTGGTCAGTGTTCAGCCGTGGCTGAGACTGCATCTTGCCAAACGTAGTGACCAAGGAAGTGCAGTACAAATAGTAGAGTGCGCGATGCCAATCACTGCAAGGAAAGATGAAGATTCTCCATGAACCATGATGGAGGACGAAATGAAGCCCTGCACGGGTGGTGCACCCACTTGACTAGCCATAGGGAGGACAATCTTAGTGCTCCAGGCAGTTGAAAGGGAGCACAGGACTATAAAATATTCTTCCTGGGGGCTATGCAATATGAGGGATGTGCACAAGAGCAGAATGTCACAGGGTTTGTGACCACACACAGAGGGCTACACTTCCACGTAGGTCGATTGGGAAGTGACCATTGGTGCCACTGTTCATGATGAAGATGTCTAATTTGAGGGAAAATGGAGCAGGCAACGGGCATTTAAGGCGAAAGTTATGGGTGGGATTTGGGAAAATCTGCTGCCAAGAAAGCATTGATGGCCTGAAATGGGCGGGAACGGTTGAATTTGAATTCAAAAGGTGCTATAAAACTCAAAGGGCTAGCCAATGGAGAACACTTAGTCATTTGAGCATTGAGTGGTTGAGGAGAGCATAGATTGTTGAGAGCCTAGTGATAATAGGGCCCCTGAGTTTGATATAGACAAAATACTATGCAGAAATGATGACAGCCACTAAGTATGGGTTGGGAATTGAGGAAGGAACCACCAGCGATGCCGCATAGACCCCCATGGTACAGGATGTTCCCGAAGGTGCTGGGGTTGTCACATAAATCCCCAAATCACCGCGGATGCTGAGGCAGAAGAAGGATAAGCATGTAATGGGACCAATATGCATGTCCCCGAGGAATCCGCGACATAGAAAGTTATCAATGGAAGAAAAAGGGAAGGAAGTCACAATTGAATCAGATGAGGAGGAAGAATATTTGCAGTCCTTGATTGCTGTCGTAGAAGAAGAAGAAGAAGAAGACGTGGATGAGGACATCCAACTGTTGTGCTTTGCCATGAAACTACTCGTGTATGTCCCTCCATGGAAAGGAAAAGCTAAAGTACCGAAGGATTTGGATGCAATGAAGAGTTCACTCTAGACCTTGCTCCTCCCCAATGGAATTGTATTTGAGGGTTCACACCTAGGCCACGTGCCCACCATGAAATTTGAAGAATGGGACCTCATGGGCAGCGGAAATTTCCTGCACTTAGAAATGACAAACCTGATGAAGAAGAGTATGGAGGGGGCAATGATAGTGTTAGAGCTGCAAAAATGGCTGCACGGTGTGGAAAAGGCTGGGTTGCTCAACTTACTATGGATTCCACATTTCCACCACGCGCCCATCACCATTTTCATCATCAGGTAGCTGCTTTGCCTGGTGCATGATGAGTATCTATGGCTAAAGGAGCCTATTCCCATCATAGAAGACCTCATTCACCGGATTTCTCGGCTTCCCTGTAAGGGAAAGGACCCCGCAACGATAGTCGGGAAAAGTAGTGATCTGGCTCTTGCAGAGGCCATGAAGGCAAAATATAAACTAGAGAAAAAGAAGAGGGGCTATGCCATCTCTAGCATCAAGGATAAGGGGGCGCGCTTAGCCACCCAACTCTTGGCTGGTAAAGTGATGAGATCTCTTTTCCTTCACGCGATCGTCATGTCGTGTTGTCACCTCGTAACCTCAATATCCAAAGTTGCTTTCGTCATGAGTGGATCTGCTTTGAACTTGCAACTTTTCTCTGCCTCTGTGTTTTTAGCAACCTTCCTCCTACATTCGTCATGTTTAGGTGTGCTACCTTCTACTGCTATTGATGGTACTACTTGCTATGATGTTTGTTAAGGGAAAATGTCCTCTAGGGTCTTGGGTTAATACCCTAGCAGAGTGTTGTAGACATTTTTGGGCACTGCAACCCCAATCATAAATGTCCATAAACCAAGGGCTCCTAAGTCCCTAGAAGTGTTGTTCTGACCCCTAAAAGAACAAGGCCAGCTGATTACATCATCTCCCAGAATTTCTCTGTGAAAAACTACTCAGAACTGGTCAAAACTGGACCATCTCACCTGCTCCATGGTCAAAGTGCACTGCATCCCACCTAAGTGCACATGGGAGGTGCGATGCATACTGAAAAGCCCTTCTTTGGGGTGCGATGGGCGAGAGTGGACAAATGGCAGGGTCAATTTGCGAGGTGGAAGATCATCGAATCTTCCAGAAACTTCTCCTGTGACACTTGCTTCTCTGCATTCACCCAGGGATGAGTAAGAGATCATCAATATCCAAGTGGAATCAAGAACTATCAGAGAGAGGACACTAATCAAATCTCAGAGTTTGACTCACCCCCCTTGCAAACATCTATATATGGATCCCTCATCCCAGAGATCCAGAGGCTGGAATTTTGTATCTTGTAAGGAAGTGTTGTTGGTTTCTTGGTGTAACATCATAGTGTTGGGTGATCTAAGCTTTTCATGAGGTGAAGAAGGGCTTTCTTGCTAAGAGGATGACCCTGGGTTAGAACAATTGGTTGTAATCCTCTTTGCTATTCTTGATTATTAATAAAGCTATTCAAGTTTTCCTCCACATTCTTGTATTATTGATGATATATGCATTTGTGTGGTCAATATATATCTGGCCTTATATTGTTTATGATAGTAGATCTCTGTTCTTAGATAGTGTTATGCTGCTTTGATTCCACAGGTGCCCTTTGAAGCTGGGTAGACGAGGAAGCGAGTGGTAGAGATCTATCAGAAGGGAGAGGAATCAAGCAAGGAACCAAGCGCAAGACAGAGGTTGGTCTCCTTTGTTCCCCTCTTATCTACTTCTCATAAAGGAAAACGAAAGTAGTTTTAGTTTGTTTGTTTCTAAGATAGCTACCAGTCTTAGTGGGACTAGCAGCTCTGCATAGACACTAGATTTCTCGATAACAAAATGGCGACTCCACTGGGGAGCGAATAGATTGTTTGTTTGTCTATATGTGTTTGCTTTATAAACTTACAGACGGAGCCTGAAGTCAAGCCAACTAGCCTTCAAACTACATTTGCTATGCAAGTGCAAAGTAGATCAATGCTGCTTCAGTCTATCTCCAGGTTTTGTTTATGAACTGAACAATCGATTTACAAACTCTCTAATTGCCCTTGTGGTGGCTCTAGTAACCTCCTTAGATCTATCCCTGTGATTTAATTACTAATTATCACTTTCTCGACCTAAATCCTTGAACTGTGCTGCAAACTGTGATCAAGAACTGGATCAAAAGTCTCGCACTGTACCATCGCACCCTCTCTTCAAGGATATCAGTATGCGTCGCACTTCCCGTGTGCTGTAGGCGGGATGCATACTGGAATCCCTGTGTAACAGGTGCGCTGATTAGAAAGGGCTAATTTTGCCTCCAGACTTTGGTTTTTTTCACTCTTTTCAGCTCTATTCAAGAGTTTTGCTGTCTATAGTCAGTATACCTCTGTTGGAAACCCCCTTCCTTGCCATTATTCTGCCTCCATTGTGCAAAGAACTGTAAATGTTTTTATGTATTATGAGCCATTTTCAGTTCTGTTTTACAAAAAAGTAGCGTAATTGAACTGTCGTTTCTTGATTTGGAAGTGTCGCAAGTGTCGTTTTCAGTCATAGAAGAGAATCCGATTGTTCTTGATAGTCGATTACACTGTTACTCTTGTATTTGATTTGAATTAGTAGTTTTTCAAGAGTCAAAAGCAAGTTTTCAATTTCGAATCACAAAGTGTCGTCATTATCTTCATTTTGTCTTGAAAATAAGCTTGTTAGTAAGGTCACTTTGAAAAATAATTCAGATTTGCGCTTAGCTTTCTTTTTATCATTCACACATTAAGAAGGCTGAAAACAAATACATGCATGTGCATTTGCATTTAGACTGTTTTTTGGTTATATTTAGGACAGTGCATATAGTGTGTGCTCTCTGCTCTATGTTGAAAGAATATCATCTCTCTTTCTTTAGTAGCTAGGATTTTCATTGCAAAAAGAAGATTAAACGATTGTTTATCATCTTAGATTGCATTTTAGGAATTGTATATCTACATCATGCAGTGAACCTGAAAGGTAAATTTCTTAAGCAAGATCAACTGTAAAATAAATTTAATGAATCTCAAAACGCTTTGGAACCTAACGCACAACATTTAGAAGTCTAGGCTAGAGATGTATTCCGGCGTCATAAAGCCTGGTAACTGTTGTTTTCATTGCTGGTTGGGTGATTCCTCCACTTTGAGACGATAAGTGCCAGTACGGACTTGTGCTCCCACATACTGTCGAGTATATATTGGGAGACCAAAATAGGCTTTATCCTTTATCCATAGGAAGCCATGTCTGCCGCCCTATCGATCGCAATGCACTGAACACAGCATTCGGGAAGATTGATTGTCGTACCGTAAAAAGTATTTTGCAGTTTTGCGATTGGTTTGGTAATCCCTCTGTCTAGATTTCCAGAGTAGTCTCTTTCATTCCTTTTCAGACTCCTTAAAGGAAAAGGTCCATCTTAGCACTTGTCACTTCAAGCTCATTAAAAATCGAAGGCAACTAGAGTCATCTTTTGTTTTTTCTCGAATCTTAAGAATTGAAAAAACAAGTTGTGTCAAAGCGTCTAAAATTTATTTTAATCGGAATAAACATCACCTTTCCTACGTTGGTCTTAGGTTGAGAAAAATGGAGTCCACCAACCAAGGATTTCCCCTTGGAGGAAATCCTAGTCCTTTCTCCTCTTGGGGAGATGTTGGTGCACCCCATATGGCCACATTATCTCTTCCAGGATTGACAATTGGCTTGCCCGTATGGCTCTTCTCGGCCTCTGTCCTTCAGAACACCGTGATTCCTGAACAATCAAGTCAACAACTAAATGATACCAGAGTTACCCCCAAACCTTTTACTTTGTCCAATTCTCCCTCTCCTCCTTCCTCTTTGCTTGATGAAGCTGGTAAAGCCAAAAATCAAGTAACTGAGAAGAAGAAGGAGAAGAAGAAGAAAGAGAAGAATAAGAAGGAGCCAAAGGCGAAAAGGGGCGACCAGGCATCATCTAGCGAAAATCCACACACTGCACTGTCCATGACTAAATCGCCATGTGTCATTTGCAAAGGAGACCACTATCATTGAGATTGTCCTTGCATCCCTCGGATCTTAAGGGACTGGTCTCCTCGTCTGCACAATCCGGTGTCATCAACCTCCGACGATCATGTTGAGAATACACCGTCAACTAGTGAAAGTGAAGCCCCTAGACAAAAAGGAAAATGTAAATTTCCTTGTAAATTGTGTGAAGGCGATCACACCGTCCACCATTGTCCCTTCTTAGACGAGACTAAAAGAGTTTTGGACGACCGTCCGGTTTCACCGTTATGGCTTCCTCCTAGATATAAGAAACTCTTGCCGAGTTCATCACTAGTTGAAAATCCGGCTAACACGCCATTGTGGTCGGTTGAAGCATCTATCATTGAATATGAACCCTCTAAATCCACACCAGATGAAAGTCAAAAGGTCGAGGCGGCAGTTGACCCTGTCTTACCTTCAGAAGTTCCATCTTCAAATGATACAGTCACCAGAGAGAACAAGAACGACACCGTTCAAATTCTCTTCGTAAGCACAGACTCCGATGAACATGGGGGCAGTCTACCCATTCCTTTACCGCAGGAAGGAAGTTCGTCAGAGTCATATCTGACCGTCTATTCGGTCCCACCTCCAAGCAACCTAGTTGTTTCCTTCGATTGGAATCTACTAGGCAGACCCCGCTTACCGGCTAGTGTACCATTTCGAATCATTGCTCAAATATATAGAATGGTCATGGCCGGTACCATCATAGATGAAGGGGCTTCTATGAGTATCCTTTCCTTAACTGCTTGGAAAGCGCTTGGTTCGCCATCGCTTTTGCCTAAAATGAGAAATCTAACAGGATTTGACAAAGGAACCAGTCGACCGTTAGGGATCCTTCCCAATGTGCTGATAACATTGAGAAGGAAAATCATTCACATGAACGTAATGGTAGTCCAAGGACCCCTAGATTATAATCTACTCCTTGGACGCAACTGTATTTATTGCATGGGAGCCATTGTCTCCTCACTCTTTAGAGTAATGTCTTTTCCGCAAGAAGGAAGAATGGTCAAGCTCGTAGACCAGATTTCATTCCCCAGTCCACACATAGCAAATAGTCAAATACCATCCCTGAATGGTCTTTTCACGCAAGGAATGTCTCATCAACCCCCAGTCCGTCCACCTGTTGAGCGCGAGTGATTTGGGAGGATATGACCGAAACCCAGGGGGCATGCACCCTGGTCTATTTCGACAGGAAAACCTTGGGTATAGGGTAGGTTTCCGCGAAGGATATATGACTAGTTTATGAGATCAGACTCGAATAAGATTCCTTCGTTAGAGTTATGTGAGTGGAGCCAGTTGCGCCACTCACCTTTGTTTATTTCGGTAGACATCGCCGAGGAAGTGTTTTGTCCGCAGTGCGGATAGAACAATCTTTGGTAACTTGGAAATTTTTTGCTATACCTGGGGGCATGCAAACCTTTTGGCATGCAAGTGAAGAGTGACCATTTATTTTTTAAATTTGTAGGTCCTCTAACCCTTTAAACTCGTAGGATTGGTCGTTTCCTAACTTGCATAAAGAAAGGATCCGGGGCAAAGCTTTGTAAGGTGCAAGCTCCATAAAAAATGGCATCTTAGATGAGACATCCTTATTATATGACTGGATCGAGCAGTTTTAACGTGGAATTCAAGCTCGTTAAAAAATAAACATAAGTAATGAGCAAATGTTTTCCCCAGAGTTTAAGCTCATTCATTAAAAAATGAACCAATTTCCGGTAAATAACCATTGTGAATGCATTATCATCAGCCTTTGAAGCCTTGGTCGTGTTCTCATCATCACCTCCACTCTGTATTGGCTGATCATTCACCTCCATTTGATTGTTTACCCTTTTTGAGGAACAGCTACGAAGAGTGATCCTATTAGCCATCCTTGTGACATTGGCGTGATTGGAAAATTCCAAACCTTACCTGGACTTAGTTGCTACCCGAATTTATCACTCGTTCCTCGAAAAACGAGTCTCCTTTAAGCTCTTTTCATCTGACTCGTAAAATATGAAAATATTGCCGAGCAATTGGCCTCTCCAGCTCGTTAAAGTAACTGGAAGCGCTATCCCTCCTTTAGATTTTAATATTTTTGGACCTGAGGGATTATTACACAAAAAGATCAAGTGCTTGTTTTGTTCGGCTCTTTAAAATTACCGAAAATTCATCCCTTTTGTATTATTTTATACTTTTTCGGACTTAAGGGATTATATGACGAAAAAGGATTGTTGGAGTTTTATTTACGTCCCTTTCAGACTCTCTAAAATTGAAAAGGACCGAGTTATCTTTGTCGTTAAACTCGTTAAAACTGAATAGCGACAAACTTGTCCATACAGACAAGCACGAGTTTCACTATTGCTAGGCTCATTAAAACATAGCGATGGGTTTGCCTGAAGGGAAAATTATAGAACAAGCATATGTTATCCTCCTCAAGCTTGACAAAAATAAAGAGGTACTGGTCAGCAATGACTGGGGAATAATTGGGAAGAAAACTTGAAGAAACTTTGTTGGTATCAAGTCGCTCTTGAACGTGACACTTTCACTCCGCTTCCGAGTCGGGTTGGGTTGTTCCATTCACCTGTCATATCACCATTGGTCCATCATACCATCCATATTTGGGGTTAACGCTACCAATCCATCTTGTCAGTGTTGCCGATATGTTCAAGAGAAGTCACTCAGAGAATTCACCTGTGTCTCATCGACTGCAATACATTTACGCCCCATTCTTTCATGACCGCCACCTTGAACCTTATGTCATCAGATCATTTTCACCTCCATTAAAATCATTTGCTCCGTTCCGTGTCATTGATGTGGGATTCACTAAGGCCCTCCTATGACGGATCGCTTCTTGTCGACATCAGCTCATTATCCAGGAAGTCGATCTAGGAACAACCCTTTCAGTACTTTGAAGCTTGCATGCCTCAATGGAAAGTTTCTCACTTCTAGCGATACGTTTACCTCAATGGCCTTCAACCGAAAGATTTTGCGTGGTGTTCGACGCCAAGTCCCTTATTCACACCACGTGAATTGTACTGTAGTACCTTGAGGGTCATCATCATTATCGGTGATTCCTCTCATGCCTATTAACAGCTTACATCATTGGCTAGTAATCAGGCGATGCCTTTCCATGTTTGACTCCAGAACATCTCTCACATGGATCGACTTGTACTCTGAGTGAAGATCGAATGAGATTGAAGACCCTGGATATAGTTTCATCCATCCGAGATGCGATATATATTCAGGAAAATAAACACATCAAATGTACATCATTGTTGCACAGATAATCCTCCAACCTAAGGGATGATGGCTCTACCAGAATCATCAGTCTGCACACAGACGATTGTCTGTCTTATGTACATGAAAATGAATTTATAAAGCTGAGCATGAGAATTCCCGCCTCATTTGGATCATGAAAATATTATGAAGATAATGTATTGTATTGTATCTTATTACAAGTCGCCTTACAGCTCGAAAAAACTTCGGATCGTCATGATAAAGCATTTCACCCGACATCAAAAGATTAACGACCTCATGCTTTAGGGGGCAACTGTTATAGACATTTTTGGGCACTGCAACCCCAATCATAAATGTCCATAAACCAAGGGCTCCTAAGTCCCTAGAAGTGTTGTTCTGACCCCTAAAAGAACAAGGTCATCTGATTACATCATCTCCCAAAAGTTCTCCATGAAAAACTACCCAGAACTGGTCAAAACTGGACCATCTCACTTGCTCCATGGTCAAAGTGTGCTGCATCCCACCTAAATGCACATGGGAGGTGCGATGCATACTGAAAAACCCTTCTATGGGGTGTGATGGGTGAGAGTGGACAAATGGCAGGGTCAATTTGCGAGGTGGAAGATCATTGAATCTTCTAGAAACTTCTCCTTGACACTTGCCTCTCTCCATTCACCCCAGGTATGAGTAAGAGATCATCAATCTCCAAGTGGAATCAAGAACAAACAGAGAGAGGAAACTAATCAAATCTCAGAGGTTGACTCACCCCCCTTGCAAACATCTATATATTGATCCCTCATCCTAGAGATCCAGAGGCTGGAATTTTGTATCTTGTAAGGAAGTGCTGTTGGTTTCTTGGTGTAACATCATAGTGTTGGGTGATCTAAGCTTTTCATGAGGTGAAGAAGGGCTTTCTTGCTGAGAGGATGATGCTGGGTTAGAACAATTGGTTGTAATCCTCTTTGCTATTCTTGATTATTAATAAAGCTATTCAAGTTTTCCTCCACATTCTTGTATTATTGATGATATATGCATTTGTGTGGTCAATATATATCTGGTCCTATATTGTTTATGATAGTAGATCTCTGTTCTTGGATAGTGTTATGCTGCTTTGATTCCACAGGTGCCCTTTGAAGCTGGGTAGACAAGGAAGCGAGTGGTAGAGATCTATCAGAAGGGAGAGGAATCAAGCAAGGAACCAAGCGCAAGACATAGGTTGGTCTCCTTTGTTCCCCTCTTATCTACTTCTCATAAAGGAAAACGAAAGTAGTTTTAGTTTGTTTGTTTCTAAGATAGCTACCAGTCTTAGTGGGACTAGCAGCTTTGCATAGACACTAGATTTCCCGATAACACAAAGCAGGGGTTATCTATAAAGAAAAAAAAGCATTCCACACAGCCATGATGCTAATATAAACAAAATATGCCAAGAGGGTTGCACCTAAGGGTCCTTCGTTTGGGAAGATCCAGCTAGGGTCCAAACCCTCTTAGAGTTCCTTTTGCTCCTTCAAACTGCAAAACAATCAATTCAAGAAAGCACAGCAGTATATGGACTAAACATCATAAAGAAATCAACTTCATATCATATTAAAAGTTAGTTATGAAATTGAAAGAATCATTCATTTGTAAATCATAATATTGATATCATAAACATGAAGAAGATTCATATCAAGAACAAGACAAGTGTTTCTTTTATTATAGATAACTAAAGTACAGAAAGGAATGATTTCACCTGAGTCTTCCTTTTGCAGGCTCCAAGCGGAACCATCCTTCGGATTCGTCCAATCTCAAGCCTTCAACAAGCCCCTTCCATAACTCACTCAAGGATATCTCAACAAATGGAAAGACATCATAACTCAAGGAAACAAGGGTTTCCTGTAATGGGGGAAGTGCTGGAAGCACAAGGATCTTCAGACCTGATTTGGGATAATCTCAATAGAGTGATTTTCTCTCTATTCTCTCCTCCTTTAGGCCTTCCCACTGAGGCCTTTTTATACTTCTCCCAAAGTAGTTTATTAGTTTGGAATTCGTTGGGAACAATTGGGCCACGGGCACTAATAGGTAATCAGCAGGTAAAACTTGTGATCTCCACCTGAAATTAGAGAGATTTAATTTTTTTAAGTGTTTTAAGACATATACGTGGGTTGGGTATACACAGACCTACGTACACACTCGTTTAGCTTAGGGTAATGTCGCGTATAGGGAGTAAAACATTCTTTTTTAAGTATTTGGATCAGGTCTGGAAGGAGGGGCTGCCCTAGGCCATGAGTACATCATCACAAACATCAAGAGTGAGATTTGGAGCTATAACAGAGGCCCCCTAATATATGAGGTCAGAAGGGGTACATGATGGCCGAAATATATTATGTAAGTGTATGGAAAGGAAACCTGTCAAAAACTAGGAAGGACTTCACCAGAGTTCAGCCTGCCAATCCACAAAAGGAGATCAGAAAGAAACACTATCTAAGGGGGGCATACCCATGCTTAGAGAAAGCAAAAGCATGTCTGCATATCAAGTAGAAGCGGATCCACTAAGTATACAAGTATGAAGCATTGGAAAATACATAATGGATCATCTGATCACGATCGAATAAGTACATGTCTGAATATCACATATAAGAATGTCAATGATGTTGAAGGATGAAGCAGATCACTAATATCAAAGACTGATCCCAAAAGTACCAAATGAACATAATGGAGTAAGATGGTACTACACTGCAAACTCAGGTGCCAGCATATAAAATGTCGCCATGAATGACTGCAACATATAAGGTGGAGTGGTATCAACTAGCAGAAATAGGAGCAACTGTCAAGTGAACCAATGAATGCTGATGCAACCTAAGGTCTTCACCAACCATCGTGATACATTTCTACACCATGGGAATAAATGATCTAAAGTCGACCATGTGAGAAATCGTTTGATTACCGGTCATTGATGTATACCATTAACAAACACGAGACTACTCACCGATAATGATAATGAGCATCAAGGTACCCAGTACAATCTAACAAGTGTGAATAGATGAGTTGGAGTCGAACACCTGTAAGAATCTATCAATCAGGAGGCAATGATGATTTCCCACTGTCAATAGCGAAGGATATGCCACTAATGACTGCAAACCCCAAGGTACTGCCAAATGGACTCTAGATCTTTGCCCCAGACCAATGAGTCGTAGTCGATAGGGAATGATCTGCTAGAAGGAAGGCATTAAAGCATCCTTCATCAATCTAGGGCAAGTGTAACCCGTAGGCCAATAATGTGGAAGGAATCAGACAAAAAAAGATGTAGTAACCTGACCGAAGCACATTTCTGGCGTACATAAGATGTGGCTAGCACACGACAGAAACCCTCTGAACCAACCAATAATTAAAGTTGACGTGGAGGCTAGGTATCCACCAATAGGGTCAAATGGAAACCAAGGCATTGCACAAATCCTAATGTGTGATAGTGTAAGCTGATGTTGAACACAAGGGAAACCACTCAGTCAAAGACGCATGATACTGATCGATGTTGAGCACAAGGTGACCTATCAATAATGAAAATAGGGCCAAGGTGTGGCTCTAGGTCTGTCCTCAGAGCAAGATGTCGTCGTCGATAAGGATAAGACCCGCCAGCAAGAAGTCAATGGGTACCTTCTCAAACCGACACAAGTAAAGGACCAATATAACTGATGTGATGATCAACAAGATACTGGCAACCAGGGATGGCTAGCTGAAAATGAGTCAGGTGACACCACAGAGAGGCCGACTCAGGCTAACTTCCCTTGAACAAAAGCACGACTCAATGTGACTATGTGGCAGCATATGATGACTCTGTATAAGTTTGCCATGCAGGAGGCACAAACGAACCCTCCATATGATTGGAAGAGATAACTAATTGGGGGAGAAATGAATCAATAACAAGTTTGAGGTGTACCTAAGTCAAACTAAATCCCGCCCATATGGAGGAGACTTTGTTTTGAGTACTTTGTTCAAGGGAACATGACCGACTCTAGCTGCCCATAACAAGTGGAAACACTTTCCCGTTCCCGCTCTTTTTGGAATATATAATTTTTTTGTCTTTTTATTTAAGCTGGGAAAAGAATAAAAGAATGCTATAGTAAAGTGGAAAGAATGAGTGTCGGTGAAATAGATGATCTATTTCGTGGGATTGGAACATTCCTATGCTCAATGCAGGGAGGTGAAAACTGGTCAAAGACACTCAAAGGTGTGTTCCTTCCATGAGTCAAGGTGTCTCAAGTTGCAGAAGTCAAGGGCATGCAAGTTTGATTTTGCAGTCGTCATAGTCAAAAGTTGGCTTAAACACGAGTCCAAGTGAAGCTGGCTCAAGGCCAAAAGGTGAAAATGGTCAAAATGCAATGCAATAGTACAACTCAATACAAAGGAGCCTCTAGGGTATAAGGCCAGAACGAAGCAGAGAAGCAAAGAGGAATGAGTCTTCAGCGCATAAGTAATGGCAAGATTACAAAGGACTCTCGAGCCTACTCAGATCAAAGTAGCATGGGCAACAAATTTCAGTGAGGTGCTAACTACGATGCCCATGAAAAGGATGGCTCTACCATCATGTCATGATTTAAAAATTGGTGAGTGATGATGGTTTACGAACCATAACACGATGGGATTGACCCTATGGCAAGTGTATCAGCAAATGGAGGCTAGTATGCATAATGCAATGGAAAAAATGGCTTCCCTACCCTATATTCCAGTGAAAAATGATACCTGCCATGACAGGTCAGTAGTCATGGAACCGTCTCGAAACTGTCGAAAAAGTGTCCAAAATGTCCTGAAAATCAAACCATTCTCAACATTCCAAGCTCCCAAGTTAAAAGTTACATGAGACAAAACAAAATCAAGATTTGAAAAATTTTTGCATTTTCAAAGCTTATAAAATAGTTTTTTGACTCACCATTATCACCATTTGGTTTGAGAGAAAAGAAGTGGAGCAAAAGCAGCAAACGTTGCCATTCACCAAAACCAATCGTTCGAATTGTCCCAAAATCACTAGGTAACCCTTAAACTTATCTTGCATTCAATTGTGATTGGTTTTAGAATTTTTAATTTAAGTTTTACCATTTATTTATTGTCAAAACTTTTGTCATCGCGTATACGCAGGTTGGATACATTAAACCCACGTATACGCAGGCCCTACACGTGACTGTCTGTAAAATGGACCATCGTGTATGTAGCGAAAAATTCAAACAAAAAATCTAATGGTATAAATTCATTTTTTCTTCAAGATGCCAGTCACTTAGAGAGAAAGAGAGCATACCTTAGTGGATGATGAGGTTATGAATGATCCTAATGCTTTGGATGCCTTACGAGGATGTGGTTTGCTAAAGTTCTTTAAAATGCCAAATATGAAAGCAAACACCCACCTGCTCGACATGCTCATTCACTACTGGAGTATCGAGGATGACGCATTTATGATTGATCAGATGTCGCTCAAGATAGAGGTTGAAGATATTTATTTCATCATTGGAGCCTTTCTCGGAGGGGAGAGGTAGTACATTCCATAGGCAAGTCACGGGGCAGTCTCTCTATCAAGGACTACATACATATCTATTTCCCGGGTCATCCTTAAAAGGTTGGAAGTCAAATTCCAATCAAACATGTGGAGAGTTTATCTTTGAGAATAATCCTATTCACCATAGCTAGAGTGAACGGATCAACTTCTTTGCACCAAGCATCACGGCTAGCCATGAGCTTGGTGATAGACTACCTCACCACCGACTTTGATTGGTGTACTCCTCTTCTTGCTAACCTAAAAAGCCAGCTTACTTCTATCAAGAAGGGACAGACCAAAAACTTCGGGTATGGAACTATCTTGTACTTTTTCTTCTTTGAGAGAGTCCCAGCACTTCGTCCTAGAGTACCAGTTTCGATCAACACCCCACGAGATCCACGAATGGGCAGGTGGGCTGACTTGATGAAACGTCTAGTAGGTGGGGATGTCCCACAGACTTCTTTCGAAAATGACTTCTTCTCCTGGTGGGAGCAGCAGATCATTGCCATAAATAACTACCCTTATGCCGGGCTGGACTTCCGAGGAGATCCAGATCTAGCTTTGCCACCAACCGCAGCATGGGGCGACATAGGTAATAAATATTTTTTATTTTACGATTTTTTGTGATTTTTCAAATATAATAATGAATTTTGAAAAATATTTCTGATAGGATTCAAATGACTAATATGATGATCATGTTCCAGATATTAGGCCGGTGCGACCAGATGGGTTCCCACAGCATGGATGTCATGGTCAAGGGGCCAAAGAGGCGGCTGCAGACACAGAGCGACTTCTACACACTATTCAGCGACACTTGGTGAGACTAACTCACCAAGTACCAATGGAGGCTGTAGAGGATCTCCCTATAGGTATGCAGCGTCATGTGGTTGGCATGCCATGAGACTAGGTTCACACTCTTAGGCGTGTGGCCAAAGCAGTAGTTGCATACTTAGCCACTCATCTTGAGCTGGGGCATTAGATGTACTGGACATGATTATGGGCATTTGAGTCCCAATTTTTGTATATTATTTTGGACACACTTATGTACACTCAAGATGTTTTATGATATATATATATATATATATATATATATATATATATATATATATATATATATATATATATATATATATATATATATATATATATATACAGTTCTGACTTTTTGATGCTTGATTTTATTGTGATGAATGAATGATATGCTAGTCTAATGCTTGATTAGCGATAGAATCAGCTAACCAATTATGAGATCTTGGAATGTGCAAATAATTAATGTAAGTAAATGATATTTGCAACAACCTCACCCTTAAATATTGGCAATATAAACATGGATCCCTTACCTGATAAATGTTATTCAGTTGTGACACTATCAATTGTGAATCAAGATAGACTACCAATGAAACGATTTCATAAAGAAATTGCTTCGGATAGTAAATTAATGACGACAGTATACTCAGCCATATTATTTGAAGTAGGACCAATGCATACTCCCCCATCAATTGACCAGTTGGATAGTAGATTACCCAAGCTACAGAAGGGAGGTTCTGAGTGTGCTGACTAGCACCATCAACGAATCCAAAATAGACCAAGTCATCCATCAACACCTGCCACAACAGACCAAAAAGTGTCGATATCAAAAAACTCTCGATGAGATATGTACAAATATACAAAATGTACAAAGAAGTCATTGCCTAGCTGCTACTTAAGCAAAGTACTTCTTGAGGTAGAGCTCGTTTCGGGGCTCCGCCAACTTGTTTCCTTCAAAATCGATTAACTCATATGCCCCTTTTTCTAAAACTCGTTTAATTATAAAGGGATCGTACCACATAGGTTTGAACTTGCTTGCCCCCAAGGCATCCTTATCTTGGTCATAGACCAAGACAAGGTCACCTTTAGAAAAAACTCGAGGACGGATAGCTTTATCATACTGAGTTTTAACCCTTTTCTTATGAGCCTCTCTGATTGTAGCTGCATCTCGACACTGCTCATCGAGATGATCCAAATGAAGGAGGCACTCTTCGAGACTAGAAGTCTCTGGGAGGAGCTCAATAGCTAACTTAAGAGATGGAATTTCACATTCAATAGGAAAGATAGATTCCATCCCATAAACTAACTGAAAAGGTGTAAAACCTGTAGCAGTCTTTACGAAGGTTCGGTATGCCCAAAGAGTCGGATACAACATAAGATGCCAATTGGATCGATTTTTGTCAATCTTCCTTTGCAGGATTGTCTTAAGGGTTTTGTTCACTTCCTCGACATTTCCATTAGCCCAAGGATAATATGGAGACGAGTGCTCCTGCTGGAAATCTAATTTAAGAGCCAATTCAGACATTAGTTGGTTCTAGAAATGACTACCATGGTCAGTGACAATCTCTCTCGGGATACCAAACCTTGAGATAATCTGATTAAAAAGGAATATTGCCACTGTTTCACTATCATTTTTATAAGTGAGGATGGCCTCAGCCAACTTCGTGAAGTAGTCAACGGCCACGATAATGTACTTGTGATTCGCTGCTGAAGGCGGATTACAAGTTGTAAAATCAATACCTCACTTAGTAAAAGGACCGACAGTGACAACGGGGAAAGGAGGAGCTGGATGTGCATGCATCTTCCGAGTATAGATTTGACAGGGGTGACAGCGTTTGACCAATTCAACACAATATTTGAAGAGCGAAGGCCAAAAATAGCTGGCACGCAAGATACGTGTTAGAAAATTATATATTACGGAGCAATGGAACACATAAAATATTGCAGAAATATAAACACAGAAAACACACAAAACAAGAGAGACACAGATATACGTGGTTCACCCAGTTTGGGCTACGTCCACCCCGAACAGCCATTCCTTCCTTTCTATTATCCAGCAAAATGAAGAGACACAACCTACAGCAAATCCGCTGTAATATCCTCTGTTTTCTCTCACAGTCTCACCTCTATGTTTCTCGCTCACAGAATACACATCTATCGCACAGCCTCAAATACAATACCCTCATACAAAGAGAGGGGTTGCCTTCTAGGGCAAAAAACCCTAAACTAAACATAAGTTCTACCGTCAGATCATCCGCCTAATGAACGGCCCAGATTGACTAGAAATTACTATACTTTTACAAGGCAATTTTACAGCTGTTTTTAGCTTCGGGGGCGCTGCCCCCAAAACCCCCCGCCAGGGGGGGCCTCCCAAAGGTCGCAGCCGCCCCCCCCCTGGACCCCCCGTGCAGCGAATATTTTACGGGCAGCGTTGCCGCCCCCATTTCGAACTGGGGTCCTATGTGGCGATACCTTTGAATATAGAAGATAATCAGGCTACACACCCAACAATACGCTGGGCTGTAGCAAGCCCTGAAAGATGACCACCACAAGCTCCATTGTGGCAATCATTAGGCATTGACTCTGCTTCCTCTAGGGTTAAACAACACCAAAGTATTGAATCAACCCCTCGACGATATAATATGTCACCAATGATGAGATAGTTCTTAGCCAGGTGACGTAATTTTCGGCGTTCATCCTTAGAGAAAGTAGAGGGGAACTTCGAAGTCTAGAGATAGACAATGATATCTCCATACCAAGGGTCAAGTGAAGAGATGAGGAATAAATGTTCGTCAGGTAAACTTTCCTCATAAACAATATCCTCTCCACAAGGCAACTCAGAGATTAACTCCACAAAAGCCATAGATTTCTTGGACTTTCCGGACAGGAACTCAAGATTGAATTCTTGTAAGATGACTATCCATCAATTATATTTGCCCCCAATCACTCGTTTACTGAGGATAAATTGGAATGGATTGACCATTACTAAGACAAATGTTTTGTGTAGCAAAATATAATGGCGGAGCCGCTGGACAGCATGGACAGCTGCCAAAGCCAACTTCTCAACAGGGGAATAGTGAAGTTCAGGACCTATCAAGCCTCAGCTCAAATAATAAATCACATGCTCTGTGAGTGCATCATCTTCCTGAACGAGAACCATACCTATGGTTGATTCTGCCGCAGTGAGATACAAAAGTAAGTCCCTACTATAATCCGGTGGACTCAAAAGCAGGGCAGAGACTAATGCCTTTTTTAAGGCATTGAACAACTGCTACGCAAAGTCATCCCACACATATGGAACTCCTTTACATAGCAAATGCATAAATCCTTTAGTGATCTTGGCATAGTTTGCTATAAACCTTCTTAAGAAATTAGCTTTCCTTTGAAGACTTTGAAGTTGTCGAATTGAGGATGGGGGAGGCAACTGAATTATTGCCTCTACCTTGAAGGGATCAACTCGAATCCCTTCATTTGACACAATGAACCCTAATAACCAACCAGATGTAACTGCAAAAACACACTTATTGGGATTCAACTGGATCTTGTAAAATCGACATCACTCAAAAACCAATCGAAGGTGACTAGGATGATCAGTTCTCTTTCAAGAATGAGAAGCTAGATCGTCCAAGTGTGCTTCGATGATATGTTTAATGTCATGGAAAGCATATGACATGGCCCGTTGGAAAGTAGCTCCAGCAAAAAAAACAAAAAGGAATCTTTTTGTATGCAAAGGTACCCCATGGACATATAAAAGCTGTCTTATGCTGATCTTCAGGACGGATAGAGATCTGATTATAACCGGAAAAACTGTCCATGAAGGAGAAAATCTCATTGCCCACACACTCATCAATAATCTGATCAATAAATGGTGTGGGGTAATTATCTTTGGGACAAGCTTTATTTAGGTCCCTAAAGTCAATGCACACTCAGATTTTTCCTTGTTTTTTATCCACAGGGACTGGATTAGAAACCCAATCCATAAGAGTAACAGTGTATATGAAACCCGCCTTGAGCAACTTCTCTACTTCAACTTTAATGGCTACTGCTTTCCTAGGATTAACCGACTGAAGCTTTTGAAAAATTGGTTTGGCGTTTTCATACGTCTTGATCTCATGTTGAACTATGGATGGATCAATGCCAGGAATTTCTTCATAAGACCAAGTGAATACATCTCGAAATTCCTTAAAAAGGTTGGTGTAAATTTGGATTTCTTCAGGGGAACATGCAGCTCCAATGAAGAGATTCTCGATCACGCTAGGGTTCCTAGAGATGTTTATAGATATCATTTTTGAAATCACCGACATATTACCTTCAGCATGAAAGTGTGTTGGAGCCAAAGGATTTGATACCGTACAAACATCACTAGTAAAGAGCTCGAAGAACCTAGATTCTACTTCCTGTAATGGAGGAAGAAAATATGAACGATGGTGTAAATCTTCCCAAGGTTGAGGTACACCCATCATTACTTCTAATATTGCTTCCTAGGATGACAAAATCATGTCTAAATAGTCCATAGCGGAGGTAGAATCAAGGGTCCAGGCCGGGGCCACATCACCATCTAGCTCCTCCTCGGAGAAAGGAGTAGACAGGCTATCTGCAGAGTTGACGATAGACTGATATCTGAGCTCTGTTGCAGACATAGGAAATTCCATTCCACCAACTTTTCGTTCAACTAATGTGGTCATAGGTGAAGGCAAGGTCCAAGGGTTTGAAAAGTAATGAGTTCGAAAGAACCCCTCTCATGGATATTCCTTGGTTGATGAAACAACATTGATTCTAGCAATAGGAGAGGGAAGATCAAAGGTACCCATCAATGAAGAATACATCCCAACTCCTAGATTCTTGGTAGGTGGACAAGGGTTATCCATTAAAGGAATAGTAGAGTCCGAAGTTGCTCGAGGATCGACTGGACAATAATCCAATTGATCAACCTTAACGATTTTCACTTCATGAGGAAAGAAAATGACACGAAACAAAGTTGAAACAACAGCGTCCATCTCATATACCCAGTTCCATCCTAAGAGGAGATTGTAGTCTAGGTTAGCATTAATGAATTCTACTTCAACATTAACAACTTTTCCCCCAACACATATGGAAAAGGCCGAGATAATCCCATGCGGCTTATGAGAATGCCCGTCAAATGAAGGAAGGAGGGTAGGTGAAGGAACAACTAAAGGTGATCCGATGGCCTTCCAGCATGACATCGACATGATGCACGTGGAAGATCCTTCATCAATAACAGCACGAAAAATGTTAATTTTTCGGTATGTAGACTTTATTTGAAAAGCCATGTGATGAGGGAGTTGCTTTTTGACGTTTAGCATGTCAAAAGTGAGCACTAAAGAGTTATTTGGATCAACTGCCCCTATGGCCGAAAGTAAAGCACTTTGTTGAGCTGGACACGACTGGAGAATCTCTAAAGTGGACATAGCACATGGACTCTGAGCCAGATCCTCAACAATGGAGTAGTTCTGGGCAGCCCTAGCATTTGGTTTGATAGTCGTGCATTTAGCGGAACCTTTCGATATCCATGGTATAGTCTTGACAGGGGGTCACTCAATATGAAGGTTAGTACTTCTGGGAGCAGTTTTATCCTTGGATGTTTTAGCTTCACCGTAATCATGCAACCGAGTGGCCACATGGACATTAGAACCCATCATGAAAACATTTGATGATTTCTCCCCTTCCTGGTTGCCCCCTGCAGAGGTACCAGGGTTTGAATTCGCGCCAGCAAGCAGTTTCTACCCTTGGGGAAAAGGGTTAGTTAACATAGCTTGAGAACTAGAAGTCCCTTGCTGCCCTAACAAGCACTGAGCATCTTGAATCTTTGGGAAGAGATGAGTTAAATGGTCTCCATTGCATAATTTGCACCGAAACTTGACTTTCTTTTTAGACTCATTTCCACCACCACCAACATTATTGCTGGATTTATTTGCATCAGTCTTCCCATCTTGACTCTTTTTCTCACCTCGTCCTTTCTTTTTCCAATTGGCATTTTTATTTCCTTTAGGGTTGGTATATTGGACGGAATTAACCAAAGAGGGTTGGGAAAACGAAGGGTTAGACGATGTGACCTGGTTTTTAGGAGCAATTTGTAAAGATAACTGCTGTAATTGGGTCAACAGGTTCACCGCATTTGTGTCTACCGATCCAATGATACCATCCACATGGGGACCTAGCTTCACTTGGCTATATCAACCTTAGTCCTGGGAGCATCAGGGAAGATTTTTTGTAGAATCCCAGACTAAGAGTAAATCAATTCTAACTGCTGGGCCCTAAAAATAGCTTGCTCCTCATAATAGACTCAGGACAGGGAGACATCTTTAGAGATTTCAGGTTGTAAAGATTTCAAAAATCATTCGAGACAGTATTCCATAGGGATTTCGGCTTTAAGGAGCCTCTTTCTCTATCTCCATTCCTGAATGTGATAAAAAAATGTGAGTTGCCGTATCCTGACGAAAATTGGCCAGAAGTTCAGTTCCGGCATCATAACGGATGGGAAACTGGAAATGATTTAGGAAGATATTAGCTAAGTCGGTGAAAGATGTAAAGCTACCCTGTGGCAACTCTATGTACCAATTGGCCGCATTACCAGTCAAGGTGCATTGAAAAAGTCTCAACCTAACCGAGTCATCAATAAGGGAGTTTGATGAGCACCACAAATGGAATGTGGTTACATGGTCGCCTGGGTCTTCGCTGCCCTTCCCGTCGAACTTTGGAATGTCTGAAGGGAGTTTGGTTGGGACTGGAGGCCAGGCCAGATTGTATTTGATTAGATCGTTTGTTAATTTTGTGAGATTCGACAAATTCAATGTTGCCAGAAAAGGAAGTCTAGGAGGACCTAGGGGATTCCACCCAGACTGGGTGGAGCTCCCAAAGTTCTGAAAAGATTAGCCTAGATTTTGGAAGGCACCAGGCTACTTGAAGTAACTCGCAGAACCAGTTGAACCAAAAAGCAGACCTTGTGATCCAACAAAACTCGAAGTTTGACCAACGCCGGCCGAAAAACCTCCATAACTGGCGAAGCTTCCTCCTAAAGGACTTGATAACCCTTGATAAGGATTCCAAGCAGAAACTAAGGGAGGAATACTTCGAAACATGATAACTGTGGAGTACGGCCTATTCCCTTGTTGGCCAAAAAATGGATTCCCAGTTCCCATGCCACTAACTGTAGGGTTAGTCCAACCTTGAAAGGGGTTGCTACTTTTTCCTGTAGCAGAAAAAGGCATAGATCCTATCGTCAGGTTGGAATGTGGTATATGACCACTTCCAAAAGGAAAACCCTGAAATGAAGCCGATCCACCCATCATGGATGTGGAGGTACTGAATGGAATTGATGGAATGCCCTGTGAATGGGTACTAAACAGGAAAAATCCAGAACTAAAAAGATTGGCTTGGGAATTTCCACTCGTAGAAGGAATGGAGGTAGACCCAACTAAATATGTGTTAGCAAAAGACCCAAATAAAGATGTAGAGGGGATGGAAATAGTTCGTCCCCCTTGTACAGATGTTGGAGTATGCATAGTTGTAGCACTTGTGGTAGAAGCCATGCTTCCAGTAGTGGTCATCAATGGTAAGTTCGTAATATGACCTGGACTTGATGGTCTTTGCGTCGGAGTCCCAACGTATTATAATACATCTATATGGCTAGAAGGTAGGGGAGAATTCAGAGTCGCTGACGACTCTGGGAGTTCTTCTACCTCTATGTCATCTTCCAATTGAAAGAGAACTCGAGAAAGAAGTGGAATGTTCCTCTCTTATTCTGCAGAAGTACTAGGCCTGCCCTGAACACTAATGCCCCTAAGGGGAGGATCAATCCCCAATGCGTCAGCTGCCACGAAATGAAACTGACCGGCAATATTACCTCTGTGCCTTCTAGGACAAGGCTATAAACTTGGTGGTGAAAGACCATGAAGTCTTCAAGACCGTCAAGGTGATCGGTCAGCCACTTTGAATTTTTTTATTAAGATATAATTAAAGACTCAAGAAAAAATGAAAGCTAGGCCAACTAAGAGAACAATGCACACACTAAAAAGTCCCTAAAAGATGTCAGCCAATCAAACAAATTTCAAGTATTTCCACTCCAGGTGATGAGGATCGGACACCAAAATACAAGAAAGTGAAGTAAGGGGCCTTCTGAAGATAGTATGGGATAATGAAGACCCAGTCCTACCAGCGAAGCTAATAGAGGAAGTTACACTGACCTCCTAACAACAACCTGCACTGGTGCAAGCCCCCAAGCTTCTCAAGGGTGCCCTCCAGTAGTACCATTGAGAGTGATACAATGTCGACCTCAGGTGCCACGGGATTCCCCTCTACAGCCACCTATGTAGATCCCTAGGAGAAGCATCTAAGGTTACCAACTTGTGTCAGAAGCCAGATGGAATAGTATTTAGGTAAGATCCGACAAGTAGAAGAGGGGGTATCTCTCTTCCTTATCTTCAAAAACCCTCATGCTTAACTCCCAGATCCAGAGCTTTCCTGGTCTTCCTAATGCTATTGGATTTGCACTCACTATTTAGACTCCTATGTTTGATAGTTTAAATGGCCTTGGAGAGTTTTCTCTCCACTCGCCTAATCCAAGGCCCTAAAATATCCTAAAACTTCTTGGTGTGTCTAACTTGACAATTATAAAAAAGTTTTTGTGTATTTTAATTAGCGCTTGTTTTTAAATGCGTTGTTCTTTAAGTCAAGGGATAAGCGGAAGTGAAACTTGTGGTGTTTTGATGTAAAAGAAATTAATAATAACCAAACTATATGCAAATGCACTCGTTTTTTTCTTCGATGAAAGAAATTTCTACTAGGTTCAGAGGAACTTCTAAGAAAGCAACAAATTTTTCTTTTCTCTTCTTTTACTCAAGCTTCACACTCAAAAAAATTAACAAAACTATAGGTGCCCTGAAAAGATGCACAAATTTATCCTAATGCAATGAGTACATGCTAATGCATAACTTAAGACTACTCTAAATCAAGAAATGAATGTAACTTGTTTATCAATTCTATTTTGCCACTTAAGATGTTTAGATAGAATATAAGTTACTAATGCTCATTTTCATCCAAACACTAAAAGCAAGTTTCAAGACAAACAAAAATTCACTTTCACTCGCAAAAAGAAACTAAATCAAAACAAACTTCAAGAAAGCAAAACCAAATTTTCAAGAAGTTTTCTTCAAAAGAAAAAACAAAAATGTCTTTCAAAAGTGCTCTTAAACAAGACAAAAACTTTATGGTCGAAGAATAGGCAACAAAACACCTTGCAAGTTAACAACAAAAAACGGGTGAAAACTCAACAAAAAAAAAATGTGTTTCAAGATGCTCTTAACAATCAAAAGCAGCTACAAGAGCTGGGCAACAAAGACCAAAAGATCGAAAAGAAAACTTTCAAGAAAGTGTGAATCAACAACTTTCGGAAAGTAAGAAAAGAAGATGGTCACAAAGATGTAGTTTTTATATGCAAACAAAAAGTCACCAAAACAAGATATGACACAAAGATTGAGATCAATATTTCTACCTTGGAAGACCAGAGTAGCCAAGATTCCCAGCAAGAAATCTTGTGTACTTAAACAAAAACGATGATGCTTGCAACAAAACAAAACTAGACCAACACTTTCCACAATTGGAGAGAGTTTGAAATCATATACTTGTTGTAAAAATAAATACTCTCACAAAAAAGTAATTGTTCAGGACTGATTCAGACTAGTAGACAAATCTTCAGAAACAAAAATATTTGAAAAGTCTTGAAAATTTTAGGGTATACGTGACTATGTTAGTGCACAGCTGGATATCTCACTCAAGCTCCTTCCATAACTCACTCAAGGATATCTCAACAAATGGAAAGACATCATAACTCAAGAAAACAAGGGTTTCCTGTAATGAGGGAAGCGCTGGAAGCACAAGGATCTTTAGACCTGATCTGGGATAATCTCAACAGAGTGATTTTTCTCTGTATTCTCTCCTCCTTTAGGCCTTCCCATTGAAGCCTTTTTATACTTCTCCCAAAGTAGTTTTTTAGTTGGGAATTCGTTGGGAATAGTTGGGCCACAGGCACTAATAGGTAATCAGGAGGTAAAACCCACAGGCTTTGCCCGAAATTAAGGAGATTTAATTTTTTTAAGTGTTTTAAGACATATACATGGCTTGGGTATACACAAACCCGTGTACACATGCATTTAGCTCAGGGCAATGTCGCGTATAGGGAGTAAAACACTATTTTTTAAGTATTTGGATCAGGTCTGGAAGGAGGGGTTGCCCTAGGCCATGAGTACAACATCACAAACATCAAGAGTGAGATTTGGAGGTATAACAATGTTGCTACCATATTATCTTGATGTCCTTGTCTACAAACAAATTGATGTCTTCATAGGCAGGCAAGCTCATAGACACTTGCCTGGCTACAAACCCCGTTGTGCTCTCAACGGTATCCTTTGACTTTATGTTGGGCCTTAGTTTTGGTCTTATTTTTGCTCTAAGAAACTTACTAATCCATCTATTTGCCATCCATTTTCCCTTCATTCATCCCATTTTGATGTATATTTGATATCCATTCAGGTATTTAATTTTAATTTTTTAATTTCTAAAGTTTTTATGAAAGTTTGGTTTTTAGTGCAAAATTGGCAGATTCAGAAATTCCCTTAATAGCTCTATGGTTGATATGGTTGCAGGACACTTGGGCATGAATTGAATGCATGGATGGACAGCTTGGGAACTAGGACTAAGCCACCTATGCTTAGATCGAACAGAACAAACTTTATTAGGCCCATTTGGTGCTAGTCAATCATGACTAGTCATTCAGAAATCCCATAGAAATAGGGCAATTTTGAGATTCTATAGGATTGGTCATATTTCTTGGGATGGGAGTAATGAATTCGACTTAGATAGGTGGATGAGAGTAGATGGGTTTGTTTGAGTGAATATAGGTCAGTTTGTTTCATGAGACTTCTTATTTAAGAGCCAAAACTTTGATGGCTTATGTATTGACTTATTATACTTTTATGTTGTGACACCTTTGGATTGAAGAGTTAATTTGAAGACTTGTGTTATTATTATTTTGCTGTTCAATGCTATGTATGTGTGACTGAATTTAAGCTTCTGATATCACCTCTCAAGTGTGCAAGGCAAGGGTGGAGGGCCCCCATTCCATGCTAAGTACACTTCCTTGTTAACTAGTTTTATTTCTTGTAATCTGGTTATTGTAGAACTGGTTTTTCAAAGCTTTATTTCAGATTGCTTTATGGTTCATGCATGGTGATTGATTTCATTAGTTCTTAGCTTATTCATCACTTTATCAAGTTGGAAAAACAAGTGTTCAAGTTGAGCATCCCTTCTACTAAAATGATGAATTAAAACTAGTTTCCTTTGTTTGCATGCAAGTAGTTTCTTATTGAGATTTTAATATTGAGATGAATGAATTATGATGAAATACCTTATGTGTCTCTTAAGTTAAGAGCTTCTTTCATTAATAATTTATCCATCTTAAGTTCTTGGTTTTAACCTCTGATTCATTAAGTGGTAATTGAGGCAAAAGTGGACTTCTTGAGTCAAGAACCATTTCAATGTTTTTCCTCTTTTAAACTAATTGAATTAGAGTTGTAGGATGTATTACTTTAAGCTTTTGAATAACTTATCTTTCAAGGTTTTATTACATCTGATCTTCACATATAGTGAACTTGCCTCAAAGCATAAACAACTCGGATTGATAAGAAATAATTGTGTTAATTTAGGTACACAAATTAGCTCAACATTTTGGCACCGTTGCTGGGGAGGCAAATATCGGCATAGTCAATAGAAAGATAAATTTCAAAACAACAAAAACATTAGTTACATCCCTTTTTAGTTATGTTTCTTTATGCCTAGATATAGAGATCCTCAAGGTATATTTATTAAAAACCCCTCACAAATAGAGATAGGATCATCAAACAGCCCAGTTACTGGTAATCCAATAATTGAGGAATTGGCAGAAAAACAAAGAACTAGACAAAGATTAACTTTGATTGGGAGACAAACTTTGTTAGCTTGGGAAGCAAAGCAAAAACAATCTTCAATTTCTGGAAAACAAAAAGAAATTATCAAAGGAAAACAACCTGTCTTTCCATCCATAAATCCTCCTATCTTTCAGCAACCTGAAACTCCACTCAAAATTGAAACAAATCAACCAATGGCAGAAGAGGGACATGGATCTGTTATTTTCACTCCTGAAAAACGAGCTGAATATGAAAGAAAACAAAGAGAATGGAGAAGAAAGAGAGAGGAGGAGGCAAAACAAGAAAATGATAGAAAGATAGAAAACGATCGGAAAAGACAAGAAGATGGTAATGATCAAGAGGCTACCTTTGGCTTTCCAATAGTAGACACAAGTGCAATATTAGGAGAAGAAGTGAAAATGAAAAATATTCCACCTTCTGTATTGCCAAATTTTTATGGAATGTCCACGGAAGATCCTGATGCATTTATGTTTGAATTTGATATTCTATGTAGAACATATGGATACACTGATGACATTCATAAACTTCGTCTTTTCCCTGCAACATTAAAAGCAGCAGCTTTAAAATGGTTTATGGGTTTAGGAGAACAAACAATAGCTTCTTGGGATGATATGAGATCAATCTTCCTTAAAAAATATCAAGCTTATTGTAGATCTAGAGATTCAAAGGAAGATGTTTTCAGAATGACACAACAAGAAGATGAAATTTTAGAAGAATATTTGGAAAGATTTGCATATAATCTACAAAAATCTAAACAACACTCTCTAAATCAAGAAACCATTCGAACAATCTTCTCAAGGGTGTAAGGGATGAATACCTTGAAATTTTGAATGTGATGGGTAAAGGAGATATTTCAAACCTACCATTCGAAGAAATTGTTGAGTTATGTCAAAAATATTCTAAAGGAAGATAAAAAACAAGAAAAAGAGAAGCAAGTTCAAAAGTAGCAAAGTCAGCTGCAGGAGGGATAACAAGAGCTGAAATAGGAAGCTTATTGGAAAACTTCAAAACAAACCTCTTGAGTACATTAGGGACACAAGTAGATGTGCTAATGGCAAACAAGAAGAAAGAAGAACAAGAACAAGCTCTAGCAATCTTTTGTTCCAAATGTAGAAAGAAACATCCATTGAGAGAATGTCCTTTGGATAGTATTCAGGTTTGTGGTCTTTGTACAGAAAATCATTCCGCAGAAAGTTGTCTAAGATTGAAAGAATTACAAATGAACTCAATGGAAGAAGTTCCAGGAATAGAAGGTTCTTATTATGTAGCACCACGAAGGCCATGGCAACCTAGGATGCCTCAACAAAATCAACAACAATTCCCTCAACAAAATTACCTCTATCCACCTCAAAACCCTTGGACCCCTCCAATGCCATGGCAAGCTTGGCCTCCACAACAATATTCACAACAACTTGCACAAGGTTGGAGAGGATATGGTTATGGAAACCAGCCACCTCAACAGTATCAACAACAATACCAGCAACAATACCAACAACCATTTGCATATCCACAATATTCACAATCCATACCATTTCAACAACAACATTCTGCATATCCACAATCCATGCCATTTCCACAGCAGAATCCACCACCGTTGTTGACCCAACCACAACAGTTACAGCTACCCACAAATCAACCCAGACCAACTCAATTACCAGCCCAACCAATGGCAAATCCGAATAATAAGGTGGACAAATCTGCATACACTGTAGAGGAAGCAACATGTTTTCCCACATATTCGATTCTTCCTCTTAATGATGTCCATCTAAGGTCTGGAAAAGTGCTTAAAAAGGATTCTCCTCCAATCATAGAAGAACCAACTGAACAAAGAGAATCACCTGAAACATCACAAACTGAGATACAAATTCAGAAAGGAAAAAAAATTATAACACAAACACCACCTTATCCTGAAAGGTTAGTGGAACAACAAAAAGAAATATCCCTTCCTGAATTTGATATTTTAGATGACTTAAAAAATGCTTATGTAAAAATTCCTTTGTTGAAGGCAATTAACGAAATACCAATATATGCTAAAACAATAAAGGAATTGTGCATTAAGAAATCAGGGAAAAAGAAGAAGGATCCTACTACAATCCAAGTCATTGGTAAACTAGCAAGCCTCATGTCTACACAAACCATAGTAGAGAAATATATTGATCCTGGTATCCCTATGGTTACTATAGCAATAAATAATTTCTCAGTACCAAACACATTAATAGACTTGGGAGCAGCTATAAATGTAATGACAATGGAGACAATGAAAACTTTGCATTTAAACAACATTAGATCAACTTCTACAATTTTAGAACTAGCAGACAGATCTAAAGTTGTTCCTGAAGGAATATTAGAAGATATCATAGTCTCTTTGGATTCATGGGAGTATCCTGTTGACTTCCTTATCTTGCAACCAAAAACAAATTTGGGAGGACATCCTCTAATCTTAGGCAGACCATGGTTAGCTACCGTTGATGCCTTCATAGGATGCAGATCAGTAAGCATGATTATTTCACATGGAGATGAAAGGAAACACATTACTCTTTATTCACCTGCACAATCGACTTCTTTAGAATCAGTGCTTGAAACTCAAGAAAAACAGCAAACTAAATCAGTTTTAAGTATAAATCAATTCTTTGATTTTAGAGAAGAAGAAGAGAATGAAGACTTAATGGATCTTTTCATTTCAGAACCAAGTATTTCAGAGCAGCTTAGAGAAGTCCAATATGAAGCTGCAAGTAACCTTTTGAATCAATGCTTTCAGGAAACTTGTACTGTTCAAACTTTGCGGAAATCTTTTATAGACATCTTTCCTGTAAACACAATCTCCAATCCAACAATAAAAACAATTGAGGTATATCCTGGAAAACATTTAAACATTGGAAACTAGTTGCAATCAGCACAAGAGCAAGAGGTAATTGCATTATTACAGAAATATTCAAAAGCTTTTGCCTGGGATTATACTGACATGCAAGGAATCCATCCTAGCACATGTATCCACCACATCTATACAGATGATCAACTCAAACCTGTAAGGCAACCTCAAAGACGAATGAATCCCATGATGAAAGAAATAGTGAAAGAGGAACTGCAAAAATTGTTAAATGTTGGATTCATCTATCCTATTTCAGATAGTCAATGGGTTTCTCCACTGGTTATTGTACCAAAAAAAAATGGAAAGTGGAGGGTATGTGTGGACTATCGGGAACTAAACAAAGCTACACTAAAAGATCATTTTCCTCTACCATTCATTGATCAAGTGTTAGACTCATTAGCTGGAAAGAATTTTTTCTCCTTCTTGGATGGGTTTAGTGGATACAACCAGATAAGAATAGCAATAGAAGACCAAGACAAGACAACATTCACTTGCCCATGGGGAACCTATGCATATAATGTTTTGCCATTTGGTTTATGCAATGCACCTGCAACTTTTCAACGAGCAGTGCTTGCAATATTTGCTGATCTAATTCATGAATGTGTAGAGGTTTATATGGATGACTTCACAGTTTACGGAAACACATATAATGATTGCCTAAATAACCTTGAGAAAGTTCTGAAACGATGCATTGAAATAAATTTGTCATTAAGCAATGAGAAATGCTATATGATGTTGACAGAAGGAATAGTCCTGGGACACCATATTTCCGCTTCAGGAATTAAGGTGGATCCAACAAAAATCCAAGTCCTAGTTAACTTAATGCCTCCTACAACACAGAAAGAGGTAAGAAGTTTCTTAGGCTATGCAGGCTATTATAGATGATTCATTGAAAACTTCAGTAAAATAGCCCAACCTCTGTTCAAACTATTAGCAAAAGATATTGAATTTCACTGGACAAATGACTGTCAAAATGCATTTCAAATTCTGAAAGAAAAATTATCAGTTTCACCCATTCTCCGTGGGCCAAACTGGTCTTTTCCATTTCATATATCAATTGATGCATCTGATACCGCGATAGGTGCCTCTCTTGGGTAGAAAGAGAACTTGTTCAATTATGCAATATACTTTATAAGCAAGAATCTAACACCTGCAGAATTGAACTACACAGTCACAGAGAAAGAAATGTTAGCCGTTATACATGCAGTAAACAAATTCAGACACTATATAACAGGATATCAAGTTTTCATTCATACAGATCATTCAGCAATCAAATACTTGATGAATAAACCCATCACCAATGGAAGAATAACAAGATGGTTACTGTTATTGCAAGAATTTAATATCACAATACAAGACCGGCCAGGCAAGGAAAATCAAGTGGCTGACTTTCTGTCCCGCATACATTCACCCAACGATCCAAATCTGGTTGTAGATAACTTTCCAGACGAACACCTGTTTGCCATAATAGTAAAAACACCATGGTTTGCAAACATTGCAAACTATTTATCTTCTGGAAAATTTCCAACTCAATTCTCTAAAAAGCAAAAACGAAAAATTGGTAGAGAAAGTTCTAGGTATAGTTGGGTAAATGGTGATTTATTTTATACTGGTTCAGATATGATGATTAGAAAATATGTGCGAGAAGATGAAATATTAGACATTCTGAGAGCATGTCATGATGAACCATGTGGCAGTAATTTTGCAGACAAACAAACAGCATATAAGGTGTTGCAATTGGGCTATTACTGGCCATCCATCTTCAGAGACTCTAAGGCATATTTCAAGCAATGTGACAGTTGCCAGAGAAGAGGGAGACCAATCACATTAGATGAGATGCTGCTGAAGCCGCAAGTCCTCATAGAACCATTTGAGCAATGGGCACTTGACTTTGTTGGACCTATCAATCCACCATCAAATGGAAAGAGGTACATCCTAGTATGTACAGATTATGTAACCAAATGGGCAGAGGCTAAAGCAGTGAACAGAGCAATAGAAGATACAGTGGTCACCTTTCTTTTTGAAGAAATCTTTGTCAGATATGGAGTACCTAGACAAATTGTAACAGATCAAGGAGCACAGTTTACATCAAAGCTGGTACGAGATCTAACAGAGAAATACAAAATCAAACACAGGAAATCTACACCATATCATCCTCAAGCAAATGGGTAGGTTGAATCAACAAATAAAGTCCTAGAAAATATCATGACTAAAACAGTACAACTGAATAGAAGAGATTGGTCTGAAAAATTAAAAGATGCACTATGGGCCTATAGAATCACATGGAAGAATACAACTAGTTTTAGTCCATACCAGTTAGTATATGGAAAAGAGGCCTTATTGCCAATAGAGTTTTAGATACAAACACACAGACTAGCAGCTGAACTAGGACTAGACCTGACTGAACAACAGCAGCAACGGATCATGGAACTGAATCAATTGGATGAGCATTGTCAACAAGCCATAGAACATACTACATTGGTGCAACAACAAAGAATGAAGTGGCACGACAGATATATCAAAACAAAGACATTTCGCAAGGGAGACTGGGCATTACTTTTTGACTCCAAATTCAAAGACTTCAAAGCAAAGTTCACAACACACTGGCTAGGCCCATATGAAATTGATGAAATCTTCGACAATGGAGCAGTAAAGATCAGGACAATCGACCAGGACTCCACCTCATTTATAGTGAATGGACATAGGCTCAAAGTTTATAATAGGCCTATCAGTAAAGAAGCATTTATGAAACAACTGATAGAAGATACAGAACTGGAAATCATGGTACACCAGGCTCAGCGATCTTCCAGTCTTGTAGTTGAATAAAATATATATATATATATAATAAAAAAACAAATAATTTGTTTGCTAGTGAAAACCAGGAAACCGGCACTTAGCAAATATGAATTCATAGGGGAAAACCAAGGCAACTTGGACTCTATGAATTCCTTATTCTTGTTCTATTGTTCTCACATAATTTCAATGCAGGAACTCTCCACAGACAACTGACTTGAGGACAAGTCACATCCTAAACAAGGGGGAGAATTGCATCAGATCTTTAGCTGGAAAGCTGAAGTATAGAAGGAACTTGTATTGTCAATAGAGGGACCTGAAATAAGAAATCATTGCCGAGGGACCTGAAAGACCTGCCAATGTCAAAACAACATGTACATATTCCATAAGCATTGCAGAGGGACCTGAAACAAGAAATCATTGCAGAGGGACCTGAAACAAGAAATCATTACAGAGGGACCTGAACAACAATTCAAGAACCAGAGCATGAAGAACAAGGAGCAGCAATAAAGTTTACTTTTCAATCCATCTACAACATTTGATCAATTGATTTCATCCCACTTGTACAGACATCATCCAGGGGAGTATATGTATAGTCATTTTGTGCTTGAAAATTTAATTTTTTCTTAGAAATTTTTAGTCTTTTTTAAGTTGAAATTAGTACCTGAGGATATTCATTATCATTTCATATCCTATATTCCCTATACATACCCTATAACCCTTATACATCATATTCCATTTCATCTCCATACATATTCCCTATTTATTTCATGATCATTAACCCCTAAGTATTTTTCTTTAGAAGCTTAAAAAAAACCAAACTGGGACAACTTTTCAACCTGCACATACAACTCAAGAATTAGTGATGGTGATAATTTTAAATATGACCCAAGATGGTCATTTTAAAATTATAAAGATGTGCTATATAATCAAAACAAACAAAAATCATGCGCTATATGAAAATCAAAGCAAATATATGCCATATGAAAATATATGCCATAGTCCAAATGGTTTGCATGCGCTATAGTCATACATATATCATAACCCAAAGCGCATATATATGATATAAATCAAAGCATATATATATATGGTATAAACTTAGGGCATGAAAGGAAGGGCGCATATAATACAAGGTATGATGTATAAAGGGAAGGCCGCGCGCAAACCATATGGCACGACTGCGCATATAAGTTAGGAGTATTGCGGCGGGGTATTGTTTAAATGATAATTGCATATCAAACTCATTGCAATAAAAACGCATGATTGAATATCATTGCATATGAGAACGCATGAGGAGCACGGGAATGAATACACGACGGTGGCAATTATATTGTATGCAGCCAAAGGTTAAGCACTGACTGAAACAACATCACCAAAACGACAAATACCGGCCAGCACACAGGTACGGGGTAAACACCGTGGCATGGCGACTGTTTGTCATTGGACAGTGCACTGTACAAGAGTTATGCGCATGCCTTTCAAATTAGAACGATGATTCGGCCATCCTCATGACACAGTCGGGCGACTGGTCAAATAGGACACCCATACCAACCACGCACTGTAACACCAATAAACGAGAAGCGCACAGTACACCCATGAAACGGTCATGAACCGACCGAAGTCTTGCACTGTTTAACCTCATTCTTCATTGCCGAATAGCTCAGAACGATGGTGCTTGGAGCTGCAAACTAGTGAAAAGGAGAGTGAAGCGGGTTTAGGCAGATTTAAGAAGGAAAATTATCCCGGCTTTAACGACAAGTGATCACTGATTTTCGGGATTCATTCAGGTAATGGAATAGTTTGTTTAAGCTCGGCAAACAGTGGAGTATAGTTGTGAACTGTCTGTTATTAATGGTTACATTATTCTGCCCTTGCCACCAGTCAGTTGAACGATTGAACAGGGATTTGGAGCGCCGGTTAATATTCCTCAGCGCTCGTTGACAACCAGGTAACACCGAAACCACAACAATAAGTTGGTTGATTCACTGCGTAAATTATGGCATAAAACACTAGTGAATCGTGCAGAATTTAAATGTAAACTCATTGCATGGATAACACGTTAGGGTATGGAATCGTATGTGAAGTTCTAACGACGTGCAGTGTTGTAAATCGTATGTGAAGTTTTAACGACGTGTTTGTGTTGCATGGCACTATTTGTTGTTGGTTGAATGCGCGTTGTTGGTTGAAATGCGCACCATTGACTGACTGCGCATTGTTTTGATTGCACATTTTGTTTTATTGCGCGCTGTCCTCATTCATATCACTGATATATCATATGCATGGAAACGGCCGAATGGTAAACAAACACAATGGATATGTCTCTGTTATAAACCCTTTTGCTACTACGCGTTTTTGTTTTGACCAAAACAAGGGATTGAAGTTTATGTGGGCCGAACGAGCCATGTCATGTTCAAACGAAGAGCTGTGCGATTTAGTTGCTGTGTAATGTGTTTAAGACCGAGTTTTGATTGCCAAAGGGAGTAGGGCCGAGCCATTTAAAACTCATTTTAAATGCGCTATTTTTTATTTTTGTTTTGAGGCCGAGAGCATTTTGGCAATTTTCAAAATTTTTATGATGAGGCCGAGAGCCATGTGCATGCGCTGTAGTCAAAACACTGCTTATTTTTAATGATTGTACATACACAGTGAAAATATGGCTTGATTTTGGTGACAGTATACACAGTGTAGGGCGATGAGCATACATGGAACAGTATGAAAAATTGTTTTCATATGTATTTTGTTTACAAGAACAGAGATTAGCATATTGACAGGGATATACAAGTGTTTGATTGCTTGAACAGGGAATTAAAACAGTGCTGCTGCAGAGAAAGAGTAAACAGAGGTTAAGGAAATCAGAGTTAAATTGTTGTGAGGAGGAAGGTAAGCTTCTTTGCTTTCAAAATTTCATTTTGAAAAAGAACAATAGTTATAAATTTTTATTGTCAAGATGAAATTAGTAACAGCAGAGGCATACATTCACTGGTTTTCAGAAACAATGTCAGCCAGAGTAGAGCCAAAATTTCAGATAGAGAGCTGGGGGAAGGAAACTATAGAAAAACTTTACCAAGCGGGGATGATAGGATTTTTACAAAAATTTGATGGCCACTCTGAAGAGATAACCAGGGACTTTATAAATAATTTCAGTCAGGACCAGACACGGGTAGGAGATGTTATTATTCCTGTAACTTAGGAATATCTTTCCCAAGCTTTAGATCTACCCATGATAGGTGAAAAATATTACAAAGGCCTGCACTTCAAGGAGAAAGCATGGACTTTCTTTCTTGAGAAGAACAGGAAAGGGACTTTTGATAGAACAAAAGGGATACCAAGTGAATGGTTCAATGAACCATGGGGTGAGTTGGTTTTGGTCATCCAGAAGTTTTTGACTTGTGATAGAGGATATAGCGTTGCCCACTTGTATCATGTCAGGCTTCTACAGCATATTAAGGGAGAGGATAGGATTAAATTGCCATATTTCCTATATAGGAGCCTCTTGAGAATGATTGAAACAGTAAAACATGAACACGGGCCTAAAGCAGGATAGATTTACCACCAAGGATTGATCAAAATCCTAGTTGAGTATCAGGTGAGGTCACAAGGCATAGTATGGAGAGAGTTCATGTCTAAAAATCAGTTCATTGAACAGATTAATGAAGTACAAGATAAAATAGAGCAGGAAAACAGAGGATTGATGAATTCACCCTTGTATCCCAGAACAAGAGCTAAACAACAAAATAACATGGCCATGCAGGAGAATGAAACATCTATTATGTCTATTCCTAGAAGATTTAGGAATAAAAGTCCCATTGACTTAGACAAGGAAGTAGAAACATATTCCCCAAGACAACAAGAAGAAAATGACATTGCACAAGAAGTATTTGAGAGGGATTCTTCATATGATGATGCAGCAGCAGCATCATTAATGAAAACAACACAAGATTTTGAAAAAGAAATCAATTTGGGAAGAATCAGGGACTTAACTGACCAATTGGAAATTAGCAAAATCTTGGAAAAACAATTAAAAGAGGAAAACAAGGCAAATAAGAAAGATAATGCTAAGTTGGTCAAGGCAAATGAAAAGTTAAATGAAGAATTGGGGAGACTGAAATGGAAAAATGATCTACTTTCTAAGCAAGCATTTAAATGGCTAAAGGAAAAGAATATGTGGCAGGCAAAGTATGAAAAACAGAAGGTAAAAGCAGCTTTGTTTAGGGATAGACATGACACAGGTTTGGATTGTTTGGTCAGAGCAACACAACAGGAAGCATCTATAGGTACAACATCTACTACAGAAAGAAGAAGGTCAAAGAGGAGTAAGCAAGCATGGGGACATGCTTGATGATAAGCAAGGGAGAGATGTTGGGCCTTAGTTTTGGCATTATTTTTGCTCTAAAAAACTTACTAATCCATCTATTTGCCATCCATTTTCCCTTCATTCATCCCATTTTGATGTATATTTGATATCCATTCAGGTATTTAATTTTAATTTTTCAATTTCTAAAGTTTTTATGAAAGTTTGGTTTTTAGTGCAAAATTGGCAGATTCAGAAATTCCCGTAATATCTCTATGGTTGATATGGTTTCAGGACACTTGGGCATGAATTGAATGCATGGATGGACAACTTGGGAACTAGGACTAAGCCACCTATGCTTAGTTCGAACAGAACAAGCTTTATTAGGCCCATTTGGTGCTAGTCAATCATGACTAGTCATTTAGAAATCCCATAGAAATATAGCAGTTTTGAGATTCTATAGGATTGGTCATATTTCTTGGGATGGGAGTAATGAATTCGACTTAGATAGGTGGATGAGAGTAGATGGGTTTGTTTGAGTGAATATAGATCAGTTTGTTTCATGAGACTTCTTATTTAAGAGCCAAAACTTTGATGGCTTATGTATTGACTTATTATACTTTTATGCTGTGACACCTTTGGATTCAAGAGTTAATTTTGAAGACTTGTGTTATTATTATTTTGCTGTTCAATGCTATGGATGTGTGACTGAATTTAAGCTTCTGATATCACCTCTCAAGTGTGCAAGGCAAGGGTGGAGGGCCCCCATTCCCAGCTAAGTACACTTCCTTGTTAACTAGTTTTATTTCAAAGCTTTATTTCAGATTTCTTTATGGTTCATGCATGGTGATTGATTTCATTAGTTCTTAGCTTATTCATCACTTTATCAAGTTGGAAAAACAAGTGTTCAAGTTGAGCATCCCTTCTACTAAAATGATGAATTAAAACTAGTTTCCTTTGTTTGCATGCAAGTAGTTTCTTATTGAGATTTTAATATTGAGATGAATGAATTATGATGAAATACCTTATGTGTCTCTTAAGTTAAGAGCTTATTTCATTAATAATTTATCCATATTAAGCTCTTGGTTTTAACCTCTGATTCATTAAGTGGTAATTGAGGCAAAAGTGGACTTCTTGAGTCAAGAACCATTTCAATGTTTTTCCTCTTTTAAACTAATTGAATTAGAGTTGTAGGATGTATTACTTTAAGATTTTGAATAACTTATCTTTCAAGGTTTGATTACATTTGATCTTCACATATAGTGAACTTGCCTCAAAGCATAAATAACCCGGATTGATAAGAAATAATTGTGTTAATTTAGGTACACAAATTAGCTCAACACTCTACTCTCGTGAATGCCATTGTACTTATGCTGTTGAGAGATAGACGAACACTTGTGATGCCTGGAGACATAGAAACACTCGTGACATGTAATCTATCAGTCGAAAACCAGAATAAGCTAGAGGACTGACTTGTAACATACCTACGTGATTGATCGTGAAGGTTGCGCAATTTCTATCAGGAGGTTGGTAAACTGATTGACTACTTGAATTGCGCAATGCATAGTCTAGTCTGGCCTGCTGATGAATGAAACTGCACAATCCACAATTTCTGTCAGCAGTGACATGAAACCAACAAACCACATTGCACATTTTCTGGGGCCAGGAGGACACTGCCTCCAAGAATTGCGGAATGCAAGCTTGGAGGTCAGTGTTGGGCCAGACTTGCAAAATTTTTGGAGGGAAGGAAGGTCCTTTGCTTCTGGAAATGCGCAGTAAATGCTGGGTAAGGAACGACCTGGGCCAAGGTAGCCCAGACCAGTCGATAGGCAACAGAAAACATGAGATGTTGGAATGCATGATGAGATGAGTGCAAAAAAGATTGAATGATTATCCATGTAAACAACAAGTGTAGGATTTAGAAAATGGGAAAGCATGCATGTGTGTGAAGTGAGTCTCCGCAGCAATGACTGTCCATGCAAAAACAATGTCATGCATGCGACAGTTGTGAGATGCGAATGGAAACTGAAATGATGCTTCTAAAAGCTAACATACATCAAAACAACAGCAAGAACTAACTGAAATCAAGTAGAAAACACTCACACGAAGTGAAACAAAAAAGGCGATAGAAACGTAGCGCAAGACATGAAAAACAGGCTTACCTTGAAACAAATGAGCTAAATGTGTCGACGACTCTTAGATGCAATGTGGGATGCCAAAGCTGCAAGGTTGATATGAGGAATGAGCTATGCAGTGTATGGTTGATGAGTTTTGATAAAATCGAGGTTGTGACGTGCATGCCACAAATATAGGAAAAGATACACTTGGTGGGAGGTTTCTGAAATGATCCATGCATGTAACCTCTAGCTGCTAAAAATAGATCCCTCAATTAAGGGATGCCTTTGTATGTCACCTTGGGAGAAGCAGTCCATGCATGAAAATCCATTTTTCTCGGTCTCGGAGGGAAGCGGTCAACCTGAAGACACATGCATCGATATGCGAGCCTAGGATTCAAATCTGCACAATTTCTAGGCTAAGCAAAGATGGTTGTCCCAGAGGGATTACACAATTTCTGGGAGGAACAAATGACTATCTCCCAGGATTGCGCAATTTTGGAACTAAGTAGTTGTCCTGCGTCAAACCTCACAATTTTCTCAAGGAAGCTTGTCTAACTATATTGTGCAATTTCTGAGATGAGTATCTGTCCTGGGTCAGACCTCACAATTTTCTCAAGGAAGCCTGTCTGACTATATTACACAATTTCTAAGTTGAGTAGTTGTCCTGGGTCAGACCTCACAATTTTCTCAAGGAAGCCTGTCTGATTGTATTGCACAATTTATGTGCCTAGTAGGTTTCTTAGCTGGATTTGTGCAATTTCTGCTAGCTGTTGGGCTAGCTGTCCCAGAGGGATTGTACAATTTCTAGGAGTAGCATGTGAATATTTCCTAGAATTACGCAATTTCTGGGGTAAGTAGCTATCCTAGGATGAATTGTGCAATTCTGGAGTCTAGCTAGGTTTGTGCAATTTTGGGAGGGAAGGTTGGTTCCCCTCTAGAATTGACCAATTCCTATAGGGAGCTACTCAACCAGCAATTGACACTAAGTCCAGAAAACAACCTGTGAAGGGGGTGGAACAAACTTGCATGCATAGAATTACAAGACACTATGAAACAACTAAAGCTGATGTGCTTGGAAGTGCAATACATGTTGTTGAGGAGGGTCAGTAGGGAGGCTTAAAAACGAAGCTAAGGAAATTTTTTGGAGGGTGGATGTAGCCGCTACAACATATCCCTTGAATATGAAAAACATAAGAGGAGTGCAGGAATGTGTGCAATTGGGAAAAAGTACAAGAATATACCTTCACTGTTAAAATAAGGGTTAAGGTGGTGTGTTTGGGATAGGATAGATACCAAAAAATAAGACAATTCTAGCTACCAACAAAAATTTCATCTCTGGTGTTTCTCCACTAACAGCTAGCCTAGACACTACCTCGGTGAAGTCACGTAGAAACACAAGCATTTCTCCACTACCAGTGAGGCTGGTTAGTACCCAGGTGGAGTTGCTTGCTTCACCTCTCTGCACAGGAAGCCTTTCTCTTCTTTCACTTTTGTATTATTTTTGAAAGAGGACTATGCATAGGTGCTTATTTGTTTTTGGGGCGGAAGAGGGATCCCGAATTATTGAGAGGAGAAGAGGTTTTTCCTTCAGAGAAGCATGTAAATACCTATGATTCAGGTTTGCTCATTTAGATTTTCCCCTTTTTCGTCTCTACTAGTTGGAAAAAGTTGAGCACACAGAGCAAAATACTAAGTATAGGCCTGGGTTTTCCCAGTTTGGACACAGGTTCATGGTTTGACCAGAGCTTCCCTTACAGACGGATCATATTTTCCCTTGATACTTCATCAACTAAAAGTTACAACGAAGCACAGAGAGGAAGGACACATGTTAAAATTGGCAACTAGGGCCAAACTTCATGTGGGTCATCTTATTCATCGATGGTGATTTTTTTATTAGATTCCTCTCGTCGAGAGGTGTAGGATTGATCTAAAGATCATCTGAATCCAATAAGTATTTATGGAGATATGAATTTATTTTGACTATGGACTAATTGTCGAAGTCGGCCAACAACTTATGTAGGCTTAGAAGCCCAACAGTCGCATCTATTCAACCCCAACATTTTGCATATAAATGCAAGGAGTATTCTCCTCATTTTTCACACTTCACTCTCATCACATCTCTCTCTCTCCTGCGTAGAAAAGAGTCTCTTCTCTCTCTTGCATCGAAAAGACTCTTCTCTCACACGTGTGGAAGGAAGGACATAGATTTTATGGCTGCAACTGCAGATCGGAAGTTTGGCCAGCGTTGACAATCATTCTCTCTCTTTGGACTGTGCAGTAGGTGAACCTAAATCTCTTTGGAAGGTTGGATTTTTTGGTGAAGGAATCAAGGTAATCTGACGGTCGGTTTGCAAGATATTGACTGCCCTATTTTAGGGTTGATCTAGGGTTTGCTGTTGTTGATGTAAATTAGATTTTTGTACTATTTCTCTTTGATGAATTATTGAAGATAAAAGAATATTTGATCAAAGTGTTTCCCCATATTGGTGTTTGTCCCTCACTAGCCACCACATCTTGTGTCTCTTATCTTGGCTTGTTTTCTGTCGATCGTTTAATGTTCTATCTACACTTAATGTACATGTGATTGCTAATATGTGGATAATAATAAGAAAGATAAGTAAACTTCTCTAAGCATAGAATATACCATAACTAAACATGGAATCAAAGTTGAGGTGACGACAAAGCCTGAGTAAGAGAAAGAGCAATCACCAAAGAGAAGATTGACAAGGCTATCCTAAAACAACTATGGGGTCCTCAAGGCTCTTCCCTGTTGAAGACAAGATCCGTGAGAAGTCTGACTATCACGGATGGAAGATGTCTCTCGATCTGACTTTAGAAGATTAGGGAGTGTTTGACCATGTGAGAGGAAATATTGTTGAGCCTCCATCAAATGCACCCGCTTCTGCCAGGAATAAATGGAAATCTGGAGAAGTCAAAGCAAATAAGATCATTCGGGACTCTATTGACAAGCGCTTGGTGGCCTATGTTTCTGAGTTGAACACCTCCAAGGAAATCTACAATAGACTGCTAATTTTATTTAAATTTAATGATGCAAATCAAGTTCTATTTCTTAGAAATAAGCTGAAGGAAATTAGGAAGGGAAAAGATGAAAATATGCAAGCATGTTTCTTAAGAATCATCGAGATCAAGAACGATCTCCTATCTATTGGAGAAGTAATTCCTGACAGAGAAATGGCACTCACAACTCTTGGAGGACTACCATCTGAATGGTATGTATTTAGGACTACTCTCCTCAACAAGAATGTAAATTATGGATTCGAGGAATTAATGGCAAGATGCATTCAAGAAGAAGCAAGGATGGAAGAAGAGGAAATGCCCACACTTAAAGGTCATCCCACTGCCTTTTCTTCTCATGCTAAAAGAAGAAACCATTCCAAAAGGAAGACTTGACCAAAGGGTGGAAAAGGACGATGTTATCATTAATAAATCGGGTCATTATGCAAGGGAGTGTCCTGATAAAAGGAACTCACACTAGGATGCTGATCAAAATCCCTCTCAAGGCAATCAAAGAAAAGGCAAGTCAAATGGCCGAGGTAAAAGAAGTGCTGGAAATCAAGGAAGAGGACAACCATTCAAGAAGGCAAGAAATTCTAGGTATGAATCTAACACTATTGACAATAAGTAGGATGAATATTATCTACCAACTTCTCTATCTACCTCTGCTCCTCCAGACTCGCTGGGAAATTAGCTTATTGATAGTGGTGCCTCAAGGCACTTCACTGGTTACAAAGAAGTTCTCCATAATCTAATAGAGAAAGAAACCAACCTAGAAATTGTCCTTGGAGATAATATGAAATATCCCGTGAAAGGTGTAGGCAATGTCTCTCTTAAATTGAATCAAGGTAATACAATCCAACTACAGGATGTATTATATGTACCTGATCTCAAAAATAACCTGGTGTCCATTTCGGCAATGGAAGACAAAGGCTACAAGGTGGCTTTCAGCGATGGCAAGGTACATGCATGGAAAAGCAATATTAAAAATTCCTTCAATCTTGGGTTTCAAGTTGATTCATTATATCAGGATGGAGGAAGTACGTTAGGTGTCATGTCTTGTGACAAATCTCTTCAGTTTGAACTATGGCATCAGAGGTTTGCTCACCTTCATTATAAAGCTCTACCTGATGTAGGAAAAATGGTGACTGGGATGCCAGAGTTCAGATTAGAGCAGGAAGGTGTATGTCCTGGATGTGCTAAAGGAAAGCTAAAAAGGGGACCATTCCCCTCAAGCCAAAGCAAGACCTCTGATATATTGTAGTTAGTTCACTCAGACATATTTGGTATGATGCCTGTGAACTCCTTGGGAGGATATTCATATTACCTCACTTTTGCAGATGACTATTCTCACAAGACTTGGATATACTTCTTGAAAAAGAAGGATGAAGTGTTCTCCTGGTTTCGACACTTCAAAGCCTTGATCGAGAATCAAAACAAAAAGAAGATCAAGATCTTAAGGAATGATAATGGGACTGAATATGAATCTAATGAGTTTCATGACTTTTGTAAAGAGGCTGGCATTAAGAGGGAGACTACTACACCGTACACTCTTGAACGGAATGGTGTGGTAGAAAGGAAGAATTGTATGATTGTGGAAGTTGTCTATGCTATGCTCCATGATCAAAGACTTCCAAAGTTTCTATGGGCCGAAGTTGCAAACACCATCGTCTATGTACAAAACCGATGCCCCCATCAAGCATTGGATTCTAAGACTCCCGAAGAAATGTTCACTGGTAAGAAACCTGACGTATCTCATTTTAGAATTTTTGGAAGCCCTATATATTTTCATGTGCCCAAAGAGAAAAGGAACAAATTGGGTGCATCTGGAAAGAAAGGAATCTTCGTGGGCTATAGTGAAAATACTAAGGGCTATAGAATCTATGTAGCTGGTCAAAGGGAAGTTGTGATTAGTCATGATGTCACCTTTGACGAAGATATGGCTCTCAGCAACATGAACAATCTTCCTGCTATGAGGATCTCTCAAAGTTGACATCAGGGAACCAAAAGAAAAAGATGATAAAACAATGCTCGATGTGGAAGAACCCATGGATCCTATTGATCCTCCTCCACCTGAGCTTTCCTGTTCTAGGAAGAGGCCTTCATGGCGTAGGGGGACACTTGATGTTGCGGAAGGACATGCTGCACCCCGAGGAACCTTCTGTGAAAGTAAGAAACCAAACAGGTATCAAGGATACTTGACCATCATGAGCACGATCATTCAAAATGAGCCTTTATCATTCTCATATGCTGTTAAGATTCAAGTATGGAAGGATGCTATGACTGAAGAATATGAGTCTATTATGAAGAATGATGTCTGGGAAGTGGTTCCCAAACCCCTGGACAAGACAATTACCACTTATAAATGGATTTACAAGATAAAGCATGTAGCTGATGGAAGTATAGAAAAGCATAAGGCTCATTCTGTCGCTCGTGGCTTCTCCTAGAAGGAAGGTATAGACTATGACGAGATATTTGCACCTGTTGCCAGATATACCACCATCCGCTCGATCATAGCCCTTGTGGCTTCACAAGGATGGAAACTACATCAAATGGATGTTAAGACCGCACTCTTGCATGGTTCAATCAAAGAAGAGGCCTACGTGGAGCAATCCAAAGGATTTGAGATTTATGATCGAAAATCTCATGTGTGAAAGTTGAAGAAGGCCCTCTATGGGCTGAAACAAGCACCCCAAGCATGGTATGAGAGGATCAATAGCTACTTGATGAAGCTGGGATTCACTAGGAGTGAAGCTGATCCCAACCTGTACATCAAGGTTGAAGATGAAAAACCTCTCCTACTGGTGCTATATGTTGACAACCTCTTTCTAATAGGTGTAGGCCCTCTCATTCACAAATGTAAGAGGGAGTTGGCTTTTGAATTTGAAATGAAGGACCTAGGACTAATGCACTATTTCCTAGGACTCGAAGTTTGGTAGAAGCCAGGGGAAATTTTCCTATCTCAAGGAAAATATGTGGTAAAGATATTCGAAAGGTTTGGTATGGTGGACTGCAAGCCCGTAACTACCCCAATGGAGCTTGACTTCAAAAAGTTAAGCGGTAGTGTTGTTGGACCTATTTTACGAAATTCCACTGAGTATCATCAACTCATCGGAGCATTAATGTTCTTAGTGAACTCCCATCTAGACATATGCTTTGCAGTCAACACGTTGAGTCAACATATGGTTGAACCTCACCACATACATTGGATTGGTGCCAAGAATCTGTTGAGATATCTTCATGGCACAATTACTTATGGGTTAAGATACACTACTGGAGATGTGAGACTACTTAGATATATTGATGCTAATTGGGCAGGAAGTGTGGTGGACCGTAAGAGAACTTCTGGGTGTTGTTTCTCCTTGGGATCTACTTCGATATCCTGGATGAGCCGGAAGCATAAGTTGGTGGCTTTGAGCACCGCTGAGGTAGAGTATATTTCTGCTAACATGGCCTCCTATGAGGCAGTCTGGTTACGAAAGCTCTTTAGTGAGCTATTTGGATTTACATTGGATGCCACCATGATTCTATGTGAAAACCAGAGAGGGATCTGTTTATCAAAAAATCTCGTACTTAATGATCACTCCAAGCATATTGATATCAGGTACCACTATATTCAAGATATGGTCCAGTGAGGAGCAATAAGGCTCCAACATATCAGTACAGATGAACAGGTCGCCGACATTCTGACAAAGCCCCTAGGAAAGGTCAAATTCCTGACTTTCCAAGAATGACTTGGTGTCGTTCAAAGACCCTTTGATGAGGGTCAAGTATGATGTACTAAGCTCTAGGAGCTCCAAGGGGGGTGCGGGGTAATTCTTGGAGCGACATATGACCATAGGGTGACTAACCATCCCCTATTGGTGCACTTGGTACAGGGTAAAAGGTTCAACCTTCCCCTGTGACACCCTGTGGTGAATATGGAATAGGATAATTAGTTCTCCTATGGGCCTAGATGATGTGTTCTCCATGGCGATTATGGACGGGATGATTCGCTCTCTTATGGACAAGATGATTCGCTCTCCTGTGGATAGGATGATTCACTCTCCTATGGACAGGACGATTCACTCTCCTGTGGACAAGATGACTTGCTTTCTTGTGGGATAAGATGATTCACTCTCTTGTGGACAGGATGATTCACTCTCCTTTGGACAAGATGATTCACTCTCTTGTGGGACAGGATGATTCGCTCTCCTGTGGATAGGATGATTCGCTCTCCTGTGGACAAGATGATTATCTCTCTTGTGGGACAGGATGATTCGCTCTCCTATGGACAGGATGATTAGTTCTCCTGTCGAGGCATCATACCCATGGAGTCTAGGACTCATGGGAAGCACCTCTCATCTGATCAATGAGCAGGGAAATGAGGATAGGGACCATAGTAGTACTGATGGATGCATCATTGTATCTACCGTACTCCCTATGCTAGGATGACATTCATTGATCTGGGATCAATGAGACTGGTCTGGGACCAATGAGAGTGGTAAACACTCTGACACTGACTTCGAGTTAGTGGAGGATGGTATGATACATCCTCGATCATTTCTTCTTCTTCATAATTAGAGAAAATTAGAGAAGAACCAAGCAGAGAAAAGCAAAGCAGAGCAAATCAAGAAGGGTCAATCCATACAGGTCAGTGCATTTGATGGATGGACAGCAGTTATGGTCTGACAGATTGCAGATGAAGTTCTCCCTAGTTGATAGGGAGTTTTAAAATTGGCAACTAGGGCCAAACTTCATGGAGGTCATCTTATTCATGGATGATGATATTTCTATTAGATTCCTCTCATGGGAAGGTGTGGGATTGATCTAAAGATCACTCGATTCCGATAAGTATTTAAGGAGATATGAACTTATTTTGATTATGGACAAATTGTCAAAGTCAGCCAACAACTTATGTAGGCTCAGAAGCCCAACAGTCGCATCTATTCAACACCAACATTTTGCATATAAATACAAGGAGTATTCTCCTCATTTTTCACACTTCACTCTCATCACATCTCTCTCTCTCATGTGCAGAAAAGAGTCTCTTCTCTCTCCTGCACAGAAAAGACTCTTCTCTCACACGTGTGGAAGGAAGGACATAGATTTTAGGGCTGCAATTGCAGATCACAAGTTTTACCAGCGTTGACCATCATTCTCTCTCTCTGGACTACATAGTAGGTGAACCTGACTCTCTTTTGAAGGCCACATTTTTTGGTAAAGGAATCAATGCGATCCAAAGGTCGGTTTGCAAGATATTGACTGCCCTAGTTTAGGGCTGATCTAGGGTTTGTTGTTGCTGATGTAAATTAAATTTTTGTACTATTTCTCTCTGCTGAATTATTGAAGATAAAAAAAGATTTGATCAAAGGGTTTCCCCATATTAGGGTTTTTCCCTGGCTAGTCAGCACATCTTGTGTCTCTTCTCTTGGCTTGTTTTCTATCGATCATTTAATGTTCTATCTGCACTTTACTTAATGTACATGTGATTGCTAATCTATGGATAATAATAAGAAAGATAAGTAAAAATGCTCTAAGCATAGAAAGTACTATAACTAAACAACACAGGACTGGCCAAGCTCTACAATGTCACAAGACACTTTCAACTTTAGCCACATATTAATTCAAAATCCAGAACATAGTACATGCACAACACTTATTCGTTCATGCAGTGTAAACAAATGGAAAACTCAACATGAAATAAAAAAATATGAGAGGAAAGGCATACACAACAAGCAAACAAAACTAAAAGACAAGAAAGAAAAACGGTCAAGGAAAACATGATGTACAACTGGAATAAGAAAACCATGATGTATTGTGAGTGAAAAATGAGTGCAAGGAAAGGAAAACTAAGCTGCAACTAATCCTACTCCTATTCTAACCACTAAACGGTTGGGGTTATATGACATTAAATTTCCAGTGAAATCACCATAGTTGCTCCCGCCCTACACCCACAAAGATACAAACAATTAAAACAGATAAAAATTAGTGTGCAACAAAAAATACAAAAAATTGAAACACTTGCACACGGAAAGGAGAGTCTTTCCTGTGGGTAGAAAAATGTGGCATGACCACCCAATACATGTGCTTACCTCCATGATGGATACTGTTATTCAACAAACCTTGGAAGCGTCTTGCGAGTGTGTCCTTATCTGCACCGAGATTCTTAGTAAGTGTGAGGAAGGATTGAAGCTTGTTACCTACAACATGGCTTTCTAAGTAAGATTGTTCCAACCACTTAGCGATTTGTTCGTGTAATTCATAATGGTTGTTTGGAAAACTTTGTGATATGTGAAAGGGTGAATTCTCAATTTGACAAACGGGATCACGATGGGAATCTTGTAAGGAAAAAAAATTTGATCATTCTCAACAGTCATGCCAAGACAATTATGACCTGCCATAACCATCAGCATAGGATGAAGTGCCTCACATGCTTGATAGAAATATGAGGAGAAAGATGCTAAACAATGAAGATAAGAGATCATGAAGCAACTATCATCAGATGTGTTTTTGGGGAAAAAACACTGAATGATAGTCCCCCAAAATATAGGAATGATCAGATGATCTGGTTGAAACGCTAGATTTCATGTTTGAAATCAAAAAAGAAAAATCCATTTGAACAATCTTGCGAACGCTTTGAACAATGGAACCAAGTTCACTGTGAGCTAGACATGACGGATCACCTTCCTACAACTGGTGAAAAATTGCACAGGTATCATGGTCATCACAGGAATTTAAAAAGGATGCCAGCATTGTGAATGCATGAGACTAGTTGGGGCATGGTGAATAGAGAGGAACTTGATTCATGTGATTACACAGGGAGCTTTCTGGTGTGATGAGCAGACAGAGTTGGAGTGTAAGGATCACAATAAGACCAAGGAGCTGATTGTGAAAGGGAAAATTAGATAAGTATGATCACGAGAAAATACAATATTTCAGATGAGCAACATCATAATTCCATGATTTCATGAGGGACGTATATTCCCATCCCGAGTTTTATGCAAGAGATGTGCATGAAGACAGATGTATTGTGAAAGATTTGTGAATTCGGTCATAAGTGAAATTTTGAAAATTTGAGAGGTCACATCTAGAATACCAAACATTTTTTACACGTGAATTCACATCAAGTGCAACCATGTAGATAGATGGATTGTGCGTGAGAAACCAAATCTAATTAGGTTCTAGGGGCTTACCCATGTCACGAGGTCTTGACATAACCATCAATGGACGTTGAAGTGCCTCAAAACCTTGGCACGTCCCAGAACTTTCCAGAATTGAATAATCATATTTTGAAGTTTGAACCATAACATGCATGGCTTGAGGATGGCTATTGTTCCTTATTTCAAAATTGCTCTCAGTATGGCAGCCATGTCTATCATAGCTTGCACTAGATTTTTCAGCTTCAGCAAGCTGACTTGAAGAGTTGTCTTCATGCAAGAGAAAAGATAATGGGGAATGGGAAGTATGCTCTGTGATTAAACTATTTTCAACTTCATCATGGACAAAATCATTACCTTGTGTGAATTGAGGAAATAACTCATCAGATGAAGAAGTAAGAGAACATGGAGTATCTATGACACATGTGGATGCGTTGTGAATGATAGGACACACGAGCAAGTGAGGTGAAGAGGAATTTTCCATATAAATGTTTTCTTTGACCGGAGCACATTCCAAATCTGAGTTAGAGTCTTCATGAGAAAACGAAATATCACATGATGCGCTTGGGTGTTCGTCACAACATATGGAAAAATGGGAATGATGACTACCCAAGACTAGGGGTTCATTGAAATAATTAATTTTACAAGATGTTCCATCAAGATTCCCAGAATCAGCTTGCCACCCCAGCGGGCTGTTGAGATGGGGCGGGGGGCTGGCGCCCGACCCCCCCATCTCACCTCGGTGTTTGAATAGTCGGCTCGGGTGGCGGGCCGTTGGGCCGTTAGGGTGGGGTGAGGGGCTAGTGCTCATCACCCCACCCCACCTCGGTGGCCCAATGGTCTGCCATCCGGGCCAACTGTTGGGACGCTGTAGTAGGATGGAGGGGTCAGGTGCTGGCCCTCTCGCCCCACCCCGGCAGCCCAACGACCAACCTGGGTGGCAAGCCATTGGGCCACCAAGGTGGGATGGTGGGGCTGGGCGGCCAACCTCCCGCCCCTCCCCCACGAGCCTGTTGGGCTAATGGGGAGCATGATCGGGCCCACCATGCCCACTGCAAACATAGTGGGTAAATCTAAATTATTTAAATTTTTAATTTCTAAAAAAAAAATTCATTAAACCTATTGAATTCTAAAAATTGCACACGAAAAAAGAAAAACTAACCTTTCAAATGCAATAATCTTCCATTGAACATGCTGTTGATAGAAATGTAGTTTCTCCACAAATTCGCTCCAAGTTTTTAACGAACCTCGAAGAATAGTGATAATGAAATTTATGTTATAGAGGAAATTACGGAATTGTTTTACCGCACAGTTAATGTGGGACTAATTTGTTTTTATAAAAACTTTAACATGTAAACGAACATTACGAAATTCTAATTTGTTTTTATAAAAACTTTAACATGTAAATTTTGTTATGGCGATATAGGGAACTATGATAAAACGAACATTACGGAATTGTTTTACCGCATGGTGAATGTGGGATTAATTTTTTTTTATAAAGACTCTAACATATAATTCTTGTTATGGCAATATAGGAAACTATGATATAGTGAACATTACAGAATTTTTTTTACAGCATGGTGAATGTGGGATTAATTTGTTTTAGAAGATATGATAGAAATTAAAAAAAACATGCAATTATCTAGTAAATATTATATAGTTTAAGTAAAAAATTAATTTAGGTAAGAGATTTAGTTTACAATTTTAATTTAAATATTTTATTTAAAATATTTATTTCATAAGAAAATTTTAGTTAAATTTTTTTAATAAGTTGTAGAAGAAAATTATGGAGGGAAATACATGAAACAAAATTTCTAGAGGGAAAAATTTTGGAGAAATGTTTTTGAGGGAAACTTTGGAGGGAAATTTTCATTCTTTAAGCTATATATTGTCAATAGGAGAGAGTGCATTTCTATCATTCAACTTCTTCTTTTTGAAATGCATAGATTCTTATGATAGTGAAGTTTCGCTTTGTGAAGCATCAACATCTTTTCACGTAACAACTCTATTCATATTGATTAATATAACGAAAATTTTTCCACTACGAATAGAGAGTCATATATTCCACTTAGTCCTAATCCTAAGGACTATGAGAGAAGCACTGATGAAAGATAGGTTGAAGAATTTCAAATAAATAAAGAGCCACGGTTTCCACTTTGTCCTAATCCTATGGACTATGAGAGTAGCAGTGATGAAGAGCATGATGAATATTTTCAAATAAATAAAGAGTCGCACTTTCCACTTAGTCCTAATCCATAGGATTCTGAGAGAAAGAGTGATGAAGAACATGATGAATAATTCCAAATGAATAGAGTGTCACGGTGTCCACTTAGTCCTAATCCTATGGACTATGAGAGCAACAGTGGTGAAAAGCATGATGAATAATTTCAAAAGAATGGAGTGTTACGGTGTCCACTTAGTCCTAATCCTATGGACTATGAGAGTAGTAGTGATGAAGAACTTCAAAATAATGGAGTGTTACGGTGTCCACTTAGACATAATCCTATGGACTATGAGAGCAGCAGTGATGAAGATCATGATGAATAATTTCAAATGAATAGAGTGTCACAGTGTCCACTTAGTCCTAATCCTATGGACTATGAGAGCTACAGTGATGAAGAATTTCAAATGAATAGATTGTCATGGTGTCCACTCAGTCCTAATCCTAGGGACTATGAGAGCAGCAATCATGAAGAACATGATGAATCATTTCAAATGAATAGACTATCACGGTGTCCACTTAGTCCTAATCCTATGGACTATGAGAGCAGCAGTGATGAAGAGCATGATGAAGATTTTCAAATAAATAAATAGTCACAGTTTCCACTTAGTCCTAATCCTAAGGACTATGAGAGCAGTAGTGACAAAGGATAGGATGAAGCACTTAGTCCTAATGCTAAGGAATATGAGAGCAGTAGTGACGAAGGGTAGGATGAAGAATTTTTAGCAACTAAGGAGTCACATTTTCAACATAGTCTTAATCCTATGGACTATGAGAGCAGCACTGACAATGCACATGATGAAGAATATCCAATAAACATCGAGTCAAATTTTCCATTTATTCCTAATTCTAAGGACTATGAGAGTAGCACTGAATAAGGGCAAGATGAAGAATATCCTCCAAGTTAGTATTTCAAAAGCATAGATGATCATATTGAGGATAACATTTCTCAGAATGATGATGAAAATTCTTATACAAATGATGATCCAATGATGCAGTATTTCAAAAGCAAAAATGATCATAGTGAGGATAACATTCCTAAGAATGACGATGAAAATTCTTATACAAATGATGATCCAATGATGGAGATGTTGCTAGGAAATATTGTATTGAGGAGTAGGAGCATATATTTTCTTATCAATTCAAGATGTTCTAGTTATACAAGGGGTAGAGTAGGATATTTGATGAGAAATTTTTTTATCAGCGCTCTCATTTCAAGTGAATGTTGTCAAAAATATTGCTTGAAACATATGGATTTCAAGTTTGCATTAGAGAAAAGGAATATATATTTGTAAATGAATAAAAGCATGCAAAATTCATATTTACTGGGGTGCATGCAATCTACATTGTCAAGTTATGATTATCGTATTGGCTCTTTAGTTAACTGTAGAAAGGTTTTCAAAATGTTTCATTCAATGGGTAATTTTCGTCTGTCAAGAATCCAAGAAAATTTGAAAAAAGATCCCACATTTTATTTAGAAGTACGTCATAAATGACAGTTTGGGCCATTATCAAATACTGCAATGTCATGGATGAAATATTTCTTTTGAAAGCATCGAGAGTGTATGCCAAATAGAGAGACAATACATATTCTAGATAATTTCTCAAGACGAGAAATCTACAACTTATACAAAGAATATGTAGAAGGTTCTGAGGGACATGGTCGATTTATTACATATCAATATTTTGTGAAGGTATGGAAGAAAGAATTCAACAATGTCCGTATTCCTAAGAAGACAAGGATGGGGATTTCTAGTACATGTGATTCTCTTATATCAAAAAGGGATAAATGTTAAGGGTCAAAAAGAGGTAAGAATTCATAACTTTAAATTTTAAAATTGTATAGTCATCAACTATGAAAACATATTTCTTAATGACCTTCTTTTATGTTGTGTATATTCCATTGTCAAAGAATTTCAGGAGCATCGCGAACAACAAACAAGTGAAAGGAAAAATGTGTACAAGCATCAAAAGAAGTGTTATGATAATCCAAATAAATATTTGGGTTTCATAATTGATGGTATGGACCAGAAGAAAACACTTTTACCACATTTTGTTCGCATATCCAAAAATTTACATGAGGAAAATTTTATTCAGTATCACTTGGTCGGTTGTATGGTCTTCAATGGGAAATGTTGCTAAGGGTGTACTTCACAACATCAAATATTAATAATGATGCAAACCTGACAATAACCATAATTCATGATGTGCTTTCTCATTGGTTTGGTAATCTTCCTAAAGTTTTGTATCTACAATTAGACAACACTTGCTGTGAAAACAAAAATCAAATTGTTTTTGGATATCTAAACATGCTTGTTGAATTGAGAATTTTTTAGAAGGTAAAGGTTGGTTTCCTTCTTGTTGGGCACACTCATGACCATATTGATCATATTTTCAGAGTTTTTTTAGTCACATTGAGGAATGAAATTGGGAGCTTTCCATCATTAATTGAATGAATTAAGAAATCATGCAAGCCAAAGCCTACTTTTGATGTGTTGGAAGAAATTGTTGACATGCAAAGGTTTATTCTGGGATTTCATGGTGAGGAGAAATGCACTGAACAAATTAATGACATTAGCTTCCGACATCAATTTCATATCAAAAAAATTGATGGGAAAACACTAATATGGGGAAAGAAGTATTCAAATACCGTATAATGGGCACCGTCATCAGGTTTGGAATTTTTGAAGTTCATTCCATATCATCCAATATTTGCATCAAATATATTATTATTACAATTAGTTTTTGAAGTTCATAATGCACACAGATAGAATAGAGATATAAATTATTCTGATTGCCTAAAATAAATTAAAAAATGTATTAGATATACATATGAGTACTTTGATATTGCTGATTCAGTTTGGTGGGAGTATTTTTTCAAGAATCAAAGTGATATCATTTCAAGAACAACAAATGAAGATATACCTTTGAAAAATCCATTTATTTGGCCACAAAATGTGTCAAATGAACATGAGGAAAGAAACATTATTGAAAAACAACAATCTCAAGATATTATTAATTCTTCACAGGCATAGGAAAGAGAGATGTATATTGGTTCCCAAAGATCTCGTGCAAAACATGAAGCCATGGAAGAGCTTTACAGGGTTTCAATACATGATATTAAGGAGGGTTGCATGATCACAGTGCTAGCAAATGGAGATCCCAATGACTATCCATTCTGGGTTACTAAGGTTATAAAGCTCATTACATAAAATGAAGATGTTACAGGTGTTGAAGTACATTGGTATGCCAAAAATACACACCCATTCAATGGTGTGTATAAGCCAGAGATGGTAGTTGACAAAAGAATTGGAGGAAAGAGAAAAAGAAAGGGTACAAATATAAATTGACGCCTCACAAACATCTTAAAATTGGAGGATGTTGACATACTTGTTTATGACTTCAATTTAACAGAGAGGAACTCTTCGCTTCAAGATGATAGAGATTATGAAAAGGTTGTTCCCAGAAGGAACAATGTTGAGATGGGAGTCTAGTGAAACCAGTCATAGATCCAGAAGAATTTTGAAATTTGAAATGGTGGGCATGCACGTGGACCCAATGGGGCACTAGTTGATGAAAGAGAAGAATATGGAACATCTTCGCCTGCATCCAGTCATTCATCTGAAGATGTGAATTCTGATGGTGTGCAAGAAAATATGAGTGGTTTTGAATAATTGTCTAAGACAGTTTATATAACTGATGTTTGCACCGTATCTTGAAATAAAAATTGTGATTTCCATATGGTGTTAAATCAGAAGTTATGATTCATTTTTATGTTTGTTGGATTATATGTTTTAATTATGATGATTTTTATTGTTTAGAATATCTACAATGCAACAATAACTTAGAGATATAATGTATGTTTCATTCAATCTACAAACAATGACATTTTGATTAATTTAGTCATGTAATTTTTTCATAATGTCATGTTTTTTTCATTTTATGGTTGAGAATTTTCCAATTTTTTTTTGTATATTTAATGTTATGGTTGAAAACAATTAGAATTTTAGCGATCTTTAGTGTCATGTTATTATATGTTTAACAACATGGATGAAAAATAATAGAATTTTAATGTGTTTCAAATCCCATTATTTTATCTTTATCGTCACTACTAAAACATGTTGAAATTATACTTAGGAAATAAAAATGTTATTCTACCAAAAACGTTAGTGTTTGTTTCCTCAAAAACAATTGTTTTTTGCACATAAAATTTTGGTTTTACTGCCATTTATAAAAAATGTTGAAAATTGACCCTAAAAATAAAAACCATCATTCCAGTATCAACACTTTTCGTTTTCAGGGTGTTTTTTGCACAATTTTTGCACAAAAAAATAGTTTTCACTGCGATTTTTAAAACGTGTTGAAAATTAACCCTAAAAAACAAAACCATCATTCCAGTATACACACTTTTCATTTTTGAGTTCTCATTTCAAAGTTTACATTGTTTTAATACATCATCACCCCTAACATCTACATAGAAAACCTATTAAATACATACTTCGGCTCTTGGTCGCAACAAAAATATAACAACATGACATATTAAGCCTTTTGGTTATTCGCAAAAAGTCTAAACAGGGGTTTTGCGGCTGAAGTCCAGCCTTCATATCCTGCCTTGTTCTCTAAACACGAAGCTCGACAAGGAAACTAATCTCTTAGCAAGAAATCTGCACAGTCTATTAAGCTGTCTCGTCCATAAGCAATGAGTCAAACAAAGAATTGATAGCTGCCTCGAAAGTGACGGAATGCTGACCGATACAAGCATGATTCTTGCACCAACCCAACATTTCACATTGATTAACACTTTGGTTCCATCGAATTACTTAGGAAAGGAACATATTAGCTACAAATAAATTTTAAGATATAAAACCTATAATTTAATGATTAAGTACATATATAACCCTTGAATATGAAAAATATAAGAGGAGTGCAATAATGTGTGCAAATGGAAAAAAGTACAGGAATAGATAGGCCTTCAGGGTTAAAACAAGGGTTAAGGTGGTGTGTTTGGGATAGGATAGAGACCAAAAAATAGGACAATTCTAGCCACCAACATCCTCCCATCCCTATCTTGTTGTGTGTCCTCACACAACCTTACTCTTACCTCTGCAAAAAAACACATAGAGACCTTCCTTTAGTCCTATATCTGTATGCTAATTCCTACCTTCAATGTCCTTTTATTCTTAGTTCGAGCCTTCTTGACTCGTTTGACCAATTTCCTGAGCCGACCATAGCATTTCGAAGCTCAGAACTTCCACACTCTTTCTTGTCGTTTTCGTTCTTGCACTTCCCCTGCCAATTCAACATTCTTATTCTACAGCACTACAACCTATTCTTTCATGGCCTGATTTAAAACTTTGAGTCCATAAATGCATTGCTTCAACTCCTCAATTTGACTATTCAAATTGAGAGTGGAATCCTCCTTAATGAATTCCTCCTATGTCAGAATCTTCTCAACAGTTGACTCAAAGCAAGTGTTGGTGTTGTCAAGACCAATATCATCCTGTATATCAATATCTGACATTTCGACATCACAGAGTGTCTCATCACCCTTCATTTCATCATCACATTGTGTTTCATCATCTTGCACTTTTTCATCACATTGTATCTCATCTCCTTATTCTTCAGCATTATGTTGCACTTTGTCATCCAGACCCTCTGCTGGACTCTTCTCTGCACTAACATCTAGTGTCTTAGATGCCTTCCTCTTCTTCATTTTTCCAACTAACACTAACAGAGGAGTAACATCTTCCTCTTTGAGGTATCCTACACTAAACACTATGTGAACCACAACATCTGCAAGGAGCGAGAGATTGTTCTCATTCAACGAACTAGGTTGGGAGTCATCTATATTTATTGGAGAGGTTGACTGAGTATGGCCTCCTCTCGAGGAGGAAAACCTCTTCTTAACAGAACTTCTAGTTATTCTCTTCAAAGGGCGAGGGGTTTCAGTTACGGGTGCTTGTTTCTCTTCCTGCATTGGTTCCTTAGGTAGGGTCTTTTTATTCTTACTAGTTTGTGAGATGAGGGTTTTATCTGTCTATCCAGATTCTTCCTTCCTACTCTTACCCTTCTTCTCGGGTGACTCCACTATGTTTCCTCCTTGTAATTACTTAAAAAACCCTTCCTAGGTCACATTTTTACTCTCTAATTCCTTCCTAACTAGAATTGAGATCAACCCGTAATGATATAGCTTGAACCCAACCTGACTCTCTTGACTTTTCTGAACACCCTTCAACATTTTTTCCAAAATTTTAAGCAAGAAGTAAGGAAAATTAATCAACTTACCCAACTCAAAGTGTAACAACAAGCGGATGTGATATAGGAAGGCTAGGGAATATTGTCCCTCACAGGTGAGAAACTTTTGTAGAATGTACAGCAGGTGTCTCCATTTCTCAATCATAACAGTTTGTTGCAGCCCTTGTTTCCAGTCCACTTTCTGCTTTTTATTGACTACAAATCTACACCAAAACCCTTTTTCGAGCTTTCTTTTCTTGAATCAATGTTCGCCTATGGCCTCTAGCCCTGTAGCCTGCGACATAATCTACTCTTTCACTTCAAAATATAAAGACCCCACCTTGGCTCTGCATCCATCAAAGGTTTGGGCAAATTCTAATGCCGCGACTGAATCAAAACTATCAAAATCAAGAAAAAATAGAAGGAATCTTGCTTCCTGCATTATGGATAGAATGTTCTTGTACTTTGATGTTTGCTCTAGTTCCTTCACATACCATGGTACTATTCGGACAGGTTCCATTGGTTGTTTGAATTCACCCAACTACTCAGAATTTGGGAGAGTTAATTAGTAGGGGGTTCAGGACTGAGGAATTTAAAATTACTGAATGAAATGGACATTGCTATATTGATTTTTTCTTTAACGGCCACACTGATGAAAATCTCAGTTCTTGGGAAAGGATATGATAGTGCTTGATCTAATCATGCATGAAGTAATAATTATTAATGGTGGTAGGAGGTAATGGAGGAATTTATGTGAGAAAATTCAAGGTGGTATATATAAGTGGTCATCATTTAATTATCAGAAGGCTTTCCAAAAATGAATGTTGGGTTTGGGGAGATTTTCACACACACCCTTTAATCAACTCACAATTCCATACAAGGCACACATGTTAACTTACATAAAGATATATTTTCATAATTAAATGTCCATGTACTTACAAAATATTTCCTAATTAGTAACGGCGAACAAAGTCTAATCATCTACGAAAGAAAATCATTGCATGACATCATCATAAAGTAGTGCAGTCAGTTGTGCTTGAGCACAATTTTTGTACCAAACATAAAAAATAAATCCCCTTTTTATCCTTAGACTAAAATTTGGCTTCAAGCATGCATTCCTGCACTAGACTTTCATGTACCATAACATACATTCTTGCACTAAAGGAATTGTTAGTTCATGCACATGCATTCCTGCACTGGACTTTCATGTACCATAACATACATTCTTGCACTAAAGGAATTGTTAGTTCATGCACTCGAACATACTTTCATGCACTCAAACATACATTCCTGCACTAAAGACCACTACTATTCTTGCACTAAAGACTACTATTGTTCCTATATTGGGCACATGTTCTTGTGCTCCGAGCACCCAGTAGTGCATGTTCCTACACTTGAGATATATTGTTCTTCCACTAGAACATACATTCTTGTACCAAGGGACATGATTGTTCCTGCACTAATTGATGTTGTGGAAAATCTGAAAAAGGTTTCTAAAAAAATACAATTTGTGGGCTGAATCTTAAAAGATTTGTGAAATTTCCAAAGGATGTTTTATTCGCTACTTCCTTCGTAATGATACATGCCTTCCAATATAATCCATGAATTGATCAAATCTTGCAATACAGCCCATGAGAGAGAAAAGAAGCGGGAAAGGAGTAAATTTCAGAATGGCAAGGAAATTCAATAGGGAGTTCAAGTGTGAAACCACAAAGAGTGCATATGGAAAAAGGGAAAGTGAAAATAAATTCACAAGAAAAGAGGGAAAATCGAAATTGTATAGGGGCAGTTTCTTTATAAGAAAGGGAAGGTTCATTTCCATAGGAAGAAGAATAAAATATAGAAGGGAATTTACGGAAAATGAAGCAGAAGAAAGGCAGAATTTCACTACAAAGTATGCTTGAATAGTGCTGAACCAAAAGTAAATAAAAAGGGAAGTGAGTGTTGCTTGCATAAAAATTTTGCATGTCAGTTGTTCCAAACTTGGATAAGGGCTTGGTTCCTGCACTTAAAAACCTACTTCTTCTTGGTGACAGTTCGCACATATAAAGATCAAGCAACATTCCCATCTTATTAGAATTTCAATCTTCTCGCCAGCATGCTGGTTTTCAGGCTAATCCTTATGTGACAATGTTAGCAAACTGATTTTCAAAATCATAGGAAATTTATTTTTTTGTCATTTTTGTCATTATTTTATTTTTATTATTTTTATTTTTGAAAAGAGAGAATCAGATTTGTAATAGGTTGGCATAGCCACCTACCATCTCTAGCTCAAATTTCTATTGCACTGGCTATATGAAGTCTTCCTTTGTGAGGGGTTGAAGATATACCTTGAGTCTATGCCCGTTCACAAGGAAAACTGAAATTTTCTTGTCAATAGTTTTGATCTCTACAGCCCCATTCTCAAAAATTATGACTAGTTCATAAGCTCCCATCCAACTTATATGAATTTTCATTTGAAATGTTTAAATCTAGAGTCATAAAGAAGTACCCAATCACCTGGTTGGAACTGCTTCTTCCTGATAGACCTGTCATGCCACTTTTTGAATTGTTGTTGTACTAACATGTTCTGTTGAACATCATCTCTTTGAAATTCATCTAACTCATTTAATTGTAATAGACGTTGTTGTTGTGATTATGAGAAATCTAATCCCAATTGAACTGCTGTTTGAAAAGTTTTTATCTGGAACTCTATCGACAAAATAACTTGTTTCCCGTATACCATCTCATATGGTGTATGTCTTGTGGTGTTCTTCCAAGTGGTTCGATAAGCCCATAAGGCTTTAGGTAACTAGCTGGCCCAATCCTTCCTATGCATATTTACTATTTTGGTGAGGATGAATTTGATCACCTTGTTAGTAGACTCCACCTGGCCGTTTTCTTGCAGGTGATACAGAGTGGAATTCCTATGTCAAATTTTATATTGATTCATGACTTCCTGTACCATATTATAAATAAAATCTAGTCCACTGTCAGTAACAATCTCTCGAGGAATACCAAATCTAGTAAAAATTTCACTAAACAAAAATTAACAAATTTTTTTGTAGCAAAAGAAACAACTTTAGCCTCTATCCATTTTGTAACATAATCAGTGTAAACCAATATATGACTTTTATTCATAGATGTTGGGTTTATTGATCCTACGAAATTGATAGCCCATTTTTCAAAGGGCTCAATCATATTCTAAGGACATAAAGGAATTTTGTTGGCTTGAATAGGTTGACCCATTCACTAATAGCTATCCCATTGCTTAACATGTTGTTTGGCATCCTTAAACAAAGAAGGCCAAAAGCATGAAACGTGTAATATTTTATATGAAATTCTCTTATTAGCGAAGTGACCACCACAAGGTTCATCATGGGAAAATTTTAGTATATCAAACACTTCTTCCTCTCTTACACATCTACAAATGATGAGATCTGGTCTAATGTAAAATAGGTCTCCTTGGATCCAAGAATATGAAGCACTTTTTAATATGATATTCCTCCTTTCATGAGAGGATAAGTGAGGTGGTTTTTTTTTGGTGAATAAATAGTTGACTGTGTTAGCAAACCATGGAGACTTTGTTGACACAAAAAAAGATGTTCGTAAGGGAAATCATCATTAATAGGAATTACTTCATGAGGATTATTCAATCTAGAAAGATAGTCAGCTACAAAATTAGATTTTCCTGGTCTATCAACAATAGTAACATCAAATTCCTACCACAACAGTAACCACCTAGTCACTCTACCACTAGTCAATGTTTTATTCATTAAATATTTCACTGCAGAATGATCAGTATGAACTAAGACTTCATATCTTGTGATGTAGTGTCTGAATTTAATTATAGAAAAAATTACGGCTAAAAACTCTTTCTCTGTCACTGTATAGTTGAATTCGGTGGGTGACAAATTTTTACTAATGAAGTAAATAAAATAGGATTGTTTGTTCTCTTCCTATCCTAAAGTTGTGCCAATAGCAGCATCTAAGGCATCGGAGGAAATGTGGAATGGAAGGGACTAGTTGGGACCTCTCAAAACTAGTGCTTGCACTAGGTTTTCCTTTGATGTCTTAGAAGACTGTTGGCAAACTGTAGACTAGGAAAAATCACTATCCTCAGTTAACAATTGGAAAAAGGGGAGTAGATATCCTAGAAAAGTTCTCAATGAACCCCCTGTAATAGCCTGCATGTCTTAGGAATCATTTTAGTTCCCTTTGTGTTTTGTGTTGAGAATTTAACAAGATGATGGAGCTTAGTGGAAAGAAGTCACCTTCACTAAGTGGGCCCGCAGGCTATTTTTGGCGCAAAGTCTACTTTTACACTATGTCTATTTTTAGACATATGGATCATGGTCTATGAGTTGCAGGATGCTATTTGTGGATGATTGGTCATGTTGGTAAAAATATATGGACTTCTATTTTTAGACATATGGGCAGTTTCTATATTTAGACTGCCAGGCTAAAAATAGAACAGTCGAATATTATTGTCTCATAATAATATTTGGACTATAAACATTATCTTATCCTCTTGGAGCACTTCAGTTTGAGCTACAGATGTGGCACATGTAGCTGTCAGAAGGAAATATGCTTTTCTTGTGGGTCAGTTGAGCTATTGCATGTAGGACTTCAGTTAGAACTCATGTGGTTGAGTTTGGTGGAGTTGATTGTGGAGTTGATGGAGTTGTGTTCAATTTGACTTGGTTGAACTAGTTGTATTTTAGTCTAACTAAAGAATACTCTAGTGATGAGTTGTGTGAATTAATTATTAATCACTAATTATTAACTCATAAAGAAACTGAAGAATACATCAGTTAACTCAGTGCATGTACAGTTCAGTGGAGACAGGTGTTAGAGGTTGAGATTGCTATTAGCTGTGACTATAGTTGTGCATGATATTTGCACATGCATGGATGGATATTTTCCATGAGGCTTGCGTAGTATAACCAAAGGAATTTGATTTCACAGAGTGATTGATTCTCTTGCAGGATTGCGCAGTGGAGGCAGGCAAACAGTGGAGGAGATTTGAGGCTTTAGATCTGAGCTAGTTTGTGTGTAATAGGTGGATATAGTACTGAGTACTTGCGAGGAGTATTGTACTATGTATTGTTACATGTTCTCTATCATTATAATATACAGATAGTGTGGGGTTTTCAGCTGTATGCTTTCTCCGGGTTACATACTGTGTTAATGTGTGCATGCAATTGATGTTTCATTATTTTTGATTCTGCTAAATTGATGATCAACATAGAGGAGATTATGTATTGTGCATGTATTCCGCAATAGTGTATAATTGGGATAATCTCTATGAATAAGTGATTAATTATTCAAAATTTCTACATTTTGGGTGCAGGAAGATGCAAGATAAATTCTATTTTTTGCTAGGTCTACCTGGATACCTTTGTTGAAAACCATATGTCCAAGGACTACTCCTACTTTGCACATTAATCTATGCTTTCTATCACTCGAAGCAAGGTGAACCTCTTGGAAATGTAAAAGAACTTTTTCTAATTTTTTGAGGGATTCTTGGAGTGAGTTACCAGACACTGAAAAATCATGCATATAAATTTCAACACACTCGAGATCAGCAAAAATAGCTAGCCCTTTGAGAGGTGGTTGGGTCATTACATCGTCGAAAGGGAAGAACTTGGTAATAAAATGTACCCCATGGGCATGTAAAGGTGGTCTTATCTTGATCTATGGGTTCGATCTGAATTTGGTTGCACCCACTGAAGCCATCTAAAAATGAAAATTAATTTTTACCAACAATGGTATCTAGCACCTTATTGATAAAAGGACGGGGCAAGTAATCCTTGAGAGTGGCTCTATTAAGTTATCAATAATCAATGGAGATGGTCCATCTCCCATACTTTTTCGGGAGTATGAGAAATGGGGAGACCCACTGGCTATCAGATATAGGATATATAAAATTAGCGTCCAAGAGTTTTTGTAATTCTTCTTTCACAATATCTCTTAGCGTAGGGTTCATGCACCTTTGGGGTTGATGAATAGGTCAGGCTCCCTCTTGAATATAAATATGGTGAGTACAGGTTTCAGGAGGTATGCCTTTCATGTCCTTATAACTCCATGCAAAGGCATGAAGATGATCACACAACAAATCAACAAGCTACTCTCGTTGAGATGAGTCTAGGTCTGAATTGATATGTAAGGATTTTCCTGGACTAATTTCAACAAGAGTACTCTTGAGCTCAAGAGTGTGGAAAGATTCTACTAAGATTGGTGATGAGGAGGGTTGAGAATCAAAATTTTCTTGAAAATCTGGACTAAAGATTTGAAAAAACATGTCAAAATTAGGAATTGTGTCCATGTTATTCCAGAAATCTTGTAATTCACCCTCCTGGGTAGACTCGATATGATGGTGGATAAAAGAAATAGGTTGAGTCTCCTCATCACCGCTATCATAATCTAACCACAAAGTGTCATTGAGCTCCTTAATAGATATAGTAGGCAGGTACAAGGTGACTTTCTTCCTAGAGTCTCCATGTGAAAAATACATATCACTAGAGAGGCACCCAATGTAAAGATTGGTTGTGGCAAGCCATGGTTGTCCTAGAATAAAGGGATGTCCACCCACATGATTTTTTGGCTGAAGAACAATAAATTTCACAGGATATTCCCAAGAGTCTTGGAGACAACCACATCATCGAGTACACCTTTTGGCTTGATTTTTTATCTATCTGCAAGTTCAAGCACAGTAGAGGTAGGATGAATATGGACCAACCCAAGTTGATCCATGGTTTTCCTAGTCATGACATTGATGGCCACACCCGAGTCTATTAACACATTGGGGACAAGAATATCACCTACCTTAAAAAGGACAACTAAGTTTCTAGGATTGGTATAATTTTCCATTTGTGCACATCTTGTCATTAACTCGGTTACTCGGCCAACAAATTCAACGGTCTGAGTTTCTACCCTCTTCTTCCTTGGATTTTTTAGATAAGCCAGACTAGACTCGGGGTCACTCCTCTTCATAACTAGCCTCTCTGGATAGGGAGGCCAGTTTGAATAATATGGTAACTCTGATGGTGCGGGAATGGACTGAATGGTGTCACTATTTTTCTAATGACCAGGATTTTCCTCCTCTTTTTTCTCCTCAATGATCACCATGGTTTGTTTTTGCTTTTCTGGTTTGACTACCCTTCCTGATCTCAATTGAGGCTCATGTATCCCAAACGACAAGGTTTGGTGAATAGGAGAAGGGGGTGGTTCAATAAAATGTATCGATTGCACCGCCTTATTATTAGGATTTGGTATCGGTTGAGAAGGCAGTTGAGGTGGTCGAAAAGGTTGTGGTAAAGGTAATGGTGGCATTGGTTGACTTTGTTGAGCTAGGGGAGGAAAGGATGGTTCTGACATATGGTGAGGTGCATATGTAGGAGGATCTGATGACATTTGCACATGATAGGACTGATAAAATGGTTTGACCCTCTCCATCCTTGTTCCAGGATTGAGGGGGTTGCCCATACTAATAATGGTTCCCATGCTGCCAAGGTTGAGAGTTATGAGTGTTATAATAGGAATATGGATGTGGATTATGACCAAAAAAATTTGGCGAAGATTCAGGAACCATACCTGCACTTACATGAGGCCAATTTCTCCGTGCTCACATAGCATGTAATGATTCAGGTTCAGAGTGATCTCCTTCAAATACAACTTTCAATACTGGTATGGAGGGGAATTTCTCAATGGCATGGTTTCTGCACAAATTACACATTTTAAATCAAAAGGACATTCTCTTAAAAGATTTTTTTTCCTACATTTACGACAAAAAATGGACAAAGACTCTTATTCATCTACCAATTTCTGCTAAATTTTTAAAGAGTCTAATTGCTTGTTAATAGTATTCATTATTTCAATTTTCATATTGTACATTTTATTCTCCAACCCAATAATCATATCATCTGTAGATCCAAGTTTACTAGTTCTACTTTTATTTCCTCTACTAGATCTAGATTGATTTATCAAACATTTCCTGCACAAATCACAAATATGATCAAAATCTTTCTGATCAATATCCCCTTGTCCTCATAAATTCAAATTATGCCTAGAATCTTCAGGAAGTCCACATAAGAACAAGGTCCTGATAGTACTCATGTCAAATTTATGTTTTGACCTCTTCAGGATGTATAAAAATATCTCTATGTAATCCTCCAAGGTGTCATCATCACCTTACACAATGGTAAATATATCATCCTGCATTTCTCTAGTTTTTCAATATTCCCGGTATTACTCAAAAACACTCTCTTCATTTGGTCCCAAGAAGTTATAGTTCTCCCTTTGAGTCCCATGAACCAGCGCAAGGTTGAGTCCTTGTGAGTTGCAAGGAATAAATTTAATTTATGGGCATATGAAGAGTAGTCATAGCTTCTACATAGGATATCAAACTCAAAAAGAAAATAATAAGGATCTTCATGCACCTTACCATAGAAATCGGTGAGAGCTGACGATGGAATTTTCTTCATTTGAGTAATTGTTTCAGGATCCACTATTGGAAATCCAAAGGTGGATTGATCATCAATTACCTGATTCTTGCCAGTCCCCTCAACATGATCCTTGTGCTCTCCCATTTTTGTTCCACTAATCAAACCACTCATGTTAAAGTGAGAAGGTTGACTATGGCTCAAATTGGTATTTGGAGCACCACTAGTTTCCTTCTTCCCCTTCTTGGGCTGTGTCACACCTGAACTATTATTTCCAGAATCCAAGTGGATAGTTCTTGCGTGATGAGTTTGTGTTTGTTTGGACTTTCTACCTGCAAAAGAAGGTCCAATATGAGAAAAAGTTTTAGATTTATTAGTGTTCCCTCGGCCCTTATTGGGCTTCAGACCTTTACCCCTTTTAGGAATTCATCTTAAAATAAAATCCAAAAAATGACAAAAATTTTTAAATTTACAAAAAAAGAATCTTAAATCAAATGTTGCAAATGAATAAATAAATCGGCACTATGAAATCCTTCAACAATAGAAGCACACTACAAAAACCATAAAAGCATACTTATCCCTACTGCAAAGGAAAGAAAACAAGAAATTTCCTACCAATCTTTAGAAATGCCTCCTCGACAACAGTACCAAAATATTGGGTGCAGGAATTGCAGTTAAGCAAGCTCCTTTCAACACTTAATTTTTCAACCCGAGGTTTTGTACACTTCGAGGCGTAGCACAGGAAATGCCAAGAAATGATATGAGCCTTCTCTAATTTTATTCCTACTTCTTTTAATTACAAATTGCATAATCAAAAGGAAAGATCACACGACAATGAATACCAAGAAAACTCCGGTGCTGAATGAAAAGAATGTAATTTGCAAGAACTCAAATAAATGAAACTCTCAATTCCTCATGAAGAATTTGAATCAACAAAATAACTATTTGATATTATCTTCAGTATGGTTGCAAGATAGAAGAATGATCCAACTAATCAAGATGTATGTCTTCCTCAAGGTTTTCCTTCACGTACGAAGTTGTTGTTGCTCTTAGACTACAACAAGGTTCCTGTACTAGAACGTTGTTCCTGTACCAGAGAGAAAATTCTATACTGGAAGTAATATATTGGACCCTTACTAAAGATATTGACCTGCATACAAGAGCTATGAGCCTTTGTACTAGAGCACTCTGTTCTTGTACACAGAATGTCAATTCGTGTAATAGGACAAAGGTTCCTGTACTAGGGAACTCGAGTTCTTGTACTTGGTTTCCAAATCGTTTGTAAGAAATAAAAGCATGTTAAATAAGAAAATAAATGCAAGGTGAAAACAGAACTGTAAAGTAAACCTATATAAGAAAAATGAATCATTAACTAATCACATGCTCGGAAATGAAAAGTGCTTTCACAGCCAAAGGAAATTTCTATTGAAATAAGAAATAATTTTACTTGGAAACTACTTTGACTCAAACATCAGCAAGCTCTTTCTTGAGATGATTGTTTATTGAATAAATTAAATCTTCAACCTTATACAAATAATCGTTTTAACTCAAGGAATCCTTCTGATAAATTCAATATTAAATCCAACAACGAGTGCAAGTACAAACCCAAATAATGTAACAGTGTTTTAGTGAAAGCTTATGGACATTAATCAAATCTAAATCTAAACTTGAATATTGGAATATGCTTCACTAAAAAGATAAACACTACTTGCAAAAGAATAATAGAAATGCAAAAATAAGAACGACTGGATGCAATGAATAAAGGAAACTTTCAATCTTGTTGAAAGGAAAACACACCGGTGCAGGAAGCTAGATGTACGTTTTCTTTGTAAATAAAAAGGCAACACACATTCACAAGAAGGAATGTAAGGAAATAAAAGTGTGAATGCAAATGAACCATACACACACCTAGATCCAGATCACATAGCTTACAAGAAATTAAATTTCATTATTTATAGAAAGAATCCAAACATGATCAACTTCACTAACGTTGCATAAAAATAAATCTAACACACCTTTAACAAAAGGAGAATAAGCTGGGTTGGTTGGGCCCTAGCCAACCAACTCATTTCCTTGAACGAAATGGAAACTTAAGCACTCAAATGGAGCATCACAATGATATTGAAATAGAGAACTTCAAAACTAGCATGTTCCTCTGTATTAAGTTTCAAAAAGAGAAAATACACATTGTGGATCCCCTGATCCAGGCCACAAATGGTGATACTTAGAGATTACAAATAGTAGAAAAATTTTAATACAGAATCGCCCCCTAACATATATAGAGAAACCCTATTAAATACATACTTTGGCTCTTAGCTACAAAAAAAATATAACAATATACTATATTAAGCCTTTTGGTTGTTCACAAAAAGTCTAAACATGGGTTTTGCAACCGAAGTCCAGCCTTCATATCCCGCCTTCTTCTCTAAACATCAAGCCCAGCAAGGAAATTGATCTCTTAGCAAGAAATCTGTGTGGTCTACTGCGCTGTCTCATCCATAAGTGGTGAGTTAAATAAAAAATTGAAAGCTACCTCGAAAGTGTAGGAACATTGACCAGTACAAGCACGATTCCTGCACCAACCCAATATTTCACATATATTAATAATTTTGTTCCATAGAATTAATTAGGAAAGCAATATATTAGTTACAAAGACATTTTAAGATACAAAACCTATAATTTAATGATTAAGTACATATATAACCTGTTGACAGTGCTGGACCCGCCAACATATTAGGAGATCTCCCCTGTAAGAAGTCCCAATTAGACCTCAGACTCTTTAGTGTAGGAGTCCCAGCAGTGGGTCATATGGTATTGCCTTGACAACGGTTTCACACAGATGCAAGTAAGATGTCCCTGTTGGTAGCAAGGGTGTGACATATGCAGTAGTTCAAGGACGGTGCATGAGCAGTTCTAACACACGGAGGCTGAGGTGAGTGCACCCCTTGGAAACCTATGATAGCACTAGGTTAAGAAGGGAACACATGAGCAAAGATCCACCACAACATGGAAGGCAAGTTAGCTAGCAATCAAAAGTGATGGTTAAACCAATAAGAACATTTCAGTAAGATTCATACATACATATATAGAAAATAGATACACATGCATGTGTAAGAAAATAGATACATATATCATTTAGAGTAAACAAGATAGATGGAATACAATACGAAATACACATGAAACATGATGGCTCTGTTATATTAAGAAGTGTAAGTCTCAGTCATACAATAAATCCATGAACAACCACTAGTTCCAACAACGGAATGCTACAGTCAGTGCCACCTGCTCCTCCAAAGAGATATACTAGCTCTTTGCAGTGGAGAATCCAAGGCTCATTACAATATTGTTCAAGCTTTCTCTAAGATACTCCTATCGGAAGATTGGCTAACCAAAAGCCTCTGCAATGAGTTATGGGGGACTATTTATAGCAAAGGGCGGGGTGACCCTTGAAATTCCCCTTTGTGACTGTTCATCTACCCTCATCACTCTTCAACTACTCTATGGCTATTACATTCAATTATCGACACTTGAACTTCCACTTGACAAGACATTACATACAATCTGCACATGTAGCCATGTGAGACAAAATGGCTTGAGCAAGCCATGCAAGACATTACATACAATCTGCACATGTACCCATGTGAGACAAAATGGCTTGATCAAGCCATGCAAGACATTACTAATACTCAAACTATTGTTGTGAGACCAACTCTCTAACATGCTTGTGATGGTTGATGGTAGCGAACTGATGCCAAGCTTGGTCGTCCGTGATGGTTTCCATGTGCTCAATGGTGGCATCTTGTTGAAAGCGAACTCTTGCCTCTATTGCATCTGGGTACACTGATATGACTCCTCTGTCTAACTCTTCTGATAGCATGTGCATGGTTGTATTGAGTGCAACTAGACCAACAACATGCTGATGCATTGTTTCTGTGCTAATATCCAAGTGTGTGCTGGTGACCATGCGTATCAACTTGTCAAAATACATGTTCATCTCTAGTCGGACTTGCTTCTTGTCTTTGCCTCGGTGAGTGTACCAAATGGGTGGGATCACATGCGTGTGCATAATTGACATGCATGTTGCTAAATTCCCATGCATTCAATCAACAACATTTTTCACCTTGTCTACTATGTGCTAGTTGTTGGGATGGATCTATAACTTGTATGGGCACAGTTTCATCTGTCTATGCATGTTGTGCCCCCTGCTATACCTATTCTTGTTGCAGCTCATTCTCTCATCTGTGCAGCTCTTATTCTTCCTTGAGTTTTTGCTTCAGCACGTGCAACTCATTCTCTATTTCTATACTTGCCTTCATGTGATCTTCGTGTCGTGCCATCATCTCATAACCTCAATCTCCAAAGCTGCTTTCATCATGAGTGGATCTTCTTTGAACTTGCAGCTTTGATCCACCTCTGTGTTGTCAACAACCTTCCTCCTACATTCGTCACGTGCGGGTGTGCTACCTTCCACTGCTGCTAACGGTGCTTCTCACTGTGATACTACTGCCATATTATCTTGATGTCCTTGTCTATGAACAACTTGATGTATTCATAGCTAGGAAAAATCATAGACACTTGCTTGGATACAAATCCCATTGTGCTCTCAATGGTGTCCTTTTACTCTGCTCTCCTGAAGGCCATTGTACCTGTGTTGCTGAGAGACAGATGAACACCCATGATGCCTGGATACATAGCAACAATCATGACAAGCAATTTGTCAGTCAAAAACCAAAACAAGCTAGAGGAGTGACTTGCAACATACCTGTGTGATTGATCATGAAAGTTGCACAATATTCGTCGGGAGGCCGGGAGACTAACTCACTACTGGAACTATGCAATGCACAGTCTAGCCTAGCCTGCTGATCACTGAGACTGCACAATCCGTAATTTTTGCCAATAGTGACATGCAACTAGCAAACTGTATTGCGTAGTTTCTGGGGCCAGCAGGACACTGCCTCCAAGAATTGCGCAATTCAAGCATGGAGGTTAGTGCTGGTCCAGACTTGCATAATTTCTGGAGGGAAGGTAGAGCCTTCACTTCCGAAAATGCGCAGTGCTAGCCGAGCAAGGCACAATCTGGGCCAAGGCAGTCTAGACTGGCTAATGGGTGACTACAAAAATGGGACATCTGAATGCATGATGAGATGAGTGAAAACAAGAGTGAATGATCATACATGGAAACAACAAGTGTAGGATCCAGAAAATGGGAAAGCATGCATGTGTGTGAAGCGAGTCGTCACAACGATGACCATTCATGCAAAAACAATGTCATGCATGCAACAACAGTGAGATGCAAATGAAAACTGAATTGTGCTTCTACAAGCTAACATATGTCAAAATGAAAACAAGAACTCACTGAAATCAAGCAGAAAATAATCACATGAAGCAAAACACAAAAAGCAACAAAAATGCAACGCAAGACATGAAAAATGCGCTTGCCATGTAACACCTTAGCTAAATGTGCCGAGGACTCCTAGATGCAATGTGGGATGTCAGATATGCAAGGTTGATGTGAGTAATGAGCTCTGCAGCATCCACTTCATGATTTTTGATAAAATCGTGGTTGTTATGTGCATGCCACAAATCTAGGAAAAGCGACACTTCGCAAGAGGTTTCTGAAATGATCCTTGCATCTAACCTCTGACTGCTGAAAATAGATTCCTAAATCAAGGGATGCATTTTCATGCTACCTTGGGAGAAGTAGTCCATGCATGTATATCAATTTTTCTCAGTCCCGGAGTGAACCAGTCAGCTTAAAGCCACATGCATCGGTCTGCGAGCCTAGGATGAAAATCTGCACAGTTTCTAGGTTGAGCAGAGATGGTTTTCCCAGAGGGATTGCGCTATTTATGGGAGGAACAAGTGACTATCTCCTAGGATTGCACAATTTCTGAGTTGATCAGCTATCCTAGGTCAGATGTCACAATTTTCTCAAGGAAGCTTGTCTGACTGTATTGCACAATTTCTGAGTTGAGCAGCTGTCCTGGATCAGACCTCGTAATTTTCTGAAGGAAGCCTCTCTGACTGTATTGCGCATTTTCTAAGCCCAACAGGCTACGTGGCTTAATTTGCGCAATTTTTGCTAGCTTCTAGGCTAGCTATCCTAGAGGGATTGTGCAATTTCTTGAAGCAGCAGGTGACTACTGCACAAAATTGTGTAATTTCTAGGATAAGCAGTTGTCCTGGGATGAATTGCGCAAGTTTTGAGAGAAACATTGTTAGGAAGAATTGTGCAATTCTGGAGCCCATTTTGGTGTCCAACTAGGTTTGCTCAATTTCTAGAGGGAAGGTTGGTTCCCCTCAAAAATTGCACAATTCCAAGAGGGAGCTTCTCAACCAGCAAGTAACACTAAGTTTGGAAAGAAGCCTGTGAAGGGGGTGGATCAAACTTGCATGAACAAGCTGATGAGACTCTATGAAATAGTTAAAGCTGATGTGCTTGACAATGCAAGACACGTTGTTGAGGATGGTCGGTAGGGGGGCTCCAAAATGAAGCTAAGGAAAAATTTTGGAGGGTGGTTGTAGTCTCTACAACATAACCCTTGAATATGAAAAACATATGAGGAGTGCAGAAATGTGTGCAATTGTGAAAAGGTACAGGAATAAATAGTCCTTCATGGTTAACACATGGGTTAAGATGGTGTGTTTGGGATAGGATAGAGACTGAAAAATAGGACAATTCTAGCCACCAACAAAGTTTTCATCTCTGGTGTTGCTCCGCTGCTAACTGGACTTGACAGTCCCCCAGTGAAGTCATGTAGGAACACAAGAATTTCTCCACTGCCAGTGACCCTGGTCAGTACCCCGGTGGAGTTTCCTGCTTCACCTCATTGTGTAGGAAGCCTTTCTCTTCTTTGACTTTTGTATTATTTTTGAAAGAGAACTATGCATAGGAACTTACTTATTTTTGGCGAAAAAGAGGGATCTTGACTTATTGAGATCAAAAGAGGTTTTTCCTTCATAGAATCATGTAAATACCTATGATTCAGGTTTTCTCATTTATATTTTCCCCTTATCCATCTCTACTAGTTGGATAAGGTTGGACACACAGAGAAAAAGACTGAGTATAGGCATGGGTTTTCCTAGTTTGGACACAGGTTGATGGTTTGGCCAGAGATTCCCTTACAGACGGATCATATTTTCCCTCGATGCTTCATCAGCTAAAAGTTACAACCAAGCATAGAGAGGAAGGACACAAGACTAGCCAAGCACTACAATGTCAGAAGACTATTTAAACTTTAGCCACATATTTATTCAAAAGAAAGAAAATAGTACAGGGACAGCACTTATTCATTCATGCAGTGTAAACAAATGGAAAAATCAAAATGAAAGAAAAGAAATATGAGAGGAAAGGTGTACACATCAAGAAAACAAAACAAAAAGGCAGGAAATAAAAGCAGTTAAGGCAAACATGATGTACAACCGGAATAAGAAAACCATGATGTACTGTGAGTGAAAAATGAGAGCAAGGAAAGGAAAACTAAGATTCAACTAATCCTACTCCTATTCTAACGCTAAATGATCAAGATTACGTGAAATTAAATTTCTAGTGAAGCCACCATACTCTCGACTTGCACCCACAATGATACAAACAATTAAAACAGACAAAAAATAGTGTGCAACAAAAAATACAAAAAATTGAAACACTTGCACATGGAAAGGAAGGTCTTGCCTGTAGGTAGAAAAATGTGGCATGACCACCTGATACACGTGCTTACCTCCATGATGGATATTTTTATTCAATAAAGCTTGGAAGCATCTTCTGAGTGTGTCCTTATCTTCACTGAGCTTCTTAGCAAGCATGATGAAGGATTGAAGCTTGTTACCTGCAACATGGTTTGCTAAGTAAGATTGTTCCAACCAATCAGCGATTGGGTCGTGTAATTCATAGTAGTTGTTTGCACAACTTCGTGATCTGTGAAAAGGTGAATTATTTATTTGATAGATGGGATCATGATGGGAATCTTGTAAGGAAAAATAAATATGATCATTCTCAATAGTCATGCCAAGACAGTGAGGACCTGCCATAACCATCAACAAAGGATGAAGTGCCTCACCTGCTTGACATAAATTTGAGGAGAAAGATGCTAAACAATGAATATTAGAGAGCACGAAGAAACTGTCATCAGATGTGTTGCTGGGAAAAAATTAATCCGAATGATAGTCACCCAAACTAGAGGAATGGTCAGATGAGCTAGTTGAAACACCAGATTTCCAGTTTGAAATGAACAAAGGAAAATCCATTTGAACAATCTCATGAATGCTTTAAACAATGGAACCAAGTTTGTTGTGAGCTAGACATGACGGACCACCTTCGTGAAACTGGTGAAAAGTTGCACAGACATCATGGTCATCATAGGAATTTAAAAAGGATGCCAGCATTGTGAATGCAAGAGACTAGTTGAGGCGTGGTGAATAGAGAGGAACTTGATTCATGTGATCACACAGGGAGATTTCTGATGTAATGAGTAGGCAGAGTTGGAGTGTAAGGATCGCAATAAGACCAAGGAGTTGATCATGAAAGGGAAAATTCAATAAGTATGATCACGGGAAAAGACAATATTTGAGATGATCCCAATTTTGATGCAAGAGATGTGCATGAAGACAGATGTGCTGTGACAGATTTGTGAATTCAGTCAAAAGTGAAATTTTGAAAATTTGAGAGGTCACATCAAGAATACCAAACATTTTTTACAGATTAATTCACATTGAGTGCAACCATGTAGATAGATGGATTTTGCATGAGAAACCAGATTTGATTGGGTTCTAGAGGCTTACCCATGTCACGAGGTCCTGACATAACCATCAATGGACATTGAATTGCCTCAACTCAATGGCATGTCCTGAAACTTTCCAGAATTGTATAATCATATTTTGAAGCTTGAACCAGAACATGCATGGCTTGAGGATGGCTATTGTTCCTTATTTCAAAATTGCTCTCAAGGTGGCAGCCATCTCTGTTAGAGGTTGCACTATATTTTTTAGCTTCAGCAAGATGCCTTGAAGAGTTGCCTCCATGCAAGAGAAGAGATGACAGGGAATGGGAAGTATGCTTTGTGATTAAACTATTTTCAACTTCATCATGGAAAACCTCACTACCTTATGTGAATTGAGGAGATAACTCATCGGATGAAGAAGTAAGAGAACATGGAGTATCTATTACACATGTGGATTCGTTGTGAATGGTTGGACACGCAAGCAAGTGTGTTGAAGAGGAAGTTTCGATATAAATTTTTTCTTTGACTGGAGCACATTCCAAATCTGAGTTAGAGTCTTCATGAGAAAATGGAATATCACATGATGTGCTTGGTTGTTCATCACAACATATGGAAAAATGGGAATGATGACCACCGAAGACTGGGGGTTGATCAAAATAATTAATTTTACAAGATGTTCCATTGAGATTGGCAGATTGAGAATCATTCAAGAATGGAAGTTGATTGTTTTGACCTGAACAATTTTGAAACATAGAGGAAAATTGACAATGTCCTCACTGTTATGCTCCCCTACCTATGTAACATGACTAGCTTACTCCTGACTGCAATTGGAGCTAGAAGCTTGAGAATCAAGAGAATGCAAACAACTGGATGGTGAACTGGGTTGATCAATCGAGTCATGGTACAAGGAGTCATGTCTTGTAGATGATGGAGGATGACAGAGATGTAGATCAGATTCAAGACTTGAGTTACAAACGGTGACGTCCTCTTGCAAAATGGAGAAGTGAATCTTCGTTATAGGCTTCCTAAGCTATTATGGAACTTCCTCCATAGAAGCGGGATATAGATGAGAAGATGCGTTGGCGACATGATGTGCAGATTTATCAGGATTGTAATCACCACAAGGGGGCACCCACATCGAGACCAGAAAAGGAGGATGACAAGGAACAAATGGGGTGTTGGGCTCCTGCTCTACAATATGAGGTGCCTCATGGTTTGCAAGAGTTGGGGAAGAAGGGAATTCAGGGGGTTCACTGTATTGGGAAACATGAACCAAGTGTTTAAACTCTTGTCCCAAGAAATTTGAGTTCAATTTTTTTTGGAATTTAACAATAGAGGTGAAGCAATCGATTATCAAAGTTCTTAACTGATTCACCAAGCTTCATTATTGAACGACAAATTCTTTTACAGACATCCTTGTGGTTTTACTTATCGAAAGCTTTACACAACATCTCAGAAAGTTGATCGATCGAATGAATAGAAGCAATGGGTAATGTATGACACAATTTCTCAACACGACCTTCGAATGTGATGGTGAGTAATCTAGCCATGATATCTTTAGACTCTACTTTGTTACACAAACAGAGATGGATAACTTGATCAAGAAAAGTTGATTCACCCTTACCATCAAACTTAACTACAGACAGGTCATGAACGCGTTGTGTAGGGATGGTACAATTAAACTTTTTGGAAAAACATCCAGGGATTATGATTTCAAGAAGAGCCATTTTTAACATAAGAGATTCAAGCAGACTCTACAGACGCAGTCTATCATCTGTCCCTCCTTCTATAGCCATTTTTTTCATGGTCCTAGACTCGCCAATAAAAGGGATCTCCTTGATATGAATTCCCAACTAGACCTCACACCATTTGGTGTAGGAATCCCATGCAGTAAGATGGCCCAGTTGCCATTATCTTAGAGATTTTCTTTAGCTCTTGTTGTTCAGCACATGAGACTGTTATGTTTGTTACTTCAAAAAGTGAGGTGAGTACACCTGTTGAGTGTGTAATGTAACTTGTGTTTGGGTTATCTTACTATAAAGGAGAAGCTAAAAGTGAGCCTATAGATGAGAGGTAGTAGTACCACCTAGGGAGAAACACACATGAAACAACAAGGGTTTGTCCAGCATCCAATGGAGTAGTCCACAACAAATGCGGAAGTTGTGAAAACTAAAGTGCAAAAGCAAACACGTACACCATCTGACAGAGTAGTCCACACAGGGGTGACGATCGTTATAAAAAAGAAAAACAAGAATGAGCTATCCAATGTACTACAAAGTAGTCCAAACAAATAATACAACAGTGATAAACAATACAACATATCTTCAACAATGTAAGTACTAAAATAACCGAATTAGTTCAACTATCATAGTATAGGTGAAGCAAACATTTATTACAAATGTTTAAAGAGTAGTCTTACATGCGTGAAAATGTGTTAGCCTAAGACAAGCTTCTAAATTAAGAAAAAGTTCCAAGACACATCTGTACACCATACATCACTAGTCCTAGTAATGGGACATTGAAGACACTCCTCGCTCCTTAAAGAACAAAATATAGACTCTCAAGGCTATGTGGGAGGAGCCAAGGTGAAATTCATTTGCTCATACAATGAGGGGGAATATATAGCCAAGGGTGATTCTTGACCATTCAACTCCCTATGAATTTTCAACTGACATGACTCTTCAACTTCATATTTGTGTCTCTTGTACTTTCACATTACATTACATTTGATTACAACAAGTATGGCCCATAGTAGTGGTGTGGCTAAGACAACTAGCTGAGTGTGGTGGCCATGTCGAGCTGCTATACTATTGAGTGATGGATGTGCTCTCATTGTGTTGTGTATTCACCTTCTCATGCCAAATTGTTGCGAGGTCTTCGATGGTCTTGTTCTTTACTTGATGGTTCAGTGCATGTATCCCTTTTGCTTGCTACTCAATGTGCTTTGTATGTTTGTTTTGTTTCGAGCAAGCCTTCTAGTATGCATTCATTCTTCATCCTGTTAGTTGTCGCACCATGTTCCATCAATGTACCTATTCCTACAATTCACTCATGACAGGATGACATCAAATCCAAAAATATCTTAGTCTACCATGATGCATTGTCTTCGGTTTTGTGTCTAGGTGACCAAGAAGGAGGACAAGACACTGAAACTACATAGAGCATAGCTCAGGCCAACATGAGGGGCTCTATAGTATTTTCAGTAAAAACTGCATAGAGGTCATTGGGAGGAAAAATAACGCAATCAGGAATAGCAGTGACAGCTACAAGGTGGAACCTAGCTGGGAAAAACTGTGCAATTCCTGGGAGGAGGACAAGGCAAGGTATCCGAGGGAACTACTGGACAGTTCTGTGCAATTTTCAGGATGAGGACTAAGTAGGTTACTTGGGGTTTAGCTAAGAATCTATGCAATTTCTTAGAGGGAGACAGAGGTGGGAAGCAGGGGGCACTCGCAGGAAATTCTACGCAATTTTCCAAAGCAGGGCATGTCAGGCTGCGAGGAGTTGCTAGTCATAATTATGCATTTCTGACTGACAGTGTGGAGTAGGCAACATTATGTAGTTTTCAGAAACAGTGTGGAGTGGGGCAGCAACATGTGTACCGGTCAAATCTGTGCAATTTTTAGGAACAGTGCAAAGAAATCTAGTAGGAGGCATGACTCAGCATGACTGTGTAGTTTTTGTAGGCAGTGCAAGTGTTACCTGGAAAAGTGTCTATTTAGAACTGCTCTATCCCACTAAGGTGTGACAGTTGCCTTAGAAACAAACAGAGAAAACTACTTTTGTATTTCCTTTATGAATTAAAGATAGAGGGGGATAGAAAGAACCGACCTGTGTCTTGCGCTAATCCTTTGATCCAATCCCTCTCTTCTTTGACAGCTTCCAGCTACCTGCTCCCTTACTTGCCCAGCTTCACCAAGTTCCTGTAAGATCACAGAAGAAGAAAACTATACAAAGACATGGATCTATATTCATAAACAGCTTAGGATCAGATTTAAGCTAACCATACAAATGTAACAATCATCAATGATACACAAGCATGTAGGAAAAACTCAAATAGTTTTATTGATATACAAGAAGATCCAGGAGGAGTTACAATGATGATTCCTGACCCAGCATCAACCTCCCAGCAAAGAAGCCCCTCTTCACCTCCAACAAAGCATAAATCACCCAATACTCTGATATCTATCTCAAAACCAACAGCAATTCCTTGCAATGTACAAAATTCCAGCCTCTGGATCTCTGGGATGAGGGATCCATATATAGATGTATGCAAGGAGGATGATTCAGCCTGTGATTTGATTAGTGTCTTCTCTCTGTCAGTTCTTGCTTCCACTTGGAGACTGAAAGCCTCTTACTCATCCTTGGTCGAATTCAGTGAGGCAAGTGTCATAGGAGAAGATTCTGGAAGCTTCCATTGTCTTTCCACCTCGCGGAATGGCACTGCCATTTGTCATTTCCCGCTCAACGCACCCTCATAGTGCATTTAGGTGCATTGCAACGCACCTAGCTAGTGTGTTTAGGTGCTATGCAATGCAGCTAGCCAGTGGAGTAGTTGAAATGATCCTGATTTGACTGATTCTGAGCAGTTTCTGGTGGAGAAATTCTGGGAGAAGCTGTAATTTGTTGACCTTGTTCCTTTAGGGGTTAGAACAACACTTTTAGGGACTTAGGAGCCCTTGGTTTATGGACATTTCATGCTTGGAGCTGCAAGGCACAAAAATGTCTATAACAGCAAGGTAGGCAACTGGGCATGTCTATGAAATTCTGGATAGAAGTGAAGCTCTGGGTCATAGTGCAGTGCATATTTCTGGTCAACCAGAGGGAGGCTTGATAACTGATCTTGCGAGAAGTGCAGATTGGATTAGGCTCGGAGACAACTTTTATGTAATTCTGGGAGACATACAACCTGTTCACTTCCAAGATTTCGTAGTGCAGCTGCTCTGGAGGACAACCTCAAGCACTGCGTAATTCTTGGTAGTAGAGCAGGGTCACTGAGATTTAAGACTACACAATGCAGCTTAGTCGGGGTCCGATTGAAGGGGTTTGTCCAGTCAGCAGTTTTTTCAGGAAAAATGGCTAAGTGCGAGAGAAAGTGAACTTATGTAGACATGACATTGTGATTAAACACTTAGCATGACTTGATCATAGGGCACCACAAACAAATAAGGAAAACATGTGCTCGATGAGACGACCTTAAGGTTAAGGGCGACAAGTGCGACATGTGAGATAGACCTTCAAACGGCTGTGAAGACACTTGTGCAACAATGTTTACAACTTTGTGTGAGTACGAATGATGTTCATAGAGTGAAGACGACTCATGCAAACAAATACCAACCTTCAAAATTTCCAAAACAAGGCCGCAAGCATGAAAAATCAATCATCATGCCAAAAGACAACCACTGGTCAGACAAGCAAAAGGGTGTAAAGAACATGGAATGAGCTTGAGTGTTTGCAACCATCAGGGGAAAAACCAAGGAGGGCTCTATAATTTGGATGTAGGCCAAAATTTTGGAGGATGTTCTAGCTGCTACAACACTTGGCGAAACAGTGGTCTTCTTTTCACTGCAAGCATGAAGTCTCTATGCCTCCAACTCCTCCATGTGGACCACGTTCCAAAATTATTCAAAGTGAGTTCATAAATTTCTCAACATGAGAAACTCAATAGCCTATCTTTGATCTAATATAAAAATATGATAATTACACCACCCAACACAGCTCTAGGTTTACAATATGTTATAGATAACATTGTAGCTCACTCTCACACTCACACCAACAATAAAAAATAATAACAAGAATACATGTCAAAATATCATCAATAATCTCCAATTAATACCTTGGGAGAATACCATTGACATTTGTACCATAGTAAACTCGAAGTCAATACCATTGGTCAATACTATGGTGTTGGGTGTGGAGCCTGATTATCTTATGTATTCAATGGTATTGCCGCATTAGACCCTAGTTCGTAATGGGGTGACAATTCCACCCATAAAATATTCATTGTAGGGTGGTTTGGGGGGAATCGCTTAGATCTTTGGGAGCCCCCCCCCCCTGGCAAGGGGATTGGTGGAAGTGCCTCGAAAGCTAAAAATAGATGTAAAATTGCCTTGTAAAATGTTATAATTTCATAGTCAATCTAGGCCATTCATTAGGCAGAGATCTAACGGTAGAAGTTATGTTTAATTTAGGGTTTTTTACCCTAGAAGAAAACCCCTCACTATATATGAGGCAATTTTATTGCATCTATGTAGATCTGTATTCTGAGTGAGGAAGAGAGAGGAGATTGAGAGCAAAGAGGGAATTACAACGGATTTGCTATAGGTTGTATCTCTTCAGTTTGATGGATAATATAAAAGGAAGGACTAGCTGTTTCTCCATGGACATAGCCCAAACTAGGTGAACCACATATATCTGTGTCTCTCTTGTTTTATGTGTTTTCTGTGTTTATATTTCTGCAATATTTTATGTGTTCCATTGCTTTGTAATATATAATATTCTAACATATGGTTATGCCAATACCATGGATCCCTATACCATGGTAATCTCCATGTCAATACCTCAGGCAAATACCATGGTTATGCCAATACCATGGATCCATGTACCATGGTAATGTCCAAGTTAATACCATGGTTAAGTTGATCCCAAGGATACATGTACCATGGTAATACCAAAACAAATATTATCTGCACCAAATTAATACCTGCTCCACACTCATAATCAGTCAATCCAACTGCAAGAGATGCTAGGTTGACATAAATTCTAGCCATCAATCACTTCAACCAACAACCTTACCAACAATTACATCATCAATTCCAACAATCTCTCCATTTGGCATTGATGGAAACCTTGGTTGAACCATTCATCTGATGTTGACCTCTAAAATTGGTCTCCTCATGAACTCCCCCTTTGACATTAATGTAAAAGGTCTAAGGTTCATCAATAACATCATCACTCCATTGAGAATCCATTGGAACCACAACAACTCCCCATAGACATGATTTGGGTCTCAAAAAGTAGCAACAACGATAACTAACTCCATCCTGAAGTAGCAACAACATACTCAAGAAATAACTCCATCTCTATGGACAATATTGTCAAGCCATCTCAAACAATATTAACAACCCATATCCATCAGCATAGTATGGGAACCAATAACATCCTCTCATGTAGTAGCATACCATAACCATCAACAATACCAGCGACACTCAACTAGCAGCAATAAATAGATGTATCCAAATAGCAGCAATACTCAATCTTCATCTCCATGTACACCATCAACACTCTCAAATCAAACCATCATCAATATATGATAAGCATAAAAATCAACACTAGAACTTAACTATCAACAACAAATGAGAATAAGAAATAATGTAACATTAGCAACAATACCCTCTCCACCACCATCAAAATCGAATCCTAGCCAAAACACTAGCAACATACATATAACCATCAGCAACAACTTCCACTAGTACAAACATAGCAACAATCATATCTATCAAGCATCTCTCCTCATGAAACAACATAATATCTATTTTGTGAGCAAGCACATTCTAGACATGCTCCTCCTGAGCATCATCAACAACCTGCAGGAAAACTTTCTTGTTGAAGACTACACTTCATGGACAAAAGGGTTGACTCTTGACCAAGAGTTACAAGGAACTATAAACATTTACATGGTTGTGACATCAATGACTCTATGGACCTAAAATTTACATCATGACATTTTTGTCTCAACCAATAATATGACTTTACATGACCTGACCATAACATTATAAGCATTTGATATAGGGCTTCATAAGTGACATACATGGGAACTTAGTTGCAGTTTATATAGACCACTCATACAATAATTCACCAACTTTGGGCCAACACAAATCACTCATTTTGTGTTTCACAAATTTTACAACTTAGATCTTGCAATACAAATATTTGCATGAAAGTTTCTAACACTAATACCAAGGTGTAATTCCAGGAAAATAATACACCCAATATCTAGTTCACTACGCCTGTACAAATTCTCCATCAAATCAGCATTACCAGTAATCCTTGCAGGAACAAAATCCATCCTTGAAATGATGGAAATGTTTTGCATCCCTCACAATAATTTCACGAGTGACAATCTTTGATATCAACTTGGTGGCAGTGTGGAAATCATCACACACACGCAGGTTTTTTGTAATCTGTATAGGGGTTCCAGGGCTTGTATTGATAATCCCCAAAGCAATGGCCAAGCTATCACTATGAGGGAAGAGCATGTCTTTCTTTGTTGTTGCCTCAACATTATGCAGCACAAAGTTTATAACCCATGAAGGCCTCTAATGTTCCATAAATTTCTTCATATTGAGAGTGTAATCTATCCTCTACACGAAACACATGAACTATGTTATTTGTTTCATTCAAACTCCGACCTAGAGTTCATTTTTTTTCAACCCCTTGTCTTTCATCATTGTTCTCATCTTCGCTACACCATCCCATCTTCTAACTATAACATATATATTGGAAAGAAATATATAATATCCAACATTATTAGGTTCTAGGTCAAAGACATATTGTGTAGCACGTTCTCCTAGCTCAATATTGGAGTGCATTTTGTAGGCAGCTAGAAAACAACCCCATGCACTAGCACCTGGTTCAATTGTCATATTTCTAATGAAGTCCTCTTCCTCATCCACATAACCAGCAGGGACAATAATATGAACTATACATGCAAAGAGATTAATCCCAGGAGTAATTCCATAATCTATTCGATCATCACCAAGTGTATGTTCATTTGTACCAATATAAACATTTGGATGAGCCTGCTAAAGCATATTATTCCAAGCATTAGTGCTCACGACCTTGTCAATCATTGACCAATCTATCTCCTTCAATGGATCTGAAACATTTTAAACTACCATAGGGGAAAATAAATATGCTTTTATAGGATCCCATGGTGTAGTTGTAGGTTTAGCATTGAAATCTAGCACTATACTCATTAGCCTCAGTAGTTTTCAGTCATCACACTAAGCATCTTTTCCAATTAGAATCCGATCACCTTAGATAATTTTTTATACCCCTTTAGGATACAATTCTCTATGTTGATGATCCAGGTGGATATTGGTGGCCACCCACTAATTCCACTTGGATCCCCTCTAGTGATTCTTTCAGTTTTTTCAGTTTCCTTAATTATAGCACAATTTACTATTTTTAGCAGTTTTTCGGGTCCTAAACTTCCGGAGTCGTTTTGAGGCCCTAAACGACGTTTTTTGGGAAATCTACCGCCAATGATTTTTCTATCTAAAAATCATCTTTTCTGTCGTAGTCCTCGGAGAGATCTTTCCAACGGGGTATCATGCACGTCAAATGGAGATAATATGACCAATTCGCGACCTCAGGAAGTTGATGTACCAACTTACCCAAAAACGGGGCCCACAATTTGGCATTTCATCTTCTAGGGTTAGGTTTTGGAATGTGAAGGGTTTTCCATTGTTTCTCAACAATAAATAGGCATTCGAGCCTCATTGTAACACAGTTCAGAGGCATGTAGCCACACATCTCTTCTCAGAGATAAGCTACCATCGCCCTAGCTGGTTTATTTCCATTTCTAGTTGTAAGCATATTTCAGTATTTTCCATTAATGAAATGAAGTATTATTTCCACTGCATCTTTGTGTATATGGTTATCTCTGTAATTTGTTGCGTTCCTGTTTAAGTTTAGATCAGTGGTATCAGAGTGGTCTGCTTTTTCTCTGTTTTTCTTTGCATGTCCCCAACGAGGTCGGGATATAAGGAGTTAGGGCTTGAGTTGGTCGAACCTTTGCAAGACCAGCCTTGCAAATCCCGACAGCCTCCCATGGAGGATGAGAAGAAAGACGAGGGAGCAGGAGATCCTATCAAAATCTTTCTCGAAGAAGCCATCAAGCGACAATGGAACGCGATGATGGAAAACTTTGCCCAAATCCTTCAGTGGCTACCCAAAAGTAACGCATCGGCTTCCAATAGCTACTCTGGAAATGCCACCCCCTTTAAGGTACAAGTTAATTTTGAAATCCCCATATTCGAGGGTCAGATAGACGCAGATGTCATAGATAAATGGTTAAATCTGCTAGAGGGTTATTTTTCTGTTCATGATTTTTCGAGTCGGGAAAAGATTATTTTCGCTCTTCGCAAAGCAACCCCCCACGTCAAGGACTGGTGGGAAACCTACTGCGAGCAGAAGGATGAAACTACAGGCTCGCTATTTTAAGCCGCACCCACCTGGAATTCATTCCGGGATGCCATTAAGGAGCAATACTACCCTGTTGGAAGCTATGAGGACGAATACATAAAGTGGACCATGCTGTGGCAGGGAAGGAATCAAGATGTGCTGGAGTTCACCACTTTTCCATACCCTTTGCACGAAGTTGGGTATCAAGGATTCGGAGCAGCATTTGATACTCAAATACCACAGCTACCTGCACAAGTACATCCAGGAAGAAATGGAATTCCTGAACATCTCATCGCTCGGCATAGCATACCGATATGCCATCAAGATCGAGCAGAAGTTTAAACAAAAGAAGCGAGACTTTGGATCTACGAATCTAAAGCAAGGGAAAGGTGCCCCTAAACCACAGAACAAAGGACAAAGCCAAGGCGAGGCAACCCAAGACAACCCGCCAAAGCTACAAGCAAAGAACAATGCCGCAAAGCCAAAAAAGGACACGGGAAAATGGTGTGAGTTCCATAAGAGCTCCACTCACAACACAAGTGAGTGTCGGGCCAAGCAGTCACTGGTGGCTGAGCTAAAGGTTTCAGAATTAGATGCATGTTTCGACTCTAAGTCAGAAGCCGACAAGGGGAATGACAAAGGGAAGCAGATCATTGATGCAGATCTCAACGCCGTTGTTGCTACTGCCAAGATCCAGAAAAATGAACCCGAAGATCCAGAGGAGGAGGAGCGTCTCTTCCACTCCCAGATGTGGGTAAGGGGCTCCCCGCTACAGTTCATTATCGATAGCGAGAGCCAAAAGAACCTCATTTTGGCAGAGGTTGTGAAGTGGTTGGGCTTACCGACCACAGCACATCCACAACCGTACACCATCGGGTGGCTGCACCAAGGACGGGATCTTCGCGTCAGCCAATAGTGTTGCCTTCCATACAACATCAAGCCCTTCACAGATGAGGTATTGTGTGACATTGCTCCGCTTGAAGTTTGTGATGTATTATTAGGACAACCATACTTGTGGAAGTGACATGCTGTGTATGAATCAAGGCCCCGTGTTGTTATTATTACATTGGTAAATCAGTTGTACAGGATACCAGAGGTAGCACTGCCTGCTGCCATCTCTTTGATTACTGCAAAACAATGCAGTAAGCTCATTTCCAAAACTGGAAAATTTGTTTTCCTGATGATACACCCTCAAGGAAAGAAGAAGATGGTGGCCACAACCTCTAGACAAGACCCCTCTACACGACAACTACAGATGGACAAGGTTGTGGAGGAGTATGAGGACATCTTCACCTCCCCCATAGGGGTTCCTCTGCACTGTCAGGTCAAGCACTCTATCGATCTGACCCGAGGTGTGCTGCTACCCAATGGACCAATTTATTGGCGCTCCGTTCTGAAGAACGATGAAATCAAGAGGCAGATTCAGGAGCTATTGCAAAAAGGCCACATCCATCTGAATTCATCACCTTGCGGGAGCCCAATTGTGTTGGTACAGAAGAAGGATGGGACTTGGAGACTCTGTATTGACTATCAGGTGGTGAACAAGATCACTGTCCGTAATAGGTACCCGATCCCGCGGATTGATGACCTCCTGGACCAACTAAAGGGGGAAAAATATTTCAGCAAGATTGATCTGAAGTCAGGATATCACCAGGTACCAATCGAACCCTCTGATGTGTGGAAGACTGCCTTCAAAGCCAAGGAGGGCCTTTCCGAATGGTTGGTTATGCCTTTCGGGTTGACGAATGCTCCTGCAACCTTCATGAGGCTAATGGATGACATCTTGCGGCCATTCACCAACTCATTTTTAGTGGTATACTTGGATGACATTTTGATCTTCAGCCAGAGTTCGAAAGAGCACCTCCACCACATCCGACAGGTTCTCCAAACACTGCGGCAACACAAGCTATGTGCTAATTTGGAGAAATGCACTTTTGGCATGACCCAGGTTCAGTATCTGGGATACATTATTGATGAACAGGGGGTGCATGTGGATCTAGCCAAGATCAAAGTCATTCATGATTGGCCATCTCCAACCACTCTGACAGAGCTCCACAGCTTTCTAGGTCCTGCCAACTTCTACCGCAGGTTCGTGTTGGTGTTTTCTCATATCACTTGGCCTTTGAGTCAAGTCACCAAGGGAGGAGCGAAGGAAAAATTCTTTTGGTCTGAATCTCAACAGAAGGCATTCATAGAGTTGAAAGATCGCCTCTGCATGGCACCAGTGCTCGCGTTACCAGATTTACAACAACCATTTGAGGTCGAGACAGATGCCTCTGACTATGCTATTGGGGCAGTCCTTACTCAACACGGGCATCCAGTGGCATATCACAGTGAAACACTTTCAGACACAGTCCGAAAGCATCCCACTTATGATAAAGAGATGTATTCCATTGTGCAGGCCTGTCGAAAATGGAAGCATTACATTTTGGGGAAGGAAACGGTCATCCACACAGACCACTGACCCCTGCAGTTCATACAGACCCAAGGGAAATTGCAGAATGATCACCATCAGAAGTGCTCCACATACCTGCAATAGTTCCATTTGAATATCAAGTATAAGAAGGGCAGCACTAATAATTTTGTAGATTGCCTCAGTCGACCACCGATCATGGCGTTAGCCACCGTGCTCAACTCTTATGCGCACGAGACTTCTGATTGGCCACTGCTCTACAAAAGCGACCTGGAATTCAGCCACACATACCAAAACCTCTTGGAGGGTCAGCATGTTCCAAATTTTCACCTCCAGGATGGCCTGTTATGCCACCTGGGTCACCTTTGTGTTCCTTCAAGCGAGCGTGCCAAGATGATTTGGGAAGCACACTACAGTCGGGCTGTTGGGCATTTTGGGGTCGAAAAAATGGTGGAAGTACTGCAGAAGTGTTTCTATTGGCCGAATCTTCGACAAGATGTCGGGAAGTACATCAGGTCATGCACTGCCTGTGCCATTGCCAAACCAACCATCAAGAAGCAAGGCCTCTATACCCCGCTGCCTACCCCTAGTCGGCCTTGGGAATCCATCTCCATGGATTACATGTTAGGCCTTCCTTCCACTAAGCATGGAAATGACTGTGTTTTTGTGGTCGTCGACAGGTTCTCAAAGATGGCCATTATGGCGGCCTGTAAGAAGAATATTACAGCAGAAGCAACTGCTAAACTCTTCTTTGAATGAGTGTGGGTATACTTTGGGATCCCACAGTCTATCATCTCAGATCGGGACAACAAGTTCCTCGGTACATTTTGGTCCAGTCTCTGGTCGATGCTGGACACCAAACTCACTAAGTCCACAACCTTCCATCCTCAAATTGATGGCCAGACAGAGGTTGTCAACAGGATGATCGTACACATTCTATGCATGTACAACTCAAAGCATCCACGCACATGGGACAAGAGCCTCCCCTATGTTCAGCATAGCTACAACCGGGCTCTCCACAGCTCGATTGGCCACAACCCTTTTCAAGTGGGTTTGGGATTCCAGCCACTATGTCCCATCGATGTGGCCATGCCATTTGCAGCTACTCATGTAGATTCTGCTCATTTCCAGTCCGAAACAGATAAGGAAAACAGATTCATTGAGCACATCCAACATATTCGCCAGCAGGTCCATGAAATTCTGGAGAAATCAAATGCTAAGTACAAGCAACGACATGATCAACATTGGGTGACACACAAGTTTTAGGTGGGTGACAAAGTCTGGTTGCATTTGTAAAAGGAATGCCTTACAGGAGCCTATCAGAATCTTAGACCACTCCGATATGGCCCTTACACCATTACCAAGGCTGTGGGAGACAATGCATTTGAGCTCAGCATTCCCCCATTCCTTGGCCTACACCTGGTGTTCAATGTCGACTGCCTTCGGCCATACTTTCCACCATTACTAGACACGTCTGACATTGCAGAACAACTCAGACCCACAAAGTTAAATCCAGCTTGCATGGAACAAGCTACAACTGATCGGATCATGGACACATAGATCAAGCACACTCGCTAGCAGAATATCCAACTGTATCAAGTTGTCAAAGCAGGACAACTCCTTCACCAGGGCAAGTGGCTCACCAGGGAGCAAGTGCAGCAGAAGTTCCCTCATCTTATGGAGGAACTCAACGCAATGGGGACCACTGCTTCCTAAGGGGGGAGGAATGATCCAGGTGGATATTGGTGGCCACCCGCTAATTCCACTTGGATCCCCTCTAGTGCTTCTTTCATTTTTTTTCAGTTTCCTTAATTATAGCACAGTTTACTATTTTTAGCAGTTTTTCGGGTCCTAAACTTCCGGAGCCGTTTTGAGGCCCTAAACGACGTTTTTTTGGGAAATCTACCCAATGATTTTTCTGTTTAAAAATCGTCTTTTTTGTTGTAGTCCTCAGAGATATCTTTCCAACGGGCTATCATGCGCGTCAAACGGAGATAATACGACCAATTCGCGACCCCGGGAAGTTGATGTACCAACTTACCCAAAAACGAGGCCCACAATTTGGCGTTTCATCTTCTAGGGTTAGGTTTTGGAATGTGAAGGGTTTTCCATTGTTTCTCAACAATAAATAGGCCTTCGAGCCTCATTGTAACACAGTTCAGAGGCATGTAGCCACACATCTCTTCTCAGAGATAAGCTACCATCGCCCTAGCTGGTTTATTTCCATTTCTGGTTGTAAGCATATTTCAGTATTTTCCATTAATGAAATGAAGTATTATTTCCGCTGCATCTTTGTGTATATGATTATCTCTGTAATTTGTTGTGTTCCTGTTTAAGTCTAGATCAATTGAGCAATTCCAAGAAGAGGTTCTCCTTCTTCCGATTTTTCTACCTTTTCTCCTTCCTCACCACTACCTTTATCTAGAAAAAGCATGTCTGTGAAGGCTCCCATTTGATTCAGATTCTTCTATGCCTCCAAGAACATGACTTGTTGTCTTAAGCATATTGAGCTACAAATAAGCCCTTTGAGCTTTTCAATAAGTGCATTGCAAGGAAGTTGAATTTCACAAGAATACTACATAGAACCTCCTTGTTACACAACATTTTGTCACTGTCCCTGTACTCCCCATCCACGATCCTGGAGGACCTCTACAGTGTTCCTGACATGCTTTCCTATCATGAGGAAACTCCCATTATGTCCCTCTTCATGAGAAAAACAATTCCCTTTTGCATCATTTCCCAAAAATCTTTTGTTTATCCCAATTTACAAGACCAATGCTAATGACCCGTGTCCTCCTCGCGCCGATATGCAGGGGTTACATCTGTCCCTAGCACCGATCATATCAACTGAGCCCTTTCTTAGTCGCACTGATCCTCTTTTGGAAAGTTTTTTTAAATATGGAGCCGAAGCTTCTAGCTCTAGAAGCTTCGTAATGAAATTCTGGTAAATTGTTAGGCCGGATGGAGTTGAGGAGGTTAGTTTGGGCTCCTTTCCCCTATTAGGATGGAACTAATCCAAAAGATAAGGCATTCTCCCGTGAGAAGAGGAACCATCTCCCCTCCATCCTAGCTATATAAACCTCTCTTTTTCCCAAGCACAAGTTAGCTTTTAGTCCTAATTAAGTTCTGGCTGATGTTTTGATTTTGGAGTAGTTAGCAAGCGACCCATAGTTTGTAGCTTTCTAGCTTGTGTTTAAGGGAAAATTGTGAGTTTGGTTTGGTGTGAAGACTAAAGGGAAGAGACTTGAGACTACCATTTTTAAGGCTATCCATGATATGCTAGCAGAAGTGTGGGAACTCGGATATGTCGGAGGAGAACAACAACTTCAAGACATCGGCTGTAATCTCTTCTTGAACTAATATAGATGCAACTATCGATTGATTTCCTACATGAAATGTCATCTCACATATTTATGGCTTAATGTTTCTTGACCTGTTAAGTAAGTTGAATACAATATTGTATGCTATTACATTTGTTGTTTGCTGTTGTTTGCTTGTTTCAGGTGCGTGGAAGAAGGAAACGAAAGATAACTAGAGCGAGGAAGCAGGATCATCACCAAGCGGAATAGCGTTCTAAGAGGCAGGCACTCTTAATTGATTCTATCCTAAGGAAATCTTCCATAGATTGTCTGTTTGTGACTAGACCCGCTCTCTCAGGCTAGAGGAATTTTTTGTGTTTGCACTTATAATTTACCTGCATCACAAATTGGCGACTCCACTGGGGAGCTAATCCTTTTGTTTGATTGATTGTAATTTCATGGTTTTCTGTGAAATTTTCTAGTATCACCATTTTCCTCTAGTGTTCTCTACTTTGCCTAGTTTACTGATTTGAGTCTGAAATTTGTAGTAGCAAGCCTGGTTCTTACCTGAGGAAATTTTTATTTTTTCCTTTGAATCCTCAACCAGCGTGGTTTTTTCTAAAACAATCTCACTGATCTGATTGAGTTTCTCAAAAACAGTCGCATCGACCCCCTTCTAGTGCTTATTTTCAGTTAGGCAGTCATGGTGATGCCTGTAGATGGAGATTAGGGTTTACCCCAGATCTCAACCAGTGTGTCTTTCTCTCTTGATTTCTGCCTCTTAGCTTGTTTTAGGCTATTTCTCCCTGACTGGAAAGCTTGATTTGGCTTGGTTTATGTGCTTGTTGGTTTTCCTTCTTTTGCTTGATTTCTTGACTCTTTGGATGGTTATTGGCTCTAGGAAATCTAACTTGTCATCCATCCCACTGATTGTGAAGACAGTGAGTCAAGTTGTTGGTGAATTTACTCCTTGCATTTCGTTTGTAGTCATCTTATTTCTTTGATCTCCATCATTCAAGTTTGAAAGGTTTTGTTTGCTTAAGTGTCTCTTTTCTAGCATAGATCACATTCCTTGTCTCGCTTTTGGTAGAGTCATTGCGTCATTGGGTCGAAAGAGAATCTCTTTTGTGTCTTTTCATTTGCTTGAGGGTTTATTGTCTCGAAAAAATTTTCATTGAAGTGTTTTACAAAAAAATCATTTTTGTCATTTCATGAAAAGTACACAATTCTAGTTTGTTGCATCAATATGTTACATTAGTTAGCATCATTGAAAACTAGAGTTGCATTTGCATTTGAAAAGAAAAATAATTATCTTTACCTTTGGAAGGAAAACTTGAAGTGCACTTGTTAGGAAAGTAGGAATTGGGAAGAGTTTTTTCATTGTTTTGTTTTCAAAAAGTGAAGTAATGAAAAAATCATTTTGTTTTCAGTTGCTTGGTTGTTTGCATTTGATTGTGTTTTCTACCCTCTTTATTGTAAACAATTCATCGAATTGAAAGAGTCTTATCTCATGTAGCTACATACAAGGTTTTTTGAGTCACATCGCTAAGGCCCGAAAACGGAGACATAATTAAAGATAAATTTTAAAATGAACTCAATTAACCTAAGGCATATTTGAAACCTAACGATCACATCTAGAAGGTCTAGGCTAGAGACGTGTTTTGGCATCTTCAAACCTAGCAGTTGTCGTTCGCTTTGGCACTAGACAACACTAGTATGGACTTGTGCTCCCTGTGCTGTTAAGTATATAAAGGGAGACCCGACTAGGCTACAATTCTTTATCCATAGGAAGCCAAGTCTGCTGCCTTGTAAACATGATACACCAAACACAACATTCGGGAGATCACCTGCCCATACTTCTCGATTCACTGGGGGGTATTCTGCAGTTAACGCTTACCTCGTAATCCTTTTTACCTAGATCATACTGAGTATTCATTTGATCTTTTTGACTCTTTAAGCTTAAAATATCATCCGAGCACTTGTCCTTTCGAGCTCGCTTCAAATCAAAAGTGATAGAGTCACCTTCTCTTCTTTGTTGACTCTTAAAACATGAAAGAGAACCAGTTTGTTTATGCGTCTTAAAAAATTGTTGTCCATGATCTCATAAAATCCCTGTTAGTGTTTTCTAGACCAAGTTTTGAGTATTCCCTTTAAAGTATATTTAAAAACTTAGAACATATCTCTTTGTTCCTGTTATTTGAGGCAAAGCCATCGTGGCCGAATCATCTAGTTCACCTAGTTCCTCTTCCTCTCCTCCATCTGAAAGATTGTCTAAGGAGCCATTTCCTGAATTACCACAGTTGCTTGAGGACCAAGGTGTTGAACTGGGAATTTTTCTAAGCATTCAAAATTTTTCATCTCATCCTCCACCTCCCTCAAATACTGAGTCACTTTCTGATATTGACTCGGAATCTTCGGATAGTCCTATCCAGACTCCGGAGGGTCAGCCGACCGCTGATGGTCAACTTGGACTAGTTGTTTATCCTCCAAATACTTTGTTCGACCCTATTGTGATATCACCGCAATGTCTGTACAGTTCGTACGATCAACCGGGTATTCCTTTGGAATTATCTCCTTTAACATCTTCGGTCATTCGTTGTCACTTGTTTCTACCCATGGAACCTGAAGGTGAATTTCCAGTCTCCTCTCTGAGTCACTCAGAGGTACCACTCCACACACTTTCGAAGAGGAAGATGATTAGTTTCCTCCTGAAGGTTTCCCCTACACGGGAAGCATTCCCATTAGCGTTTATCGGAACTTACCTCCTAATTATGTGACTTTAGCATAGTTGGTCTCAGGCACACCTATTGCCTCTTCACTTTATCATAATCCTGTTTGGGCGTCTAGTGCCATGATTACCACGAGTCCATTCATTCTGAATCTGACCCCCCAACAGACATTGATTTCTGCAGTACTTTAGTCTTGATGCAGCCCACCATTCTAAACACTCTTGTCTCGTCAGTTCAAGTCACCCATCGGGTGCAACCAACAGTCTCGAGTCCTACCTATGTCAGTCCTTTGGTCCCTCTAGTGAGTGCACAAGTTGTGCCACCACCTGCGGGGAAGAATCTGAATGTCTCTATGGGTTCAAGAAAAACTAATGTGAGTAGCTCGCATGCTCACACGGTTGGGATGAACTAGCCTTCATCTGGTGTTATTCAAAACCCTGCTAGTCCTGCTGGGTTAAGAAATGTCTAGTACCAATAGGTCCAAAATCCCGTTGGTCTGTTTGGGTCAAGCAATTTCCAGTATCAGGGACCTTATGAGGCTCATGTTTAGTACGAAACTCCTTATGTTCCATATGGTTCCCAAGGAATGGTAAATCCACCTTACGTCCTTTAGCCTGCGTAGTATGTTTGGCCTGGTTCGACCACCATTCCTGGTGGCTATGGGCATATACAGTTCAGAAATTTTCAAGGTTTCAATCCGGGAACTATCCAAGTACCCTTACAGCAACAAGGACAACCTCTACAACAACAAGGGAAACCTTTGTTGTAGAAAGGGCCATCCATGCAACAGCAAGGTCCGATGATGAACCAATAAGAACCACTACAACCGCCACAGGGGAAACCCTTGCAGCAGTTGCAACAAACCATGCAGCCGCAAATGCCGTATGTTCAAAAAACCTCCCAACCTATGTCTTCGCAAGGCCAACCTCTGCAGTTGTAAGGACAACTTTTGTAGCCGCAAGGTTAGCCCTCGCAGTAGCAAGGCCAACCTGGGCAGCAACAAGAATTATATACATATGAACAAGGTCAACCTTTTTAAGGACTAGGTCAGGGTTAAGTCTTGTAGAAGTAGGTCCTTAATCCTCATGTCCAAGGGCAACACGTCCAAAATCCTCTTGTACAAGGATAGCAGGTCTAAAATCCTTATGTCCAGGGCCAACAGGTTCAAAAAACGTATGCCCATAAACAACAGGTGCAAAATCCTTATGTCTAGGGCCAATAGGTTCAAAACTCATATACCCATGGACAGCAAATGCAAAACCCATATGTCCAAGGTCAACAGGCTCAACAACATTTTAACTAGTATGTTTTTTATCAACAACCTATGGCTGGACAACTTCAAGGCTTTTAAGGTCAGAATCCACCCTACGAGTAAGGTAACCTACAATGGGGGCAAAATCATATGCCCTATGGATAGAACCCTCCACTATGGGGACAAAATCCTTACTAGCAGGGATGGGCTCCTCCAGTTGGACCCGCTTATCGACCTCCAATGCCTTTCAATACTCAATTGTTGTTCTTGGCTACACTAGAGTTGCCAGATGTGTCTCAACTCATGAATGATCCAATTCTTCATTCACCCTACTGGCCTCTGGTCCCATCCAAGATCTCGAGTGATTGTCCGAAGTTCGATGGGAAAGCAAAAGAAGATCCTCAAGCCCATGTGATGACATATCACCTCTGGTGCTCTTCGAATTCTTACATTGATGATTCTATTTGTCTCCATCTTTTCCAACGAACTCTCATAGGCACTGCAGCCAAGTGGTACATCGAGCTCCCTCAAAGTACTTATTATGACTTCAACTCTTTAGCCATGGCTTTCCTCACACATTTCCAATTTCCGATTTGCTATGGAACTGCACCTATTTTCTTACATCGCTTAAGAAAAATATTGTGACCCACATCTCCGATCACATCCATGAATGCAGACATAGGCGCTGCTTGATAAAATTTGAGATTCTTGATCAGTTATTGACTGAATGGTTAACCAAATCATTCTTCGCTCCAATTGCTCGGGATATCGCTATGTGTGGGTGCATCATGGAGGGGCAAGCCATTGTCATGCCCAATACTTAGATCTCGTTTACTCTCAGTCTGGCACTTTGTATGAGTTATTACCCGATGCTCTGAGGCCATCATCTGATCCAACAACATCAAAGTCACAGGCTACACCTCCTGTTGATGTAGAAATTGGTTTAGTGTCCCACGCACCTACAAAATCTTCTGCCAAACAGAAGTTTGCCTCAAACACTACTTCCAACAGTCCCTCTTAGAATCCACCTGGCCTTGTTAAAACCTCAGAGGTCCATGTTGTTCAGTCTACTGCAGCGGACAAATCCTCGAAATGTAAGAAGAAAGGCAAAGGCAAAGGTAAAGCCAATGCCCCAAAACATGGTCCTCCAAAGCCGTCTGCTCATGATGCTTCCCAACGGAATCCTAAGTATTTGTGCCTCATTTGTGAGGAGGACCACTATACTAAGGACCAAACCAGATGATCTAAAGTTAGTCATTTTCTCAAAGGGACCCTAACTATCCTAAAAGATCCATTTCCGTCCCAATAGACCCAAATGGTAGACCAAACTCAATCGTCTGCTTCCTCAGGTTCACATTTGTTCATGATGAGTATGCCCATTAATGTGGCTACTAGATAAAAAGATTATCAAACTCCTACCCTGACACCAGGGAAAAAAAAAGAATTTTCCCCTTCTTCTTCTGCCCCGTCAAGTTCTAGTCCTCTTCATATAGAGCAACCTAACCCTGATTCCGCCGTTCGACCACCTTCTCGCAGTGTGTTGCGAAAGTCCTCGTACAATCCCAACGCACCCATTGCTCAGCACTATAATATTATTGAGGACTTGGCTCAGGCACCATCGGCTATGTCTGCCCTCAAGGTACTTCAAATTTGTCCGTCTCAACGGAAATCATTACTGTCAGCTATTGGGCGTATTGATCCTGCCGATTCCAGTATTATATGTTTTGCTCTAGAAAACCACATTTTTTGTCTTCCTCATCATATTGCCTTTCTCATTCAAGGCATCATCAATGAGAAAACCATTCACAAAACCATCATTGATGAAGGTACTTCCACCTGCATCATGTCTATTTCTTATTGAAAGGAAATTGGTTCTCTTACTTTGAACCAGTCCCCTAACACTTTGGAAGCTTTTGACGTGCGCGATTCGCAACCATTAGGTTTCTTACCCAACCTTGCCATTACTTTGGAGGGCAAGACAGTGCATGTTGAAGTAGAGATTGTTGACGGTAATCTCAATTATAATCTTCTACTTGGATGAAGTTGGGTCCATGCCATTCATGTTGTAGCCTCCTTGTTTTGCATGATTTGTTTTCCCCATCAAGAGAAAATAGTCATAGTCGACCAACTGTCTTTCTTTGCCTCTACCTCTTCACATGGAAATCTTCCCTATGTCAAGCACACCAGTGCTCTTTATGAGGGTGTGGGGGAAGGACTCTTTAAAGATCCTGCTCTGATGGGTATTTTTCCGCTTCCACCTCCTCATGTTTCCCGTGTTAACATGATTTTGGTCAAGTCTGATCCTTGGGTCATTCCCTCCCCGAATCTTGTTGACACATGGGGTGAGGTAATATCGTTAAGTCCTGCCGAAATAAATTATGTGGATATTGTTTCGGCCTCACCTTCAGTATCCTCTAATCATCCTGTTTCAAGTTCATCTCTCGATGTGTTTTCTCAATCCCTGTGGCTTAGTTCTGGCCCGGCGATCATGTCCATGTGTCTTGAGAAGTTCTCTTCTCTACTTCCTATTGACATGTCAGTTGCACCTTCCATTGTCAAGATGTTTCAACTAAGGGCCCCTTTATCCCCTCATGGATTCAGGTTTTTTTCTCCTTCCCTGAGTTTTTACCGATTGACCATTATTGCAATGGGGTTTGCATCTAACTCGTAACCCTCCCTCGCCCAGGGGACATGGGGGAAAAGCCTTATATGAGTTCTACTCTATTATTTGGCTGAGTCGATGCTTACTTGTCATGCTAATGGTAAAACTGTGGCATTCATCTGTGTTGATTGATTACCCAAGTCCGAGCATGGACTTTTTCACAAAGTACTATGCTTAGGCCATCTTATATGGTTACTTTTGTACAATAAGTGTGTCATTATTTTTTTTTGCATTGTGGTTTGGTCTGTTGTTTTACAAGTAGCTTCCCTGATTATTATGTTTTTTTCCTGCTTTGCAGATGTCAGTGTCTCCTCACATTGGTTTCACTGATGGTGCTTGCCGAAGTACCTGGAACCTATCATCTGTGGCAGGGGCCATTTATGACCCCCATGGTGAGTTGATTGATCTTCAAGGGATATGTCTAGGTCAAACAACTAATGACATCGCTGAGTATAGTGCAGTTATTGAATTGTTGTCAGAAGCTATCTCTCTTGGCATTTGAGATTTGGTTGTCAACCTTGATTCACAACTTGTAGTTCTTCAACTCAACAGGCAATATTCTATCAGAAACCCTTAGATATTGAGAATGTATCTATGTATTCGTCTATTGGAGATAATTTTTTATTACATTACATATCATCATATTCCTAGACATATGAATGAATTGACAGATACATTAGCTAATTATGTGCTGGATAGACATTTGCAAAACATGTAAAAATAAAAAACAAATCATTTTTATCATAGTAAGCAGGGAAATATATATATATATATATATATATATATCTATATATATCTATATATATATATATATCTATATATATATATATATATATATATATATATATATATATATATATATATATATATATATATAATGTCAATAATGTTTTTCATACATCAAAGCCTCAAAAAATAATATGTGTGTCCAAAATACATCGATGGCTCGCAGGCCTTATACATCTGTGGCTCGCAGGCCTCAAAAATATGAAATGATAGACCTATATGCTAAACATCATGATTCTCATGGTAGCATGTAATTGCTTGGACTATGGGAGTCAGCAGTCGGCGGATCCAATCTGACACCCCCATCGTATGCCTCTGGTACTGGCATGGGACATCACTCACATAAGCATACTCTAGGATCCCATGGGTCAAACCCTCGAGATTCCATGCAATATCCTCCTCGTTGTCACTCCCCTCCTGATAAGGAGCGACATCAAATTGTTGATCGACATGCCTGGAGATAGGGGACATCCCGGCAGGGTGTTCTGGTCCAACGTCTTCATTCATAAAATCGAAGTGTCATGAACACATATATTTCAAAAACAGTAAAAACATAAAAAAACTAAAAAAATTGTTTGTTTTTACCTCCATGATCAAAATCCTCCCCTTTTGGGAGTGGCATATTCGGATCTCTGCGGAAGTAGGTACCACTTTAAGGCCAATCCTTCCCTATAATCGACTGTAGTCGTAGCCATGAGAAGAAGGCGGGCTTGTAGGACATCTGTTGGCCCCCCGTAACCCTGGGCATCAACTCACTCCAACGGACCATCCGTGGGTCTCATGGCATCGGCGGATCCACCTCAGTCAGCTGGTATTGGAACAACAAAACCCGCTCCAAGAAGAAGGTCACTAGCACAAACCCAAAGCAAAACTGCTTCAGGTTTCCTGCCTTATCTTTTGATAGTTGGTGCTTCATGTTGATTTTCATAGATTTCGCCCAGTTAAAAATAATGGGCATTGTAAATTCGATAGCATATAGGAAATTGGACTTGTTAGTCTCATGTGGCACTTGGGACCCAGCCACTCTGTTGATGGTCAACAATAACACTCTCAACACAAGATCCCGAACAGTTGCGATCTCGATCTTGCCACTCTTGGATTTGAGAGCTTTTGGGCAATGTTCGGCAAGTAACATGGACACACTTTCCCCAATCGGCCTCAACCCATATAGGTTGACTGGTTCCCCTCTCCAGGATAGTCCTGTGATGAAATAAATATCTGAAGTCTCCAACTCCACCTCTTGGTCACCAATGATAAAAATTTCCAAATTTATGTCCCAAAGACTAATCAGGTACTGTAGCAGCTCCAGTTGAGCCCACATCCTTGGTGTGAGAATGAACTTGAGAAGCCCACAGTTCCTCAAAGCCTCCAAGCAATTTGGATCAACTATTGCTTGAGTATCGATATCCTCATGCTCTTTTTCTTTCCAATCCACCATTTTCAATGATTTTCTTCCTGCAAAAACCATTTAATCAAGTCAATGATCATCTTTTGACAGAGAAATTTGGAATCAAATGGTCAAATTGGGAAAAAAAACATGTAAATTTTTTGTTCACAGTGCTGGTGCGACTGTTTTAAAAAGTGTGGCACTGACGGCATGGTTGGAAGTTTTAGCCACCCCCGATTAGTGCGATTCCATGCCCAGAAATCACATCGACCAAGGGAGAATTCTTTTTGCCAAAAGATCCCGATGAAACCTAAAAAATGGATAAAAAGAGGAAAAAATAGTATTAAAATGGAGCTTAAGATTTTATCTCTTACCTGCACCTGACGGCTCAGTGAATGACCTCCCATATCTCCTGCAATCTGCTCCAAAAAAATTAGGGCACAAAAGGGTAAAAAGCTCTTCACACAAAGGTAAAATGGTAAAAAGTAAAAAATAATTACTTTTTCCCCTTTTTATTAATTTTTATGAAAATATTAGGGTTTTTTAAGTGTTTTTGACCTATTTTGCCTCATAACTACATAATGCATTTACCTTTCTTGTGCAGCGATAGGGGATGGATTGTTAACGATGATACTCGAGTCTCGTTTAAGCCCTTTTCTAGACTTGTAAAACTCAACTGAAAAGATCGACGAGTATTTTCCCTTTTGACTTGTTAAAGAAAATAAAATGGGAGGTATGCTTTTAGATTTTTTCCTACCTTTTAAACACGAAAATATTTCCGAGCTCTTGTAATTTTGAACTCATTAAAGGATGGAAAACATTGTTTACCCAATATATGTTTACCCCTTTTTCGGGAAGGGATAAACTATTTACAAAAAAGGTACTCCTTGACTGAAATGGTCAAGTGGTTCTCTCAAATATCATTTTCTACATTTTAGGGCTTGGGAGACACAAATGTATGAAAAGGGACCATTTAGATTTGTCTTTTCCATGTCTTTTTCGAACTCTCTAAACATGAAAAGGATACCGAGTTACACCTTTGTCGGAATCGTTAAAACATTAAACGACATTGGATTCATCACCGTGACAAACGTGAGATTCTCCTTCCTAGGTCTCATTAACTTACTAGGTCATATTCATCTGAAGGATGAACTTACAGTGCAAGCATATGCTATCCCCTTCAAGCTTGTGATAAAAAATAATTGGGGTACCTGCCAGAAATGGTGGGGGGAAATTTGGAAATTCAATTAGTCGTGCCGGTAGCTCACTCTTGAACATGACACTATCTGTTTTATGTCCGGTTGGGGTATCCTCCTTTCATCATTGACCTTCTTGGGTTGGGCCATTCATTCTTGCCTTCCATTTGATCTTTGCCACGTCATCTTGACCACCAATCCCATGGATCCGAAAGCTGCTAAAATCGTTTACCCAGTATATGTTTACCCCTTTTTCGGGAAGGGATAAACTATTTACAAAAAAGGTACTCCTTGACTGAAATGGTCAAGCGGTTCTCTCAAATATCATTTTCTACCTTTTCGGGCTTGAGAGACACAAATGTATGAAAAGGGACTTTGGGGATTTGTCTTTTCCGTGTCTTTTTCAAACTCTCTAAACATGAAAAAGATATCGAGTTACACCTTTGTCGGACTCGTTAAAACATTAAACGACATTGGATTCATCACCATGACGAACGTGAGATTCTCCTTCCTAGGTCTCATTAAACTTACTAGGTCATATTCATTTGAAGGATAAACTTACAGTGCAAGCATATGCTGTCCCCCTCAAGCTTGTGAAAAAAAATAATTGGGGTACCTGCCAGAAATGGTGGGGGAAAATTTGGAAATTCAATCAGTCATGTTGGCAGCTCACTCTTGAACATGACACTATCTATTTTGTGTCGGGTTGGGGTATCCTCCTTTCATCATTGACCTTCCTAGGTTGGGCCATTCGTTCTTGCCTTCCATTTGATCTTTGCCATGTCATCTTGACCACCAATCCCATGGATCCGAAAGCTGCCAAAATCCTGAATTGTGTCACTGATATGTTCAAGAGTTAGTCCCTCTGCAGTTACACTTACTCCTGATTCTCTATATCATCTAAAATCATTTGCATCCCTTTGTCTCGTGTCGATAATGTGGGATACATCATGGCCCCCCTTCGACATGGTTGCTTCCTGTCGACTTCAACTCATTATCCAGGAAGTTGGTTGAGAGACTCCCTTCTAGTACCTTAGAGCTTGCATGCCCTAATGGCAAGTTCTTCGCACTCAATGACAAGTTCACATCATTGGCTTTCGATCGGGTGATTTCACGGGTGTTTGACATCAGTTCCTTTATTCACATTCTGTGAACTGTGCTGCTAGTACCTTAAGAGCCATTGTCATTATTGGTGGTTTCTCTCATGCTTGTTAACAGTTCACATCATTGACTGATAATCAAGTGACTTCTTAGCATGTTCAACTTCAACACATTCATTCGCATGTTAGGATTTGTACTTTGATCGGGTCGTTTGGAGTGCAAGACCCTGGGCTAAGATTACATAAGTCTAGGTTGCAAGGTGATGTGACATGATCATGTTGATATACATGTATTTTTCAAATGGATGGTTACAACCATACCATGAGTTGTTATATGTTATCCTTCTCATTATTGGATGGCTTCGACCATACCTTGGTTTCGTTATGATGCTTTTTGCTGGATGGTTGCGCCCATGCCTTGGATCCATTTACATGATCATTCTCTGGATGGTTGCATCGATACCACGATTCATGTATTATTACTCAGAGTTTTCAGTGATGTGTATGTATCTATGCTTGCTTGCAGGCTCTCCGACAACCGGCTCCGGGTCCCCACACACGTGTAAATCATTTCACTCCTCACTCTACTTCAACCTTCATGCTTTAGGGGGCATCTGTTACACAACATTTTGTCACTATCCCTGTACTCCTATCCACGATCTTGGAGGACCTATATAGTGTTCCCAACATGCTTTCCTATCATAAAGAAACTCCCATTGTGTGCCTCTTCATGAGCAGAACAATTCATTTTTTCATCATTTCCCAAAAATCTTATGTTTATCCCAGTTTACAAGACCGACACCAATGACCCATGTCCTCCTCGCATTGATATGCAGGGGTTACAGCTGTACCTAACACTAATCAGATTTACTAAGCCCTTTCTCAGTCACGCTGATCCTCTTTTGGAAAGTTTTTTAAATATGGAGCCGAAGCTTCCAGCTCTAGAAGCTTCATAATGGAAGTCTAGTAAATGGTTAGGTTGGATGGAGTCGAGGAGGTCAGTTTGGGCTCCTTTCCCCTATTAGGATGGAACTAATCCAAGAGATAAGGCCTTCTCCCATGAGAAGAGGAACCATATCCCCTCCATCCCAGCTATATAAACCTCTCTTTTTCCCAAGCACAAGTTAGCTTTTAGTCCTAATTAAGTTCTGGCTGAAGTTTTGATTTTGGAGTAGTCAGCAAGCTACCCATAGTTTGTAGCTTTCTAGTTTGTGTTTAAGGGAGAATTGTGAGTTTGGTTTGGTGTGAATACTAAAGGGAAGAGCCTTGAGACTACCATTGTTGAGGCTATCCATGAGATGCTAGCAGAAGTGTGGGAACTCAGATATGTCGGAGGAGAACAACAATGTCAAGACATTGGTTGTAATCTCTTCTTGAACTAATATAGATGCAACTATCGATTCATTTCCTACATGAAATGTCATCTCACATATTTATGACATAATGTTTCTTGACCTGTTAAGTAGGATGATTACAATATTGTATGCTATTATGCTTGTTGTTAGTTGTTGTTTTCTTGTTTCAAGTGTGCGAAAGAAGGAAACGAAAGATAGCTGGAGCGAGGAAGCAGGATCATCACCAAGTGGAATAGCGTTCTAAGAGGTGGGCCCTCTTAGTTGATTCTAGCCTAAGGAAATCTTCCATAGATTGTATGTTTGTGACTAGACCTGCTCTCTCGGGCTAGAGGAATTGTTTGTGTCCATACTTAGAATTTACCTACATCACACTCCTGTCTTCTCATGTTGCCTCATGGTAAATTTTGGTCTTAATATCGAGTACCTGTCACTTTGAATTTTGGAGAAATAGAAATGAATGAGCCTCACAACAATGTTCAAACTTACAATGGCACCAGTTGATCCGAACTTAAACAGGAACACAACAACTTACAAATATAATCATAAATACAGAGATGCAGCAGAAAAATACTGAACTGTGCTTACAAATAGAATGGAAATAAGATAGCTCACACGATGGTAGCTTATCTCTGAGAAGATATGTGTCAGCTACATCCCTTTCAACTGTGTTACAATGAGGCTCAAAGGCCTATTTATTATTGAGAAACAATGGAAAACCCTAAACATCCAAAAACCTAACCCTCGAAGATGAAGTGCCAAAATTGTGGGCCCCGTTTGGGTAAATTGGTACATCAACTTCCCGAGGTCGTAACTTTGGAATACGATCTCCATTTGGCTATCATAATACCTTGTTTCGAAGATCTCAAAGAGAAGTCCAAAAGCAAACTTTCAAGGCAATTTGGGAAGTTTTTTGATCTCTCCGTTTCCCCTAAAAACGTCGTTTAGGGCCTCAAAATGACTCTGAAAGTTCAAGACCTAAAAAACTACCAAAAATAGTAAGTTGTGCTACTATTAAGGAAACCAAAAAACTGAAAGAGATAGTGTTGGGGTCCAAGTGGAATAGGTGGGTGGCCACCAATATCCACCTGGATCACTAGTGCTATCCACTTGGTATATAGATCCTAGTGGTGTCTCCACAACACTCAACTTTGATGAATATGTTGGCATTATGATGCATGTGTTGTTGTTAATGGAAACTCACTTGCAACAGAACAAGTATATGGTAACTAGATGAATCTAGAGGTCAGTTCCGAGGTGACAAAATGATGGAACAAAATAACAGAATGATGGGACAAATGTTTACAGTTCAGAATCAGAAGTTTGATAAAGGTGGATATTTGAAGATATATACACGAGTTCATCAAGGCCAAGTTGGGTATACATGCAGGTACAAAGAAGCAAAGTTATGAGTGAATATTTGAAGATCTATATACGATTTCGTCAAGGCCAAGTCGTGTATACATGCAGGTTTGGTGAAGCAAAGTCGTGTACAGTTTTTGCACCATGGTATTTTTAATACCAGGGGTATTTACCATGGTATTGGCTGATAGTAGTGAGCACAATAATAGATATTGATCCTGTCAAAGATTACCACTGGCACCAGTATATTTTTGACCCATGGTATTGGATAAGGGCTAAACTATATAAGGAGGTGAATATAAAAGTGCTAAGTGTGCATGTGAGAGGGTTTTTGATGAATACTTCAATATAAAGTATATTTGCATTGTAAGGGCCGTAGTTGACACATAGATATGAAATAATTATGCATTGATGAATACAATGATGGATTAGGATCATGAGACCTAAAATGACTTCCCATTGTATGATCTACTCATGGATTGACTAGATCTAAGTATTGATGCATGTTTTTATCTCTGAATATTATGGTCTGGGTCTTTCTGAGGTTTTGAGGAATTGGAAAATTTTAGGTCAAAGTTTGCAAATCTGTATGCAAGTTGGTCTTGGTGAAGTTGCGTATACTCGCGATTTTGCTTCTTCAAATTCTCGTATACAAAGGAAGCGTTTTCATTCATAAATGAATGATTAACCTAATCAGTGTTGTTGTATCTCTGTTGTTTGTCAATGACGTCCTCATGTTGATATGAGTTGAGTGATAATGTCTGAAGTATATCTATTTGAATGATGAAGTTGATTTGGTTACATGTTGATTGGTTGAAAAGATTATTGATGTTGCTAACTGTATGATGGTTCTGTAAGCTAATAGAATATTTCAGAATAAATCTGGTCAACTCTGTGTCTAATTCAGAGTTACAAGTTTTCAATATATTAAGATCTGTATGCAGGTTTCTCTACAGAAAAGCACGTATACACATGAGTTTCCTTAAGTGAAGTAGTGTATACATGTTGGCATATTAATGATCATATTTACAGTTGATTTTGGGTATTTATGTAGTATTCTGAGTTCAATTCGGTGTTATGGTTATAGTGATCTCATTGTTCTGTTTGAATTAAGTTGGTCTTTGCTTCAATTAATTTACAATTTGCAGGTGGATCCTGTTAACACCCATGTTGTTCCCTATGACTCCCAAGGGAATACGGCCGGGGTAACCACTAACCAATCTTTGGATCACTGTTTCTAGCCAAACTGTGATCAGAGAGGGCTCTCTCTTTATGATTTGTAACTGTTTGTTATAGGGTTTTAGGCTAGCTATTATGCACTGTTTTTTGTTTGTGTTTGGTTGATGAAATTCCTTTTAGGTTCTAGTGAAGTGGTTTTCTGAGAGGTTGAGTACCATTGGGCAATGGAGTCTGTAGCTATATGTGTTTGAAATTTTGAGATGAAAGATGGGACTTACAGGGCCATTTGAGTGTTTAATAGAACAGATTTTTGATTAAAAGACTGGAAACAGGTAACACAAACAGTGAAAGCATTTAAGAATTTTCACTAGTTATTTATATGTTCCCAACAGATAGCTTTAAGAAGAGAAAACAGAGGTCTTAGGGGCAAAAGTTGAATCCCTGAGAATGACTGTTACAATAAAAACACAGTTTTGAATTGCAGCAATTAAGAATTACAATTCTGTTACTGTATATGAGGAAAACATATATGATAGCTCAGTTTGAGTCCAGGGTAAACATGGTTAAATCCTGGTACTATCCTTTCACCTTGCTATCAAGTGTAAAACATTAGAACAACAAAGAGAACAAAAGACTCAAAACACACATGACAAAGAGATTTGAGAATACTTGCTGTTTTATGCAACACCCTGGGATCCTGTAACATTCATCTTTCACCACACTACATCAAAGAACACCGAGCCTTGGAAATTCCATTCTTCCTTTGTATTAATTCTCTGAAAATGTTACAACGAGCTAGAGCTCTTCCAAAAGAAAATAACAACTATCAACCAACCCCTTTCACTGCTGTGAAGGGTGAATATATACTTGCGGTCATTTACAAAATATCTGAGTCCTGAGTTATCTCAGATTTTACTTCCTTACCAACTATTTAAGATATTATGGGCACAATTTAATGCAGTATTGATTACAGAGTACAGGCATTTAAATGCTCTGTCAGAAGATATTTTAGCCTTTGGAGATAGCTAAGTCGGTCAAGATTTTCTGAGTAAATGCTGGAAAACCTGTCTTTAATGCTTTGTACGCTGTGTCTTGGACTTGTCACCTGTGATTGTGACTGTTGCTTGTGTTGAGCTCAATGGTCCTGCTGAGTTGGCTCAGCCTCTGCCTCTTTCCTGTAGATATTTTTCCTCAAAACTGTGCCTGCGCATGATGCTTATTTGCCTGTAGGAACAGCGCTACTGATTCTGGCCTGACAGAACTGTTTGTGTCAAATTTCTCCAGGCATCCTGAGTGGGCAGTTGGTGTGCTAGAATTGCACCCAGAGTTTCATCTGCTTCTGTAAATTTGAAGAAGTTAGGTGGTGTGTCAAACAGATGGTCCACTTCATTCATTAGGAAAAACAGGTTTTCCACTCTGTCATACATACTTTGCCCTGTGGCTGGCCCTGGCTCTGCTGAAGTGCTGGGTGGTTGTGCAATTTCTGCCACTGCATGGGCATCAATCCTCTTGTTATAATTGTCCAGGGTGAGCAGTCTTCCTACACTGCTTAAGATGCTGGGGAGGCCTCTGTTCTGCAGAGTCACGAATTTTTCCAGGAATCTATTGATCTCAGTTTGCATATCCTGGGTCCTCCTCTCCAATGTTCCAACTAAGTTCCTTAATGTAACGACTCTCTTTGCTACAGCAATTGCTTCTGTCCTGTTAGTGATTCCCATGACAGCTAATTGAGAGCTAGTCTTATAGTTCAGAGTGTTGATTATCCTTGTGGCAGCTTCTGGCATGTGTCCAAGGCTCGCCCTGGCTCTCTGTATTTCTTTATTTGCTTTGGTGATGAGCACCATTTGCTCATCCATGGTCTCAATATATTGCCACTGTTTGGCAATGGACCTTCCAATGTTGCTCCATAATACTGCTTTCATTTCAGCTGTCACCCTTTCTAGTGCAAGCTCCTTCTCTAGTTCAGCAATCCTCTTTTTAAGAGCTTTCACCTCTCTGTCTTTGGTTGCCTCATTCTGTTTACTCCTGTCAAACCTTTCATTAACCTTAGTCAAGGTTTTCTTAAGCTCATCCAGCTCTTTCATTTGAGATTCCATGGCTTGGATCTCAGCTTGCAGCTTTTGCATGTCTAAGCTAGCAGCCTGTTCTGATTTTGTTGTTGTTGCTGCTGTGGATGGTGCTGTGGTTTCTGTTTGCTGAAGAGGAGGAGTAATCTTGGGAGGGGTTTCCTCAAGGTTTATTATGATAGGAGGAGGCTGGGAGGGTTGGCCCTCTTCTCTTTGCTTTAGTGTCTCCTGTAGTGCTGCCTTTGCAGCTTCAGTCTGTCCTAGCTGGTCCTGAGTCCTGACCAGCTCTTTATATAAGGATATCAGCAGATCTGTAGCCTCCTTCTCTTGCCTTTGCTGGGCAACTTCATCGGTCTGTGGATGGATGGTGGCCGGGAGCTTGATCTTCTTTCTTAGGGCTGCCATATCTGCATCCCTTATTTTCAGGAGCTCTTGGATGCCTTTGACATCTTTAGGGTCATGCCCTATCTCTATGATTACCTCTTCCAAGGACTTGATCCTGTTGTCCTTGGCCTGTGATGAAGCTCTTTCTAACTCCAGCTGAGAAGCTGTGTTGTCTAGGCTGCTCTTTAATTTATAATTTTCTAATGTCTCATCTGCCAAGGAGGCATACACCATTTCCCCAGTCTGCGTATGTAGTTCAATTTTGTCCATGGGGTGTAGGTCTTTGGCAAGAACCTCCATGTTGGTTCTTAGATAATCTGAGGTGGACTGAGGCTGCAAAGATGTAGGCATGAAATGGCTCATTATCATTTTGCCTTCGCTCACATCGAAAGCAGACATGAGTCTCTGCTGGTTGCTAGGAGCTAGGTTCAACAAGTGATCATATAGCTGCACTTTTATTGGATCACTCCTCCTTTTTATGTCAATGAATTGCTGTTTTATACTTGACTGTCCTTTTCTTGTTTCACTGGAGGAGCTGACCTCTCCTCCCATTGTCATGTCATGTCCTCGCTGGGATGAGCTGGCCGAAAGTTCTCCACTGGGTGGGCCCATACCCATGGCTTGCCTTACTGCAATGTCCTCCTCTTGGGAGTCATTCAGTCTTTGTCTCTTCTCTCCCCTGATGAAAGATGAGGTGTGGGGGGTCTCTCTATCCCTTTTCCTTGTCACATCCTCCTTTTGTGGTGTTTGGAGGACTGATGTGTCAACATTGGTGTCTGTCCTGGGAGGCACATTTGTTTGAGGCTGCTGCTCGGTACTGCCAGGTTGATCTGTCCCCTTTTCCTGCTGTAAGGGCTGCTCACTGGACTGTGCTTTTTCTTGTTGCTGTCCCAGCTCTTGCTGTTCCATTTCCTCTTGCTGCTGTAGCAAGGTGTCCACTTGTTCCTCTGTCAATACAGGTGGCTGTTCCACCTGTTTACCTTTGTCTTTGCTTGCTGCCTGGGATGTCTTTTCAGTGGTTTGCTGCTGTGCTGCTGCAGATCCAGCAGCTGTTCCACTTTGTCTTCTGTAGGAGTAAGGCACCTGTGCACAAGTTTCCAAGTCAGTTTCCTTTTGTACATTCCTGGCTTCTTTCTCAAGCAGTTCTACCTCAGTGAGTTGTTCTATTAGTGTACCCTCTTCCCAATCTAGTGCATTGGCATACTTTTCTATTTCCGGTTGTCTTTTATGTGCATAGTTGCCCAGTCTGTATCTAATTCTCCTGAGGGAGATACTATGATTGGGGTCATAAGGAATCCACTCAAAACTGGTCTGCAATCTGAGGCCTTCTAGCATGCTGTGTGCCTCTTTCCATCCTTCCTCTTTCTTGTTATACAAGAAGGAACCTAGCTGGCTTCTTACCTTCAGCTGTGACTTTTTGTTTCTACTCTGAAAATGAAGGTAATCTGAGTTCCCAAACTTCCTGAAATACTCCAGGGCAAAAAGCCTCATGGGGACATACCTTGGCAATCTAAATGGGTTCAATTCACAGCCATATATCCTAAGGACTGTGTGGTTCTGGTAGAAGTACCAGTTGCCAATATTGTAGGATTTGTTCATATGTAAAATCCTCTTCATTTCGTCGGTTAATCTGGGAGGAGGAGTACCTTGCAGAACTGTTAGGGCCGGATGAACAAACAGATCAATGAACTCACAGTATGTATAAGGTGATACTGAGGTAAAATGAAACACAGAGGTCCAGAAAATAACTGATCTTGGGCTTCCTTGGGCATTGAGTGGCCTCAAAGGAACTGAGAAGGTGGCTGGCTGATTGAAAAGGAACAAATGGTAGATATATGAGGAGTATCTGAACAGTCTCTCTCTCTTCAGGTTCATGAACTGATCATGAATCTTCTCTGCAATGTAGGTTGCATAGTCATACTGCACAGCTGGAGGCTTACCCGGGGCAAATATAGACAGCATTGCCAATATGCTGTCATCTACATCTTCCAGCCCCCTGAACCCTAGGACATAGCTAATTAGGTCCACCAGCATTCTGCCCAACTCATTCAGACATTGGTACCCAATGGGAGGGGTTCTGACTGCTTCAGAGCTAGGTGTGAGAAATAGCTGGTTAATCTTCACAATCTGGTCATTAGACAGGTTATTTCCTCTCTTTATCAAATCTTGCATGGAAAGAGGGGTCAGTTTCTTGGCTGTATGGAAATGCAGCATCTGATTTATACTCTCTGGAGTGATCTGAAACAGGACTAGGCCTGTGGGGCTAATGACTGCCCTTTGGCTGGGGTCATAGCACTCCTGGCAACTGTAGATAAGCTCTGGCATGGGATTAACTTGGGGAAGGTTGTATATGGGCAAATTTGATTCCCAAATCCCCAAGATATCTGCTCCACTCATGTGCTGGGCTCTCAGTTCATTTAGCATCAGGATATTATACTTAGTTCCCATAGGAAACCAGTCCAGCATTTGGTAGTCCATGTCTCCCAGGGGCTTCCATGCCAATTCTTGGTGGGGAGCATTGATAGGCTTGATATTGAGAGCAATGGGGGTCTCCATAGCTTCTGAAGGGGTAAACTATTGCAATCTGACAGGTGAATGGGCAAAAACAGACCGCAGACTGCCCTCAGTGGAAAATAGCTTGATTTTCTGAACTGTCAGAGGGGAATTCACCAGCTAGAAATTGAAATACTGCTGGTAATTGGTAACAGAGCCTCTTTGGGGCCTAAGTGAGCTTCTGGTAGTAGTTCAGAGATATTTAGTAGTGAATTTGCCGGGGAAACGCAGAACTGAGGGGTTTTTAGATGAATTGCAGCTTATTACGGCTCTGCAGGGAATTTTTGGACCTCACAGTGACAATGGTGGAGGTACAACTAGATTCTAACGGTGAAAAGGTCGATCTTATGGTCCTATTATGCCTGTGAGCAGTTTTGAGCTGAATGCAGGTCGTATGGAAGGCAGGGCAGTGTAAATACCTGTAATTCGACGTGCAGAGGTCGTGGCAAGGTGTACTGCAGCTGCTGAAGTGGTCGCTTTAGCTAATTTTACCGGTTGGCGGAAATCCAGGCAGAAATGGTTGAGCAGAGAGTTCAGACGGAATAACGATGAAATGGTGAAAAAACGCGTAAAATTTGGTTAATATGAGTTTTTTACCCGTTTGGCGCTTTTTTACAATGACGTCAGCATGACGTCATTGGTGGGTCACGGTGATGTGACGTCAGCTGACGTCATCAGGGAGGACGTGGCAGAAGACGACCGGTCAAAGGGCGGTGAGGTGGCAGTCCAGTCAGCGGTGAGCTGGACGTGGCAGAAAGGTTAATGGTGGACGGGCGGAAGTGAAACCGTGAGAGTTATGGTTAAGGCTCTAACCGTCACGGTCTCCCGGGGCGGTTAGAGTACGGCGCCCAGGGTGTCAGAGGGAGCTCCGAGATGGTCCATCGGGCGACGCGTGGCGGAGGCGTGACGAGGCGCAACGTCACGTTCTCGGGAGTTAACGTGCGGTTGTGGATGGCGCTCCGATATTGCTGTGGGCCGTCGGATCTGGAAGGCTTGATCCGACGGCTGGCGGAGGTGTGAGGTGCACGGCCGATAATGCGGCGGAAATATTAACCGTCTGTGGGTTTTTGGCATGGTTTTCCAAATGTTTTGATTCTGACCACCCGCGCTTGCATTTGGGAACGTGCTGAAGGCGGAAATTTGATTTTTGTAAGGTTTGCAGAGGGTTTTATAGGTCAAAGGGGTTTAGAGAGGGGTTTTACCCATGCAAAGGTATATTTTTGGGGGAAATGATTTGCAGCAAAGGAAAAATAGTGGAGATAGGTTCACCATGGTGGCCAGGTGCCATTATGGTCCCTCTTTGCAGAATTCTCGGCTATTATGCCTAGGGGAGGGAAAATATATATCATTTGGGGTTTTATACACCTTAGTGTTATTATTATTAGGGGTAGGGGTAAAATAGGGGAATTACATAGTAGAGTTAGGAGTTAGTATGAGGGAAGGAGGGGGATTTAGAAAGGGGGTGTTAATGATGGAGTAGAGGGGAAAAAGTGAAGTTAGTGATGCTCTCTGCTGTGAATCCATGAAATTCACCACCTTTTTTGCTGATATGTTCATTGCCTTGGCAAAACATCTTTGACAACTATGTGATGGTGAACATGTCTTTTCTGCAACCACAACTGCCTACCCCACTATTTCACCTAGCATTTTTTGTTTCTCCTTGGAGGGGCACTTGAACTTGCAACCCTCAATTGCCTTTTCTTTTCTTTGGCTTTTTCCTTTTTTACTCTATCTACTTCTACCATTATCTCTTCCAAGGTCCCAGATTAGACTTTTGGGAACCTTTGTTTCTCTACCTGAACTACTTGTCTGCCAAGATTAAGCTGTTTGGACAGACTTCTTTCTCTATTCTACAACTCAAAATTGAAACATGGCATGATCCAGCTTGAACTGTTGAATCATCCACAAAATTTGTAATAAGGTCCTCAATATTTGAAGTATTTCACACACCTCTGATTTCCTGGAAATATGGGATCTTTGTAGTAACAAAGCAGAGCATATTTGGATTTTCAATAATCAATCATGAAATATGAAACCTATTACTATAGGTATCCAACAGTGGCTCCACATGGGGATGGTTTTTCTTTTGAAAGACCAAGAACAGCAGGTCAGATTGCCTTGTTGCTTGATTGTCCATCTTAATCTTTGAGATCTGATGCGTGTAACCTGTCAAAATTGTGTGCTTTTTGTTGGGGAACCTCTGGTTCTATCTGCCTATTGCTGCTAGTTGCAGCACTTGGAAAACCTCTTTTTACAAACTAACAATAGAAAACATATGTAGGCCTGCATATATACATTGAACCTTTGGATCCTTATCATAGTGAACCATCATAATAGTGCTTCAGCATCCTGCCATTGACAGGACCTTCATCTAGTTCAGTCACAGTCAAACTTTTAAGGAAATAAGTGTTATTACCTTGTACTGCTTGGACAGCAAATGGTCCCTTCCACAAGGAATCAAATTTCCCATGTTTCCCTTTCTCTTCTTTTCTTGCATCCCACTTTAGAACTTTGTCCCCCACATTGAAATCTTCAGCTTTAGTTCTTCTGTCAAAAGCCTTTTTCAGTTTCTCTTGTAGTATCTGCACTCTGCTGAAAACTTGTTCTCTGGTCTGCTGTAGACAAATTATCTGGTTGATCCTTCTTTGCATATCATTTGGCTCTGCTTGGCTTTCTTGTAGAAGTTTCATAACTGGCACACCTAGTGATGAAGGAAATCTGGCCTCTAATCCATAGACTAACTCATATGGGCTGGTCCCAATTGATCTTTTGGTGGTTAATCTGTCTGCCCATAAAGCATTTACTAGTTTCTTATGCCAGTTCTTTTTGTTCTCTTCCAGCACTTTCTTTATGATGTTTATCAGGCTTTTGTTTGATGATTCAGCAAGACCATTTCCTTGAGGATAGTAAGCTGTAGAATGGCCCAAAGTAATGTGAAATTTATGGCAAAAGTTTACCATCTTCTTGGATCTGAAGGCAGCAGCATTGTCTGTTATTATCTTGTCTGGGCAGCCAAATCTGGCCAGTATATTGTTCTCCAAAAATTGAATGATTACTGAATCATTTGCTTGTCTGCATGGGGCAGCTTCAATCCACTTGGTGAAGTAGTCTGTTGCTGTTAGAATCCATCTGTGTTGTCCTGAAGATGAGGGGTGAATTTCTCCGATGAAATCCAAGCCCCATTGTTGAAAAGGTCTCTCTGTTGCAATGGGCCTCAAAGGGAGTGGCAGCAATTGTCTTTTGCCTTCAAACAGTTGGCACTTGTGGCATGATGTTGTGAATTTCTTCATATCTGAGAACATAGTGGGCCAGTAATAACCAGCCCTTAATATCTTGTCCACAGTGGACTTCCAGTACAAATGTCCACCACAGTCTCCAGCATGGAATTCTTGCATAATTTTATCAGTTTCATTCTCAAGAAGACAGTGCAGCAAAATACCTTCATGGTTTTTCCAGAGTAGATTCTCATCTAACACACAAAATTTGGATGTTTTCATTTTTAGGAACCTAGACTTAGTTCTGGACAGTCCTGGGGGAGCACACAGGTTTTGTAACACATAACAGATATCAGAGTACCATGGAGATTGTTCAAAGGCTACATTGATCTTTGGAGTCGCCAGCTCTGTTTCACTGTCCAGTTGGTTGATATCTAAGGCTTGGAAATTTGCTTCTGTCATTAACTTAGCCAAACCTTGCCCTTTTATCAACTTTGTAGGCTTTATTTCAATGTCAAATTCAAGTATGTTTGCAATCCATTTTCCTCTCCTTCCCTCTAAGTTTTCTTGTGTGAGAATGTCTTTGACAATAGGACTTGGTACATAAGCTACAACATGGGAGTAAAGGATGTAAATCCTAAAGTCTTTGATGGCTTTGATCAAGGCATAGGCTTGTTTCTCCATTATTTGGTACTTTAGGGGGGCATCCCTAAGAGCTCTGCTGAAAAAAGCAATGGGCTTTTCATTCCCTTGGTCATCTTTCTGCAATAAAACAGCAGCAATAGTGTGTTGGGAGGCAAAGGAGAAAATGACGAAGTCTCTGTCAAACTGAGGGTTAGTTAACACTGGGGTTTGAGTCAAGGCCAATTTTATACTTTCAAAAGCTTGTTTTGCTTCAACAGTCCATTTGACCTTTGAATCTTTCTTTAGCATATTGTTTAGTAATCTGATTAATTCTGCTAAATTTGGGATAAACCTTCTCAAAAAGTTGATTTTTCCCAAGAATCCTTGAAGCTCTTTGACATTCCTTGGGTGAGGCATTTGTAGGATAGCTTGTATCCTATCTGGATCAATTCTTATGCCATCTTTCGAAATGATGTGTCCTAGAAGTTTCCCTTCTTCTAAACCAAATAAAGACTTCTTGGGGTTTAAGGAAATACCATATTTCCTGCATGTTATGAAGATTTGTCTCAGATGTTTCAAGTGTTCTTGGTCAGATTTTGAAAAGGGTGTAAGATCATCTAAGTAAATGACCAAGAAATCATGAATTTCCTTTGCAAAAGCAATGTCCATTGCTCTCTGAAATGTTGCCCCTGCATTTTTCAATCCAAAGGGCATCTTCACATACTTGAAAGTACCCCATGGGGTAGTAAATGCAGTCTTGTCTTGATCATCAGGGTGTACCAGGATTTGATTGAAACCTGAGAAGCCATCCAACAATGATATTCTTGAGGCTCCTACTACTCTTTGAAGGATGTGGTCCATTTTGGGTAAGGGATAGTTGTCTTTGAGTGATACTAGGTTCAAATTCCTTAAGTCTACACAAAGTCTAATCTCACCAGTTTTCTTTCTTGTAGGGACCAAATTTGAAATCCACTCAGAAAACCTGATTGGTGCTATGATCCCAGCTTTGAACATTTTTTGTAATTCCTTTTCAATGGAAGGAAGAAGCACAGGATTGATTCTTCTCAATTTTTGTTTGAATGGTTTTTGATTAGGCTTGAGGGGAATGGTGTGCTGTATAACAGAGGTATCATAAGACTTCAAGTCTTCATAACCCCAGGCAAAGACATCTTGGAATTCTTTAAAGAGATCAACATATTTGGGTTTTTGATCAGGGGGCAAAGCAGCAGACAGCTTTATTATTTTAGGCTTGTCAGTGGTACCAATGTTACATTCTTCAATTGTTGCATCTAATGGCTGCATCTTTGGTTTCCTGGGGACATCATTTGAGTCAAAAATGTCCTCTAGTGGGGTAAGGCCTGCTGGGAGAAGATTGTCTTTGAGTTGTATGATTTCATCTTCAGCATTGCCCAGCTCTTCACAGTCAATTTGGTGAATTTGCTGAATGTTTTCTTTGTCGAAAATGGTTGGACTAAGTAGTTGTTTTGCTGTCCTAGGTGACATTGGGTGGGCAGACTGTTGAAACTGTAATTGTGATTGACTTGCTCCATCAACAATTTGAGATTGACTTGCTGTCTCAAGGTCAATATTTAATCCTGTAAACTCTTGTTGCAAAGTTAAAAAGTTGTTTATTTGCCTATCATTCTCAAATACTTGCCATTCTTTGACATTGTTTGGAATAGAAGGCCTATATTTGACTTCTGCTGTGAAACAATTGTTGGGTTGTAGTGGGAATTTGAAGGTGCTGGCAAATGTTGCCAAGCTGTGAGCATGGAGATTGTGGCCCCTTGGAATCTTTGTGAGAACAAACTCGGAGAAAGTTTCTAGTATTTCAATTACAGCAGACCTGTAGGACCTTAATCTTTTGTCATTGGTGACAAAATCCCCTTTTACTTGTTGAATTACTAGATCAGAGTCCCCCATGATTGAGAGGCTATGTGCTTGTAATGATTTTGCAATCTTGAGACCTAGTAGCAGAGCTTCATATTCTGCCATGTTGTTAGTGCATTTAAAGTTCAGTCTATATGCCCGGCCTTGTGCACAGGCTTTCTCTTTGTTATGTATCCATACTCCAGCTCCTGCCCCTAACTTGTTAACTGAGCCATCAAACTCTAGGACCCACAGACTATCTTGCTGGTCAGGGGATCTTAAATTCTTCTCATGGGATGGCCATGTGAGCATGAGTTGAGGTTTCTTTTCCCATTTGTCTCCTAGGATAATTTCATCATTTGTTTGACAATTTTTGACAACTAAAGGAGGGTGAATGGGTATTGTTGGGCTGATTAAATTTTGGCAGGTGCCACTTGTTTGATGGATGTTTTGTTCTTGTATGGGTGTTTCGGTCTTAATGTTATTGCTTAAGGAATTTGTGCTGTCATTGAAAAGGATGAAGGAGTCTATGTCCGAATGGACAGCATATATTGGAAAATTTTGAGGCTTTTCTTCACTGCTGACCATGTATTTCATGAGTGTTTCCCTATAAAGTCTCTTGGGTTGTCCAAAGACAGAGATGGTTGCATATGACATGTCTAATTGCAGGGAGCCTTGGAGCTTGGCTCCCCATGATCTTGATAAGAGCATTCCATATTTGGGTGGGATATCAGCAACAACAACATCCATTAAAATGGTTTTGTTGGGAAATTGAACCAGGGACACACATAAATCCTTAATCAGGCCCAAGCATTTTACTTGACTAGAATCAAAAGAAAACAGGTCTTTGTATGGTCTTGTTATATCCAAATTTAATCTTTCCATGACTGCTTTTGGCATGAGGTTGTGAGATGCACCTGAGTCAAACATTGCATTGTGCAGTATTTTATCATGAACGTGTAAGCTGACATAAAAAGGTAAAACCCCTGTGACTACTGTTTTTCCATCTACCTCTGGACCAAACAGTAATTCTGGAGTGTCATCTAGCACATTTACATCATCTTTGTTGTTGGTGAGCTGAAGGGATTTCTTGATCTGTTGCTTATATATGTCATGCTTGGCTAGCTCTGAAAGGGGAATTGCTATCTTTAACTTGCCAATCTCTGTTCCTAGGTCAAAGGGTTTATCCACCTGAATTTTAGGGTCACGGACAGCAGTCCTTTCCTTGTTCAATGAATCTTCTTGTTGGATTTCATCTTGATTTTGGAACCTGCCCCCCATGCCCATGTCTTGAGGGGTGATGTTCGGATTTGGGTGAGAGGATGATGTTGCTGTGGGCTCTTGTGGTGTGGACAGAAATTCAGTGACCTCCTCAACCACTACTTCCTTTGCAGGCAAGTTTGTTTTGTCATTAGGTTCAGTGACTGAGGCTTCTTTAGATTGCTGTTTCTCCTTTACCTTTTCAGGCTGATTTGCATTTACCGTCCGACTTCTTAGTTTGTACTGCTTATGGACTTCATAGACGGCAGTATCATATCCTTGCTTAAAGTCAAAGGATTCTCCTGATTGTGTTTGGAATGTTTTGTTTTCATCCTCATCATGGTCTTCTTGTGTTAGGAAAACATGGCTTTTACCATCCAGACCTATTAAATTGATCTCAGGATCTTCATTGAGCTGATTAGCCGAGGAAGTTTCTGCATAATTTTCTTGAAAAGGTGGTCTGATATCTTGGTCAGCACCTGTTTTTCCTATATTGGGGTTCTGTGTTCTCCTAAAATTTGGGTTTCTAGGAGTATTGTTTTGTGGTGCTTCCCATGATGACTTTCTTTCTACTGATTCCACTCTCTCACCTAGTCTTTTCATGCTGTTTAGTATTGCATCCAACTTCTGATCAAAGCCCGAGGGCTCTTCCTTGAAACCAACCTTCTTTTCCAGCTTTGCCCTGTTTCTTTTGGCAATTAGGTTGGCCTCTACAGTGACTGCAACTCTTTGGGCTTCTGCAAGGGTTGGAGGGTCTCTTTCTCTCAACTGATAGGCCATATCAGAGTCAAAACCATTAGGGAAGTTATAAAGGGCCAAATCAGGAGGGGGCCTTAAGTTCTGGGGAATAGCATTGTATATGTTGTTAAACCTAGCACAATATTCCAACACCGTTTCTTGGGGACCTCTTTTAATAGTGTTATATTCACCAAGTATATGGTGTGGATCTCTCTTTTTCTCCCATCTGTTGGTAAATTCCTGGTATAGAACTTCAGAGGTTGCAATGGAATTTGCATTCAAGGATCTAAACCAAGTTCTGACATCCCCAGTTAGGCTTTGGACAAAAATTCTCATTCTAACACTGTCATCATCTATTTCATAGGTCTCAAAGTGGTCTTGCATCTTTTTAGCATGCTGGATGGCTGTCAAAGGGCCATGGGAGTCAAAAAATGAGAGTCTAGTTTGGTAGTCTTGGGGTAGAGCTGGAGCATTGGCTGGTATCTGCAGCGGTGCATATCTGTTAGCCATGTTTATGGGATTTATAGGGTTAATAGGAACAAATGGGACAACAGGGATTACAGGTGTAACCGGGTTAAGAGGATGGGTAATAAGTGGGGAACTGGTTGAGGGAGTATGTGCAGAAGGTGAAGATGGGAGAGAAGGGCTGTGAGGTGTTGATGATGAGCTAGGGGAACTAGGTGTGGAACGGAAAAGGACTTTACAAGGAGTGGGTATGAGGATAGGTTGGTCTAAACTTATAACTGGATCAGCAGGTTTATCCTGCTTGTGCTGTTTCCTTATGTTCTTTGGGATGATATTTGGGTTATCAACAATGATGGGTTGATCAGGGTCAGGGTGTGCCCTAGTATGCCTTGGGTTTCTTTTAGGAGCCAGCTTCTAAGTGTTCTTTCAGAACTTTATACAGAAGGTTTTGTATGTACAAGGACTGGGTAAGAATTCTGGAATGGCTATGTATTTGTCAAAACTAAGATGAAGTTTCCCTAGTTAGCTCTTCCCTAAAGCTGTCCCTGTGTTTACAGAAACAGTCCTAAGGCCTCTTGGCTAGTTTCAGGCTTGATGGTAGCTTTTGGAAATAGATAGTGATTGAAAAACTCTAAGTCCCCAGTGGAGTCGCCATTTATGTTAACACCCAGGTTGTTCCCTATGACTCCCAAGGGAATACGGCCGGGGTAACCACTAACCAATCTTTGGATCACTGTTTCTAGCCAAACTGTGATCAGAGAGGGCTCTCTCTTTATGATTTGTAACTGTTTGTTATAGGGTTTTAGGCTAGCTATTATGCACTGTTTTTTGTTTGTGTTTGGTTGATGAAATTCCTTTTAGGTTCTAGTGAAGTGGTTTTCTGAGAGGTTGAGTACCATTGGGCAATGGAGTCTGTAGCTATATGTGTTTGAAATTTTGAGATGAAAGATGGGACTTACAGGGCCATTTGAGTGTTTAATAGAACAGATTTTTGATTAAAAGACTGGAAACAGGTAACACAAACAGTGAAAGCATTTAAGAATTTTCACTAGTTATTTATATGTTCCCAACAGATAGCTTTAAGAAGAGAAAACAGAGGTCTTAGGGGCAAAAGTTGAATCCCTGAGAATGACTGTTACAATAAAAACACAGTTTTGAATTGCAGCAATTAAGAATTACAATTCTGTTACTGTATATGAGGAAAACATATATGATAGCTCAGTTTGAGTCCAGGGTAAACATGGTTAAATCCTGGTACTATCCTTTCACCTTGCTATCAAGTGTAAAACATTAGAACAACAAAGAGAACAAAAGACTCAAAACACACATGACAAAGAGATTTGAGAATACTTGCTGTTTTATGCAACACCCTGGGATCCTGTAACATTCATCTTTCACCACACTACATCAAAGAACACCGAGCCTTGGAAATTCCATTCTTCCTTTGTATTAATTCTCTGAAAATGTTACAACGAGCTAGAGCTCTTCCAAAAGAAAATAACAACTATCAACCAACCCCTTTCACTGCTGTGAAGGGTGAATATATACTTGCGGTCATTTACAAAATATCTGAGTCCTGAGTTATCTCAGATTTTACTTCCTTACCAACTATTTAAGATATTATGGGCACAATTTAATGCAGTATTGATTACAGAGTACAGGCATTTAAATGCTCTGTCAGAAGATATTTTAGCCTTTGGAGATAGCTAAGTCGGTCAAGATTTTCTGAGTAAATGCTGGAAAACCTGTCTTTAATGCTTTGTACGCTGTGTCTTGGACTTGTCACCTGTGATTGTGACTGTTGCTTGTGTTGAGCTCAATGGTCCTGCTGAGTTGGCTCAGCCTCTGCCTCTTTCCTGTAGATATTTTTCCTCAAAACTGTGCCTGCGCATGATGCTTATTTGCCTGTAGGAACAGCGCTACTGATTCTGGCCTGACAGAACTGTTTGTGTCAAATTTCTCCAGGCATCCTGAGTGGGCAGTTGGTGTGCTAGAATTGCACCCAGAGTTTCATCTGCTTCTGTAAATTTGAAGAAGTTAGGTGGTGTGTCAAACAGATGGTCCACTTCATTCATTAGGAAAAACAGGTTTTCCACTCTGTCATACATACTTTGCCCTGTGGCTGGCCCTGGCTCTGCTGAAGTGCTGGGTGGTTGTGCAATTTCTGCCACTGCATGGGCATCAATCCTCTTGTTATAATTGTCCAGGGTGAGCAGTCTTCCTACACTGCTTAAGATGCTGGGGAGGCCTCTGTTCTGCAGAGTCACGAATTTTTCCAGGAATCTATTGATCTCAGTTTGCATATCCTGGGTCCTCCTCTCCAATGTTCCAACTAAGTTCCTTAATGTAACGACTCTCTTTGCTACAGCAATTGCTTCTGTCCTGTTAGTGATTCCCATGACAGCTAATTGAGAGCTAGTCTTATAGTTCAGAGTGTTGATTATCCTTGTGGCAGCTTCTGGCATGTGTCCAAGGCTCGCCCTGGCTCTCTGTATTTCTTTATTTGCTTTGGTGATGAGCACCATTTGCTCATCCATGGTCTCAATATATTGCCACTGTTTGGCAATGGACCTTCCAATGTTGCTCCATAATACTGCTTTCATTTCAGCTGTCACCCTTTCTAGTGCAAGCTCCTTCTCTAGTTCAGCAATCCTCTTTTTAAGAGCTTTCACCTCTCTGTCTTTGGTTGCCTCATTCTGTTTACTCCTGTCAAACCTTTCATTAACCTTAGTCAAGGTTTTCTTAAGCTCATCCAGCTCTTTCATTTGAGATTCCATGGCTTGGATCTCAGCTTGCAGCTTTTGCATGTCTAAGCTAGCAGCCTGTTCTGATTTTGTTGTTGTTGCTGCTGTGGATGGTGCTGTGGTTTCTGTTTGCTGAAGAGGAGGAGTAATCTTGGGAGGGGTTTCCTCAAGGTTTATTATGATAGGAGGAGGCTGGGAGGGTTGGCCCTCTTCTCTTTGCTTTAGTGTCTCCTGTAGTGCTGCCTTTGCAGCTTCAGTCTGTCCTAGCTGGTCCTGAGTCCTGACCAGCTCTTTATATAAGGATATCAGCAGATCTGTAGCCTCCTTCTCTTGCCTTTGCTGGGCAACTTCATCGGTCTGTGGATGGATGGTGGCCGGGAGCTTGATCTTCTTTCTTAGGGCTGCCATATCTGCATCCCTTATTTTCAGGAGCTCTTGGATGCCTTTGACATCTTTAGGGTCATGCCCTATCTCTATGATTACCTCTTCCAAGGACTTGATCTTGTTGTCCTTGGCCTGTGATGAAGCTCTTTCTAACTCCAGCTGAGAAGCTGTGTTGTCTAGGCTGCTCTTTAATTTATAATTTTCTAATGTCTCATCTGCCAAGGAGGCATACACCATTTCCCCAGTCTGCGTATGTAGTTCAATTTTGTCCATGGGGTGTAGGTCTTTGGCAAGAACCTCCATGTTGGTTCTTAGATAATCTGAGGTGGACTGAGGCTGCAAAGATGTAGGCATGAAATGGCTCATTATCATTTTGCCTTCGCTCACATCGAAAGCAGACATGAGTCTCTGCTGGTTGCTAGGAGCTAGGTTCAACAAGTGATCATATAGCTGCACTTTTATTGGATCACTCCTCCTTTTTATGTCAATGAATTGCTGTTTTATACTTGACTGTCCTTTTCTTGTTTCACTGGAGGAGCTGACCTCTCCTCCCATTGTCATGTCATGTCCTCGCTGGGATGAGCTGGCCGAAAGTTCTCCACTGGGTGGGCCCATACCCATGGCTTGCCTTACTGCAATGTCCTCCTCTTGGGAGTCATTCAGTCTTTGTCTCTTCTCTCCCCTGATGAAAGATGAGGTGTGGGGGGTCTCTCTATCCCTTTTCCTTGTCACATCCTCCTTTTGTGGTGTTTGGAGGACTGATGTGTCAACATTGGTGTCTGTCCTGGGAGGCACATTTGTTTGAGGCTGCTGCTCGGTACTGCCAGGTTGATCTGTCCCCTTTTCCTGCTGTAAGGGCTGCTCACTGGACTGTGCTTTTTCTTGTTGCTGTCCCAGCTCTTGCTGTTCCATTTCCTCTTGCTGCTGTAGCAAGGTGTCCACTTGTTCCTCTGTCAATACAGGTGGCTGTTCCACCTGTTTACCTTTGTCTTTGCTTGCTGCCTGGGATGTCTTTTCAGTGGTTTGCTGCTGTGCTGCTGCAGATCCAGCAGCTGTTCCACTTTGTCTTCTGTAGGAGTAAGGCACCTGTGCACAAGTTTCCAAGTCAGTTTCCTTTTGTACATTCCTGGCTTCTTTCTCAAGCAGTTCTACCTCAGTGAGTTGTTCTATTAGTGTACCCTCTTCCCAATCTAGTGCATTGGCATACTTTTCTATTTCCGGTTGTCTTTTATGTGCATAGTTGCCCAGTCTGTATCTAATTCTCCTGAGGGAGATACTATGATTGGGGTCATAAGGAATCCACTCAAAACTGGTCTGCAATCTGAGGCCTTCTAGCATGCTGTGTGCCTCTTTCCATCCTTCCTCTTTCTTGTTATACAAGAAGGAACCTAGCTGGCTTCTTACCTTCAGCTGTGACTTTTTGTTTCTACTCTGAAAATGAAGGTAATCTGAGTTCCCAAACTGCCTGAAATACTCCAGGGCAAAAAGCCTCATGGGGACATACCTTGGCAATCTAAATGGGTTCAATTCACAGCCATATATCCTAAGGACTGTGTGGTTCTGGTAGAAGTACCAGTTGCCAATATTGTAGGATTTGTTCAGATGTAAAATCCTCTTCATTTCGTCGGTTAATCTGGGAGGAGGAGTACCTTGCAGAACTGTTAGGGCCGGATGAACAAACAGATCAATGAACTCACAGTATGTATAAGGTGATACTGAGGTAAAATGAAACACAGAGGTCCAGAAAATAACTGATCTTGGGCTTCCTTGGGCATTGAGTGGCCTCAAAGGAACTGAGAAGGTGGCTGGCTGATTGAAAAGGAACAAATGGTAGATATATGAGGAGTATCTGAACAGTCTCTCTCTCTTCAGGTTCATGAACAAATCATGAATCTTCTCTGCAATGTAGGTTGCATAGTCATACTGCACAGCTGGAGGCTTACCCGGGGCAAATATAGACAGCATTGCCAATATGCTGTCATCTACATCTTCCAGCCCCCTGAACCCTAGGACATAGCTAATTAGGTCCACCAGCATTCTGCCCAACTCATTCAGACATTGGTACCCAATGGGAGGGGTTCTGACTGCTTCAGAGCTAGGTGTGAGAAATAGCTGGTTAATCTTCACAATCTGGTCATTAGACAGGTTATTTCCTCTCTTTATCAAATCTTGCATGGAAAGAGGGGTCAGTTTCTTGGCTGTATGGAAATGCAGCATCTGATTTATACTCTCTGGAGTGATCTGAAACAGGACTAGGCCTGTGGGGCTAATGACTGCCCTTTGGCTGGGGTCTTAGCACTCCTGGCAACTGTAGATAAGCTCTGGCATGGGATTAACTTGGGGAAGGTTGTATATGGGCAAATTTGATTCCCAAATCCCCAAGATATCTGCTCCACTCATGTGCTGGGCTCTCAGTTCATTTAGCATCAGGATATTATACTTAGTTCCCATAGGAAACCAGTCCAGCATTTGGTAGTCCATGTCTCCCAGGGGCTTCCATGCCAATTCTTGGTGGGGAGCATTGATAGGCTTGATATTGAGAGCAATGGGGGTCTCCATAGCTTCTGAAGGGGTAAACTATTGCAATCTGACAGGTGAATGGGCAAAAACAGACCGCAGACTGCCCTCAGTGGAAAATAGCTTGATTTTCTGAACTGTCAGAGGGGAATTCACCAGCTAGAAATTGAAATACTGCTGGTAATTGGTAACAGAGCCTCTTTGGGGCCTAAGTGAGCTTCTGGTAGTAGTTCAGAGATATTTAGTAGTGAATTTGCCGGGGAAACGCAGAACTGAGGGGTTTTTAGATGAATTGCAGCTTATTACGGCTCTGCAGGGAATTTTTGGACCTCACAGTGACAATGGTGGAGGTACAACTAGATTCTAACGGTGAAAAGGTCGATCTTATGGTCCTATTATGCCTGTGAGCAGTTTTGAGCTGAATGCAGGTCGTATGGAAGGCAGGGCAGTGTAAATACCTGTAATTCGACGTGCAGAGGTCGTGGCAAGGTGTACTGCAGCTGCTGAAGTGGTCGCTTTAGCTAATTTTACCGGTTGGCGGAAATCCAGGCAGAAATGGTTGAGCAGAGAGTTCAGACGGAATAACGATGAAATGGTGAAAAAACGCGTAAAATTTGGTTAATATGAGTTTTTTACCCGTTTGGCGCTTTTTTACAATGACGTCAGCATGACGTCATTGGTGGGTCACGGTGATGTGACGTCAGCTGACGTCATCAGGGAGGACGTGGCAGAAGACGACCGGTCAAAGGGCGGTGAGGTGGCAGTCCAGTCAGCGGTGAGCTGGACGTGGCAGAAAGGTTAATGGTGGACGGGCGGAAGTGAAACCGTGAGAGTTATGGTTAAGGCTCTAACCGTCACGGTCTCCCGGGGCGGTTAGAGTACGGCGCCCAGGGTGTCAGAGGGAGCTCCGAGATGGTCCATCGGGCGACGCGTGGCGGAGGCGTGACGAGGCGCAACGTCACGTTCTCGGGAGTTAACGTGCGGTTGTGGATGGCGCTCCGATATTGCTGTGGGCCGTCGGATCTGGAAGGCTTGATCCGACGGCTGGCGGAGGTGTGAGGTGCACGGCCGATAATGCGGCGGAAATATTAACCGTCTGTGGGTTTTTGGCATGGTTTTCCAAATGTTTTGATTCTGACCACCCGCGCTTGCATTTGGGAATGTGCTGAAGGCGGAAATTTGATTTTTGTAAGGTTTGCAGAGGGTTTTATAGGTCAAAGGGGTTTAGAGAGGGGTTTTACCCATGCAAAGGTATATTTTTGGGGGAAATGATTTGCAGCAAAGGAAAAATAGTGGAGATAGGTTCACCATGGTGGCCAGGTGCCATTATGGTCCCTCTTTGCAGAATTCTCGGCTATTATGCCTAGGGGAGGGAAAATATATATCATTTGGGGTTTTATACACCTTAGTGTTATTATTATTAGGGGTAGGGGTAAAATAGGGGAATTACATAGTAGAGTTAGGAGTTAGTATGAGGGAAGGAGGGGGATTTAGAAAGGGGGTGTTAATGATGGAGTAGAGGGGAAAAAGTGAAGTTAGTGATGCTCTCTGCTGTGAATCCATGAAATTCACCACCTTTTTTGCTGATATGTTCATTGCCTTGGCAAAACATCTTTGACAACTATGTGATGGTGAACATGTCTTTTCTGCAACCACAACTGCCTACCCCACTATTTCACCTAGCATTTTTTGTTTCTCCTTGGAGGGGCACTTGAACTTGCAACCCTCAATTGCCTTTTCTTTTCTTTGGCTTTTTCCTTTTTTACTCTATCTGCTTCTACCATTATCTCTTCCAAGGTCCCAGATTAGACTTTTGGGAACCTTTGTTTCTCTACCTGAACTACTTGTCTGCCAAGATTAAGCTGTTTGGACAGACTTCTTTCTCTATTCTACAACTCAAAATTGAAACATGGCATGATCCAGCTTGAACTGTTGAATCATCCACAAAATTTGTAATAAGGTCCTCAATATTTGAAGTATTTCACACACCTCTGATTTCCTGGAAATATGGGATCTTTGTAGTAACAAAGCAGAGCATATTTGGATTTTCAATAATCAATCATGAAATATGAAACCTATTACTATAGGTATCCAACAGATCCAATGTGAAAATTTATGAAACGTGGTACACAGATGTTGCTGAGAGGGTGAGCCTTCAGTGAGGAAGTCGAAGCTCCTTGCCAGTAGTACCTAATAATCAGATCAAGGGGTTGGAGCTCCCTTCCAGTAGGAGTTGTAGAACGAGTTAAGGTTATAGCCTTCAGTAGGGGGGTGCCTGTGTATCGGTATGAGTTTGCACCAGTACAAGAATGTAAGAAGTTTTTGATATTAATAAGTTTGAAGATTGAGATGACAACATTGGTGGTTTTCTCCCACATTGGGTTTCCACCTTAAATCCTGGTGTTCATGTGTGTTTCTTATGTGTGATACTTTATTATGTTCTTACTACACCTGCTTACTATTTATCAAATTCCTGATAAATCTCTTACATTGTAGTTTAAGTTTAACAAATAAACAATTAGTTTTTTTACAAGTTTACTAAGCATACGCTAGTTTCTTTTACAATAGTTGCATAGATACGCGAGTTGGGTTCAGTGAGGTCATGTATATATTTTAGAAAATGAAAATTGTTATTGTGATTTTTTAAAATACTGATTCACCGCCCCTCTCAGTGTTTTTCCCAACAATTGGAATGAGAGAAGGACCTTCAAAAGAACCTTGATCGCTTGAAGGAAGATCTCCTAAGATGAGCAATCAAGATGGAATGACATCTATCAGACCACCACTCTTCAATGGAAATAATTTTATATATTGGAAGATAAGAACCAGATCCTATCTTCAGCCCCTTGGATTAGATGTCTGGGCAATTGTGGAAGGAGTTTACCAATATCCAGCCGCAACTCCCACAGATGTAGAAGAAAAGGAGACGCATGAAACCAGTGCCAAAGATGTTAATGCATTATTGGGAAGTATGACAGAATCAGAATTTGTCAAAGTTATGCAATTAAACACAGAAAAATAAATATGGGACAGAATCATTCAAAGTTATGAAGGCGATACCAAGGTAAAAATTTCTAAACTTCAAACTCTCGGAATTCAATATGAAACTCTAAAAATGCATAATGATGAAGGTATTTCTAGTTTCTTTCTATGTATAGATGAGATTGTAAATCACATGAAAAATTTGGGTGAGGAAATAAAGGGCACTACTTTAGTAGAGAGAACCTTAAGATCTATAACTCCTAAATTTGAGTCAAAAGTGTCTTCCATTGAAGAGAAGCGGGATCTGTAGACTCTTACTTTTGTTCAACTTCATGGGATCCTGACTGCTTTTGAAATGAGGAAAGGAGGGTCCTCAGAAGTGAGAGAAGTTGCATTTAAAGAATCTGCAAAAGGAAAATAAAAGGAATAACACAAGGAATCAGGATATATATCAGAAGAATATGAGGTGAACTTTGTAAAGAAACTTCAACTGAGCATTGAAAGGTTCAGAGGTAAGATTCCCTTCAAATGTTTTGCTTGTGGTAGCGTTGGTCATTATTCTACCAAATGTCCTCATAAAGACAACCATGACAAAGGGAAGGATACTGCTAAAGGTAATAGGAGATGGTTTGACAACAGAAGAAGTTATTATACTCATGAAGATAGTGATGTCTTGTCAAATAGTCAAGAAGGAGAATCTAATCAATGTCTTAAATTAATCATGGATTTTGAGAAAAATACCAATGAGTCTAATGATAAATTTGTGGATGCTTTAGAGGAAAAATATTTCTTTGAAAAAAATACTCAACTCAAAATTTGCTTGAAAGAAAGAAAAAGTAACCATAGATACATTGAAGCATCAACTCATAGAAAAGGAAAAGCATAATGAGAAGTTAGAATGTGAAGTAGTAAGTGTAAGAAAGGAACTTGAGAAAATAAAAACTATGAATCTTAGAGTTGCTAGAGGATCTGAAACCTTAGATGAAATTATCAAGGTACAACACTCTGCTCTTATGAATATGGGTCTTGGATACACTGGAGAAACATCTCAAATAAAAAAGTCTTCAGCCACCACCGAAAGCTATCTAAATGTAGCAAAATCCAGTCAGCAAAGCTTCAGTAATGTAGCAAAAACTAGTCAACAAAGCTTTAGTCCCCAAGAAAAGAATAAAGTCATTCCATAGGTAACTCATGTTCACTCCAATCCAAGGATGAGCAATAACAGAAGCACTAGTCAAAAGGTAAACAACACTAGAAGATTCTATGATCACAAAAATTTCTTCTTTAATGGACAATGTTTCTTATGTCATAATTTTGGTCATAAGGTTGCTCAATGTGTTGCATACAAAACCATAATGACTAAGTAAGAAAGAAAAGGAATGAGATAGGAATCAAGATGAACACTTATAATAACTCCTCACCTCTTATAGATGAAATTGAATGCTTATTTTTCAATAACTTTGGACATGAAGAATCTAAATGCAGGAGCAAAGTACAACCAACTTCTCAAAAGGAGAAATGTCAACAAATTCTAAGGTATGGAAAAGGAAGAAGTTACAGTCTAAAAGTTGTGGCATAGCATTGTTTGCAGAAGGACAAGAAAATCAATCATACATTGATAGCGGATGCTAAGAAGACATGATAGGTGATAAAGATAAACTGATTTCATACAATGCTTTAGGGAAAGAAAATAATGTCACTTTTTGAAATGAATCACCTGTTATCATTAAGGGTAAATGTTTTCTTTTTCTAGAAGAAAAGGTTAAAGCTAGTAACGTTATGTATGTTGATGGATTAAAGAATAACTTGTTGAGTGTTAGAAAATTATGTGACCAAGGAAATTAGGTGGTATTCCCATAAACAAAATGCATGGTTCATGAACTTGACATAAGAAAGACCATAATAAAAGGAACAAGAACCCTAAGCAATATCTATTTATTGAAAGGTGGCCACAAATAATCTTACCTAGGAAAGGTAGAGGAAAACTGGTTATGGCATAGAAGGTTTGGACATCTAATCTTATCTCAAATAAGTAAATCAAACAGGCTCAAAGTTGTTCATGATCTACCCTACGTCACCATACCAGAAAGTACCATATATAAGTCAGGTCAATTCGATAAGAAAAACAGATTTCAATTCAATGCAAAAGAAGGATCAACAAGTAAGCCTCTTGAACTTATACATACTGATTTGAGTGGACCAGTAAGTAAAAAGTCACCTCGCGGAGAAAAATACTATATCTTATTCATTGATGATTTTTCTAGAATGTGATGGATTAGTTTATTGAAACACAAAGATGAAGCATTTGATAAATCTAAATTCTTCAAGGCATTAGTTGAAAATGAATTATATATAAAAATAAAATGTCTTAGATCCGACCAAGGAGAAAAATACATATAATATGAATTATTTGATTTCTATGAACAACATGGCATAAAAAGACAATTTTCTGTAGCTAAAACTCCTCAACAAATTGGCATGGTAGCAAGAATGAATAGAATTGTTCAACAAATAGCTTGTGCTATTCTTTATGATTCTGGAACTCTTGACACCTTTTGGGGTGAAGCTACACATATCGCAGTAAATATTCTCAACAAGGCTCATGTTTGTGTCAATAGTGATAAAACTTTGTATGAACTTTGGTATGGTAAGCCTCCCACTATAAAGAATTTTAGAGTTTTTGGAAGCAAATGTTTCATCAAAAATAATGATTAAAGACTTGGTAAGCTTGAAGCTAGAGCATATGAAGTAATAATTCTTAGTTACTCATCTAGAAGCAAAGGATACAAATGTTACAATAAGAGACTTCAGAAAATTGTTGAATGCATTGATGTTGTGATTGATGAAGCATGAACATATCCCAAAAAGGTAACATCATCAAGAGAGGATGATAATGATGAATTATTTCCCACATCAAATCACAATGATATAGAAGAAGAAACTAATGAAGTAGAAGAAGAAGACACAACAAATAAAGAAAAGACTCGATCCAAGTATGTTCACAAGTATTATCCAGAAACTCAAATTCTAGGAGAAAAGGAATATGGGGTACAAATGAGAGAACTCTTGTAGGATCTCCTAGTTATCTAGCTTTATTATCCACCATTGAACCACAAAATGTAAATCAATATAGTAAAGATGAATGTTGGGTTAAGGCCATGAATGAAGAACTTGATTAAATTGAAAATAATGATACTTGGGAATTGGTTCCAGGGCCTCATGATAAAAATGTTATTGGGACAAAATGAATATTCAAAAATAAGTTGAATGAAAATGGATAGGTCATTAGGAACAAAGCTAGACTTGTTTATAAAGGTTATGCTCAACAAGAAGGTATGTACTTTGAAGAAACATTTGTAACAATAGTCAGACTTGAAGCCATAAGAATGTTTCTTGCATTTTGAAGTTTTAGAAATTTCAAAGTTTAGCAAATGGATGTAAAATATGCTTTCCTTAATGGAGATCTAGAAGAAGAAGTATATATTGAACAACCAGAAGGATTCATTTTGGGGGATGATGAAAACCTTGTACGTAAACTCAAAAAGGCTTTATATGGGCTAAAACAACCTCCATGGGCATGGTATTATCACCTGGACAAATATCTTCAACAATAAGGTTTCACAAAAGAATCCACAGGTAACAACTTGTACACAAAAATTGAGAGCGATAAACTGCTAATTATTGTCGTCTATGTTGATGATATCATCTTTGGTAGTAATGAAGAAACTATGAGTCAAAACTTTGCTTATGTTATGCAGCAAGAATTTAAAATGTCTTTACTTGGGGAACTAGCCTATTTTCTTGGTCTACAAGTGCAACAAGAAAAAGATGGCATATTTCTCTCACAAACAAAATATCTCAAGTAATTTCTGAAGAAGTATGGGATGGAAGATTACAAACTTGTATGTACTCCCATGATGACAAGATGTAGCCTCAATTCTAATGATGATTATCCTACATTAAACTAACCAGAGTACAAGTCTATGATTGGAAGTCTTATTTATCTAACAGGTACCAGACCAGATATCATGCATGCAGTTGGGCTTGTTGCACGTTTCCAAGCCAATCCAAAGGAGTCACATCTTCAGGTAGTAAATAGAATATTCAAATATCTCCAAGGAACCCAAGACTTTGGTCTATGGTATCCTGAAGATGCATATCTTACCCTTCATGCATACATAAATGTCGATTGGGCTAGAAATGTTGATGATTGGAAAATCACTAGTGGAGGTGCATTTTGCATGTGGCCCCTGCTTGGGATCTTGGTTCAGCAAGAAACATAGTTCCATTGCCTTATCTATAGTGGAAGAAGAATATGTGGCTACTACATCTTGTTTCACACAACTTATCTAGATTATGCAAACATTACAAGATATACAAATCAAATGTTGTTCACCCGTCTCCATCCTATGTGATAATACAAGTGCTATTAGTATTCTGAAAAATCTTGTTATGCACTCCAAGACCAAGAATATTCCTATTGTGTGTCACTTTATATGAGAAGAAGTGCTTGAGAAAAATGTTAAATTGGAGTATGTTCCCTCCAAAGAACAACTTTTTGATATATTTACTAATCTTCTTCCCAGAGAAGCATTTGAATATCTCAGACAGAAACTAGGAGTTGTCTCTGCCTCATTTTGCTGTTAATCTAGTTTGCTTGGTCTATAGGTGAAAATTTCATAAGGTTTCCTTCTATATGCGGGTTTCATGAATTATAGTCATGTATATATGTGAGTTTCTTTGCAAACAACCGTATATGTTTTTCTAGGAGAGGAAAATAGTGGGACAGACTCAAGATCAACCTCTGACATGCTACTGAGATCTATGACTTGATTTTTTTGTCTTGTGTTGATGGGTACAATCTGCTGATATGGTATTGAGTTATGCTTTTCTCATTGATACTTATCTTATTGATGAAGATTCTTTGATGAATGAGTTGTTGACAATGAAAAGATAGCACAAGTTCAGGGGGAGCATTAGCCTTATAGAATAAAATGGATTGTTGGCATTATGGTTGTTGAATTATGTTACTATTAAAGATATTTTGGTCTCAGTTATTAATGCCATGTCTGTCATTTGATGTAAAGGTCATGTGGAGACCTATGATGTAATAATTGTCATATTTAGTCATGTATGGACTTTTGAGGTCATGTCAAATATGTAATCCCACTTGGTTGGGTGGTAGTGTCAAAAATGTAATCCCACTTGGTTGGGTGGTTGAGTCAAATATCTATCCCCACCTGGTTTGGTGATTGATGTAAGTATGAATCCTTGGTGATAGGAAGGTCATACTCAGTTGAGTTATAGAGTCATGTTCTTCATTTGGAAATATTTTTGAAGATTTAGCATGTGCTCAGGGGGGCCATGGACAATGTAGTGAAAATCTGATCCAAAGAGGGAGCTTTGGTCTGCCCTTTGCCCTTAATGTCAAAGGCACAGAGTATCTTGGTGTTTGAATAATGGTTATTTGATATATCTAATAGAGCTCTACAAGTTGAGGTGATCAACACCAACATGGTTGCCATCAAGTCCAAATGGGGAGATTGTTGGCATTATGATGCATGTGTTTTCCTTTATGGCAACTCACTTGTAACAGAACAAGTATATGGTATCTAGATGAATCCACACACCATTTAAGAGGTGACAGAATGATGGAACATAATAACAGAATGTTGGGACAAATGTTTACATATTAGAATCAAAATTTTGATAAAGGTGAATATTTGAATATCTATACGTGGGTTCATCAGGTCCAAGTCACGTATACACACAAGTACAAAGAAGAAAAGTCGTGGGTGAATATTTGAAGATATATATGCGAGTTCATAAAGGCCAAGTCCCATATACATGCAGCTTTGGTGAATAAAAGTCATGTACAGTTTTTGCACCATGGTATTCTAAATACCAGAGGTCTTTACCATGGTATTGGCCCTTAGTAATGAGTGCAACAAAAGATACCGATCCTGTCAAAGATTACCAGCTGCACTAGTGTAGTTTTGACCCGTGGTATTGGATAAGGGCTAAACTATATAAGGATGTGAAGATCAAAGTGTTAAGTGTGCATGTGAAAGGGGTTTCGATGAATACTTCAATATGAAGTATATTTGCATTGTAAGGGCCATAGTTCACACATATATTTGAAATAATTATGCATCGATGAATACAATGATGGATTAGGATCATGAGACTTGAAATGACTTTCCATTGTATGATCTTCTCATGGATTGACTAGATCTAAGTATTGACGCATGTTTTTATCTCTAAATATTATGATCTGGGTCTTTCTGAAGTTTTGAAGAGCTGTGCAATTTTATGTCAAAATTTGTAGATCTATATGCAGGTTTCTCTTGGTGAAGTCACATATACATGTGGGTTCGCTTCTTTACAGTAACGTATATAAAGCCAATTTTTTTATTCATAAATAACTAATCAGCCTGATCAATGATGTTGTATCTCTGTTGTCTATCAATGATGTCCTCATGTTGATCTGGGTTGAGTGATAATGTCTGAAGTAGATCAAATTGAATGATGAAGTGTTGGGAAGGGGTCATTTGGGTCAATTTTGGGGCAAAAGCCCAAGTTTTGGGGAAAAATCCCAGCTTTTTTTGTATAAATATGTAAAGTCTCTGCAAGTTGTGGTCGTGGAGCATGTAGATAATTAAAGAGTCATTAAGGGGTTTTCCCTTCTTCTATGTAAGTTGAGCCGGCTTTTGAAAATCTACCCATGGTCCGTGGACCATGGGAATGTATAAATAGGTGTGTCTTAGGATGTCTAAGGAAGAAAAGAAGTTTGGTCTATGGGAGAACTCTAAAGAGTTAGCAAGGAGGAGTAGGAAGAAAGGCTCTGTAACTATGTGCAAAGCGGCCTAAAGTAGAGTCTACAGCTAAGTGCGCGGACCCTTGTAGCTGAGTGCGCAGGGAAGTCTTGAGTCTGTAAGCTGAAATGAATATTAATAAAGAATATTGTTGCAAAAATGGTCGTGCTTATCTCTTTACTTCTATTTATATGAATGCGCCTTATGTTATAATGGGTTTATGAAATAATGATGTGTTGATGCGTGACTTTACACGATTTATATTTTTATATGAACACAATTGATGTTAACTATCTTCGCAAAGATTATCTTATTGTATGTTGAATTTATAGAATAGTTAGGTCGATTTGGATAATTGCCGCGATAAGTGTAATCTTTGATGCATGTAAGTAGCTGATTAGTCTTTTCAAGGTCCACGAATGAATGTCGTAAAACTTCGTGAAGGTTTAGAGGCTGATTAAAGGGAGTTATATCGATAAGCCATAAATTCTTATCAATCTACGTGAAGGAAACTTTAGGGCATAAAATGACATCACACTCATCTCTGGGTGTGGAAACTTGGTTCCAACACCCCCCCATACTACTTCGGGTGAGACTTCAATCCGCGCTCTGCGGATTGATGCTGAAAGGGCTAGTAGTGTAGGGATTTTTTTGCCGCAACTAACTCTGTACCTAGGTCACGACCCACTAAGCCAACAAATGGTTTCATTGTCAGGACCAGGATTTGCATAAAGAGATGTGTGATGTCGCATCACTGGAATCTGACCAAGAAAGAAATTGAGGAGTGGTTGGATAGAAATATACACAAATTCACGACGCAAGAAAATATAAATCCACACCTGACGAAGGAACAATGGTTGGACAAATATCTGTACACAGAAATACACGATATCTTCTTTTGCACCTTCCCAATAAAACTTTATGAGTGGATCACTAAATTGGTAGACGGCCAAGGAAGGTGGAGGCTTGACGATCCAATAGTGTGGACCCTAGAGCTAGTACGAATGTTGGAAGCTTCTGAAGATAAGCTTGTGTGAATTGTCAATCACTGGCTTGATCAATTCATAGGAGGATTTGTGAAATAATTCGTGGTCGATAACTCAGTCAGTTACAGTGAAGCGGAGAGATGCTTTTTCAAGTGACCGCGACATAAGTATTTGAGATCTTTGAATACTTGGATTAAAATTATCGTGTGTGAAAAGAGGGTTATGCCACTGCCTTGATTTTTGGATCTACATGAAGTGGATGATTCTTTAGAAATCCAGAGAGAATAGGTCCCGAATATAGCCCATTGATACAACCTCCTTTGAGCAATGACGAGGGAGAAGTATAGGCCTCACGACGAAGCACTATACAGTTGATAAGACAAGGTTTTCCTTGAATACCTCATCCACCCACACCACCTCCACTTTCACCTCCACAGCATACACCTTTTCTGACATAGCCACCACCTCTGCCACCATTCAACAGGTCGAATAAGATGAAGTTTCCCATTTTCAAGGGCTTGGGAAATGAAGACCTGGACTAGTTTTGGTTCATTGCGAAGGCTGTGTGGACAATGCTGAATATTACAGATGATCATATGAAGAAAGCGCAGTTGGTTATTGCTCTACAAGATCATATGTTGACATGGTACATTAAGTACTGCATTGATAATCCATTGGCATCACTAGCAGACACTCAGACTACTTTGAATAAGGAATTTGGTAGGCCTAAGTTCGAAGCGCAATCAGTAGCGGGATTCAAGGAAATTGTGATGAGAATTAGAGAGACACCCTGGGAGTTGGATCAGAGACTAAAGTGTGGAATCCATGAAGCTAACATGAATCTCACAGGAATTTAGCACCACGATTGGTTTATAGCCACACCCCTGCCTCACTTAAGGATTGCTTTGTCACAACAAAAGATAGGGACTCATGTGGAAGAACTGGAGATTGAAATGAGATTACATGAGACACCTATCTAGGACATGACGTTGGGAGTTCAATAGATTCATGCAGAGTTGCAGAACCTCTGCTTGGATTTTCAGAGCTTGAAGAAGGAAAAAGTGGCTCGACCGGAAGTGCGTGAAGAAGTTTGGTGCCTCAAGTGTAAAATCTAGGGGTATGATAAGGATCACTGCCCTGTTTTCGCAAATTATATGGTAGGAGGAGGGGCAATGCCCCTGAGGTAGGAAGCTCAAGCTGGACCAAGTACAGGTCCCATGCTGTGGTGCGTTGTCTATCAAGTAGTAGGAAAACTTGTAACAGACAATTGCCACTTGCTGCAAAAATTTGTGCAGAGACCACAAAAACTATTCTGTAATTTTTATAAATCAGTGGGCCACGATGAATGTAACTTTCGTAGCTATGAATTGATGATGGAAAGAATGCCCACATATCGAATGTAAATAGAAGCTCAGCCTCTGGATCAAGGCGCCTAGGGAGGGCACATAGGATATCAGGGACATAGACGAGGTCGAGGGCAAGTTATTTGATATAATTGCGGAGTGCTAGGACACCACGCACAGGAGTGTATGAGCCAAACCACCCGTCATGTTGGTATTGTACTTAGTTTGACCACATGATAGAGGAATGCCCTATATTGATAGCTAAAATGTAGGAGTAGAAGGTGTAGCCTCAGCAACGTACCCAGAACCTGCAGATGATGAGGGCATAGCCTCACAAAGAAGATCCCAATGTCAATATCACGCTACAAAGTGGTGTGACGACTAGTTACGATAAGGGAAAACAACCTAAAGAAGGTGGATGGGTCTGTAAGGCTCCAGAAAAAGAATTTGGGTTTGATCTAAAGTGTGCAAAGGAAATTTTCATGGAAGCAAAGAAAAGCTTTGCTGAAGCCTCTACCTCAGGAAGTCAAGATAGGCTATCTGAAGAAGTTGACCCCTCCATGCTTACTACTTTCTTGGAGACTTGCATGAAACTATTGCATGAAAACAGGGCTATGAAAGGATTACAGGAGTTGATAAACAAATATACTGGTAGGGATAATTCTTTTGATGGGCACCGCATGGTCAGAAATATTGGCAAACATAAGACGAGAACATGATGCGAGATGAGGCTCACCACGCAAATAGGAGAATACGAGATGGATCAAGTTATTCTGGATCTGGGATCAGATGCGAATGTTTTGCCTAAATAGACTTGGGAAAAAATGGGGAGGCCTATGCTGCAATTGTCCTCAATTCAATTAAGAATGAAAAAGCACAGAAGATTATCCCTATGGGGATATTGCATGGAGTAAATGTAGATATAGAAGGTGTGAGAGCGTTGGCTAACTTTGAAGTAATAGAGATTGTTGATGACCGCAATCCATATCCTATGCTCCTTGGAATTGATTGGGCTATCGACATGAATGGGGTCATCAATTTGAAGAAGTGGACAATATCGTTTGAAAGGAAAACTCTCCGCATGGTAGTACCATTGGACCCTGTAGAAGGACCGCGCTATACAAAACCAGTCCACGATTATGAGGAAAGTGATGATGATTTGGACCAGATCTATAAGATAATAGTGTGAGATCAAGATTGGGTTAATTCGATAGCTGATGGACGAATTGCATGGGGACACGAAATATCCTATACATCAGATTCAGACAAAGAATTGGAGCACATGCAGAATAGGTGACACAAAGTATCTACGCCGCGATGTAATATGATGACTAAATTGTTGCGTTGTGTATCATCTGAGGTAAGAAGTTTGGCTTATTATGATGGTCTAACTAATGTAGATAAATTTATGGATGCATTTGAAAGGGAAGTGCCTGAGAAGCATCGCTTCCAAGTGCTGGATTTGGCACTGCATGCTATGCCTGCATGGTGGTGGGGTACGCATAAAGACAGTTTTGATGAGTGGCATGACTATATGAAGATGAAGAGGATGTGATTTTGTCACCCCAAGGTATGGATGACTAAGAAGTATGATGGGAGAAATTATCTGCGCAATCATTTGGCAAAGTGGACTAAGGTTTATGGAATGGAGCATCGCTAGAGTGGGTGCATATTTTTGTCACACTTTGGACATCATCCCTATGAACTGGTATTTGGAAATAGAGCTCCGCCATGGCACTGCAAAATGGGATATCTTAAGAGAAGGGTTTGTGAGGACATTCAGCTTTGAAGACAGATTCGAAAGTATTGATGAAGCGCTGCAGGAGGTTAAGGCAGCAATCTTTAGAATTTTGCAGGATCCCTTGGAATTGATTCAACCGGATTGGAGCACCCAGCTGCGCCATGTGCTGGAATGCTATAATATGATTGCTAAAGGAGAGGATGAGGATCCAAGGAATATTAACATCCCTGAAGTAGAAGGTCACCGTGAAGTAGAGGGACCGCAGATAAAGAACCCTGACATCATCATTCCACTGAAAACTAATCAGGTAAACATTGGTCCAGAAGTGGAACTGAAGTTTGGGAAGACTGGGGATTATTGGGATGATGCTATAGCTGATAAAGTCATTGATTTTTTTCGCGAATATTAGGATTTATGTCCCACAAAATTTTTGGACTTAAAAGGAATCATAGGCGATTTGGGAGTGATGAAAATAACTTTGAAACTAGACGCGAACCCTGTTAAGTAGAGGCCATATAGCCTTAATCCCAAATACAAGGAAAAGGTCCACTTAGAGTTGGACAAGATTTTTGCAGCGGGTATTATTGAACTAGTGGAGGAATCTGACTGGGTGAGTCCAATGGTCATCCAAGAAAAGAAGAAAAAGGATGAAATAAGGATTTGCACAGATCTTAGGAAGGTAAACGATGCTTTTGTTCATGATCCTTTTCCAACTCCATTCACAGATGAAGTATTGGATAATGTTGGCAGGCAAAAGTCCTATTCATTCACTCATGGATTCTCTAGATACCATCAGATAAAGATCGCACAAGAAGACAGGAGTTAGACCACCTTCATGACAAAATGGTGATATTTCCAGTATACAGTGATGCCTTTCGGACTTAAGAATGTGCTGGCGATCTTCTCGTTCGTGGTCATCATGGCATTCAAGGAGTTCATTCACAAGTTCTTGGAGGTCTATTTCGATGACTGGACAGTGTTTGGGCTAGTCAAGGGCCATGTAAACTGTTAGAGTTGGTCTGGTCTTCCCTCCGTCAGAGATCAAAACTCTTTTTGCATTTCATGTTTAGGTGTCCCATCGCTTTCGATCACTTGCATTTCGCTAGGGGCATGCCATTGTCTGACGAAAGGGTTTGGTGTTCTTATTTCCCTCATGCTTGTACCTAATCGGGTTAGCCAAAATTTCTCTATGTTCATCATATTTCATTTCAGTCATTCATAGTCATTATGCTATTTTGGTAAAAAAAAAAAGTTATTTTAAGAATCTAGGTCTAATGGTTGGTCTTCAAACATGTCGAATAATGCCTGCAGGCCATGAGGATGGTTTTCGAAGAGGTTCCTAGTTCAAAAGCTCATCATCAAACTCATTTGAGGACATTTCTTGTTCAAAACTCTGTTTTGAATAAGAAATTGTCGAATTCATTTTTTGTAATATTTTTCCACCATGGAGTTTTCAAAGCAGGTTCTAGTTTTCCTTTGCCAAACATCAACACCAACATCCCTGTAAAAAACAACCAAGTTCATCAGCTCAAAACTCAGAAAATCAATGAGATAGCCAAAAGACAGAGTTTCATTAAAAGATAAAGTGCCATAGTCAAAAACATTATGAAGTGGGTTTTTGAAAAAGAAAAAATTTAACCCGTGACTCCCAATGTCTTTATAAAAGATTTTCACAAGCAAACAAAGTCATTGTGCAACTCAAGGTTATAGAGAAGCATTGAAAAGTCATTGTGAGAAGCTAGTGTGTGTTTGGAATGAGATTGGAGGCATTTTACAAAGCGCGATGCACACACAGAGGGGCACGACGCACATACAGGCGCGGCGCATATAAAGAGCGCGGCGCACTAGGTTTGCTGCACGGCTCACACCCACCAAGGCCCGAATTTATGCCAAATTTGCATCAAATCACTTTGAAACCCTTCAAATCGACGGGTAGGGTCTACATCTTGATGGCTCATGTGTTTTTATGAATGTGATGATGGTGTATGGCCATTTATAATTGCAAAAAAAAAGCCTAAACCCTACCACTTGAAATCACCAAAGCTATTTCTCTAGGGTTGAAGACTTGTTGTGTTGATGTCAAGGTTCCTCTTTCACCTCTCATTTTTTCACTCCTTTCCATTGTTCCCTTCCCCCCTATCTCATTTTTCACTATTTTCCCTACCCTAAAACATTACTAAACGCATATTCCCCATCCCTCTACACATTTGTCAACTATAAAATCCCCAAACCCTCCTACATATCCTTGAACAAAATTCCCCCCCATAGCCCCTATTCCCATCATATTATTCCCCTTCCTAACACTCCCTTTTTACATTGTTCCCCTTGGTGGCAGATATCACAACAACACTCAGTTTCACTACCATCATCAAAGGATGACAAATTTTTGGGCACAACACAGGTTTTTTCTCCCTGTGCGCCACGCCACTGGCGCGACGCTTAGGATTGGGAGCTCTAAATCACAAATTGTTTGCATTTTTGGATTTAGTATGAAAAATCATGCCTGCTGGTGCATGGACAAGAAGTTTGGGTAAGTTTTGAGTCCCCAGGAGGTCAAAAACACCGTAAAAATGACCTCTCTGCCCCTAATTTCACACACAAGAAGCAGTCTTGGGAGATTGAGGTTTTGGAGGGGCAAATGGGCACCAAATTCAGAAAGTCCACTTGGGTTGGAAAGTAGACAGTCAGGGCTTTCCAACAAGTACACTTGGGCTCAATTTGGACTTCAGAAAGTGCCTCAAAATCAGCACCAAAGTAGCGCGGTGCATATAGAAATTGGCACGGCGCAGAAAGGTTTTTTGCCCAATTTTTCATCTTCCAGCTCAGAAATTCGGCCAGTTTGACTAGTTTTGCTTTATGATGTAATTTTTTACTTATCTTGATGTAATTGAGTGAACATGATGTAATTTTGACACTTAGTTACTTGTTCTAGAAGATTCATTCACCAAAGAGTGAAAATTTAATGAATGAATCAGTTTCCTACCTTATAGAGGCAAGTTGTTTTGACTGCCTAGATTTTAGTGCTTTGTTTAGAATTGGTTGAAACAGCTCCTAGAAGGATGAGCTCGACCCCTAGAGGAAAAGGAAGAGGTTTTCTTGTCTATATTATGTAATTTCTAAGTCATTTTTAGGGTTGGACTCTTGGGAAAAGCTTGGCATTCTATTGTACATTGTATCTCTGCATTTTTGGCTAAGGAAAGACCAGGGTTTTGCAACACTGTTTGGGATCCATGTGACTTTATGTTTTGATGGTGTGCCTCTCTGAGTAATTGTAAGTTTATCTAGTATTTTGTGTATCATCTTCATGCTTCTTCTTTTGAATTTGAAACAAATGAGTGATTAAGGTGGAATCCATAACTGTTATGCTCTGCGTTTGAATTTGTTTAAATTTTCATGTTTTCTTTAGTTTAAGGAGAATTCTTGAGTCTCTCTTGCTCTCCTTAGCTCCTCACCTATCTGATCCACCCATCTCACTTGCTTTAAAGCATCAAAATGATCGCCTTCCTTGCCCCAATTAGACCTCTGTAGAAACTGTGCCTCATCCCCAAGCCCAAAATTGCCTTTCCCATTTTTTCAACAAAACCCTTAAAGAACCAAATCAAATCCTTTGCACTTAATACCTAGCCTAAGATCAGTTGCAAATTTAGTCATCTCAAGCCTCATCACTTGTCTTTTCCCAAGATTGACCCGGAGAGAGCCCTCTCCTATCCTCGTAGGGCTAGCTACGAGGCTGAGCGTGGTATGATGTGGACCTAGACCCTTGTCTTTTCAGCCTGAGACAAATCTAGGCTCTAACATTGTGGCGACTCCACTGGGGAACAAAATGGTTTGCTTGTTGATGTCATTGGTTTTGTAAGCTACAGACAGAGCCTGAAGTTATGCCAGGTAGCCTTCGAAACGCTTTTGCTTTGCATTAGCACAAGTAGATAAACACTGCTTCAGTCAATCTCCGGTCTAGCTTGTAATCGTGACACTTGATTTGCGAATCACCCCAGTACTTTTGAGAATTCTAAGCTTTGGATGATAGGTTTAGAATTTGACAGGTTGATCAAGTTGTTTTTGTTCCTTTGATTTCTTGAAAATAACACGCTGGCTTCAAAGAGATATACAAGAGCTAATCCAGATCCAAATCCTCCTCCTTTCTACGAGAATCCTAATCTGATTTCAAGAATTGTTCGCCAAGAGAGCTCTGTCACTCCCGTGTTTAGATCTCGTTCATGCCCGACAATTTTTGAGTATCTTGAAGAGCTTGATTTTGATGAAAAGTTTGAATTGTCATTATTTAAAACCAAGTCTGAAAACGCTCTTGAGTCTATCGTCCCAAATACGGATTTTCTTACTGCTCTAAACATTGAAAAATATAATAAGTCTATTGAAAATTTCATTTTAAGACAACTCCAAACTGATATTGAGGCTGCAAATATAATTGATTTTCTAGAAGCTACATCTGCAACTCTTGGAACTATTTCAACCCCATTTAGCTCAAGGGTTTCAACGGAGCCGCCTTTCATTCCCACCCTTCCTCCGCAGCCTAACATTGCCAATCTAAAGTCTATTGTAAATTCACCTCCATCTACTCCTTCTACATCTAAAATTGTTTCACCTCCGCATACACCTCCTCATACACCTCACACATCAGCTACTCCCACTCCTCCATCATCTCCCCGACCAAATCCACCAAGAGCAATGGCTGCTCAGTATGCACCTCTCGCACTGCCTCAAGTTTTGAATGACATGCCTGCAGATTATCAGAGAAAAATTCCTTTGTTTGATGGCACGCCTCAAGGTATCACAGCTCAGCAACACATGGAAAAAATGACAGATTTCTTCGATCTTCATGAGATCGATGAGGAAAATGTGACCATGAGGTTATTCGTGCAGACTTTCAGTGGCAAGATAAGAAAATGGTTCAGAGCTTTGCCAGCCAGAAGTGTTCCTACATTAGAAGACCTTAAAAGATAGTTTTTGGAATGCTGGGAAGTAAAGAAAGATCCACTGCAAATCACTTCCGAATATACCAAGATCAAGCGAAATGCTGGTGAGTCCATTCAAGACTATTTTATTAGATTCAATGCGGTTTATAATGCAATTCCGGATGACTTAAAGCCAACTAGAAGATCAGCTTTGCTTAAGTTCCTAGATGGCTTTGATCCGGACACGGCTTATCAGTTGAGGGAAAGAGATCCAGCTACCTTAGAAGAAATGCAGAAGATTGTCGTTAGTGTTGAGGCAAATTTGAATGACAAGAGAGCTAGAATGAAAGCTGAAAAGTGTTGGCAATAATACTGAGAGGGGGGGGGGTGAATCAGTATTATCAGATCAATAAAAAAATTTCATTTCCATACTTAGATATGTATACACTACTTCATTCAAAGCAACCCACATGTATACGCAACTGTGTCTAAAGAAACTAGCGTATATCCAAAATACTTATGATTTAGTTAATCCATTAAATGTTGAACTTTAGTTAGTGCATCAGAACTTCATTAACCATATGAACAGTAAGCAGGTGCAGTAAAATAGAACAGATCATCACACACAAGAAGCACACATGAGCACCATGATATAAGGTGGAAACCCAATGTGGGTGAAAACCACCTGCTGCAAGTCATCTCTATCTTCTTTCAATAAGATACTTCATTTTACAATATTTTGTACTGGTGCAGTCCTTTACCAGTATACAGGCTTCTGCCTGCAGAGAGCTACAACCCTCTCTCGTTTTCCAGACTCTCCTGGATGGGAGCTACAACCCCCTTAGCTCTTGTACTAGCTGATGTACTAGTACGTAGGTGTCGGCCTACAATCTCCTTTCACCCTCCAGGGACCACATTTCATACATTTTCACACTGGATACTCCTAAAGCACAACACTATAATCTGAAGGCCACGTTTCATCAAATTTTCATATTGGACCCATAAATATCATTGAAGCACAAAACAACCAATACTAGCATCATCAATCTCTGAATCTCTGAAACACTGAAACCCTGTCAACAACAAAGTCACCAGAACACAGAGCAGACAATAGAACTCTGCAACAACAATCAGAACCAACTGTACCATCAAAATTATGCATCGGAGTGCATACGCTACTTGGAAGTGCCGAACCTACGTGTATACGCAACTTCATCAAGGTGAACCAGCGTATATGTCATTAATTACTTCTTCATAACTTCGCTGCACTTCCTAACTTCAGACATAACCAGATCATTACATATACAAGGATAATATATGTGTTAGCACCCAGATCTAGTCCATCAGATCTCATAAATATGAGACATTATGATCCTGATCCAATATTAGTTCTCATCCATCAATACTGAAGCTAAACACAATCAACCAAACAAGATATGCAGAATACTAACACCTTTCAACAACCAGAACCACCTGTAACTTCAAATATCATAGCTCAAAAGGTATATGCTACTACAATGAACTCAACCTGCATACATACTCGCTTACACCAAAGCCAACCTGCATACAGATCTATAAATATTCAATCATGACTTGCAGCGATTTCAAACTTAAGTTATACCGAGTTCAAATCATTGCCTTTGTCAGTATACAGATCTAGAATAAACATAATCAATCATATAGAGATAGTTCATTTCAAACCATTTGATCCCGATCTATCCTCATATCTTGTTCTCCATCCACCAGTGAGATCCCTCCTTAGCTCAGATCAAGCAATGCATCATCAACCCATAACCTGCATATTGGATCTCATACTTCCTCAGATATTCAAGACTTTTCGGATGCCCTTGCCTAATGATCTTCTTCTCCTTTTATAGTCTTAGGCCTTGCTCAATACCATGTTCCAAAACCATAACAAACCAATACCATAGACCCAATACTTGGGATCAACACATCTGACGAGGTACCATGGTCCAAAACCATAGGTTCAAATACCAAGGACTAACTACCACGGACCAAAGGTAAGTTCTCCAACATATACGTGCTTTTCCTTGCATGAAAGTGCGTGTATACGCATACGCACCTTTGAAACGTATAACCCGCGTGTATATGCGGCTTCGCTTCACTGAACCTACGTATATATATTTTCTCTTCATTCTTGTAGTCTGATCATCAAATCCTTGCTGCTGACCTGCTGCACTATGATCTGTCCTCTGTGTGATTTGCCATCAAGGACAACACTTGTCTCATAATGCCAACAGTCTCCACCTTTGGACTTGATGGCAAAGCTAGCTTGTCACACTTAGAACTTATCATCTGATATCTCATGCATTCAATCACATCTGATATCTCTTCTGAAGATTCATCTAGTTATAAATAAGTGAGTTGATGTTCTACGAGTTGGTTTCCATCAAGTACAACACATGCATCATAATGCCAACAATCTCCACCTTTGGACTTGATGGCAACAATACCAAATCACTCTCCCCCTTTGACATCAAGGGAAAAGGGCGGACCAAGATATTCTCTTCTTTTGCTATCCATACTTGCCCTGAGTGCTTGCTGAAATTTCTGAATGAGCTCCCCCTTTGTATATGCCAAGGTGTACCAATCTGTCCATGCTTCCCTTCACTATAAGCAAGATCTGCAAAAAGATGTCTTACAAGAAGAACATGACTCTATCATAAATGACATTCCTATCACCAAGGACTCATACATACATCCATTTCCCAATCAAGTGGGGATATACTAGAATTGACTCATCCACCCAACCAAGTGGGGATACATCAAGAGTTTACACATGATAAAACAAGAACATTATATCTTCATCCCAGGCATAGTGGGGAAACCAATATAGGCCGTTACATGACCTTGACACCATAAAAGAGATACATGACATAGAGACGAAATATCTAGAGCAAGACTTATGAAAGTCACCAATAACTGATAGCAGCAGCATATGTCAAACACTTTTCAGATCAGCAACCAAGATTTCCTTCTGCACCTGTTCTATCTGTGCCAGATGGTCTCTGTCAGAATCTTCTCATTCTAAGTTTGGCTCACTGATTTCCTTCAAATTAACATATACGCAACTGTATCCACAGAAACAAGTGTATATACGCGGATACTCCGTATGAAACTTGCGTACAACCATTTCCATATCAGCAACTTGTAAATGTCCTATGACAAGGTATGTCTGCATAGAGATATCAACCCATCACCATAAAATCATTCACATTATATCATATGTGTAAAACACCCTAGCCATCTTATCAACAAGATCATCCATGTATCATCTGCATCAATCAACATATGTAAGTATCAACCTATGAACATATAGGTAAGAACTCATCCTCATCATGTCTCCAACAATGCAACTTTGAATAATCATCCATTTATCCAGCCAACAATCCTCATCCATATATGTGCCAAGAATAATATGATCCTTATGCATATGACGACAACAGAATATGAGTGACTCATCATCAAGTAAAGAAGATGTGAATTCAAGCTATGTACTTCTCCTTATCGTTATGAAGATCACCATGTAAGAACCATTAGAGAATCAACCACAGATCTGATCTAAAAATCCAAGAATCATCTGAACAACTCATAACCATATCATAGCAAGATGAATGATTTAGCCAGATTACCAAGGACTATTAACCATAATGCCAACAATGCATTAAAAGCATATGCTCCCCCTCAACTTGTGCCATCTGTTAGATCTGATGATGCATATATCAGCAATAAGCATCAAGACATCATCATCATCAAGTTAGGATCAAAACACTTCTAAACATCTTACAAGTATCAAAACATTTCCACACGTCCTCAGCAGAGTGAATAATGGACTGAATCATATCAGATCCTTTTTGTGAGCCTGTCCCCACTGCTTTTCCTCAGACTGACATATACGCGACTTTGTAGTGTCTAATTCGCGTTACGTGACTTCCCTTTAAGAAACTTGCATATGAGATTCGGGATACTGAAGTTTTACACTTTCAGCTCCCCCTGAGTCTGTTATGTCTATGTTGTGCTGTGTCTCAGTACATTGTGCTGTGCCACATATTTCTGACTGTATTTCCTTCTTCTTCCATATCTTCAAGTGTGATGATGTTTTCTCCTTTTGGTGTGATGTCCGTCCTTTGTTCCTGCATTCCTTTGCTATATGTCCAAGATTGTTACATGCATAACATCTTACTTGTTTCATATTCCTCCTGTAGCAATCAGCAACTTTGTGACCAAACATATTGCAAGAAAAGCAATATCCATTAAAGTACCTAGAATGTGATGATATTTCTGTGTGATGATCTTGAACCATTCTTCTTCTGCATCTAGCTGCAACATGTCCAAGATGATGAAATTCATAACATTCAATATTATTTATCTGAGTAAATGGCCGACTATTACTTCCATAGTTAGGAGAAAAATATTTTCTTTGAAGAATCTCTTTCCTTGATTGTTGATGGGGTTGACCTCTCATCTCTCTTATCTTCTTGTTGATCATTTTAGATTTCTCTTTAGAGTTCCTTGCCTCACCTTGTGAACTAGATTCACCTTCAACAAATTCATGAAAACCAAGACCAGTCTTGATAGCAGGAGACCTTTGACTACTAAGAATATCATCCAAGGCTTTAGTACTATCTTGAAATCGCAACAGTTTATCCTTTTCTTCTAATTTACCTTTTAAGATATTTACCTCAATCTGAAGTTGTTCTTCCTTTTCCAGACATTGCTTCTTCAAGATTTCTTTAGACTTTCTTCCTTCTTCCATTTGTTGCCTTAGTTTGAGAATCTCCTTTTCTTGTTCTTCATTCAGATCCTGCCGCATTTGACGAATTCTAAAGGCACATTCCAGCTGAGATTTTAAGCTGATAACTTCGTTTACCTATTTTTCAATAGCTTGGAGTAGATCTTTATTTTGCTTCTTTGATTCTTCAAGATCTTCCTTTAGCGAGCGGATCGTTGCTTCAAGACTTTCATAGTAACTGGATCTATCTCTGAGTTTCTTGATGGTTGTGCTCCTTTCATTGACTTCATCTCTTAGTGATGTTACTTCATCCTGCAACTTTTGATATTTGTCCTTGAATAACTTCCTTACCTTGTTTCCTTCCTCTAGTTGGGCCTTTAGTTTGGTAGCTTCTTCTTTGAAGTCACATTCCCTTTTGTTCAATAGATCTTGTTGATCCCTGATTTTATCTGAAAGCCTTTTAAATTCTGCCTCTATTTGATATCTTTCTTGTTCACCCATAAGAGAAAATTCAGTTGTTTCGCTATCACTTTCATCTTTTCCAAATGGATAGATAGTCGGAACATCAGAGGATAGCAAATTCATACCTGATAGTTCATCTTCATTCTGAAATGATTCTGAATCTGATTCTGAATCTGAAGAGCTTCTTACACCTAATCCCCAATCGATTCTCCCACTGTCATAGTTCTTGTGAGATGTCTTCTTCTTCTTAGGTTCTTTCTTCTTAAGCTTCTTTCCCATAGTTCCACGGATCTCCTTCAAGCGATCAAGCTTCTACCAAAGGACCTTATCAGATCAATAAAACTTTTTCATTTCCATACTTAGATATGTATATGCTACTTCATTCAAAGGAACCCGCATGTATACGCAACTGTGTCTAAAGAAACTAGCATATATCCAAAATACTTATGATTCAGTTAATCCATTAAATGTTGAACTTTAGTTAGTGCATCAGAACTTCATTAACCATATGAACAGTAAGCAGGTGCAGTAAAACAGAACAGATCATCACACACAAGAAGCACACATGAACACCATGATATAAGGTGAAAACCCAATGTGGGTGACAACCACCTGCTGTAAGTCATCTCTATCTTCTTTCAATAAGATACTTCATTTTACAATATTTTGTACTAGTGCAGTCCTTTACCAGTACGTAGGCTTCTACCTGCAGAGAGCTACAACCCTCTCTCGTTTTCCAGACTCTCCTGGATGGGAGCTACAACCCCCTTAGCTCTTGTACTAGCTGATGTAATAGTACGTAGGCGCCGACCTACAATCTCCTTTCACCCTCCAGGGACCACATTTCATACATTTTCACACTGGATACTCCTAAAGCACAACACTATAATATGAAGGCCACGTTTCATCAAATTTTCATACTGGACCCATAAATATCATTGAAGCACAAAACAATCAATACTAGCATCATCAATCTCTGAATCTCTGAAACACTGAAACCCTGTCAACAACACAGTCACCAGAACACAGAGCAGACAACAGAACTCTGCAACAACAATCAGAACCAACTGTACCATCAAAATTATGCATCAGAGTGCATACACTACTTGGAAGTGCCGAACCTGCGTGTATACGCAACTTCATCAAGGTGAACCATCATATATGTCATTAATTACTTCTTCATAACTTCGCTGCACTTCCTGACTTCAGACATAACTAGATCATTACATATACAAGGATAATATATGTGTTAGCACCCAGATCTAGTCCATCAAATCTCATAAATATGAGTCATTATGATCCTGATCCAATATTAGTTCTCATCCATCAATACTGAAACTAAACACAATCAACCAAACAAGATATGCAAAATACTGACACCTTTCAACAACGAGAACCACCTGTAACTTCAAATATCATAGCTCAAAAGGTATACGCTACTACAATGAACTCAACCTGCGTACATACGCACTTACACCAAAGCCAACCCGCGTACAGATCTATAAATATTCAATCATGAATTGCAGTGATTTCAAACTTAAGTTATACCCAGTTCAGATCATTACCTTCGTCAGTATACAGATCTAGAATAAACATAATCAATCATATAGAGATAGTTCATTTCAAACCATTTGATCCCAATCTATCCTTAGATCTTGTTCTCCATCCACCGGTGAGATCCCTCCTTAGCTCAGATCAAGCAATGCATCATCAACCCATAACCTGCATACTGGATCTCATACTTCCTCAGATATTCAAGACTTTTCGGATGCCCTTGCCTAATGATCTTCTTCTCCTTTTATAGTCTTAGGCCTTGCTCAATACCATGGTCCAAAACCATAAAAAACCAATACCACGGACCCAATACTTGGGATCAACACATCTGACGAGGTACCATGGTCCAAAACCATAGGTTCAAATACCAAGGACTAACTACCATGGACCAAAGATAAGTTCTCCAACGTATACGCGCTTTTCCTTGCATGAAAGTGCGTGTATATGCATACGCGCCTTTGAAACGTATAACCCGCGTGTATACGCGGCTTCGCTTCGCTGAACCTGCGTATATATATTTTCTCTTCATTCTTGTAGTTTGAACATCAAATCCTTGCTGCTGACCTGCTGCACTATGATCTATCCTCTGTGTGATTTGCCATCAAGGACAACACTTGTCTCATAATGCCAACAAAAAGAAAGTCTCAATAAAGGAGGAAGCTTCTACCTCATATCAGGTGCTACGCAAGGTAGAAAAGATGATTGAGAGGTTGACATTAGATAAGCCCGAACCGCAGATTCGGAATCCTAACTTCCGTGGCCAGCAGCAGCCACAATTTAGGATCAAACAATGTGAGTAGCGAGCACAAGAAACGGCATCACAATAGCAGCTAGTAAAGACACCTCTTCAGCAGAATTTTGTTGGCCCTAAATCATATGATGAAGACCATGTAATAGGAGAATAAAATCACTTCTTTACTCCTGATGATATGCCCACATTTATCACTAAATATGATGAGTATGCAGAAAGTTCAGCGGTACAACATGATGCAGATTTTATCTTGTCGAATGACACAACTCTTGAAGAGGAGTCAGATGAGTATCAAAGAGGGTATATGCATGCCTTTTCCACCCAGCAGTGTCAGTATTCATTAAGAAACAGAAATGTCCCCATCAATCCAATCCAAAAGAGAAAGGAATGTCCAGCATCTAAGAATGAGTCACCGGTTGCACCAAATAAAGGCAAAGAAGTTGTTGATCCAATGCCTAACAAATCTCCATCAGCAAATGAACGAGTCAATCAGTCCATTGCACAAAAAGATAAAGCTGAGAAGAAAGAAGTTCCAGCCAAAGAGGTAGAGAAGACTTCCAATTTTAGTTTAAAAAATGAAATTTCTAAATTGAATGTATCTATTCCTTTGACAGAGCTGATGAGGAACAGTGATTATAGAGGGTAGGTTTCCAAAATTCTGAATTTTGATCCAATGTCCGACATGGTGAGTGTGGAGGATGATAAACCTGAACTAATCTTTGGACCAGCATTGAATGGTGAGTCTCCCGATAGCGATGTGCCTACTTTTTATATCAGTTTGAGAGTACATGACTTTGTTTTTCATAATGCTATGTTCGATTCTGGTGCCTCCCACAGTCTTATGCCAAAATCTATCATGGAGAAGTTGGGTTTGGACATTACCAGGAAGTACCATGATCTCTATTCGTTTGATTCCAGCAGGGTGAGATGTATTGGGCTTATTAAAGAATTGGTGGTCAGTTTGGATCAGATTCCAGCTAAGAATATTTTGATGGATGTTGTTGTAGTAGACATTCCTCCCTGATTCGGTATGCTTCTTTCAAGGTCATGGGGAGTAAAGATCAATGGAACTACGCAGCTCGATTTCTCCTATGCAACAATTCCAGTGTTTGGCCAAATGAGAAAATTGTACCGTGAGCAGAAAATGAAATACATGATTACCAGCAAGGAGAAACCAATTAATCATCCAATTAATTATGTACATACAGATCTCGAGTCTTTTGTTTTTTATACAGATAGTTTCAATGATATTGATAGTTAGTTAGTTGTAGTAGATGATATTCCAGAAATAGCAGAAAATTTTAGAGAAGTTTTGGAGAGAGAAGGACAAGAACATGGAAAGACCGTTCAACAAATAGAAAAAGATGATGGACAACAAGCAGAAAAAATAGAGGGAAAAGAGTTTCAGCACTTAGAAGAAGAGGAAGATGGCCTATGGACCATGGATTTCGATGGCGCATTAGGAAATGATGGTGTTGGAATTGGAATTTGGGTACGCAGTCCTTTTTCTGCTCCAAACAAAGTGCCGAGTAACATATGTGTATGTTCTTACAAACTTGCTTTTGATTGCTCGAACAATGAAGCTGAGTATGAGGCTTTGATTTCTAGCCTAAATATCCTAAGAAATCTGAATGCAAAGAGGATTGTTGTATATGGTGACTCCGAATTGGTGATTAAGCAAGTTAAAGGCAAATATCAAGCAAAGCATCCTCGGATGCAGGCATACCAGAATGTTGTTCTAGACATTTTGAAGCTTTTTTCAGATTACACTTTGACGTGTGTGCCTTGTATTCAAAACAGTATTTCTGATGCACTTGCTAAGGCAGCATGTAATTTGAAGATTCCCATGAACTCAAGCAATAAATTTGAAATCCATGTGAAGCACCGTCCGAATATCCCGGACAATCAAAGATATTGGCAAGTTTTCCAAGATGATGAGGAGATCAATGATTTTCTGCAAAACAAAGGTAAATTCAAAGATACCTCAATTGATGTAGAGCATGATGATGGCAAAGATGATGTGTAGATCAATCAAGTGGAAGTGTTGCAGATCATGGATAATGTGGTTCCTAAAGGTTTGATACCTTTAGAAGAACTCTTTGATCATGATGATGTAGCCCGCAAACCAACATTGTAGCCAACGGAAAATGGAGTTGAAGACGTGAACATTGGAACAGCCAAGCATCCGAAGATGGTAAAGCTATCCAAAGCATTGTCACCAAAGGTAAAGGCCAAATATATCAGTTTGTTGTCATCTTTTGCCGATGTGTTTGCTTGGGACTATTCTGATTTGAAGACATATGATACCAATATAATTCAGCACACTATTCCTATTAAGCCTAATCAAAAACCTTTCAGACAGAAGTTAAGAAGGCTTAATCCAAAATTGCTGCCATCAATTGAGAAGGAAGTTAACGGGTTGTACAAATTAGGAATCATTGTTCCCATTCATTTTTCTGATTGGATATCTAATTTGGTGCCCGTGTGAAAGAAGACCGGTGAGATTCATTTGTACATTGATTTTCGAAATCTCAACAAAGTTTCATTGAAGGATAATTATCCACTGCCCAAAATGGATCACATACTTGAGCGAGTAGTTGGAGCATCTCACATGTCACTACTCGATGGTTATTCTGGATATAACCAAATTTTATTCCATGAAGATGACTGAGACAAAACAGCGTTCACCACTCCGTGGGGAACATTTCATTATGCAAAAATGCCTTTCGGTTTGAAGAACGCAGGTGCCACTTTTCAGCGGGCAATGGACTTGGATTTTGCAAATGAGAAGGATGTCTTCTTGGTTGTGTATCTTGATGATTTGACCGTGTTTTCCAAATCAGATGAAGAACACTTGTATCATTTGAAAATTGTCTTTGAAAAGTGTAGAAAATATGGTGTGTTGCTGAATCCTAAGAAGAGTTTGTTTGCCATGGATGAAGGCAAACTACTTGGGCACATTATCTCAAAAGATGGCATACGTATTGATCCAGCACGTGTGGAAGCGATTCAGCAAATTGACCTGCCCCAGAATAAGAAGGAGATACAATCGTTTAATGGTAAGATGAATTTTCTGCGCCGCTTTGTTCCTAACCTTGCTGAACATCTAAGGGAGATTACAAGCATGCTTAAGAAGGACAACCAAGTGTCATGGACAGAAGAGGCTGTAAAATCTTTCAATTTAGTAAAATTGGCTCATTCCTCAGCTCTGATTCTAATCAGCCCGGATTATACTCAGGATTTTATATTGTTTTCATTTGCTTCGGAGCATACTATGGCAGCTGTGTTAATGCAGAAAAAGATGAGCATGAAAGACCCATTGCTTTTTTTAGCCGGACTATAAGAGATGCTGCTTTGAAATACAATATTATTGAGAAGCAAGCCCTTGCACTTGTAAAAGCACTGAAAGATTTCCCTGTGTACATTCTGCATTCCCATATTTTAGCTTATGTTCCTAACGCTGCTATCAAAGATGTTTTGGTTTAGACCGATCCTGAAGGAAGACGTGGCAAGTGGATAGCAGCTTTGCTGGAGTATGATCTAGAAATAAGGCCCACAAAGCTTGTTAAAGGTCATGGTTTGGCGAATTTAATGGCTGAATGAAATCTGCACGTCTTAGACATAAATCTGATCACTGCTATGTCTGATGAAAATGAGGAAAGTTCGTCACTTCAGGTATCATAAATGTGTATTCTTTCTCCATGGTATTCAGATATCATATATGTCCTTCAAAATTTGTCCGCACCACCTGGTATGGCTAGAAACAAAGCGAGAACTCTTAAGTTGAAGGCTACTAAGTTTTGTATTTTGAATTCTGCACTTTATTGGAAAGATCCCGGTGGCGTTTTGTTAAATTGTTTGGTGGAAGAAGAAGCGAAGCAGGTCATGGAGGATTTCCATAACGGCAAATAAAATTTTGAGGGCCAGATACTATTGGCCAACATTGTTTGCTGATGTGTTCAAGACTGTTAAGAGCTGTCATAACTGCCAGATTTTTGAAGGAAAACAGAAATTACAGCCTTTGCCGCTTAAGCCTATTGAGGTGAATGCCCCTTTTCAGCAGTGGGGGTTGGATTTTATTGGTGAAATTCATCCTTCTTCTTCAGGTCAGCATAGATGGATCCTCACGGGAACAGATTACTTCACGAAATGGATCGAAGCAATTCCCACCAGGCAAGCTACGGATGCGGTAATAATTTCATTCCTAGAAAATAATATTTTGTCTCGTTTTGGTTGCCCAAATAAGTTAATCACTGATAACGCAGCAGCTTTCAAGTCAAAAAGGATGGTTGAGTTTTGTAGTAAATATCATATTACTTTGGGGCACTCAACTGCCTATCATCCGCAAGGCAATGGATTGGCAGAGTCTTCCAACAAATCTTTGGTTAATATCATTAAAAAGATGCTGGAAATCAACAAGAAGAGTTGGCATAAGAAGCTGGTCCATGCACTTTGGGCAGATCGTGTGAGTCAAAACAAATCCATTGATATGTCCCCCTTTGAGTTAGTTTATGGAGTGGACACAGTGTTCCCTACCTCTCTTGCAGCTATGGTAGTCAAACTTCTCCAAGAGGCAGGTAGTGAAGAGGATCCAATGCAAAGAATACTAAATCAAATGATCCACTTGTAGCAGACACGGGAAGATGTTTTTCAAAACACATTCAGGTTGCAAGAGTGAATTAAAAAGATTTATGATAGAAAAGCAAAGGCGGACACATTTCAGTTGGATGATGTGGTGTTAAAGTGGGATGCAAGGAATGAGGAAAAGGGCAAGCACGGCAAGTTTGAGAATCTCTGGAAAGGTCCTTTTAAGATTGCAGCATATCGGGGTCAAAATGCCTTTCTTTTGAAGGAGATGAATGGAGAAGATTGTCCAGGAGGGCCGGTCAATGGTCAGCTGCTCAAGCGGTACCTTTTCTAAGTTATTTCTGTTGTCATCATTGTCATTGTAAATACCATTTTATTTCAGTTTCACTGCAAGTGTGTGCTGCAATTGTTTCTTCAGTGTGGAGCCCGAAGTGAAGGCTATAATTCTGAAGAAAGGTTTTTGTTTTGAGTTCAGTTTGTCGAGTTAGTTTTTCAGTCATTTTAGTGTTATCATCAAGTCATTTTCAAGTCAAGTTTTAGTCAAATAAATTGAGTCAGAAGTCTTGTATTGTTTGTCAGAATAATGACTCCATAGCCCAATGGACAAAGGCACTTTCTAGCTCTTCCAGAGATCTTCCGTTCTTGGCACCTCCAAGGAGCTACCATCCCCATTGGAGCCAATGTTAGAATCGGTCTGGTCTTCCCTCCGTCAAAGATCAAAACTCTTTTTGCCTTTCATGTTTAGGTGTCCCATCGCTTTCGATCACTTGCATTTCGCTAGGGGCATGCCATTGTCTGACGGAAGGGTTTAGTGTTCTTGTTTCCCTCATGCTTGTACCTGCCTGGGCTAGTCAAAATTTCTCTATGTTCATCACAGTTCATTTCAGTCATTCATAGTTATTATGCTATTTTGGTCAAAAAAAGGAAGTTATTTTAAGAGTCTAGGTCTAGTGGTTGGTCTTCAAACATGTCGAATAATGCCTACAGGACATGAGGATGGTTTTCGAAGAGGTTCCTAGTTCAAAAGCTCATCATCAAACTCATTTGAGGACATTTCTTGTTCAAAACTCTGTTTTGAATAAGAAATTGTCGAATTCATTTTTTGTAATATTTTTCCTCCATGGAGTTTTCAAAGCAGGTTCTGGTTTTCCTTTGCCAAACATCAACGCCAACATCCCTGTAAAAAACAACAAAGTTCATCAGCTCAAAACTCAGAAAATCAATGAGACAGCCAAAAGACAGAGTTTCATTAAAAGACAAAGTGCCATAGTCAAAAACATTATGAAGTGGGTTTTTGAAAAAGCAAAAATTTAACCCATGACTCCCAATGTCTTTATAAAATATTTTCAAAAGCAAACAAAGTCATTGTGCAACTCAAGGTTATAGAGAAGCATTGAAAAGTCATTGTGAGAAGCTAGTGCGTGTTTGGAATGAGATTGGAGGCATTTTCCAGAGCGCGGTGCACACACAGAGGGGCGCGGAACACATACAGGCGCGACACATATAAAGAGCGTGACGCACTAGGTTTGCTGCGCAGCACACACCCACCAAGGCCCGAATTTGTGCCAAATTTGCATCAAATCACTTTGAAACCCTTCAAATCGACAGGTAGGGTCTACATCTTGATGGCTCATGTGTTTTTATGAATGTGATGATGGTGTATGGCCGTTTATAATTGCAAAAAAAAGCCTAAACCCTACCACTTGAAATCACCAAAGCTATTGCTCTAGGGTTGAAGACTTGTTGTGTTGATGCCAAGGTTCCTCTTTCACCTCTCATTTTTTCACTCCTTTCCATTGTTCCCTTCCCCCCCTATCTCATTTTTCCCTATTTTCCCTACCCTAAAACATTACTAAACCCATATTCCCTATCCCTCTACACATTTTTCAACTATAAAATCCCCAAACCCTCCTACATATCCTTGAACAAAATTTCCCCCCCATAGCCCCTATTCCCATCATATTATTCCCCTTCCTAACAATCCATTTTTACATTGTTCCCCTTGGTGGCAGATATCACAACAACACTCAGTTTCACTACCATCATCAAAGGATGACAAATTTTTGGGCACAACACAGGTTTTTTCTCCCTGTGCGCCACGCCACTGGCGCGACGCTTAGGATTGGGAGCTCCAAATCACAAATGGTTTGCATTTTTGGATTCAGTATGAAAAATCATGCCTTCTAGTGCATGGACAAGAAGTTTGGGTAAGTTTTGAGTCCCCAGGAGGTCAAAAACACCGTAAAAATGACCTCTTTGCCCCTAATTTCACACACAAGAAGCAGTCTTGGGAGATTGAGGTTTTGGAGGGGCCAATGGGCACCAAATTCAGAAATTCCTCTTGGGTTGGAAAGTAGACAGGCAAGGCTTTCCAACAAGTACACTTGGGCTCAATTTCGACTTCAGAAAGTGCCTCAAAAGTAGCACCAAAGTAGCGCAGCGCATATAGAAATTGGTGCAGCGAACAGAGTTTTTTTTCCCAATTTTTCATGTTCCAGCTCAGAAATTCGGCCAGTTTGACTAGTTTTGCTTTATGATGTAATTTTTGACTTATCTTGATGTAATTGAGTGAACATGATGTAATTTTGACACTTAGTTACTTTTTCTAGAAGATTCATTCACCAAAGAGTGAAAATTTAATGAATGAATTAGTTTCCTACCTTATAGAGGCAAGTTGTTTTGACTGCCTAGATTTTAGTGCTTTTTTTAGAATTGGTTGAAACAGCTCCTAGAAGGATGATCTCGACCCCTAGAGGAAAGGGAAGAGGTTGGCTTGTCTATATTATGTAATTTCTAAGTCATTTTCAGGGTTGGACTCTTGGGAAAAGCTTGGCACTCTATTGTACATTGTATCTCTATATTTTTGGCTAAGGAAAGACCAGGGTTTTGCAGCACTATTTGGGATCCATGTGGATTTATGTTTTAATGGTGTGACTCTCTAAGTAATTGTGAGTTTATCTAGTGTTTTTTGTATCATCTTCATGCTTCTTCTTCTGAAATTGAAACAAATGAGTGATTAAGGTGGAATCCATAACTGTTATGCTCTGCCTTTGAATTTGTTTAAATTTTCATGTTTTCTTCAGTTTAAGGAGAATTCTTGAGTCTCTCTTGCTCTCCTTAGCTCCTCACCTATCTGATCTACCCATCTCACTTGCTTTAAAGCATCAAAATGATCGCCTTCCTTGCCCCAAGTAGACCTCTGTAGAAACTGTGCCTCATCCCCGAGCCCAAAATTGCCTTTCCCATTTTTTCAACAAAACCCTTAAAAAACCAAATCAAATCCTTTGCACTTAATACCTAGCCTAAGATCAGCTAAAAATTTAGTCATCTCGAGCCCCATCACTTGTCTTTTGTCGAGATTGACCCGGAGAGAGCCCTCTCCTGTCCTCGTAGGGCTAGCTACGAGGCTGAGCGTGGTATGATGTGGACTTAGACCCTTGTCTTTTTAGCCTGAGACAAATCTAGGCTCTAACATAAACAATCTGCGCTTAATGTTGGATACATGTCAAAGGTATTAGATTGCGCTAAACCTGAAGAAATGCTTTCTTTGTTTCCCTTTTGGGATCTTGCTGGGTCATGTGGTATGTAGACAAGGACTCATGGTGGACCCTGCTAATATCATCGTAATAATCAATTTGGAGGCGACAAGAAGTGTTAAGCAACTGCGCACAACATTGGGCCACACTGGGTATTATCGAAAGTTCATCAAAAGTTATGCTCAGATTACCATGCCTATGGAAAAGATACTAAATAAGGATGCTACATTCTTGTGGGATGAAGAATGTCAATGCAGCCTAGATGTACTGAAGGAGAAAATGGTCACCACACTGCTCCTAGCCTTCCCAGATTAGAAGAAGGAGTTCCTTGTGCATGTAGATGCCTCATGTATTGCACTAGGAGCAGTGTTGACATAGGCTGGTGAGGGAGAACTAGATCACCCTATAGCGTTTGTGAGAAGGAAGTTGTCTAAGACTGAAAAGAATTATTCAACAACAGAACGCAAAGGCTTGGCTATGGTGTACACGCTCTAGAAGTTTAGACATTACCTGCTAGGCAGACGTCTTAAAGATGTACATAAACCATTTTGCATTGAAATATTTAGTCAATAAGCCTGTGTTGTGGGGGGGGGGGGGGGGGGGGGGGGGGGGGGGGGGGGAATATGCAGATGGCTGCTATTGTTTCAGGAATATGATTTCAAGGTGATTGTGAAGCCAAGAAGGTTGAATGTAGGGCCAAGCCATCTGTTACCCATTGAAATAGGAGAGGAGCCTACCAATTTGGAGGAAGGGCTACCTGACGCACAGCTCTTCATAGTGTGCATAGAGGATAATCACTTTGTGGACATTATCCACTTTCTGACCACAGGGACGACTCCAGAGGGATACACTAGTCAACAGAAGAAAGAATTGGTGGTGCGCACAACAGGCTTTTCTGTAATTGCAGGCCATTTATATAAAATGGGATCAGACGAAATACTTCAATGCTATGTGCCCAACTTTGAAAGAAACAAGATCCTCACTGAAGCTCATGGAGGAGTTGCAAGAGGGCATTCTGATGGAAAAGCAACAGCATAAAATATTTTGTGCGCTGGGTTGTGGTGGCCAACACTGCATAAGGATTCTAAAGCATATTGTAGGGCATGTGACGCATGTCAGAGGATGGGCATGCCATTGCAAAGGGATGAGCTATCCTTGAATCTGTAGGTGTCATTGCAGCCATTTGAGAAGTGGGAAATTGATTTTGTAGGACTGATACAGCCTCCAAGCAAGAAAACAAGTGCACAGTATATCATCACCACGACCGAATATTTGACCATATGGGCGGAGGCACAACTTGTGAAGGACTATACAGGGGAAACATCAGTGAAATTATTGTTTGAATATGTGTTGAACAAGTTTGGTTGCCTGAAGGTATTGATGAGCGATCGCGGTACACATTTTCTCAATGAAACGATCATCGCACTGATAGAAGAGTTATAGGTTTACCATTAGAAGAGTATGTCATACCCTCCTTAGGCCAATGGAATGGTTGAGGCTTTTAATAAGATACTAGAGAATGTGCTGACAAATGTTTGCAACACACGGTGGAAGGATTGGGATGTGTCCATAGCAGCAGTATTATGGACCTAGAACCACTTGTAAAAAGCTTACTGGTTAAACACCTTTCGGTTGGTGTATGGTGTAGAAGCTATAATGCCAATGGAATACATTGTGCCTAGTCTACTCATAGTAGATTTCATAGGAATGGCAGACTGCAAAGGCTTAGAAGAAAGGCTCGTGCAACTAATAGAGCTCGAGGAAGATAGGTTTTTGGCTAGATTCCATTATTAGGTTCAGAAGGAACGTGAAAAATCTTGGCATGAATGGCACATCAAAGTGCGCACCTTCAAGGTAAATTATTTGGTTTTATTATAAGAAAATAAGTTTGATAAGTTTCCAAGAAAATTTCAGATGCACTGGCTGGGGCCATATCTTATCAAAGAGATTACAGATGGTGGAGCAGTTCAGCTCATGAAGTTGAATGGAGACCCATTTCTGGGAAGGGTAAATGGAAACTAATTGAAGCCATACACTGAGGATCCGACCCAATGACTACATGATGGTAGCACAGTCTTAGCACTCTAAGAAGCTACAAGGAGGTGTGGAAATATAAACTACACTGCCTAGTTGATAGAGCTATGTGACAAGGGATCTGCGCGAAAATGAATGTTGTCACAGTATGAGAAGAAGCGTGAAGGGAGTTGCGCTATAGGGGGATACACCATGTAGCTTAGCCAGAAAGTAACTGTTACAACCACTGTTCATGATTTGACAGCTAGAAGATGGTTAAGAGGAGCGGGGGGGGCGGAATTTAAGGCATTTAAGGCTAAATTTAAGAGTGAAATCTTTGGAAATCTGCCGCCAATTCAGCATTTATGGACGGATTTTGGGGGGAATGGTTGAATTTGAATTTTAATTCACCTATAAATTACATGGGGCCATCCAGCGAAAAAAAATTTGCATCCTTATAATTTTAGTGCTCAGCTGTCGGTTGTTTATGAATCCTCAGGTTTACGAGAATTTGGTCACTAGTTCTATATTTGATAAGTTACCCAAGGAAACCCAATGGTTTATCCTCAACATGATGTCTGGACTAGGAGAAACTGCTAGTACTGGAGGAGTTATCACCTCTGAGGGATCTGCTCCAGAGGTGATGAGCATGGAGACTCCAGTTGCAGTGCCTACGACACTGAGGTCACCTGGGCTGAAGCCTACACCAGTGCGGGAAGTCTGTTATTTTTGGTATGTTCTATGCTAGAGCAATTTATTTAATTTCTTTTCCATATTAGCAATCACATCAGCATAAATTAAACTGTAGATAGAACATAAATATAAATCGCAAAAGACAAGCCAAGAGAAGAGGACACAAGATGTGGCACCAACCAGGGACAAACCCCACTGTGTGGGGAAACCATTTGATCAAATCTTATTTTATCTTCAAAGTTCAGTAGAGAAAGAGAGAGAGAGAGAGATAGTACATTTACAATAGATGTCAACAATTTGACTTGTCTAGATCTATGCATAGATCATCTCCTATAACGATGAGATCAGTTGAAGACATTCTACTTCAACTGATACCTATCATCGTGCTGCATCCTCTAGTTGCACCGCTGCATACTGCACCATGCTGCACTAGACATGATAATCATCATGCTGCCCATACTAATATGCATCATCATCATGCTATTGTCCTTATAGATATGTCTCTAGAGAGTAGACCGAGACAAGGAGTGTCCCTTCAAGATTCTTGTCTTCACAAGTATAGCGTATCTCCATGACTGTGCATAAGGTGTCAACATGACAGTGTATAGATGTATCCATGACCTGCATATAAATGTTGCCATGGCCTGCATATAAAAGATTCCATGTCCTGTATATAATTTCCATGGCCTATATATAAATTCCATGGCTGCGTATATGTTTCTCAATGCCCTGCGCATAAGTCTACTCCTTTACAGTGTTAAGGGCATCACGTGGCTGTAGTTTAGGGTTACGTAATGATGTCATCTTCACACTGAGATTGGCAGTTACAGGTCTCTCATGACTGCGGCTTCCTTCTATGACTATGTTGATCTGTCTCCCATGACAGCGTGAAGATGCCACTGTCTTCATTTGCCTGTGGATCTTTATGTCCTGCATATGTGTCTCCATTGCATGCGAAGACTGCATCTATTCCTTCCTTACTGTGGCTTGATGGCATATATATTCTTGCGGTTAGGCTCCACTACAGTGTATAAGCTAGGGTTGCATATATCATTGACCACAGATAGTGTGATGACTGCGTACAGCTATCCAGCGTGAACATTGAGACTGCGTGGTAGTGTTGTGCACTGAATGGAATGGGTATAGCATGGTTCCATATATATACTTGGTTTCATATAATGTGGTTCCATATTCATATGAATGTGAATAGCTTATATGAATAGTGTTTGATATATAACATGAACAATGTTTGCATACATATGTTCCATGCAAAGTGTATAGGTCTTATCATGCTATCTGCGGCATTTTCATCATGTTGACTGCTGCTTCAATCTAGACATTTCCAGGACTGCATTTTATCATAATGCCACATTGTTCAATATGACTGTGTTTCACCATAATGCCACGGCTACCCAGATTACACGCTGCTTATTGTTCTACATTGTTTCTTCTTGGACTGTATTATAAGATCTTGAGCCTTCCTGTTGTTGCATATTTAGTGACAGCTTGTAGGGTTTCTTCCATAACAGTGTTTAGATCTAGATCATTATGCTACTATGGCTAGGGCATCGTAGCAAATATTCTTGGCGTTTTCTCCTTCTCCAAAAACCCAGACGTGGAGAAGAGATCACATGAAGAGTGCCTAAATGACTTCAAATCCTCTTCTATTTATACCAAAACGAATAGGTTCAATAGACATGACGTTTGGGCTTCTAAAGCCTACATAAGAGTTGGTCGGCTTGATAATAATTACATAAACAAAATAAATACATATCTCCATAAATACTTATCGGAATCGGATGATCTTTGGATCAATTCTACACCTCTCAATGAGAGGGATCCACTAAAAATATCAGCTGCCATAAATAAGATGACCCACATGGAGTTTGGCCCTAGTTTCCAATTTAACACTCCATCTCAACTAGGGAGAACTCCATCTGGTGATCCATAAGTCTGATTGTACTATCTCTACCATCAGTGCCCTACACTACTCTGCCCAGCTCTGCTGGCTTTGTTCTGCTCAGCTCAGCTCAGCTCTGCTAGCTTTGCTATGCTCTGCTCAGCTCTATTGGCTCTGCTCTACTCAGCTCTGCTCTGCTAGCTCTACTCTACTCTGCTCAGCTCTGCTGGCTCAACTCTGCTCTGCTGGCTCTACTCTGCTCTGCTCAGCTCTGCTGGCTCTACTCTGCTCTGCTCAGCTCTGTTGGCTCTACTTTTCTCTACTCAGCTCTGTTGGCTCTACTCTACTCTGCTCAGCTCTGCTTTTATCAGCTCTGCTGGCTCAGTTCTGCTCTACTGGCTCTGCTCAACTCTGTTGGCTCTACTCTACTCTACTCAACTTTGCTGAACTATGAAGAAGAAGAATTGATCGAGAATGTCTTATACCATTCTCCACTGACCTGAAGTCAGTCTCAAAGTGCGTACCACTGGTCCCAGACCAGTCTCAACTGACCCAAAGTCAGCGTCATAGTGGGTACCACTCCTACCACTAGTCCCAGACCAATATCATAGGCTCAAAGAGTGTACCACTAGTCCCAGACCAGTCTCAACTGAACTGAAGTCACAATAATAGTATGTACCACACTCACTGGTCCCAGACTAGTCCTGCACTGGCATGAAGTCAGTCTCGGAGTATGTACCACTAGTCCCAGACTAGTCTCAACCGACCTAAAGTCAGTGTCATAGTAAGGTACAACTCCTACCACTGGTCCCAAACCAGTATCACAAGCTTAGAGGGTGTACCACTAGTCCCAAACCAGTCTCAACCGACCCGAAGTCAGCATCATAGTATGTACCACTCTCACTAGTCCTAGACCAGTCCTGCACTGACACGAAGTCAGTCTCGGAGTATGTACCACTAGTCCTAGACCAGTCTCAACCAACCCAAAGTCAGTGTCATAGTAAGGTACAACTCCTACCACTGGTCCCAGACCAGTATCATTGATCCCAGATCAATGGAGGTCATCCTAGTGTAGGGAGTACAGTAGATACAATGATGTGTCCATCGATACTACTATGGTCCCTAACTTCATTTCCCTGCTCATTGATCAAATGAAAGGTACTTCCCATGAGTCCCAGACTACATGGGTAGGATGCCTCGACAGGAGAACTAATCAATCCTGTCCTCACAAGAGAAGACATCAATCCTGCTACAATCGCCATGGAGAACATATCAATCCAGGCCGCCATGGAGAACACATCAATCCAGGCCTCACAGGAGAACACATGAATCCTGCTACAATCACCATGGAGAACACATCAATCCAAGCCTCACAGGAGAACTAATCATCCTGCTACATAGGAGAGCGAATCATGTTGTTCCACAAGAGAGCGAATCATCTTGTCCCACGAGAGAGCGAATCATCTTGTTCTAGTTCGCACCACCAGGAGAGGGTGAGTCACCCTGTGGTCGTATGTTGTTCCATTAGAAACCGCAAGCCCCCCAGAACTCCCAGAGTTCAATGTATGCAACATGCAGGACCCTTCTACAGAGGTCTCTCAACGACTCCAAGTCGTTCAGGAATATCACAAATTTGATCTTTCCCGGGGCTCCGACCTGTACATCATCTTAGTATGATGGAGCTTCCTTACTCATCAACTTACCATATCCTAGATAAGGCAGTATTTGATGTCTATCTTCTGGAGAAATCATTGAATACGGGATTCCTCAGTAATCAAATCCCACCTTTGGTTGTCACAGAGAATCACAGTGGTATTCATCATGTTACTTGCTAAAGAGTTTCCACAGCTAGGCAACTTCATACGAGGTCATACTCGTAGTTATGTATCTAGTCTCTATGGTACTTATAACAATTGATTTCTGCTTCCTGCTCATCCATGATATCGAATCAGAATCCAAAGAGAACCAGCACTGAGAAGTGCTCTAGTGATTCTCCACAATTCCTACCCAGTCAGCATTCGAATAATCATGTAGTTTTTATATTTCCGGCAGGGTATCTCAATCCATGAGAGATTGAGCCCCGAAGATATCTTAGAGGATTCTTGGCACCAATCCAGTGAGGCTCAACCAAATATGAGCTCAACATGCTAATTGCAAAACATATGTCTGGACGGAAGTTCACCAAGAACATCAACGTGAAACTCAGAGGCATTTCCCAAATCAGGTCCGACATCACTACCATATAGCTTCTGAAAGTTAATATCCTTGAGGTAGTCACAGGCTTGCAGTTTATCATTCCACATACAAAATCCAACTCCCTCTGTCTCCTACAAATGTGAGGGTCTACACCTGTCAGACATAGGTGTCGATATGAGAGGTTTGTCATCCACAAACTTTGAGTAATGGATTGGATCGATTTCACTCCTAGTGAATCTCAGCTTCATCAGACAGCTATCAATCCTCTCATACTATGCCTGGGGTGTTTTTCTTCAAGCCATATAGGGATTTCTTCCACCTGTATACATGAGATTCCTGTTCATGAATCTCAAACTCCACAGGTTGTTCCAAGCCTGTGGACCTGCTACAAGAGGGGGAATGGTTACCTTGTAAGATTTTCCTTCGGCACATCCCAGACATGTACCTTCATGCTCTTTTTGAATTCAGGAATTTCTGTCACCATCTGCCTCACAGACCTCCGGTGTTGTGTCAATGGACATGGTCCCTAGTGGACTTCCTGCAACTTGATACAACCCTGAACTCAAAAACATCTTCGAAAATTCAATTTTCAAACATGTACCTTTCCATTGACGAATGCCACCATAAAAACTTTGACTTCCATTCCCTTTTTGGGATAGGTGGAATTGGCTCCAAGTGTAATCCCATGATTGTTTCCATCTCTACCAAATTAGAGAGTGCACCCTTCTATCCGATGAAGTGCCTTGAAGCACTACAATCAATATGCCATATTCCCAAAGAATCTGAAGGAGAGGGCCAATACAAGATAACACTTCTTTATCAGAAACAATATTTGATTCTTCTTACCTGGGGTTCCTTGTTTCCTTGAAGAGTCAGCCATGTCTTTGATGACATGCATCTCTATCATTCGGACACTCCTTTGCATAAGGGCCAAACTCATAACCAAGACATCTACCATTTCATCCACTCTTAGATTCGAACTTCCCAATGAAGTGATCTTTAGGTATGTCATCAGAAACTTCCACTGCATCATTTTGATAACATTCTCTGCTTCAACTTCACTCTAGGTGAATTATGAGGAACCCATTGATCCTTCTGTCTTGTCCCAACTGTCTTTGGTGATTTCTCTTTCACTCTTGCTTGGGCATTGTCTTCACCTCAGCTCTGATACCATGTTATTTTTGGTATGTTCTATGCTAGAGCAATTTATTTAATTTCTTTTCCATATTAGCAATCACATCAACATAAAGTAAACTACAGATAGAACATAAATATAAATCATAGAAGACAAGCCAAGAGAAGAGGATACAAGATGTGGCACCAGCTAGGGACAAACCCCACAATGTGTGGGGAAACCCTTTGATCAAATCTTCTTTTATCTTCAAAGTTCAGCAGAGAAAGAGAGAGAGATAGTACATTTACAACAGATGTCAACACTTTGACTTGTCTAGATCTAAGCATAGATCATCTCCTATAACGATGAGATCAGTTGAAGACATTTTGCTTCAACTAATACCTATCATCGTGCTGCATCCTCTAGTTGCATCGCTGCATACTCCACAATGCTGCACTAGACATGATAATCATCATGATGTTGTCCTTACAGATATGTCTCTAGAGAGTAGACCGAGACAAGGAGCGTCCCTTCAAGATTCTTGTCTTCACAAGTATAGCATATCTCCATGACTGTGCATAAGGTGTCAACATGACAGTGTATAGATGTATCCATGACCTGCATATAAATGTTGCCATGGCCTGCATATAAAAGATTCCATGTCCTGTATATAATTTCCATGGCCTATATATAAATTCCATGGCTGTGTATATGTTTCTCAATGCCCTGCTGTGTATATGTTTCTCAATGCCCTGCGCATAAGTCTACTCCTTTACAATGTTAAGGGCATCACGTGGCTGTAGTTTAGGGTTACGTAATGATGTCATCTTCACACTGAGATTGGCAGTTACAGGTCTCTCATGACTGCGGCTTCCTTCTATGACTATGTTGATCTGTCTCCCATGACAGCGTGAAGATGCCACTTGTTATCACTCAGGTTGTCCCTGAAGGTTAAGAAAGGGATACGGCCGAGGTAACCACAAACCAACTTTGGACTGCAGGTTCTAGCCAACCTGCAATCAGAGAGGGCTCTCTCTTTTGGATTTAACTTTGGTTGAAAGGATTTTAGGCTAGGTCTTGGGTTCAGGGGGTTCTTTGTTTTGTTTTGGTGGGAAAATTGATTTTTCAGGTAGAGAGGCAGTGCATAGTCTAAGTATCTCGAACCATTGGGCGTGGAGTCGAGGAGAGGAATGCTGTTAAGTTTTCTTAATAACAGTGAGGGAAAATGGAGCAAGATAGCTGAAGCAGAAGAAACTTTCAAGTTCAAAGGATGGAATGAATGCTAAAGAAAGAGAGGCAGTTAAGAATCTCTCCAACAAATTAGCAGAGAAAATAACAGGGCGCTACCTAGTGGCAGTTAAGAATCCCTAGATAATTGGCCAGCACAGGTGAACTGGGGTAAACATGAGCCGGGAGGAATTCAATGTTCATAACCAATTCTTTTAGAGGAAAACATCAAAAAACAGCAGAAATTGAGCATAGATAGTGTTTAAACTAATTCTAGGCTATTCCTTTTTTCTGCTATTTAGATAATGGCAAACACATAAACAGAGATAAGAGGCACTTATTGCTTCAGGCCACAGCGCAGGAATTCCATCTTCAACTCTTCAAAACGTTCATCATCAACAGACAGTTTGCTCTCCAAGCTTTCAGCAATCTTTGATTATGGAAAACTCAGGTATACAATGCGAGTCTCTAGTGAAATTCTCAATTGACCAACCCTTAAGACTATACAGAGGGTGGTATATATAGGGCAAAACTTTCTATCTACTACTTTTATTACATCTTGACCTAATCAGGTCATAAGAATAATTTATTGACTTAACTCTATCTGGAATAAAAGCAAAAAATCTCTTGAGTGGCGCTGAGGGTCGCTTCATCAGAAATAAGTAAATGATGTGGTCCTTGGCGGCTTGCTGTAGTGTTCTTTGAAGTAAATATGCATGGGCTCCTGCTCCTCGATGTCTGCCTGCATTTAAAGTTTAAGATGTGATTTGAGTGCAGGAATGGGCTTTAGCTGCCTGATTTTACTTTCCGGGGGGCTCATTAATTCTTAGCTGCTTCGAGCCACTAAAATATCTTTAGCTGATACTCCTTAGCGTTTTCTCCTTTTCTGATATTCTTTGACAAAATCTGGACTGCTGATCTGGCGTCCTGTGGGTCTAATCACTAATGAATGGCCGCTGTTCAGCCTCTGTATCTTCTGAAATGATCTTCTGCTCCTTTTGGTGTGCTCTGTGAAGAAAACGGAGCATTTTTGCGCATTTTCGGGCTTCCTGGGGCCGCATGGTGAGAAGATTCCCTAAAGATTCCCTGAAGATTCTCCATTTTGGCCCAAAAAATCCTGCGATGAGCGATTTGCGCTAGGCGCCTCTGCCTCAGAATTCGATTCCGGGGCTCCGAAGTGCGACTTTTGCGCCTCTGCGTCCAAAAAAGGGTTGATGACGTCAGCATTGTACGGTGGGTGACGTCAACATGACGTCAGCAGGGCGACGTGGCAGGATGATGTCAGCATGACATCATCACGTACGGACGATGACGTGGCAGGTACGGTGGCGGGGACACGTGGCAGTGACGTGGCAGGAGGCCACGCAGGCAGGTGACTCATCAGGTGACTGGATAGGGGTGACGTGGGGTATGACGTCACTGGGCAGGGCGGTAAGCGGTATGTGGTGCACTGCTTTTCGGGGATGGCGGTTTCGGAGGGAGGGCCTCCGCCATAGCCCAGCACCTGACGCGTGGCGGGAGTACGGTGGTAATACCACCCATCTCCCGGACGCTAAAGGTCGGGCAGTTCGGGGATGGGGCGGCCCGCCCACCGTCGATCTGTGGGGCTGTGGATCGGACGGCTGGCGGCGGATGCGAAGGGATAGCGGGTTAACGGGTGGGAATATTCCAGGTATATTCCTTTTTTAATACGCGCGGCGGATGGGTTAAAACTTAGGAAAAATGGGTTTATGTGGGGTTTTTACAGGCGCGGATTAATATTTATGTACAAAACTTTGGGTTTGGGGGCGGGATGTGGGTTTTTTTGCAGCGTTAGGGTGAAAATTTACAAGGAAAATGTTGGGAGGAAGGTGAAAAACATGGGTTTTTGGGCTAAGGAAGAGGTTACTAGCTGACCAGATGTCAAACTAGCTCCTTAATGACTCGGATGGGCTAAAAACAGTCCCAGATAGACTGAGATTTCCCGGACTTATAAAGAATATGGCTATATTGCCAGGGAGGGATATTTACATAGGGGAGTTTATATACATGATTTTTAGTAGGGGAATGGGAAAATTGTTAGGGAGCTATATAATAAAGTTAGAAGTTAATATGGAGATGAAAAGAGGGCGCTAAGGTATGAGACCTTAGGCCATTTTGGGGAAAAGAAGACTCACAGATGATGAGTGAGCAGTCCTTGAGTGAAGGAGATCCTCACCAAGGCAAATGTCATGGGGATGATGAAACTGAGAGGCTCAAGCAGATCTTGACCTCTTGGGGGATGTTAGTAAGTGACTTTGGGGTGATGAGAAGAAAGGGGAGGTTAGTGAATCTCCAGCTTGAGTACCTCCTCATGAATACAAAACTGCCTGATAACTGTGATCTGAAAAGAAAAGACATTGTGAGGTACAAAATTGATCACTAATCATGATTCTGCCACATCAAAGCTACCTACCCAGCCTACTGCCCTAACATTTTTTCTTCTTTTTGTTTTGGGTGCACTTAGACTTGCAGACCCAGATTCACAATTTTTCTTTTGAATTTTCCTATCTAGATCTGCACTTATTTCTGCCAGGGCCCAGATTAAACAGTTGGGTCCCTTTGATTCTCTACCTATCTACAAATCTGCCAAGATTAAACTGTTTGGACAGATGTCATTCTCTATATTCTAAAACAGAAAATTGAAACCTAGGGAGGCCAGGATTAGACTGTCTGGACCTCCCAAAATGAAGAACTCTTCAAAACTGGGACAACTCCTCAAAAATGGAATCACAGCAGTGACATTTGAATTGGTACACTTTATTACTTCTTCTCTGGTTTTCTTCTCGGGAAATATGGAACCTTGCTGCAAGAAAGATGACATATTTGGCATGTAAAAATGTCAATCATGAAATATGAAACCTGTTGCAACAGGAGGCTAACAGTGGCTCCACTTGGGGATGGCTTTTCCTTGTGAAAAGTCAAGAACAGCAGGTCAGACTGCCTTGATCTCTGTTGTCACCATAACTGAAAAACTTCTTTGCTCTGGCTGTTAGAAATATGAAACTTTGTGACAAGACAACCTTCTCCTCAAGTGAATTTTTGTGAACTGCTCAGCAACGCCTGCTTTCTTCTGCGTGCTGGATTATTATGTACAATGCTGCCTGAGAATATATCTTTGAAAACATGGATTGCAAATTGATGTACTTCCTTCAGCTTTGGTGTGAAATAAATTGCTGAAATCTTTCCTCTTCTGTTAACCTTTTCTTGTCTGAAAATTGCAAGTGCAAAACAGCTTCTCTTTGGCCCGAGTTGCTGTTATGACATTGTTACTCTTGCCGCTTTGCTGAGATTGATACAGAGATAGGTCTTTAACAACTGGACAATCAACACCGGCTGTGCCTCCATGAACTTACTACTGTTCCTTCAATAATCGGCCTGCTTATCAAAATGAATTAAAAATAGTGCTCATATATACACAATATAACTGTACAAAGATATTTACAGAATTTGTATTGTTTTAACAACAAGGATCGTGATAATGTTTCAACATCCTGCCATTCACAGGACCTTCTTCAACAATGCTGTCTTCCATAGATCTGAGAAAATAGGTGTTGTTTCCCTGAACAGCAGAAATAATAAATGGGCCTTTCCATAGGAAATCAAACTTTGCATGCTTGCCCTTGTCTTCTCTTCTTGAGTCCCACTTCAAAACTTTGTCACCAATACCGAAATTTTCAGCTTTAGCCCTCTTATCAAACATCTTTTTGAGCTTTTCTTGTAAGATTTGTGCTCTGTCATAGACTTGTTCTCTGGTTTGCTGAAGATGAATTGTCTGATTAATTCTTCTTTGAATGTCATTTGGTTCAGCCTGAATCTCTTGTAACAGCTTGATGGTGGGAATGCCCAGGGATGAAGGGAATCTAGCATCCATGCCATATACCAGCTCATAAGGGCTCATTCCAATTGATCTTTTGTTTGAAAGTATGTCTGCCCATAGGGCATTCACTAGCTTTTTGTGCCAGTTTTTCTTGTTTTCTTCTACCATTTTCTTTATGATGTTGACGAGTCTCTTGTTAGATGATTCAGCCAATCCATTGCCTTGAGGGTAATATGTTCTAGAGTGGCCCAGGGTGATATGAAACTTGTGACAGAATGTGATCATCTTTTTGGACTTAAAGGCAGCGACATTGTCAGTGATGATTTTCTCAGGGCAACCAAATCTAGAAAGGATGTTGCTTTCAAGGAATTGGATAATGATGGTATCATTGGCTTGTCTACAGGGAATGGCTTCAACCCACTTGGTGAAATAATCGGTGGCAGTTAGGGTCCATTTGTGCTGGCCTGAGGAAGAGGGATGGATTTCTCCAATGAAGTCAAGACCCCATTGTTGGAAAGGTTTTTCGGTGGAGATGGGTTTAAGGGGCATGGGCAACAATTTTCTCTTGCCTTCAAAAATTTGACATTTGTGGCACGACATGGAAAACTTTTTAACATCTGCAAAAAGAGTGGGCCAGTAGAAACCAGCCCTCAAAATTTTGTCTGTTGTGGACTTCTAGTAGAGATGTCCTCCACAATCACCTACATGGAATTCTTTCATGACATTGTTAGTTTCATGCATGGTTAAACAATTTAACAATATACCTTCATGATTTCTCCAAAATAATGCACCATCAATCACACAAAATCTCAAAGCCTTCATTTTCAAAAACCTCTTCTTTGTCCTGGACAATCCTGGGGGAGCACACAGGTTTAACAATACATAGCAAATGTCAGTGTACCAGGGGCATTGCAGAAATATTTCACTGATCTGTGGAGTCGCCAGCTCCGGTTCATTGTCCAGCTGGTTAATATCTAAGGCTTGAAAATTTGTTTCGGACATTAGTTTAGCTAAACCTTGTCCCTTTATCAGCTTGGTTGGTTTTATTTCAATATCGTATTCGAGGATACTTGCGATCCACTTTCCTCTTTTGCCTTCTAATCCGTCTTGAGTCAGTATGTCTTTTACAGCAGCATGTGGGACGTAGGCAATCACGTGTGAATACAGTATGTACACTCTAAAATCCTTGATGGCCTTGACAAGTGCGTAGGCCTATTTTTCCATTATCGGGTACTTCAATGGGGCGTCTCTTAAGGCTCGGCTGAAAAAAGCAATTGGCTTTTCAGCTCCCTGTTCATCCTTCTGCAGCAGGACAGCAGCTATCGTATGCTCGGATGCAAACGAAAATATGATAAAATCTTTATCGAACTGTGGACTAGTTAGGACAGGGGTTTGAGTTAAGGCAGATTTGATACTCTCAAATGCTTGCTTAGCTTCCAGGGACCATCTTACCTTGGCATCTTTCTTTAACATGTTGCTTAATAGTCTTATTAATTCAGCCAAATTTGGGATGAATCTCCTCAGAAAGTTGATTTTCCCAAGGAATGCTTGTAGCTCTTTTATGTTTCTGGGGTATGGAATTTGGAGGATGGCTTGTATTCTCTCAGGGTCGATTCTGATCCCATCTTTTGATATGATGTGGCCAAGTAATTTTCCTTCTTCAAGGCCAAATAGGGATTTCTTAGGATTCAAGGAAATACCATATTTTCTGCATGTCATGAAAATTTGCCTGAGGTGCTTGAGATGTTCTTCATCAGATTTGGAAAATGGGGTTAAATCATCAAGGTACACAACTAGGAAGTCATGTATTTCTTTGGTGAAAGCAATATCCATTGCTCGTTGAAAAGTAGCACCAGCGTTTTTAAGTCCAATTGGCATATTTACATATTTAAATGTTCCCCAGGGCGTGGTAAAAGCTCTTTTGTCTTGGTCATCTGGGTGAACAAGTATCTGGTTAAAACCTGAAAATCCATCTAGTAAAGAGATTCTAGATGATCCCACTACTCTCTGCAATATGTGGTCCATTTTAGGTAATGGATCGTGATCTTTTAAGGAGACTTGATTTAAGTTTCTGAGGTCTACACAAAGTCTGATTTCACCTGTCTTTTTTCTTGTGGGAACGAGATTGGACACCCACTCAGAGAATCTGATAGGGGCTATTATGCCTACTTCCCACATCCTTTTCACTTCTTTTTCATTCGGGGGAAGCAGCACGGGGTTGATTCTTCTCAATTTCTGTTTGAAGGGCTTCTGATTGGGCTTCAATGGGATTGTGTGCTGAATCACTGATGTATCATAGGACTTCAAATCCTCATAGCTCCAAGCAAATACATCTTGAAATTCTTTGAATAAGTCAATGTACTTGGGCTTTTGATCGGGTGGCAGATTTTTGGACAGTTTGATCATTTTTGGATTCTCTGGTGTCCCAATGTTGTGTTCTTCAATTTCTGTGTTTATTGGTTGCAATTTTGGTTTTCTGGGAACGTCATTGGAGTCAAACATGTCTTCTAAAGGGGTGAGGCCAGCGGGAAAAAAATTATCTTTCAAGTCAATGACCTCAGCCTCTGTTTTGTCTATTTCTTCTGCCTGTGTTTGTTTCAGCTGTTCAATGTTTTCATTGTCAAAAACGGTTGGCTTCAGAATCAGTTTGGCTGTTGCAGTATCTAGAGCTTGCTGACCTTCATTTTTCTGTTGTTCAGAATCTGTCATGGCATCCGTGTCAATGTGAATATTTGAAAATTCGTGCGCAAGGGTAAGGAAATTATTGATCTGGGCATCATTCTCGAATACTTTCCAATCTCTGACATTATTTGGGATGGTGGGCCTATGTTTTATTTCGGCTGTGAAATGATGGTGTGGGTCAAAAGGGAGTTTACATGTACTTGCAAATGTGGCCAGGCTGTGTGCATGAATGTTGTGATTTCTGGAAATTTTGTCAAGCTTAAATTCGGCGAATGACTGGAGTATGTCAGTAGCAGCAGTTCTGTAGGCTCTCATTCTGTTGTCATTGGTAACAAAATTACCTTTCATCTGTTGTATGACTAGATCAGAGTCCCCTAAGATAGACACTTTTACAGCACCTAGAGTTTTTAGCAGTTTAAGGCCTAACAGCAGAGCCTCATACTCTGCCATGTTATTTGTGCATTTAAAGTTCAGTCTGTAAGCATGTTCCTCTGCATGATTATTGTGTGTGTTATGAATCCAGACACCTGCCCCTGCTCCTAACTTGTTAACAGAACCATCAAACTCTAAGAACCATGTGATTTCTTGCTTGTTGAAAAAGCTAGGAGTGTTATCCGAATTGGGGTTGGGCAGATTTAAAATTTTTGTTTGGGCATGTTCTTGTAACATGCTGGTTGCATTTACTGTTTTGACAATTTCTTTATCATGGGTAATCGTTTCTTCCCTGATGTGCACTTGTTGTTCTAGAGCCAGCAGTTTACCCTCAGTGGGTAAATTTATTTTATCATTAAATAAAATGAAAGAATCCATATCAGAATGGATCGAATAAATGGTAAAATTTCCAGGCTTTCTTTCACTACTCACTACATATTTCATGAGCGTTTCTCTGTACAGTCTCTTTGGTTGCCCAAAGACTGAAATGGTAGCATAGGAAAGGTCTAGTTGAAGGGATCCTTGAAGCTTCGCTCCCCATGATCTTGACAGGAGCATACCGTACTTGGGAGGAATGTCAGCGACCACTACATCCATGAGGATGGTCTTGTTAGGATATTGGACTAAGGAGACACAGAGGTCTTTGATGAGGCCTAAACATTTCACTTGACTTGAGTCAAATGAGTACAGATCTTTGTATGGTCTTGTAACATCAAGGTTCAGTTTTTCCATCACTGCTTTGGGCATAAGATTGTGTGATGCCCCTGAGTCAAACATAGCGTTGTGTAACACTTTGTCATGGATATGCAGACTGATATAAAAGGGTGGGACAGGTCCATAGGTAGATTTTCCATTAACTTCTGGTCCAAACAGCAGCTCAGGGGAATCATCCAAAACATTTACATCATCTTTGTTTTCTGGCATTTGCAATGATCTTTGAATTTGCTGCCTATACACATCGTGTTTAGCGAGTTCTGAGAGAGGAATGGCTATCTTGAGTTTTCCTGTTTCTGTCTCCAAATTAAATGGCTTATCCTGTGGAGTCTTGGTATTGGCATTGGCAGCTTTTCCCTTTTCATTTGAATTCTCAGCGACTTGCTCTTGTTTATCAATGCTATGGGAAGTATTCGCTTGTGGTTTTGCAACTTCAGGAGTACTTTTTGGGATGCTGTTTGAGTTTTGTTTTGAGAAAGGAGGTGGCAAAGGCTGCTCAACAGCAAGCTGCGTGTCTGTTATGTCCTCTACAGTCACTTGACTTGAGTTTGAGGCAGTCGTATCAGCTGGTTGGGTTATGACAGCTTTGTTTTTAATCTTGTTGGGTTGTTTGCTTTCCTTTGTCTTGCTAGGCTCAGAAATATCAATTGTCCTAGTTCTCAGTTTATATTGTTTGTGTACTTCATACACAGCAGTATCATATCCCTGCTTGAAATCAAAAGACTCACCAGTTTTAGTTTGAAATTGACTGCAATCATGTTCGTTTTGGTCTTCTTGTGTCAGGAAAGTTTGATGCTCACCCTTTAGGTCCATTACATTTATGTGATCGTCTTCTATAGGCTGACTGGATGTGGATCCTTCTACATAGTTATCTTGAAAAGGGGGTATGATATCCTGGTCTTGGTTAGACCTACCAACGTTTATGTTCTGTGTTTTCCTAAAATTTGGGTTTCTTATGGTGTTGGACTGTTGTCCTTCCCACGACGCCTTTCTCTCAACATGTTCTACTCTTTCCCCTTGTCTTTGCAGGCCATTAATGATAGCATCAAGCTTCTGGTCAAAGGCTAAGGGCTCTTCCTTAAATGTGGTTCTCTTTTCCATTCTCGCTCTGTTTCTTTTGGCAATTAAGTTAGCTTCTACGGTAACAACAACCTTTTGCGTGTCTTCAAGGGTTGCAGGAGCTCTTTCTTTTAACTGATATGCCATATCTGGGTCAAAACCATCAGGAAATTTGTACAAGGCCAGATCGGGTGGAGGCCTTAAATTCTGTGGTATCGCGTTATATACATTATTGAATCTTGCACAGTATTCTAAAACGGTCTCTTGAGGACCTCGTTTGATTGTATCATATTCAGCTAATATGTGCAAGGGATCTTTCTTTTTCTCCCATCTGTTAGTAAAGGATAGGTAAAGCTCGTCAGGAGTGGTTATGGAATTTGCAGCAAGTGATCTGAACCAAGTTCTTACATCACCTGTCAGGCTCTGGACAAAAATTCTCATTCTCATGCTGTCATCATCTATTTTATAGTTTTCAAAATAGTCTTGCATCTTTTTGGCATGCTGAATAGCTGTGAAGGGACCAGTGGAATCAAAATATGTGATTTTGGATTGGTAATCTTGGGGTAAAGCCGCAGCGTTAGCAGGTAATTGTAGGGGTGCATATCTATTAGCCATATTGGTGGGGATAAGAGGAACAACAGGGATTACAGGGACAACAGGAGTAACTAGAATAGTAGAAACAACAGTAGTGGTAATGGGGATATGTGCTGTGAACGAAGGTGTGACGAGAGAGCTTTGAGATGTAGATGATGAACTAGGGGAAGCGGGGGTAGACCGGAATAAAACCTTGACAGGAGTTGGAACAGAGCTAGGGTAAGCTGTTTCATGACTCAAATCAGCAAAATTTTCTTGTCTTTGTTGCTTCCTAAGGACTTTAGGGACTATGTTAGGGTTTTCAAAAACAGCTTGAGGATCTAGGTTTGGGTTTGACCTTGTATATCGCGGATTTTTCTTGGGAGCCAGCTTCCGAACTTGTTTTTTGGGTATATTTTTTGGAATATTTTTGTATTCACAAGGGCCAGATCATATTTTGGAATGGATGTGTATATCTTAAAACTAGCATGAAGATTGACTGAAGCAGCTTTTATCTAAACCTGTTAATGTAAGACAAAAATGGTTTCAAAGGCTTCCTGGCTGACATTCAGGCTTCATCTGTAGTTTTAGGAAATATACAGCAATTAGAAAATCAATTTCTACAAGGGATTTTTAACCTTCTTCGTGAAACTCTGAAAAATTAACTGAGGATGTTCCCCAGTTGAGTCGCCATTATGTTATCACTCAGGTTGTCCCTAAAGGTTAAGAAAGGGATACGGCTGAGGCAACCACAAACCAACTTTGGACTGTAGGTTCTAGCCAACCTGCAATCAGAGAGGGCTCTCTCTTTTGGATTTAACTTTGGTTGAAAGGATTTTAGGCTAGGTCGTGGGTTCAGGGGGTTCTTTGTTTTGTTTTGTTGGGAAAATTGATTTTTCAGGTAGAGAGGCAGTGCATAGTCTAAGTATCTTGAACCATTGGGCATGGAGTCAAGGAGAGGAATGCTGTTAAGTTTTCTTAATAACAGTGAGGGAAAATGGAGCAAGATAGCTGAAGCAGAAGCAACTTTCAAGTTCAAAGGATGGAATGAATGCTAAAGAAAGAGAGGCAGTTAAGAATCTCTCCAACAAATTAGCAGAGAAAATAACAGGGCGCTACCTAGGGGCAGTTAAGAATCCCTAGATAATTGGCCAGCATAGGTGAACTGGGGTAAACATGAGCCGGGAGGAATTCAATGTTCATAACCAATTCTTTTAGAGGAAAACATCAAAAAACAGCAGAAATTGAGCATAGAGAGTGTTTAAACTAATTCTAGGCTATTCCTTTTTTCTGCTATTTAGATAATGGCAAACACATAAACAGAGATAAGAGGCACTTATTGCTTCAGGCCGCAGCGCATGAATTCCATCTTCAACTCTTCAAAACGTTCATCATCAACAGACAGTTTGCTCTCCAAGCTTTCAGCAATCTTTGATTATGGAAAACTCAGGTATACAATGCGAGTCTCTAGTGAAATTCTCAATTGACCAACCCTTAAGACTATACAGAGGGTGGTATATATAGGGAAAAACTTTCTATCTACTGCTTTTATTACATCTTGACCTAATCAGGTCATAAGAATAATTTATTGACCTAACTCTATCTGGAATTAAAAGCAAAAAATCTCTTGAGCGGCGCTGAGGGTCGCTGTATCAGAAATAAGTAAATGATGTGGTCCTTGGTGGCTTGCTGTAGTGTCCTTTGAAGTAAATATGCATGGGTTCCTGCTCCTCGATGTCTGCCTGCATTTAAAGTTTAAGCTGTGATTTGAGTGCAGGAATGGGCTTTAGCTGCCTGATTTGACTTTCCGGGGGGCTCATTAATTCTTAGCTGCTTCGAGCCACTAAAATATCTTTGGCTGATACTCCTTGGCGTTTTCTCCTTTTTTGATATTCTTTGAAAAAATCTGGACTACTGATCTGGCGTCCTATGGGTCTAATCACTAATGAATGGCCGCTGTTCGGCCTCTGTATCTTCTGAAATGATCTTCTGCTCCTTTTGGTGTGCTCTGTGAAGAAGACGGAGCATTTTTGCGCCTTTTCGGGCTTCCTGGGGCCGCATGGTGAGAAGATTCCCTGAAGATTCTCCATTTTTGGCGCAAATCGCTCATCAAAAACTGCCTCAAAATTCGATTCCGGGGCTCCGAAGTGCGACTTTTGCGCCTCTGCGTCCAAAAAAGGGCTGATGATGTTAGCATGACGTCAGCATTGTACGGCGGGTGACGTCAGCAGGGCGACGTGGCAGGATGACATCAGCATGACGTCATCACGTACAGACAATGACGTGGCAGGTACGGTGGTGGGAACACGTGGCAGTGACGTGGCAGGAGGCCACGCATGCAGGTGACTCATCGGGTGACTGGACAGGGGTGACGTGGGGTATGATGTCACTGGGCAGGGTGGTAAGCGGTATGTGGCGCACCGCTTTTCGGGGATGGTGGTTTCGGAGGGAGGGGCTCCGCCACAGCCCAGCGCCTGACGCGTGGCGGGAGTACGGCGGTAATACCGCCCATCTCCCGGACGCTAAAGGTCGGGCAGTTCGGGGATGGGGCGGCCCGCCCACCGTCGATCTGCGGGGCTGTGGATCGGACGGCTGGCGGCGGATGCGAAGGGATAGCGGGTTAACGGGTGGGAATATTCCAGGTATATTCCTTTTTTAATATGCGCGGCAGATGGGTTAAAACTTAGGAAAAACAGGTTTATGTGGGGTTTTTACAGGCGCGACTTAATATTTATGTACAAAACTTTGGGTTTGGGGGCGGGATGTGGGTTTTTTTGCAACGTTAGGGTGAAAATTTACAAGGAAAATGTTGGGAGGAAGGTGAAAAACATAGGTTTTTGGGCTAAGGAAGAGGTTACTAGCTGACCAGATGTCAAACTAGCTCCTTAATGACTCGGATAGGCTAAAAACAGTCCCAGATAGACTGAGATTTCCCGGACTTATAAAGAATATGGCTATATTTCCAGGGAGGGATATTTACATAGGGGAGTTTATATACATGATTTTCAGTAGGGGAATGGGAAAATTGTTAGGGAGCTATATAATAAAGTTAGAAGTTAATATGGAGATGAAAAGAGGGCGCTAAGGTATGAGACCTTAGGCCATTTTGGGGAAAAGAAGAGTCATAGATGATGAGTGAGCAGTCCTTGAGTGAAGGGGATCGTCACCAAGGCAAATGTCATGGGGATGATGAAACTGAGAGGCTCAAGCAGATCTTGACCTCTTGGGGGATGTTAGTAAGTGACTTTGGGGTGATGAGAAGAAAGGGGAGGTTAGTGAATCTCTAGCTTGAGTACCTCCTCATGAATACAAAACTGCCTGATAACTGTGATATGAAAAGAAAAGGCATTGTGAGGTACAAAATTGATCACTAATCATGATTTTGCCATATCAAAGCTACCTACCCAGCCTACTGCCCTAACATTTTTTCTTCTTTTTGTTTTGGGTGCACTTAGACTTGCAGACCCAGATTCACAATTTTTCTTTTGAATTTTCCTATCTAGATCTGCACTTATTTCTGCCAGGGCCCAGATTAAACAGTTGGGTCCCTTTGATTCTCTACCTATCTACAAATTCGCCAAGATTAAACTGTTTGGACAAATGTCATTCTCTATATTCTAAAACAGAAAATTGAAACCTAGGGAGGCCAGGATTAGACTGTCTGGACCTCCCAAAATGAAGAATTCTTCAAAACTGGGACAACACCTCAAAAATGGAATCACAGCAGTGACATTTGAATTGGTACACTTTATTACTTCTTCTCTGGTTTTCTTCTCGGGAAATATGGAACCTTGCTGCAAGAAAGATGACATATTTGGCATGTAAAAATGTCAATCATGAAATATGAAACCTGTTGCAACAGGAGGCTAACAGCACTATCTTCATTTGCCTGCGGATCTTTATGTCCTGCATATGTGTCTCCATTACATGCAGAGACTACATCTATTCCTTCCTTACTATGGCTGGATGGCATATATATTCCTGCGGTCAGGCTCAACTACAGTGTATAAGCTAGGGCTACGTATATCATTGAATGCAAACATCATGATGACTGCATACAACTATCTAGCGTGAACATTGGGACTGCGTGCTAGTGTTGTGCACTGAATGGACTGGGTATAGCGTGGTTCCATATATATACGTGGTTTCATATAACGTGGTTCCATATTCATATGAACGTGAACAGCTTATATGAAAAATGTTTGATATATAACATGAACAGTGTTTGCATACATATGTTCCATGCATAGCGTATAGGTCTTACCATGCTATTTGCGGCATTTTCATCATGTTGATTGTTGCTTCAATCTAGACATTGTTATGACTGTGTTTTATCATAATGCCACAGCATTCAATATGACTGCATTTCACCATAATGCCACGGCTGCCCAGATTACACGTTGCCTCTTGTTCTACGCTATTTCTTCTTGGACTACATTATAAGATCTTGAGCCTTCCTGTTGCTGCATATTTAGTGATAGCCTCTAGGGTTTCTTCCATAGCAGTGTTTAGATCTAGATCATTATGCTACTGTGGCTAGGGCATCATAGCAAATACTCTTGGCATTTTCTCCTTCTCCAAAAACCCAGACATGGAGAAGAGATCACGTGAAGAGTTTCTAAATGACTTCAAATCCTCTTCTATTTATACCAAAATGTATAGGTTCAATAGACATGACATTTGGGCTTCTAGAGCCTACATAAGAGCTTGTCGGCTTGATAATAATTACATAAACAAAATAAATTCATATCTCCATAAATACTTATTAAATTAGATGATCTTTGGATCAATTCTACACCTCTCGATGAGAGGGATCCAATAAAAATATCAACTGCCATAAATAAGCTGACCCACATGGAGTTTGGCCCTATTTTCCAATTTAACAAAGTCCCCAAACCAAATAAGGATAAGTAGAAGAAGCCCATGTTGGTACATGAGTCACCGAGGAAGCATGTAGCTACCCAGGCTAAAAAGAAAGACAAACTGAGCACAAAAGAGAAGGGGAAAGTGGTGGATTTGGAGGCTAAAGAGGGCACAAAGGACATAGACACCGAGGGGGTGGATCCAATATCCAACTTGCTGGATTATATCCCTTTGCACAAGGGAAAATTGAAGGTCGCTAAGGACCCATATGCAGGAAAATTCCTCCTCAATATAACCCCTACTACTGGAGAACATCACTTTTGAAGGAACACGGTTGGCGCGGATTCCCCATCTCAAGCTGGAAGATTGGGATTTGGTGGACCATGAGAGGTTCCCCCACTTGGCAACATAAAACTACATGAAGAGGGTGTTCTACAAAGAATCAGGTTTCACCGCACTAGAGCCTGTGGAGTGGATTCGTGGAGTGAATCAGTCAGGGTTGTTGAACCTGTTATGGGTGCCCCACTACCACTGCTCCAACATCAGGCTAAGCACTGGCCGACAGAGTGGCACTTTCCATCCGGTCTAGTCATAGGTACTAACAAGTCCATGGGGAAGAAAAAGAAGGAAGTGACCAAGAAAAAGGTCTAGTAGTTGGCTAAGAAGCATAAAAAAGAGGTCGAGGAGAAGGCCCGGGTGGAAGCAGAGTGCACTGCAAAGTAGCAGGTTGAATAGGAAGAGCATGGCTCTGAGCACAATGAAAAGTCTCCTTCACCCCAAACAGAGGAGGAGGAGCAGTTAGAGCAGGGTGGTAGTGGTCAAGAGTAGCAGAGCACTCCCTTTCGGGTCAAAATATACAGAGAACAAGGAAAGGAAGGGCCATGGAAGAAATCAAAAGTGACCAAGCCATTGCTGGACCCAATTACTCTAACAAATGGTGACCTTGATGAGATAGGGGACAAGGTACATGATACTACAAAAGAACTATTGCAGTAGTTTGAGCAGCAACAATAGCAGGTGTTGAGCACCATTCAAAAGGATTTGCGTGAGCTGGAGATTCAGACGAATAGGATCTAGGTAGGAGCAGGGTAGATCAGCAGTGCAGCAACAAGTTTGGCACCAGGGACCACTCAAGCCATAGAGATGGTTTGATCACTAGATCTCTAGGTAGTTGCACTGCCAGATGGCTCTTTGAGTGTAGAGGTGCCCACTGACAAGGCGATAGTGAGTTCTTTGAAGAACATCAACCTCAACTTGGTCGTGCTCCAAAATGAGTACCTACACATGCTGCAGGCAGGGGTGCTAGCAAAGTTCAAATCTTGGTAGTAGCACACGCTTAGCCTCATCAGTGAGTATAGAGTGAAGAACGAATAGATTTTAGCTAAGAAGTCAGAGGTAGTGGATGCACAATAGAAAACTCAGGTGTAACATGCCCAGCTTGCAGCTGTGGTGGAAGAAGCCTACTGAGCAGTCCCTATATGTGCATGGGTGCTAGCAGAGTTCAAATCTTGGGAGTAGCGCGCGCTTAGCCTCATCAGTGAGTATAGAGTGAAGAATGAATAGATTTTAGCTAAGAAGTTAGAGGTAGTGGATGCACAATAGAAAACTCAGGTGTAACATGCCTAGCTTGCAGCTGTGGTGGAAGAAGCCTACTAAACAGTCCCTAAACTGCATATAATAGAGGAAGTGTCATTGGAGGTGAAGATCAGAAAGATGGCAGTAGGTGTGTGCGATGCCAGATGGAAGTGGCCATAGTTTAGTTCGCGCTGAACCTAAAGATAACAAATTTTGAGTTGAAGTCACAACCTTCAACTCCACCAGAGGTAAGGGAAAAATGTGAAGCCGCTGTGAAGGATGGAGTCACGATGGTGGATGCCATGTTGGTAGACTGCATGACACTTTTTGAGCAGGCTATGGAGGTAGTCACGGCCCTACATGAGGATCCCACCTTGCAGATCTTGAATACAGAAGTGTGCGAGCTCCAGAAACAATATGATGAAGTAAGGGAAACGACGTGCACCGTTTCTACCACACAATGCCTTACTAAGCTACAGGAGGCGAACCAGATGCTTACATAGGTGGAAGCATTGTAGAAGAAAGAGGCAGTCCTTAAGGCCAGATTGGGGTATTGGTTGAATGAGGCCTACATCGTCTCCACCAATATTCAGGAGAAATTGGCAAACTTGTAGAGTACGCAGTAGAAAATCCAAGAGGACAGTGCAGGACTAGCCACAGAATAGCTGGTGGAATAGATCAAGCAAGCAGCCACGTAGAGCATGGCTAAGGTAGTAGTGGCACGAGTGGAGTTGTAGGATCTTTGCATCAACAGAGTGACTCGAGGGTGAGTCACGATCTTTGTGATGGGGACCTATTGGGATGGGGTCCCCTAGGGTCAATTTTGGGCCAAAATCTCAAGTTTTGTTGTATAAAGATGTAAAGTCTCTCCAAGTTGTGGTCATGAAGCACGTAGATAATTAAAGAGTCATAAAGGGATTTTCCCTTCTTCTTTTTAAGTTGAGTCGACTTTTGAAAATCTACCCATGGTCCGCGGACCATGTGATTGTATAAATAGGTGTGTCTTAGGATGTATAAGGAAGAAAAGAAGTTTGGTCTATGTGAGAAGTCTAAAGTGTTAGCAAGGAAAAGTAGGAAGAAAGGCTCTGCAACTATGTGCACAGAGGCCTAGAGTAGAGTCCACAACTGACTGCGCGGACCCTTGTAGCTGAGTGCACAGGGAAGTCTTGAGTCTGTAAGTTGTACTGAATATTAACAAGGAAGATTATTGCAGAAATGCTCGTGTTTATCTCTTTACATCTGTTTATATGAGTGTGCCTTATGTTATAATGGGTTTATGAAATAATGATGTGTTGATGCGCAACTTTACATGATTTATATTTTTATATGAACACAATTGTTGTTAACTATCTTTATGAAGATTATCTTATTGTATGTTGAAGTTATCGAACACTTAGGTTGATCTAGATAATTGTCAGGATAAGTGTAATATTTGATGCACGTAAGTAGCTGATTAGTTTGTGCAGGGTCCACGAAGGATCATTGTAAACCTTTGCGGTAGTTTAGAGGCTGATTAAAGGGAGTTATATCAATAAGCCATAAAGGCCTATCGATCTGCATGAAGGCAACTTTAGGGCATAAAACGACATCATTCTCATCTTTGGGTGTGGAAACTTGGTTCTGGCATCCCACCATACTACATTGGGCGAGACTTCAGTGCATGCTCTGCAGATTGATGCCAAAAGGGCCAGTATTGTAGGGATATGTTTGGCGCAACTAACTCTGAACCTGGGTCAGGACCTAATAAGCCAACAAGAAGTTGCTTTGGTTACATGTTGATTGGTTGAAAAGATTATTGATGTTTCTAACTCTATGATGGTTCTATAAGCTAACATAATATTTTAGAATAAATCTATTCAACTCTATGTTTGATTCAGAATTATAAGTTTTCAGTATATTGATATCTATGCGTAGGTTTCTCTACAGAAAAGAGTGTATACATGTGGCTTTACTTAAGTGAAGTAGCATATACATGTTGGCATATGAGTGATCAGGGTTTCAGTTGATTTTTTGTATTGATGCAGTATTCTAAGTTAAGTTATATGTTTTGGTTACAGTGATCTCACTTTTTTGTTTGAATTAAGTTGGTGTTTTCTTCAATTGATCTACAAGTTGCAGGTGGATCTAATGTGAAAATTTATGAAACGTGGTCCATGGATGTTGCTGAGGGTTGGAGACTTCAGTGAAGAAGTCGAAGCTTCCTGCCAGTAGTAGATAGTAATCAGATCAGGGGGTTGGATCTCTCTTTCGATAGGAACAGAAGAATGAGTGATGGTTGTACCCTTGAACAGGTGGGTGTTTGCGTATTGGTATGAGTCCACACTAGTAAAAGAATGTAAGAATTCTTTTATAATAATAAGTTTGAAGACTGAGGCGACAACAGTGGGGGTTTTCTTTGACATTGGGTTTCCACCTTAAATCCTGGTGTTCGTGTATGTTGCTTACGTGTGATACTTTATTCTATTCTTAGTGCACCTGCTTACTGCGTATCAAATGCCTGATAAATCTCTTACATTCTGGTTTAAGTTTAACAGATAAAGAATTAGTTGTTTTACAAGTTTACTAAGCATACGCTAGTTTCTTTTACAATAGTCGCATACACACGTGAGTTGGGTTCAATGAAGTCGCGTATATATTTTAGAAAAATGAAAATTATTATTGTGAGTTTTTAAAATATTGATTCACCCCCCCTCTCAGTATTTTTCCCAATAAAATCGTTGAGATGTCTAAGATGATTTCTCTCAATAGATTCCTTACGCAAGGTCTCTTCACTATTTCTTGCATTTCGATGAAATTCTTCATGAGACAAGTTATCATTCTCAAGCATCAAAATATAATTTGCACTAAATTTTTGAGAACAACTTCTAGATTGGATATAATCCAAGAGAATTTTTTAAGGTAAAAAAAACAACAACATTACACTGCCTAATTTCCAATCCATCCTGTACCACACCTGTCACAACTAGCAAGGTCACTCGACCATCATGAAATTTGGCAATTGTTTCTTGCATTTGTCATGTTCGCATATCCCAGTTGTTGTTGTGTCCAATCAAGCTTGCACACTTTATGAAATTTAATGATGGAATTTCAAAAAATAAATTTGGAATAACAAGGGAAGTTACAACCCACTCAACAAAAAAATTGCATGATAATCTTCAGTATGTTGATATTTCAAAAGAATTTTAATCAATGACTGCACTTTTGGGGCCACTATTCCATCAACATTCTCCCCACCATAGATAACTTGTATACCTAGAAGCTCACCCTCTTCAATTTCATTAAACAATGTCAATGCCTCTTTAAATTTTCAATTCTGAGCATATCTGACAATCATTGTTGTCCATGAGACCACATCTTTTACAGACATTCTATCAAAAATTCAGCGAGCATAATCTATACTTCGTTTCTCCACTTTCAAGTGTATAAGTGGGTGGATGCTACAAACATAAAAGTGTATTTGAAATTATTGTTAGCTATCTCTTCTTAACTATGCACACAACATTATGAAAATCATTTCCATCCCATATTTATCCATGCAATATCTCTCAATGACCTGGAAACTTCATTTCCCTTTCCTTAACAAGTGAAAAAATAATGCTCTTGCTTCTAGGATATCAAGAGACAAATTTCCCAAGATGTCTCTTACCATGTTCCAATCCCATCTTTTGAAAGAGAAACAAATGTCAAGAAATGGATCTCGGAAACCACTAGAAAGAAGATTGAAGACAAGGAGGAATAAGAGCTTTATCTTGAGAAACAGTTAATTTGTGAGGCAATTGTTGAAACTTTCTAAAACTTCCCAGTTGTTCTTGTTGTGAATTCATTCCTCGGCATTTGTACATCCACCAGCATTGTTGTGGGTTTCTCAACCACAAAATTTTACACCTTCTCCTGCAACTATATTGGGAAAATCTCAGTAACTGAATTTAGTAGTATCAATGCTTATGTGCTCTGCATATCAATGTTCATAGGAAAATTGGAATAGTCAATTAGCCATACCATCATGTGTTTCCTGCATAGTAAGCATTGAATTCCTTGTGTAATATCTTCTTGTAGATCGAAGAGCTCTTTTAAATATGTTTGATAGAATTATATTGTGTGCATCACAAAATGGATGGTGTTAAAAGAAATTGATGTCTAGCAATAGAGAAACAAGGACCAATCCACATATTAAATGACCAATTTTTTTCAAGATCAAACTCATTAGAGAAATAAATTTAATTTATTGATTATGGATCACCACTTCTTTCTAATTTCCAAATCATTGTTCACTACTCAATAATTACTCAAATCAGCAGCCAAATCAACCATGATGGCTATAAAAATGTTTACATATGAAACATGCGCAAAGTAAATTAATAAATTTGACCAGATCCAACAATAAAACCATGCAAATATGGGACAAAATAGAAATGGTTTTCTCCACTTTACGATACACATTTTTTTTTTTTTTTTATAAAATCCCATTGTATCCATTTTTCTTTTTTCCTTTTTCTTTTTTAACCATTCCATTTTTGTTTTGATTGCAAATATTGATTTGTAGGAAAAGCTCGTAGCTATCTTCTGAAAAACATAGAGATATAAATAAAATTCACAATAGTTATTATTGAAAAATATTGTTCATTGGAGGAGCTACTTATGATGATATGTATATCTGCATCATACTCCCCTTAAGTTCGAGCTGGCATCAATTTTTAATTTGATCTTTCCTTTTCAAAATTCTCTTGAATTTCACATGCAGACTACTTTGATTCATGTTGGAGGTATTCACACAAGAATTATTTTTCATCCATCTAGACTCCACAATGAGCATGGGAAGTTTACAGTATTTGTCCATATGGCCAATATTATTGCAGAAAAACATGTAATGTGCCCAAGAAAAGGAGGAAATGGAATTTTTTTATAATGAATACTTTTATGCCAAAAATTCATTACATAGATAACAATACCCATGAAAGAAATTTTTGTTCTTGGATACTAGTGGGACTAATTTTCCTTGACTGATTTCTTGAGGATTAGACACATTCGACTACTTCTTTTGTTGGGATTTTTTTGTCATTTGCTTCTATAATTTGCAGCGAAGTTTCCAAACTTTCGACAATAAAAACATCTTACATTTCTTAATATTTTCTTTGGCTCAGTCTTTGACTCTTGATTTTGGTGGTGACTTCGTTCAGAGATGCTGCAAATTTCTTCTTTAGGTCTTTCAATTTTTGCCTCATTTTTTACTTTCTGGCCTGATCTTCTTTCTTCTTTTTCTACTTCAAATTTTCTGCAATTTTTGATTTATTCCTTTAATTGGTTTTCAATATCTTCTCTTGTCTTCCTTGATTTCTCCAATTTGGTTTTTATATTAGAATTTACTTATTTGAGAACAAGCTCTCTTTCGTCAATAATTTGGAGCAATTTCTTCAAATATTTATTTTTAGCCATCATCTTTTCAATTAACTTTGCTTGATATTTTTTTTTCTGCTTCAAGCGTTACTAATCTCTTAAGCTCTTCATCCTCAGATTCCTACACTGGAAAGACACCTTCCTCGCCTCTTGAGGAACCAACTTCAAAACTTTCATTATCTTCTTCTAAGCCATTGATCTAAAGGGAATCACTATCTCTACATGCATAAGGAACTGTACAACTAGAAATAAGATGATCGCTACATTTACCTTCACCATTCTTTACCAGCAAGAAGAGGGGTTTTTCTGAATTAGAAATCTTGTTCACTTGTTTGTTGCTCTTTCTTTTATGTGTCTCCTTCCTCTTATTCTTAGCCATGTCCGATGATCTTCTCTCAAGCGATAAAGCTTCACCAAGAGAACATCACTCTGATACCAAGTTTTAGAAATGGTCTTCCTACTGAGATGGGGGCAGTGAATCAGTAGTGATAGGATTTACTTAACTTTTAATTATTTTTACCAAAACACCACATTCAGTAATCCATCAATTATGCTTATGAAACTAGCATTAAATAAAAGTATCTAATCATGAAAAATCACCATAAAAGAACCATAAATAATCAACAAGGAAAACAAGCACATAAGAGGACACAAATATTTTCTAGTGGAAAACCCTATCTACGGAAAAAAAACCATTCATTATTGTTGCTACTCAAATCTTCTATTATGATGAACAAAGTTTTTACATGGAGTAGCTAGCATGCACTAGCTAGAAGACTTGACTCCTACAATAATGTGCTGACATCCATTAGCTGAGAAGTACCTACTCATACGACTCTACAAATTAAAATCTATTGGAAGCCTCCACCACCAATGTGACTCGCCCAACATCCATTTGACTATCGAACCAACATTCGATTGAGATTATCCTCCTCTAATCATTGTTTCCTTGTATTTGCAAGCATGAAGTCTCTATGCCTCCAACTCCTCCATGCAAAGCATGTTTCAAAATGTTTTAGACTAGGCTCATAAACATTCTCAACATAAGCAACCCAATGACCTATCTCTGAAATGATATGAAAATATGATCATTAAACCACCGAACACAACTATAGGTGTACAATATGCTATAGAGAACACTATATCTCTCTCTCTCACTCACACCAACACTAAAAAATAATCACAAGAATATATGTCAAAATATCATCAATAATCTCCAATCAATACCTTGGGCAAATATCATGGTTATCCCAATAACACGGACATGTGTACCATAGTAAAATACAGATCAATAACATGGATCAAAACCATGGATCCCCATACCATGGTAATATCCAAGTCAATACCACAGTTAAATACCATGGTTATGCCAATACCATGGATGCCTATACCATGGTAATCTCCAAGTTAATACCATGGGTATATACCATGGTTAATGTTAGAAAATTATATATTACGGAGCAATGGAACACATAAAATATTGCAAAAATATAAACACAGAAAACGCACAAAACAAGAGAGACACAGATATACGTGGTTCACCCAATTTGGGCTACGTCCACCCCGAACATCCAGTCCTTCCTTTCTATTATCTAGAAAAATGAAGAGACACAACCTACAGCAAATCCGTTGTAATATCCTCTGTTTTCTCTCACAGTCTCACCTCTCTGTTTCTCACTCACAGAATACATATCTATTACACAGCCTCAAATACAATGCCCTCATACAAAGAGAGGGGTTTCCTTCTAGGGAAAAAAACCCTAAACTAAACATAAGTTCTACCATCAGATCATCCGCCTAATGAGCGGCCCAGATTGACTAGAAATTACTATGCTTTTACAAGGAAATTTTACAGCTGTTTTTAGCTTCGGGGGAGCTGCCCCCGAAGCCCCCGCCAGGGGGGGCTCCCAAAGGTCGCAGCCGCCCCCCTATGATGAATATTTTACGGGCGGCGTTGCTGCCCCCATTTTGAACTGGGGTCCAATGTGGCAATACCTTTGAATATAGAAGATAATCAAGCTCCACACCCAACAATCTCCCACTTGGAGACTGATTGTAGCAACTCCACCGCTGCTCCATATGCTGGACAATGACTCCGCTTTGGACCTGGCTGTTTCTCATCTTCATCGTCATCCTTGAAGACCAATTGAAGCTAAGCATATTCTCAGTTTCTCCCTGGTTACAACTTTTGTTAGCATATCTGCAGGATTCTGGCTAGTGTGTATCTTTTCTAGCTTCAACTCTCCATCTTCCAACACTGATCGTATGAAATATTACTTGAGTTGTATGTGTTTAGTCCTGGAATGAAACGCTAAGTTCTTTGCAAGATGAATGGAACTTTGGCTATCACTATATAACGTGCCCTTATCATGCTCCTTACCCAATTCACCCATAAACCTTTGTAACCAAATCATTTCTTTACTAGCCTCTGTAGCAGCAACATACTCTGCTTCTGTTGTTGAAAGTGCAACAACACTTTGGATTTTTGAAACCCAACTGATAGTTGTTCCTCCAACAGTAAATACATATCTTGTAGTGCTCCTCCTGTTATCTCTGTCACCTGCCATATCTGCATCAACATATCCTTGTAGGGAAATGTTTGAACCACCAAAGCATAATGCTTGATTTGTGGTACCTTTCAAATATCTGAGAATCTATTTCACTGCCATCCAATGTTCCTTTCCTGGATTGTTCATGTACCTTCTTACAACTCCCACTACATGTGTAATATCAGGCCTTGTGCAGACCATTACATACATTAAGCTTCCAACTGCTGATGCATATGGAACTTTAGACATATAATCCATGTCTTCATGGGTCTTTGGGCACATTTCCTTGCTAAGTTTGAAATGGCTAGCAAAAGGTGTACTAACTGGTTTTGCATTGTGCATGTTAAATCTTTTCAACACCTTTTGTATGTACTCATTCTGAGACAATGTTAATTTACGATTTTTGTTGTCTCTAGTTATTCTCATACCAAGGATTTGTTTTGTAGCTCCCAAATCCTTCATTGCAAATGAATTTGCCAATTTTCTTTTGAGCACATTTATTTCCTGCATGTTAGATCCTACAACAAGCATGTCATCTACATACAATAACAATATAATATAGCTGCCATCATTTTGCTTTTTCAAATAAACACAATGATCAGAGTGACATCTAGTATAACCTTGTTCAGACATAAACTTGTCAAATTTTAGATACCACTGCCTTGGAGCCTGTTTTAAGCCATACAAGCTCTTCTTTAACCTACACACTAGTTTCTCCTTCCCTTTCACCTCATATCCTTGTGGCTACTGCATATATATCTCTTCCTCCAAATCCCCATGGAGAAAGGCTGTCTCTACATCTAACTGCTCAATATGCAAATCTTCAGCTGCTACAAGACTTAAAATAGATCTGATTGAAGTCATTTTAACAACAGGAGAAAATATTTCATCAAAATCAATACCTTTCTTCTGTGCAAACCCCTTCACCACAAGTCTAGCTTTGTACCTTTGTTTTCCTCCATCTTCTTCCTCCAGCCTGTAAACCCATTTATTCTTCAATGTCGTTTTTCTTGCAGGCAACCTGACTAAATCCCAAGTCTAGTTATGCATTAAGGAGTCCATCTCTTCTTCCATGGCTACCTCCCACTTCTTCCTGCTTTCAACCTGCATTGCTTCTTCATAACATTCGGGTTCACCGGAATCAGTCAACAATAAATAATATAATGAAGGAGAGTATCGTTCAGAGGGTCTACTTATCCTAGTAGATCTTCTAACACCACTTTCAGGTGTTTGGGGTGCCTGTTGTTGTTGTGATTGTTGCTATTGTTGTGGTTGTTGATTATTATTATTTCAGGCACCTTTACTTTTTCAGTGATTTCATCAAGAACTGCGTATTCCTTGTTTTCCTTTTCCTATTTCTTTTCCTGCAACTGATTCTTATACAAGACCTTTTCATTGAATATTACATCTCTTCTCCTAATGATTTTGTGATTTTCATAATCATATAAGCGATAACCAAAATCATTAACACCATATCCAATAAAGGTACATTTCTTTGACTTTGCCTCAAGCTTTGTTCTATTTTATTTATCAATATGGACAAAGGCCTCACAACCAAAAGGATTTAAAATAGAGTAGTTTACCTTTTTACCTGTCCATGCTTCCTCTGGAACACCACCATCCAAGGAACTTGAAGGCCCTCTATTTATTAGATAAACAGCAGTATCTACAGCATCTGCCCAAAACTGTAAAGGCAATCCTGCATGCAATCTCATGCACCTTGCACGCTCCATGATTATTTTGTTCATCCTTTCTGACACACCATTTTCTTGTGGTGTTCTTGGAACTGTCTTCTCTCTGCGAATTCCATGCTCTGAACAGTACCTATCAAACTCTTTGCTACAATATTCACCTCCATTGTCTGATCTAAGACACTTCAATTTCTTTCTTGTCTCAATCTCAACCAAAGCTTTCCATTTGTTGAAAGTATCAAATACATCAGATTTATTCTTAATACAATAAATCCAAGTTTTTCTAGTTGCATCATCAATAAAAGTAACATAATAACGAGATCCACCAAGAGATGATACCTGAGCAGGTCCCATACATCTGTATGCACAAGCTCTAGTTTTTCTCTCTTCTTTTCTTTCCCAACTCTGAAAAATCTGACTCTCTTCTGTTTTCCATAAATGCAATTCTCATAGAAGTCCAAATCAACATTCTTCAAACCCGGCAACAAATTCCTTGAGTGAAGAATCTTCATCCCCTTTTCACTCATGTGTCCGAGCCTATGATGCCATAATGCTGCATCTGCTCCTTTGGAAGTTAAAGCATTAACAGAGTTAGAAATACCATTGCATAAATACAATGTACCAACCTTTTCGCCTTTTGCTATTACCAGGGCTCCTTTGGTGACCTTCCAAGCTTTATATGTGAAATTTGTCACACAACCTTCACTGCCTAACTGCCCTGTTGAAATCAGATTTTTCTTTAGATCTGGAACATGCCTTACCTCCTTTAATAGCCATTGGTTTCCATTCTGCTGTTTTACAAGAACCTTACCCATTCCAATGATTTTACAGGGTTTATCATCACCCAGACAAACTTGTCCAAAATCTCCTTGAACATAGTCATGAAAGTATTTCTTATCAGGTGTGGCATGGAATGAAGCCCCTGAATCTACCACCCAGGAATCAGTAATATTTTCGAAAGAAAGAATCAAAGCATCTTGTAACACCTCACCTGTCACATTTGCTTCATGAATGTTTTCTTGCTGTGCATCTCCTTCTTTTCCTTTCCGAGATCTACAGTCTTTCTTTAGGTGTCCTTTCTTTCCACATTTCCAGCATACTATCCTTGATCTGGACTTGGATCTGCCTTTCCTTGATTTACTGCGATATCCTGAGCTCTTTCCTCTTTCCATTTTTCTTCCTCTAGACTATGCACTCAAAGCATTTCCCGATGTCTCACCGAAGCTTTTCCGTCGCATTTCCTCGCTAAGGATAGCACTGACAACATCATCAAACTTTAAAGTACTAGATCCAGAAACAGAGTTACTAATGGCCATTACCAAACTATTCCAACTTTCTGGTAATGAGCACAAGAATAACAGAGCTCTAACTTCATCATCAAAGTTTACCCCTACAGAACTTAACTGACTTGTAACTGTATTAAAATCATTTAAATGGTCTGCAACAGATCCACCTTCCGACATCTTCGTATTAAATAACCGTTTCATGAGAAATACCTTGTTTGAGGCCGAGGGTTTTTCATATAGTTTCGACAACGCCTGAATCAAACCCTCTGTCGTGGTTTCCTTCGAAATGTTGAAGGCGACTGACACAGCAAGGCACAACCGTATTGTTCCGAGTGCCTTTCTATCGAGAAGGTTCCGTTCTTCGTCTGTCATACCTGTCGGCATCTTTGATTTTCCGCCCAATGGTAGGTATAGATCTTTCTGATACAGATAATCTTCCATCTGCATCTTCCACAGCGAGAAGTTTTGGCCGTTAAATTTCTCAACCCTAAACTTACCATCTTCCGCCATTGCTCCCACTCGAACCAGGAACCCTTCTTTCCTGTGAGTTTATCATCCAAATAGACCTTCGGCTCTGATACCAGTTGTTAGAAAATTATATATTACGGAGCAGTGGAACACATAAAATATTGCAGAAATATAAACACAGAAAATGCACAAAACAAGAGAGACACAGATATACGTGGTTCACCCAGTTTGGGCTACGTCCACCCCGAACAGCCAGTCCTTCCTTTCTATTATCCAGCAAAATGAAGAGACACAACCTATAGCAAATCCGCTGTAATATCCTCTATTTTCTCTCACACTCTCACCTCTCTGTTTCTTGCTCACATAATACACATCTATTACATAGCCTCAAATACAATGCCCTCATACAAAGAGAGGGGTTGCCTTCTAGGGCAAAAGACCCTAAACTAAACATAAGTTCTACCGTCAGATCATCCGCCTAATGAATGGCCCAGATTGACTAGAAATTACTATACTTTTACAAGGAAATTTTACAATTGTTTTTAGCTTCGCGGGCGCTGCCCCCGAAACCCCCCGCCAGGGGGGGGCTCCCAAAGGTCGCAACCACCCCCCCTGCAGTGAATATATTACGGGCGGCATTGCCGCCCCCATTTCGAACTGGGGTCCAATGTGGCGATACCTTTGAATATAGAAGATAATCAGGCTCCACACCCAACAGTTAATTTTATACCAAGGATACTTGTATCATGGTAATACCAATGCCATGGTAATACAAAAACCAAGATTATTTGTACCAAAGTAGTACCTGCTCCACACTCATCCACACTCAAGCCAACTAGAACACATGCCACGTTGACATCAGTGCCAACCATCAATCACTGCAACAACAACTGCATCATCAATTCCAACAGAGGTTTGTATGAATATGAATTAACAAAAAAAATCATCTATCTAATATGAAACCCAATCTTGAAAATTAGGAATCTCAACATGGAAATGCTGAAAATATTTCATGAATGAGTTTGCATCCAATTAAATAATATAGAGAAAATAATTTTGTAAGAAAATAAAGATCTAACCTAGTTCGAGGAACTCATCAGGATCATGATAACTTGACATAACCATCAACTAGAGTTGAAGTGCTTCAACTCCCTGACAAGCTGTGGAATTTTTAGATGCTAGATAATTACATTTTGATAGTTGAGACAGATCACGAATTGCATGTGGACAACTAATATCGGTTGTTTGAACAAGATCATTATTATCTAGATAGTAGCCATCTACATCACTAGTTTGATCAGAATTTTCAACCTCGAGTAACATATTACTCAAGTCATAAGATTATGAAAATATACAGATCGAGGAAATTTCATGAATAACTTGAACTAAAGAATTATCCTCATGTAAGACTAGATATTGTAAGGAAAGAAATGGATGCTAAATAATTTGATTGTTTATATCTTCATCATGTGTGGCCTTACCACCTTGTGGAAATTCAAAATCATTCTAATCATATTGTGAATCCAAAAATCATGGCATACTTTCATCATGAGTTACTTCATTACAAGTAATAGAGCACAAGGAAAAGTTAGCGAGGAAGAGGTGTTCATACAAAAATATTTTTTGACCAAATCAGATTCTATATTGGAACCTTTCAAATCAAAGCCTTCTTGAGAAAGAAAGAAATCGGTTGATGTACTTGGGAAACCATCACCATACATACCAATAGAATAATTGTTATCAATATGATGGTTACCCAAGGCTTTAGGTTTATTAAGTATCTTAATATCATTTGATTGACTGTCGAGATCACTAGATTCTAAGTCAGTCAAGAATGGAGGAAGAGCATCTTGATATGGAGGACTTTGAAATAGGGAAGAGAGATCAAAAGTATCTTCACCTTTCTTCCCCTCTACCTGTGAATTGTGACCACCTTGTACCTGATTGTTGTTGGGAAAAGTATCCAATACAGAATGACCCTATCCCACTCTAAGGGTGATAGTTCCTTAGCAACAATCAAAGCAAAGCTATCTAAGATTACTTCTTTATGAGATGTAAAAGAGGAGAGAAAGAGATCCACTAACCGATTTCTTTCGCTAATGATTGATCCAATCTTCTCTCCTTGCTACTTGCCCCCAGCTCCTTGCTCTTTCACTGGCCCAGCTACACCAAGATCCTGCAAAATTGCAAGAGAGGGAAACTACAAGAAGCATACATTCATAATTGATTCAAGGATTAGAATAAATCAAATACACAAGTATAACAACACACCATTGAGACACATGCATATAGAAGAACCTCAAATGCTTTATTAATGGAAGAAGTAAGGTTCAGGAAGTGATACAACCATAAGAGGCCCAATCCAGCATCACCTTCCCAGCAGAAAGAAATCTCCTCTTCACCTCCTTCAAATCAAATCACCCAATAGTTCTAAACTCAAACCAACAGCAATTCTTTACATTCACCAGATTCCAGCACCCCTTAGACCTCATGAGAGAGATCTATATATAGGAGTTTTGGAGAAAGGATGAGTCAGCTTGAGGCTGGCATGAAGCTGACTAGTGTCCTCTCTCACTTCAGTTATTCTTCAGTTCTTGAGTCCACTTGGAGGTTCTTGCTTCCACTTGGAGATCTAGAACCTCTTACTCATCACCAGTCGAATTCCTTGATCCAAGTGTCATTTTGGAAGCTTCCTGGGCATTGACACCTTGAGGAATGACTGTGCCACATGTCCAAACTCGCCCAGCGCAGGTAGCCTTCTTTGCAGTTGAAATTCAACGCAGGTAGACAGTGGAGCAGTTGACATTCAGCGCAGATGCTCAGTGGAGCAGTTGACATGATCCAGAATTGCCTTGTTTTTGAGTGTTTTCAGGTGGAGAACTTTTATTCAGTGCTGTGGTTTGCTGACCTTGTTCCTCTAGGGGTAGGAACAACATGTTTAGGGACTTTGGATCCCTTAGATTATGGACATTTCATGCTTCATGCTGTAAGGCACAAAAATGTCTATAACAGTTGCCCCCTAAAGTATGAGGTCGTTTATCGGGTGAAATGCTTTATCAGGAGGATCTGAAGTTCATTCAATCGCTGGGAGGTGACCTGTAATAAGATACAATACAATACATTATTTTTCATACTGCTTTCATGATCTAGCTGAGGTGGGCATTCCCATGCTCAGCTTTATAAATACATTTTTCTGTACATAGAACAGACAATCGTCTGATGGTAGACTGATAATTCTCTGCTGAAATTATCATCCTTTGAGTAGGATGATCATCTGTTGTACATGTCAATGTCTTTATTTTCTGAATATATATCGCAGCCCAGATGGATGAAACTAGATCCGGGGTCTTCAAACTCGTTCGATCTTCACTCTAAGTACAGGTCGATCCATGTGAGAATTGCGCTGAAGTCGAACATGGAAAGACATCGCTTGATTACCGGCCAATGATGTAAACCGTTAACAAGCGCGAGAGGAATCACCGATAATGATAATGATCCTCAAGGTACTGCAGTACAATTCACGTGGTGTGAATAAAGGACTTGGCGTCGAACACCATGTAAAATCTTCTGGTCGAAGGTCATTGATGTATACCTGTTGCCGGAAGTGAGAAACTTGCCATTGAGGCATGCAAGTTTCAAAGTACTGAGGGGGTTGTTCCTAGATCAACTCCTTGGATAATGAGCTGATGTCGACAAGGAGCGATCCATCAAAGGAGGGCCTTAATGAATCCCACATCAGTGACACGGAACGGAGCTAATGATTTTAATGGAGGTGAAAACAATCTGTGAAATATGATTCAGGGTGGCGGTCATGAAAGGATGAAAGATGATGTATGATAGTGGATGGGACACGATTGACTCTTTCTGAACAACATCTCTTGAACATATAATGACACTGATGCGATGGATCGGTAGCATTACCCCAAATGTGGATGGTTTGGCGAGACCATGGTGATGAGACCGGTGAATGAAACAACCCAACCCGATGTGGTATGGAGGAAAAGTGTCATGTTCAAGAGCGACTTGCTACCATTAAAGCTTTGAGGTTCTCCCAATTTTTCCCCAGTCATTTCTGACCAGTACCTCTTTATTTTTGTCAAGCTTGAGGAGGATAACATATGCTTGTTCTATAACCTGCCCTTCGGGCAAGCCCATCACTATGTTTTAATGAGCCTAGCGATAGGGAAACTCGTTCTCGTCTAAAGACAAGTTTGTCGCTATTTAATCATTTTAACGAGTCTAACGACAAGGAAAACTCAATCCTTTTCATTTTTAGAGAGTCTGAAAAGGTACATAAAGTCAACTCCACAATTCCTTTTTCGTCATCTAATCCCTTAAGTCCGAAAAAGTATAAAACAATACAAAAGGGATGAGTTTTCGATATCTTTAACGAGCCGAACAAAACAAGCGCTCGATCTTTTTGTGCAATAATCCCTCAGGTCCAAAAAGATTAAAATCTAGAGGAGGGATAGCTCTTCCGGTCCTTTAACGAGCTGGAAGGCCAAAACTCGACAATCTTTTCATATTTTACGAGTCAGTTGAAAAGAGCTCAAAGAAGACTTGTTTTTTGAGGAACGAGTGATAAACAGGGATAGCAACTGATTCCAGGTACAGGTTGGAATTTTCCAATCACGGCAGTGTCACAAGGATGGCTAGGTGAAATCACTCTTCGTAGCTGTTCCTCAAAATGGGTAAACAATCATATGGAGGTGAACGATCGGCCAAATGAAAATGGAGGTGGCAGGTGCAAACACGACCAAGGCTTTTTATGGCTGATAAATTTACGATCACAGTGGTTATTTACCGGGATAGGTTCATTTTTTATTTAAAAATGAGCTTAAACTCTGGAGGAAACATTGCTCACTGCTTCTATTTATTTTTTAAAGAGCATGAAGACCGCGTTAAAACTGCTCGGATCTTGCGTTTATTTTTTAACGAGCATGAACTTTATGCTAAAACTGCTCGTTTATATAGTCAAATCTTGATTTTTTACCATAAATAGATTTTCTCTTTTCAGGGATAGTATTGCATTCTCAATTGCTGCAACAAACTTTGTTAGAAATGAATAATATTTGCATGAAAATGAGATTATAACCCTAATATTTCGCTTTGAACTACGTAAAAGGCCATTAAAAGGTGTTTTTACCTCTCATTTTACCATTTTATTTGAATCTTGTTTGTTGGAGCTCTGGAGGTGCTTTTTCCCCCTTGATTTTCACCAGCTGATTCTGGGAGATTCTGCGGACGATTTTCAGCGCCGTCTGGACCAGGTAGGAGCTAAACCCTAGCTCTTTCTTTTCATGGTTTCCTTTTTCAGTTTTGTGCCTGTTTCCCAGCTTTTCTGAGCCTCAGGGATTTTGCCAGGGCGCTCTAACTTCAGCGCAGGTTTCCCATTCGAAACCTGTGTTGAATGTCAAGCTGCCTTAAGGCAGCCTGACCTTCAACGCAGGTGGGACACTCTCTGCCTGCGTTGGGCTCAGAAAACTGACTTTTTAGCACATTTTTTGATGAATTTTCGCCAGTTTCTCATCAAACTCAGGAACTTACTCCTTCTCTTGTTTCTTTTGCAGGGATCTTTGAACAAAATGTCCCTTACATGGCGAGAACGAGAACATGAAGAGGAGGACATGATTGCCCTCCATGACCCTGTCATGGTGAACGCGCTGCGGAACTGTGGCCTGCTGAAGTTTTTCCGTATCTCTAGCATGAGAGCACAGATCACTTTGCTGCAGTATATGCTTGATGCTTGGGATCCCATTAACCAAGTATTCCAGATTAGGGGAAAATCTATCCCCTTGACCATAGAGGACATTTACTTCTTGATTGGATTGTCAAGGCGAGGTGCCCCCATTTCTTTGTCAGGTACGGCCCGGGGGACCGACTCCGTGAGAGATTATGTCCGCCAGTATTGCAGGGAAGGTTCCCAGCCGAGCAGAGACGGCAAGGTTGTTATCCGTGAGATTACTGACAGGTCTCTCAGGTCCATTCTGTATACCATTGGTAGGATGGCCGGTAGCGCAGCTCTACATGTTGCCAACAGATCTTATGTGCAGCACGCCTTGGAGTGTCTCCAACCGAAAGTATTCAACTGGTGTGATGCCGTACTTGTTCAGATGAAAAGTCAATTGACCAAGGTAAAGGACGGGAAGCTGAAGAACTTTGGATTTGGTTCTATTCTGACTGCCTTCGCCTTGGAGAAAATCCCACTGATGCAGCCTCAGTATATCATACTCGACTTGCCTTCTCCGACCGAGCCACGCATGCAGAGGTGGGTCGATCATATGTCTAGGCATGCTGGTCAACCTCAGATTACGTTCACTGATGCCTTCTTCAGGTGGTTCGAGCGCCAGGAGATGGTCTTTCCCGAGTATCCATATGTGGGTATGGATTTCCGAGGTGATCCGGATTTGGTGCTACCGGATGGCGAACAGTGGGGCGTTATTGGTAAACTCTTTGACCATATCGCTGTTTACTGCTCTTATTCATAATGTTGTTGTGCTTTATTCTATCAAGACTTTTAATCATACTCTTGGGTGCATGCAGATGTTGGTCCTGTTCGTCCAGCAGTCCGTCCGGGACCGCCAGTTGCTGCCCCGGCAGTCGAGCCTGCTGGGAGAGTTATTCTCCGCGACCTTGACGATACTGAGACCCTTACAGCTGTGCAGGAGTGGGTTGAGAGCCTTACTCTCGGCATTCTCGATATGAGGATTGATGAGTTACCTTTACAACTGCAGCGACACACTACTGGTGTGCCTAGACGATGGACTCGTCTCTTGCGCATGATTGCACAGGCCGTGACGTGCTATCATGAGCACCACTAGGCTAGGGTGCCCCCTAGCACTTTTGAGTTTTTGGGTCATATGACCGATTTTGTCTTGGTTACAGAACATTATGTATGAACGATAAACAGCTTATATATATTTTGATTTTCGAGTTTTATTCTGGTTGAGTTATACGATCCATATGTACAATCATTGATGATGTGTCTCTTTTATACATGTCGCAAATGTCTATCCAACACATAATTTGCTAATGAGTCGGTTAATGTGTTTAAGTTTCTGGAAATATGTTGATATTGAATTGAATCAAACTGTCTTTCCAAAATCTTAACCCTTAGGAACATGCGATAAATAGCTGGATTGCGAACGGAATATATACCGTTGAGTTGTAGTATTACGAGCTGTGAGTCTAGCCTGACAATTAGTCGGCATATGCCATGTGTGATGGCATCAGAGGGTAGTTCTATCAACGCGCTATACTCAGCGATGTTATTCGTTGATTGCCCAATACACACTCCTCTGAAACTTACTAACTCGCCGCTTGGATCAAAAATGGCCCAGGCTGCGGAGGATAGGTTCCGCGAACTACGACTCGCTCCGTCGGCATATCCAACACATGTCTCCAGAAGGTTTGACATCTGCAACAAATGAAAAAAGGTGGATCACCCGACCAGAACAAATACTTCTAGCGAAAACAAAATACAACAAAAGCATGTAGGTTACTATTTAAGCATAGTAACGCTTGAGGTACAACCCGTTACGGGGCTGCGCCAGTGGAATTCCGTCATAATCCATTAACTCGTAGGCTCTTTTTGCTAACACCCTTTTAACAATATAGGGGCCCATCCACAAGGAATTAAATTTACCTGCTCCCAATTTATCGGATTCTTGGTCATAAAGCAAGACCAAATCACCTTCTGAGAAGACACGGGGTTTGACATTTTTGTCGAACTGAGCCTTGACTCGTTTCTTATGGGCTTCGTTAGCCAAAGCGGCATCATGACGGGTTTCATCCAACTGGATTAATTCCAAGAAACGAGCCTCTTCCTCTGAAGTTCTGGGGAGGAGATCAATTGCGAGTTTAAGTAACGAAATTTCGCACTGGATTGGCAAGACTGCTTCCAGGCCATACACCAGTTGAAAAGGTGTGAATCCGGTCGCGTTCTTTACCAATGTTCGGTAAGGCCACAAGGTTGAGTACAGGATTAGGTGCCACCTTATTTTATGAACCCCGATCATCCTTTGCAACATACGCTTCAGGACCTTGTTGATTGCTTCAACTTGTCCATTGGCCTGCGGATAATACGAGCTAGAGCTGTCATGAGATAGCCCTAGCTTGGCAGCTAATTCGACCATCATGTGATTGCGAAAATGCGATCCATGATCTGTAACTATAGCCTGTGGTATGCCGAACCTGGCGACTACATGATTGAAAAAGAAAAGGGCAGTTGTTTCACTAGTGTTATCCAATGTAGGCATCGCCTCGGCCCATTTGGTAAAATAGTCAACAGCGACTATAATATACCCATGCCCCCCGGTCGAGGTGGGGTTACATTGCATGAAATCGATGCCCCATTTGGCGAAAGGCCCAACAGCAACTATCGGCTGTAAAGGTGCGGGCGGCCTTCTGGTTTTGCTATCAAAAATTTGACAAGCGTGGCAACTTCTGACTGCGATTATGCAATCTTTGAACATGGTTGGCCAGAAGTAACCTGCTCGTAAGATTTTTTGTGCTGTTGCATATCCAGATTGATGCCCCCCACACGCGCCTGAATGACACTCATTCAGGGCTTTTTCGGCCTTCTCATGGGTAAGGCACCTCCTCAGAACTGTATCGATACCACGACGGTAAAGCGTATCACCGACGATCATGTAGTCTTTCGCTTGGTATCGTATACGTTTTTGTTCAGAGTGAGAGGTGTTAGACCTGAATTTTTGGGTTTGGAGATAAACAATGATATCTCCATACCACTCATCGCTTGTAGATATCAGAAACAAACTTTCGTCCACAATTGACTCTTCTGATGTTTCATCGTTAGACGACGATGGGAGATCGCACAATAATTCTGCGAAAACTAGAGCTTTCTTTGATTTGGATTTTACAAATTCCAGATCAAACTCTTGAAGGATCGTTATCCATTTTGAATATTTGCCCCCCAACAACTGTCGCGACAGTATATAAGTCATGGGGTTGCAATCTGACAAGATGGCAGTTTTCTGAAAGAAGACATAATGTCGAAACCTTTGAATCGCTTGAACAGCTGCAAGCACTAGTTTTTCAACATAAGAATATTTACTTTCTGTATCATTTAAGTTTTTACTCAAATAATATATAGGATGTTCAATTCCATCGACTTCTTGAACTAAAACCATTGCAATGGTCGTATCTGCTGCAGCCAGATACAGGTTAAAATCTCTTTGATAGTCCGGGGTGTACATTAATGATGCTTTTACTAGACAATTTTTCAGAGCATCAAAGGAAGCTTGCGCCACCTGGCCCCAGACGAAAGGTACATCCTTTTTCAAAAGATGAGTATAACCTTTAGCAAGTTCTGCGTAATTTGGAATGAACCTCCTCAGAAAGTTTGCTTTCCCTTGGAGTTTCTGAATCTGAAGCAAATTTGAAGGTGGAGGCAAATTAATGATTGCCTGAACCTTGCAGGGGTCGAGACGAATCCCATCCTTAGAGACTACAAAGCCAAGTAAACGACCAGAACCGACGCAAAACACACATTTGTGTGGATTGAGTCTTATCTTGTAGTGTCGGCAACGTAGAAATATCGCTCTTAAATGTTGCAGATGATCAGTCCGCTTTCGCGAATGAGTCGGAAGGTCATCGAGATAAGGTTGAACAATGTTCTTGATGTCAAGGAAGGCATAATTCATTGCCCTCTGAAACGTCGCCCCTGCGTTCTTTAAACCAAAGGGTAATTTTCGATAAGCGAATGTGCCCCATAGAAAAATAAATGCAGTCTTTGACTCGTCCTGTGGGCGGATATTTATTTGATTATACCTGGAAAATCCATCCATAAATGAAAAGATTTCACATCCGGCGCATTCATCAATTATCTGGTCGATGAAGGGTGTAGGATAGTTGTCCTTCGGACAAGCTTGGTTTACATCCCTATAATCGACACACACTCTAATCGTCCCTTGTTTCTTCATAACAGGGACAATATTCGATACCCAATCGGTTAGAGGAACCGGGTAGATGAATCCAGCATGGAGAAGTTTTTCAACTTCCGCCTTAATGGCAGCGGCTTTCTTGGGGTGCACCTGCCGAAGCCGTTGTCTTACTGGTTTGACATCAGGATACATTTTAATTTCATGTTCAATGATACTCGAGTCAATGCCTGGCATTTCATCATATGACCAAGCAAAGACATCTCTAAATTCGTGAAAAAGAGCGTTATATATCTCCAGTTCTGAAGGGGAACAACCTTTGCCGACATAAATATTCTCTACAACATTTGTTTTAGTCGAGATATTTATGGCTATAGTCTCTTCAATATTGGATAAGTTTCGCTCGGAATCCACCGTATTTACAGTATTTGTTAGGAATTCAAAAACTGAAGGGTGATAAAGGTCACGTTGAGTATCTTCTTCATACTCAGGAAGAAGGGAACGATGGTGGTGATCATTCCATGGTGCCCCCTCAATCAACATTGATTGTAAGATTCCTTCGTCAGTCCCATGTACTTTCGACCAAGGATCTAATGGGGTACCATATTCTCTAGACCTATCTACCCAAATGCTTGACGAGCGTTGATTTGGGTTCACCTCCCATGCTTGAAACATTGATTGCTACAATATTTCTAAAGGGCTTGGGGGCGAAACAATTGCATGATCCATGTCGACCTTGTCTTTTGCGACCTTCGCGGAAGATATTGTGTTGCAGGTTGCTACAAACGATATATTTCCTATGTAAATAGGATGTGGTAGCACGAAAGTTCCCATCAATGTGGGGTCTTTCAATAATCCTACTCCAATATCTTGAAGCGGATGGTTGCTCTCATGGATCATGGGAATGCTTCCTGTAACTTGTGAACTATTAGGGAGGAAGTTTTGTTGGTCGACGACCGTAATCCCCCCTTCAAACGGGAATGCGATCTTCCTAAAATAAGTCGACACAACAGCTGCTATGGCATAAATCCATGGTCTACCCAGTAGGATGTTGTAGTCAAGATTTCCATCGATGCCCTCAACATCAATTTCTACTGTTTTTCCTCCCAGTTCAACTTTCAAGTTATTAAGGATACCGTATGGGGTATAAGTCCTTCCGTCGAAAGCTTTTAATGTCGTCGAAGATCGTGACAAGGTTGGAGATCCTAAAGTTTTCCAGCAACTCATCGACATAATACATGTTGATGCTCCCTCATCAATAATTGTTTTGTGAACAGTTTTGTTGAGGGCTTTCACTTGAATAAGGAAAGCTAGCTGAGCTGGTAACTGAGGATCGTATCCTTTGTGATCAAAGGATACAAGATTGGAATCCTTAGGATCAACCCCACCAATTGCTGATAACAACGCCTGCCTTTGGGATGGACAATTTTATAGTACCTCAAGAGTCGACATAGCGGATGGCGATTGGGCCAAATCCTCCACTATGTTATAATGCTGCGCCGCTCTGGCGCGAGGATTAAACGTCGACTTGTGTACTACTCCCTTTGGCGGTTTTATTGTTAATTCAGGAATGATGGGCGGTACAACTTCTGTCGAAGTCGTTGTCGAACTACTTGGTTGATCTTTACCTTTGTCGTTCGACAGCTGAGGATTCCCGTAATCTTTGTTCCTTGTCGAAATCAAAGAATCATTCTGCTGTTTTGAGACCGACAACATAAGTACTTGCGACGGGGAAGCATTTCCACTATCAACCAGATTTTGACTTGGGTTGGGAAATGGATCGGTTAACACAGCTGAGGTTTGGGAACTTTTAAAGAACCTCTTTAACTCAGCTTTGAATGGACAATTCTTTGTGTAATGATCCTCTTCATCACATATTTGACATGGATAATTTTGTTTCCCTTTCCCTGGAGGGTTTGAAGAATTTTTTCCAGGAGATGATTCACCCTGTTTCTTCTTCTTCCCTTTGTTTTGCTTCTTCTTGCTTCCTGGTTGATTGGTTTCTTTGCCTTTATCTGCTGATACGGCATTTACTTCCGAAGCAAGAATTTCTTCTTTTGCATTTTGATCCAAATTCTTACGGGCTTTCTTAGACGAAGCCTTTATCGATTTCGCGTTTGCCGTGCCAATCACGCCATCACCGGCATGAGAGTCACTATTGGATTTTGGAAGGGGAGGAATTGAAAATTCTGGTCTAGGGGCGTCAGGTATTTTGTCGTAGAGCGTGCCAGACTGAGTATAAACTAAGTCCAGATACTATGCACGAGCGATAACTTGCTCCTCTGTTACGACCCCCCCCTTTGCCACATCTTCCGTTATAGCAGGAAGTAACGACTTTATAAACCATTCAGCTAACAACTGATCGGGAACATATGTTTTCACCATCCTACGACGACGACGCCACTCGTGTATATGATCAGATATATGAGTGGCAGTTGTCTGCTTGAAGTTGGTTAATATCTCTGTTCCCGTTTCATACCTTATCGGTAATTGAAAATGGGTTAAGAAAGTCGTGGCTAGGGAGCTAAAATTGTCGAAAGAGGCTCTAGGTAATTCAATATACCATTTAGCCGGTGGACCTGTCAATGTCCTCTGAAAAAGGCGAAGCCTTATCGAATCGTCGTTCAGGGTGTTCGACAAACACCACAGATGGAAAGTCATCACGTGATTCGATGGGTCTTCACCTGGATTTCCATTGAATTTAGGAATGTCAGATGGAAGCTTGTGAGGAATCGCTGGCCACCAAGGGGCATAAGCAATCGGATCGTTAGTTAACCGGTGTAAATCGGGTAACTCTAAAGTTGCCATGAATGGTAACTGTTGATTCAGGTTAGGCGAAGCGTAACCAGGGTACGATGGAATCGCTTGAGCAGTGGGCCTTTGCATACCAGCATAATGTAATTGATGTTGGTATGATTGATACGGTTGGTGGACTTGACCACTGTAAAGTGGTTGGTTTTGACCATTTTGGATATACGGTTGTCCATTGTTCGCAAAGATCTGCTGCTCAGAACCTTGGTACACCTGCTGGAATTGTGGTTGTTGGTATTGCACTAGCCACGGTTGTGAAGCCATGTTCTGTTGTGCTATGCTAACCGTTGGACCAAGGTGTGGGGTAATTGTACCCGTTTGGACCTGTGTCGCCCCACCAGTTGGCGATTGTGGTTGTGACCCATGGTCAAGTGGCTGTTGCATTACAACCTGAGAAATCTGAGGTTGACATGCAACAGGTATCGCTTGAACTTGTGACACTGTTACAATAGCCGGTGTGGTTGGGATGTTCGTCATAGGTACACACTGTTGCATAGAATATACAACCCTTGGTTGTTGAGGTAGCATAGGTACCCAACTACTTGATGCAATTCCAGTATAACCTGAATACTGTTGTGAACTCCTGTATGGGTACCCTCCTGGAGGGGGTAATGAAAGGGCATATTGCCCCCCATACGATAGCAATCCGGAACTCAAGGGGATTGATTGTCCTTGGGGACTGGATTGCCCAAATTCACCTCCATATGGATCAATTTGGCGAGTCTCAACATAAGAGTTGCCGGGTATTACTCCGGATGAACAAACTGGAACAGACCATACTGTCGAAATAGTCCCTTAGTGGACTCCTTCTAGCGGTTGTGAGCTAGTTGGGACAGATGGTATGCCAGCAAACATTGTTGGAGTGACGGCAGGGGCTTCTGCTGTCGTTGTGTCATTTGACACAGTCCTAGATGATGACGGTTGTTCAGACATTTTAAGTCTATCCAATAGATTGCCTAGCGATTCTACAGGAACCTCCACTTGTGGTGGATTAACTTCTGATGAAGGAAATAGAGTGACCCCGACTCCAAAATGGGTTGGAGTACTTGCTTGCGGATCCTCTGCAATTTCCTCTATCGCAATCAAACCCGGTGGAAGAGGAAGACCGTCAGGTCCGTAAAATATTTCTGGTGCCGAAGAATTGGTTGTTTCGACAACGACAGTTGTTTGAGGAACAAAACTCTCTGGACCGGTTACAGATGGAACTAGTTCAGTTATACAAGTATTTGCCCCCAGACTAGGATCAGTATTACTGTCCTTCTGTGGCTGTTGAACTTCTTCTATAGAGGCAGGGTTTCCAGAAATGTTTGGAGTAACCGGAACCTCAGATGTAGTTGGAACACTTGTTCTAACTTTGATAGGAGATTTTGAACCGGTTAAACGAGTTCGCTTTGCCTGTACTGTTTTCGATTCCGGAGACAAAGACGGTTGACTCGTAAGCCTCCGCGAACGAGGGGGTTTCAATTGACTTTCTTCCACGATTGCGGATTACTCGATCAACCAAAATATTAAAAGGGGAAATTTGTGTTTCCGAACTGAATGAATTTTATTAGACGCTTTTAGACACAACTTGCTTTTTCAATTTTAAAGAGTCGAGAAAAAGCTAAAGATGACTCTAGTCTCCTTCGATGTTTTAACGAGCCCGAAGTGACAAATGCTCGGATGGACTTTTTCAGTTATAGAGTTTGAAAAAGGCCAAAAGAAACTGCTCTGGAGATCTAGGCAGAGGGTGTGCCAAACTTTTCGCAAAACCACAGAATACATTTTACGGTACGGGTGGTCGATCTTCGTGAATGCTGTGTTCACTGCATTGCGATCAGTAAGGCGGCCGACACGGCTTCCTAAGGATAAAATATATATGCCTATAGGGGTCTCCCAATATATACGCGACGGTACATGGGAGCACAATCCGTATTAGCGCCACCGACTCTCAGGAGGAATCACCCACCTTCTTCGAGATCGACAGTCACTATGTTTAACGATGCCGGAACACGTCTCTAGCTTAGACCTCTATGTGTTTGCGTTATGTTTCAAAGCGTTGTTAGGTTCATTTAGTTTATTTTAGGTTGATCTTTTTAAAGTTTTCCTTTCAAGGTTCACCACGAGATGTATGATACAAATTCCTAAATGCAGTCTAAGATGATAAGCAAGCTTTACAATCTTTCAACTTATGAAAATCTTAACTACTGAGGGAAAAGAAAGACATCATCTTTTCACACAGATCAAAGAGCACCCACTAATGCACTTTTTCCTAAATCCAGCATGCAAACTTATCAAATGCAAAATGCACAATGCAGTTATTTCTTTTCTCTTTCTTAATGTTGGTGTACTACAAAAAGAAAGCTGTTATATAACTTTGAATTCAATTTCAAGTGAAAGCAAACAAGCTTTTGTCCAAAATCAAAAGACACCTTAAGATTTACTTGTTTCAACACTAGAAATACATAAATTCAAACCATATGACGAAAGCAAAAGCTCAATCAGCTATGAACAACAAACAAACTAACTCTTAAGATCAAAACGACACTTATCACAGGTCTAGATCTAAGAGGCCACAACAAGACTAGTTCACTTTCATTATGGGAAACTGCAAATGATGTAAGAAATACACAAAGAACAAATACAGTTTCTTTATACAACCGAGGTGGAATAGTGGCAAAGAAAGGTGGTTTCAGATAGGTACATTGACTGATAACAGGCTGCAAAAACAGGGATGAAAACAGGGCAACAGAAAGCAGAGAACCCCAGTTGCACAAGGCCACACTGGTTCAGCGCAGGTAGAACACTGTCACTTTGACATTCAGCGCAGGTAGCCCCTTCGGGACCTGCGATGAAATGCAGACTGCCTTCACAGTGCCTGCAATGAAGGAGAAACTTTCGTTTCCCTCAGGTTCTGGGTCACAGATTGCTCAAAAATCAACAGTTTTTGGCCAAATCAAAGCTACCAATCAGTACACACTAAAGGATGACTCAAAGGAGGATGAAAAGCTATCACTAAGAGCTGTTCAGAGTCCTTGTGGATCAGCTCTTCAAATCATAAACATGCCCAGAAACTGAGCTAGAGTAGCTGCCCTCTACTTTGCATTTGAAAGATCCAAATGCAGTTCGATTCGGTACTCCCTGTGTTTAGGAAATGAATAGCAAAAACACAAACAACCAACAAGATACGATCCCCAGTGGAGTCGCCAATTTGTTGTTGGGAAAAGTATCCAATACAGAATGACCCTATCCGACTCTAAGGGTGATAGTTCCTTAGCAACAATCAAAGCAAAGCTATCTAAGATTACTTCTTTATGAGATGTAAAAGAGGAGAGAAAGAGATCCACTAACCGATGTCTTTCGCTAATGATTGATCCAATCTTCTCTCCTTGCTGCTTGCCCCCGGCTCCTTGCTCTTTCACTGGCCCAGCTACACCAAGATCCTGCAAAATGGCAAGAGAGGGAAACTACAAGAAGCATACATTCATAATTGATTCAAGGATTAGAATAAATCAAATACACAAGTATAACAACACACCATTGAGACACATGCATATAGAAGAACCTCAAATGCTTTATTAATGGAAGAAGTAAGGTTTAGGAAGTGATACAACCATAAGAGGCCCAATCCAGCATCACCTTCCCAGCAGAAAGAAATCTCCTCTTCACCTCCTTCAAATCAAATCACCCAATAGTTCTAAACTCAAACCAACAGCAATTCTTTACATTCACTAGATTCCAGCCCCCCTTAGACCTCATGAGAGAGATCTATATATAGGAGTTTTGGAGAAAGGATGAGTTAGCTTGAGGCTGGCATGAAGCTGACTAGTGTCCTCTCTCACTTCAGTTATTCTTCAGTTCTTGAGTCCACTTGGAGGTTCTTGCTTCCACTTGGAGATCTAGAACCTCTTACTCATCACCAGTCGAATTCCTTGATCCAAGTGTCATTTTGGAAGCTTCCTGGGCATTGACACCTTGAGGAATGACTGTGCCACATGTCCAAACTCGCCCAGCGCAGGTAGCCTTATTTGCAGTTGACATTCAACGCAGGTAGACAGTGGAGCAGTTGACATTTAGCGCAGATGCTCAGTGGAGCAGTTGACATGATCCAGAATTGCCTTGTTTTTGAGTGTTTTCAGGTGGAGAACTTTTATTCAGTGCTGTGGTTTGCTGACCTTGTTCCTCTAGGGGTAGGAACAACATGTTTAGGGACTTTGGATCCCTTAGATTATGGACATTTCATGCTTCATGCTGTAAGGCACAAAAATGTCTATAACACTGATCACTATTTGGACCAACAAAATTTAAAATCAAAATTATTTGAAGAACTATCTAGTGAAGCGAATTGATCAAGTGAATTGGGGAACACATGGCCATGAAATGTAGATGATAGAGGATAATAGGTATCCTTTGAAGAATCACTACTTTCAATATTGCTAGATTCAACATTTTGATAATGTACATTAATGTGCTCTGGGGGAATCAAGGGAGCGGTATTCACCTTAAGTTGCGTGTAATGACTAAGACATTCCAAGCTTCCCATATATAGTGTTGACCATGAAGATAAAATGCAGGTGGGATAAATGGATCATCAATTTGATTTTTAGATTCCCCAACTTCAACATTAGCACTGGATACTACCTTATTAGGAAATGCAAAGGGAGGAGGACAAGGGACAAAAGGGGAAGTAGGTCCCTCCTTTGGAATTCAAGGTGTCTCATGGTCAGCATGACTTTGGAGAGCCCATCAACCAAGGATTCAGATTCAGATTATTTCAAGGGGATTTGAACCAAATGTTGAAACATTTCCTTGAATAAATCCCAAACCACATCTTCTTCAGAAAACTCATAAAATAGGTGAATAAATATACTAGAAAAACATTCTATTGATTCATCAGATTTCATCCTAAGTTGATTAATTCTCTTATAAACATCTCGGTAATCATACCTTCCAAAGGCTTGATGAATCTCCTTGAAGAGTTCTTCAAATGAATGAATCAAATTAGTTGGTAAGGTATGACACCACAGCTTAACTTCACCTTCAAGTGTGAGGGTCAATATTTTACAAGCAACATACTCACAATTGATTTCATGATGTTCACAAAAATGTAGAAACAGAGATGTATGCTCGGCTATGGATATTCCACCCTCACCATTAAACTTTAATTGAGACAAGTTCAAAACAAGTTCCACAGGGGGTGTAATATTTTCTCTATTGGAAAAAAAAAATTGGATTATGATTTGGGAATAAGCCATTCAAGATAAGGGATTCTAAATAGACTCAAAAAGCTTAGCTTGTCATCTGGACAACCATCTAGCACCAATTATTGATGATGTTGGAAATTCGTCAACCAAGGGAGTCTCAACAATATGAAGTCCCAATTATACCTAACATCATTTGGAGTAGGAGCCCCAACTAGGAAATAAGGTCAGTTTCAATTATTCTTAGTGATCTGTAAACTGTTGTGGAAGTTCCAATGTACAGTTCATCACAACAGATCTAATAATATTATATTACAACTATGAAAATTCTACATTATTACAGTTTATTAAACATAAATATCTATGGATTTAACTATAATTAGAGAATGCATGTGAATGGAAATTATGAAAAGAAGTAGAGAATCAAAAAATAAGCACACACACACACAAGACACAAGATTGGGAAACCCTTTTGGGAGAAAACCCAGCTGGAAGGTGAGGTCGCTTTGCTCTATTTATCTGTCAGGAAATACTACTGCAAGTACAAAGAAATAATGTTTGTGGCCCATGGGCTGCTACAGTGCACAAATCCTCTTTGTGTGCTCTACCTCCTATCTCTCCTGGCTATCTTTGCTCATCTATGGAGCAAAATTCTCTCAAAAGAATGGAATGCCTCTTCCTCCTATTGGCCCGGCTATAACACAGCCTGATAACCTATTAGTGGTTAATTTTGACTACATAAAATCTTAACTACAGTTATGATATAGACTCTTCTAAAGTATTTTATATCATAATCACGTGGCTAGCACCTTTTCCATGAATAATGGGGGCTGACGTGACATCCTCCCGACCTGTAGGTGTGAAAATAGGAAGGTCAACTTATGAGTGGAATAACTTTTTATACAGACTCTGATTAACATGCTTATTGTGTCAATGGAAAGATATATGTGTGTAGAATAGCATGAAAATGTGTTGTGCTAAATCAAAAAAAAAAATCCCCTAGAGACAACATCGTTTTATGCCTCAAAATGCTCCCGACAGGTTTCAGACCTTGTTTTGCCAAATTGGGTCTCGCTAGTAAAAACAGTCATGTGAGCCGATTCCTCCACCTTTTCCACTCAAAATGCATCAAGATGGATGACAAAAAATATAGTGATCCAATTCATATCACTCCTCCCTATTTTAAAAGCGTTTATTGAATGAGGAGAGGAAAGTTTTCCTCTACCCTCTCTCTAGTGTACCATTTAGCTTTGCCTGGAAGTTATCCCTTCAATCTAATTTGCCTAAGGTCATGTTTTCATTGTCTTGTATTTTTGTATCTCTTCTGAAAAAATGTATCTTTTTTCAAATCTACCTAAGCTTCTGGTACCAAATCCTCCACAAAAGGTAGGACATGTTCATCTTCCTCATCTTGCATGGAAGGCTCATAGAGTTTAAAATTCTCTAAATTCATAACTAGGTAAATGTGCATATATGGTGGTAAACCAAGGCAATAGGCTTTATCACCCACATTTTCCAGTATCTCAAAGGAAATATACCTTAGAGCCTTAATTTTCTTACCAGGCCCTTGCAACCTCCTTGTTCAATTGTATCCATACTCTCTTTCCCACCTTGAATGATTTCTTTGTTTTGTGCTGATAATGCTTAGCCTTATACTTCTCCCACAACTTCTACAGTGTTTCTTATACCTATAGGTGTGTTAGAGTCGGTCCTTACAGCCCTCCGTCAGAGATCTTTTCGCTTTTGCATATCATTTTTAGGTGTCTCGCTCGTCCCACTTCGTTGCATTTCGCTAGGGGCATGCCATTGACTGACCAGGGGGTCTGGTTGTCTTGTGTTTCCTCATGCTTGTCCCTGCAGGGTTAGTCAAAAATTTCTCAAAAATCACCAAAGTACATGATCATTGCATTCATCGTCATAAAAGATTAGTTTCGTTAAAAAATATTTAGTCCTAGAGTCTAGGGTTGTCAGTCCTTTGCATACACATAATAAAAGCCCGCAGGCCATGAGATTGGTTTCAACTCATTTAATATTTTTCTCAGAAAGCATTTAAAACATTTTTAGTCCAAAACTCTGTTTTGGAACTAAAAATTGTTATTGTAAATAATTGTACTTGTTTCATTTCAAAAAGCTTCAGAGCAAGCCTCTGATCTTCTCCAAAGCCAAAATGCTGGATCCCTGCAAAAATCAACAAAATATTATCAGTCCAAACCTCAGAAAAAGCAAGAGAAAGTCAAAAAGCAGCATTGTATTAAAAGACCAAAGATGTCAAAGTGCCAAACATTATAAAGTGGGTTATTGAATCAATTTAAATCAAATCTGATTTGGTAAGATATTTTGTTCACATATAAAAGGGGAAACAAGTCCATTTGTTCAAAAATTCCCAAGGCAAAATCGTGTTTGAGTTTGTGAAGGCCAAAACCGTGTTTGCATACTCGTGAACAGCGTTTGGAGGTGTGCGCTATGCGTTTGGTCTGTGCGCTACACACTCAGGTGGGCGCTATGCACTGGGCCTCACTGGCCAGTGTAAAAATACACAGGCGCTACGCACTCAGGTGTGCGCTACGCGTTGGGTTCGGGCGCTACGCACTCAGTCACAGCACCAAAATTTTTTTGTTCATGCGACCAGATCTTGCCAAATTGACTCCAAAACTTGCAAGTAGGTGTTTCATGGCTGCTCAGTCAATTTGAAATTGTTTGTAGTATGTTTGAGGTGGGAAATTTGATGTATTGGGTGTAGAAAAATGAAACCCTATGCTCATACCAAAATCATTCCTTAGGGTTTTAAAAAGACATGTGGGTGGCTTTGTGAAGATTTTCCCATTCTCCATTGATGAAATGCAGTCCCATACTCATTTGTAAAATTTTAGCCAACATCACAAAGGGTGCACTTCACATTTTTGTTCATTTGTCAAAACTGTCCTTGTGATCAAAACAGTGATTGTTTCATGCCAATACACTGAAACAGAGTTATTACCATTTGGCTTAATTCTTATGATGCTTCGGTAAACATATTTGGGTTTTGAGTATGCATTGAAATTGTGATTTCACCACACCTACAACATACATATTGCAGACATCCTACATATTGCAGACATTGTGTTTTCAAAGCCATGTCAGACACAGATTCAGTTTATGAGCAGGAGAATGACAGTGATTCCACAACAGAGGGTAATGTGCCACGGAGGCCTCGCAGAGGTGGAAAAGGTGGTAAGCATCTCAAAGAAGAGCCTACTTCTTTGGTTCAATTGCAGGCTTGCCCACTTGCAATGGATTGTTTTCACTATCAGTCATGCTATCATTATTGTGAGCTAATTTCACAAATCCAGCATCATCGTGAACTAGCTCGCTTGTTGTTCTACATTTACATGATGGCCATGTAAATCTTGCCAGAGTTGATTTCATTTTGTCACCAGAGACTATTGCAGAGGCCACTGGGATACCAAATATTGGAGAGCAGTGGAATAAGCGTCAACAGTTAGAGAAATCCTACTATGAGCCATACATCAAAACCGGGTATATGAGGTATTTGAGTAGGGTATTTCCTTTCCAATACCTGAGTGATCAGTTTGCACCTTTGATGAAACTCATCATTTGGTATTTCAGTTGTGAGGGCAGATTCTCGCGTCTTTATGCGTACCATGTCCGTTTGTTGATGCATTTCACAAAGGTACATTTGATGAACATTCCATACTTCATGTTTCGCAACATAGAGAGGATGGTTGTCTTAGTACAAAAGAAGACCCTAGCACAGCAGCATAGAAGTATTTATCATTACGCGTTGATCAAGATCGTAGTGGTTCATCAGTTGGCACAGCAGGGCATTACTTGGGAGGATTTTATTTCTCGTGACTTTTTCACAGCGCCACAGCCACCTCCAGAGATAGTTCATGATGAGGGAGAGCCTTCACATCAGTTTGACATTCCTGAGACTGAGCATGTCAATGCTCCAACATATGTGACATATCAGCGAGGCCACAGGGCCTTATTTACAGCTACACGACGAGTACTATCTCCATATGGTGTGGAAGGGGTCTCGCCTTCTTCTTTAGTACAGGTACAGGTTGAGGACAGAAGCAAGAGGTCAATTTGTGAGGAGGGCCATTCAAGTGGTCATGATGTTGATGTTGCATTGAGTGATGTGGATAGGAGCTCTCCTAGCTCGAAGCTGAAAGAGATCATCCAAGAGCAAAAGACCGAGATTGATAGCTTGAATGAGAAGTTACTGAAGGCAGAATGTCTGATCAAATACTTGGAGCAGCGCAATAAACAGCTAGAGGATGAGCATACACTTATAGAGCTGCGACAAATCCGTGAAGACCGAAGGCTAGCCCGAAAAAGACCTGGTGATTTGACACCTGTTGAGCGGCAATTTTGGCTTGAGAAAGTTAATCGACACCTGGAGGAGTTGTTGGCGAAGGCCAATAGAGACAAAGACATGCTTCTTCACATGGAAAATCATTATTGGGCTCGCATGCATGTCGGCAAAGCAAAAATAAAGATTTTGAAAAGGAGGTTGAGCAAAGCACTAAAACGGCGAAAGAGGCTAGATCCACTTCGAGTTTTGGCCGAGGCTTCATTGGCTGAGCATGATACATGATGGAGGGTCTTCGCTCCGAATTTGAGCAAATTCGGAGAAATTTTTGTCATTTTGAAATTTTTGGTCTCAAAAACAGTTTTTTCCGCTCTATGGGTAGCGCGTCGGCGCGCTCGCTTTTGATTGGGACACTTGCTGGAGAAAAACTTTATATTTTTGGGTTTGTCATGGTAAGTTATACATGCTCAGTTATTTCCGAGGCATTTCATCAAGTTCTGGATGATCAAAAGGCCTAAAAACACCATGAAAACCACCTTGCTGCCACCTTTTGCAACAACAGGAAGTACTTCTGGGAGAATGCAAGTTTGAGGGGGAAAATGAGCTCCAAATTGGGAAATTCCACTTGGGCTGGATAGTAGACATCTAGAGATTTCCAACCAGCTATTGTGAGCTTGATTTCGATGTCGGGAAGTGCCCCAAAAATAGGCTGAAAGGTGCGTTATGCATAGGAATCAGGGCGCTACGCATAGAGGTTTTTGGTCCAGTTTTCATCCTCCAGCTCAGGAATTCGGCCAGTTTTCACCAGTTTCACTTCTTGATGTGATTTTTGACCCAACATGATGTAATTTGATGTGTGTAAGGTAACATGGCACTTATTTACCTTCTTCTAGATGATTCATTCACATATTAGCAAGAAATTAATGTAATGAATCAGTTTCCTTCTTTTTAGAGGCAGGTTGTTTTGGTCACCTAGATTCTTGCTCCATGTTTAGAATTTGTTCAAACTACTCCTAGAAGGAGGAGCTCGACCCCTAGAGGTTAGGGAATGAGTTGGCTTGATCTATATATGTAAATTTTCAGTCAGTAGCACAGGTTGGACTCTTGGGAAAAGCTTAACACTCTATTGTACATTCACTTCTGCATTTTTGGCAAAGGAAAGACTAGGGTTTTGCATCACTGTTTGGGATCCTTGTGGCCTTGTGTGTTGATGGTGTGCTTCTTTTTGTAATCGTAAGTTGTTAATGTGTATCATTTTCCTTCTTTCATCTTCTGCAATTGAAAAAATGAAGTGTTAAGGTAGAATCCATAGATTGTTATGCTCTGCCTTTAAGTTTGTTTGATTTTCCATGTTTTCGTCTTTTTAAGGATAATCCTTGAAAGTTTCTTGATCTCTGTAGCTTCTCACCAGTCAGATCTAGCCATTCATTATCTTTAAATCATCAAGAAAATCGCCTACCTCGCCCCAAGTAGACCTCTGCAAAAACTGTGTCTCATCCCCGCACCCAAAATTGCCTTTTCCTTTGATTCAACAAAAACCTCAAAAATCAACCTCAAACTCCTTGTACTTCATACCTAGCCTAAGATCAATTGCCAATTTAGTCATCTCGAGCCTCTTTGATCACCTTTTGCCGAGATTGACCCAGAGAGAGCCCTCTCCTGTCCTCGTAGGGCTAGCTACGAGGCTGAGCATGGTTTGATGTGGACCTAGAACCTTGTCTTTTCAGCCTGAGACAAATCTAGGCTCTAACAAGATGGATCTTCATGATCTTTTCTATAAAATTTTCAACCCTCAAAGCATCTCTTGTAAGATATTCCCTCACTTCTCCTTCTTTCCCATATGCAATATCCAAAGGTGAAGGTCGAAAATATCAAAAACAAGTCTCAAATGGTGAATTTCCTGTAGAAGTGAGGACTACTCTACTATAGGAATGTTTTATTATACTATATTTTCATCCCAGGTATTTGGATGCTTCTTTTGTATCCCCTCATAAGTTGCTCCAAAGTCTTGTTGACTACTTTTGTCTTCCCATCTGTCTGTGGATGGAATGTTGTAGATCTCTACAACTTTGTTTCCATCTTCTCCCACAATGTAAACCAAAATGTACTAAGAATATTGTGTCCCTATATAAAATGGTGCTCCTTGGTATCCCAAAGTGCACCTAGACCTGTCCAAAAACAAGTTTTTTGCTTCTTGTCCACTGATGGTATTTTTACAAGGAATTAGAACACAAATTTTGTTGAACTTGTCAACTACCACGAATAGGTAGTCATGTCCCTTCCTAGTTGTCTATAAACCTCCCACAAAGTCCATGGAGATTATTTCCCAAAGATGAGTGGGAACAAGTTAGGGATGATATAGACCATGTTTCCTGTTGCTAGGCTTGCTAGTACAACAAAGAATGCATCCTCTTATGAACCTAGCTACCTACAAGTACTATAATGAATGGTGATATGTGTGAATTACTGTCTCCTTTCCCATCATATAGGGATCCTTATAGTAGGTAGGTTAGTTAATAATTTCCCCATGAAATACTTTAGAATGGTAGCAAATGGTCCTTCTTTCTTGCATCAAGACAACTCCCATAGCATACCCACTCACATTGGTCTCCACTACAAAGGGTCACTACAATTTTGGTAATGGCAGAACTGGTGCTTGACTGATCTTCTTCTTTATCTCGTCAAAAGCATTCTACTGACCTTTTCCCCACTGGAAAATCTTGCCACTTGTTTTTATGGTGTGGTGTGGTGTTGCTATCACTGAAAATGAAACTCCTAACCTCAAAAACATTAGTAGGCACTGGCCATTTCATGATGGCCTCCATATTGGAAGGATCTATCTTCAACTCTCCTCCACTAATCACATACCTCAGTTGCACTAAATGCTGCTTGGAAAACTCATAATTCTTGAGATTTTCTAGAAGTTGGTGCTTCTTCAATGTTTCCAACACCTACATCAAATGTGAAATGTGCTCCTCCCAAGTAGCACTATATACTAGTATATCATCCAGATAGACAATAAAAAATGAATCTATAAAAGGGTGCAGTATATCATTCATTAATCTCATAAACTTAGCTGGTGAATTACATAGGCCAAATGGCATAACTAACCACTCATATAAACCTTGTTTGGTTTTAGAGGATCTCTTCCATGTATCTTCTTCTTTGACTTGAACTTGGTGATATCCAGACTTCAAGTCCAACTTGGTGAAATACTTTCCTTGTTGCAAAGTATTCAACACCCTATAATATATACACATCTACCAAGTCCCATCCTTCTTGTTGGTTGTGGAGCCTGATTATCTTCTGTATTCAAAGGTTTCAGCTGGATGTATACCCTAGGAAGATTGTACACCCCTCCACGCGGGGGGGTGCGGGGGGGACTTTTCCCCCCCATAGGGGCTCGGGGGGGGTCCATCACCCCTAGCTTGGGGGTCAGGGGGCCAGCAGTCCCCTGGCGGGGGTTCGAGGGCAGTGCCCCTGAAGCTAAAAAAAGATGTAAAATTGCGTTGTAAAAATATAGTAATTTCTAGTCAATTTGGGCCGTTCATTAGGCGGATGATCTCACGGTCAAAGTTATGTTTAATTTATGGTTTTTTTCCCTAGAAGGCAACCCCTCACTATATATGAGGGAATTGTATTGCGTCTATATATATCTGTATTCTGAGTGAGGAAGAGAGAGGAGATTGAGAGTGAAGAGGGAGTTACAGCGGATTTGCTATAGGTTGTATCTCTTCAATTTGCTGGATAATATAAAAAGAAGGATTGGCTGTTTCTCCATGGATGTAGCCCAAACTGGGTGAACCACGTATATTTGCATCTCTCTTGTTTTATGCATTTTCTGTGTTTATATTTCTGCAATATTTTATGTGTTCCATTGCTATGTAATATATAATTTTCTAACACTTCTTTGGCACAATGATGATGGGTGCCCACATGGTGATCTACTTGGTTAAATGACACCCTATTCCAGCATCTGTTGTAACTGTTTCTTCACCTCACTTGCTTCTATAACAAACTTCTTGTATAACCCAATATTTGGAAATGGGGAGTCTTGCAATAGTTGGATCTTGTCCTCCACTTCTCTCTTAAGTGGTAACCTTTTAGGGTCTCGGAACACATCCTTGTATGCCTATAACAACTCCTCCAATTGTTGTTTCTATTTCTTAGTACACACCTCGATGGATTCCTTGCCTCTTATTGACTCCTCTTTAGACTGAATTTCTCTTAAAAATAATAAAACATACTTCTTGCTAGAACTGATCAATTTCTTTGCTTGGATTGCACTTACAAGTAAAATTTTCGATTTACCTTTGTGTGTGTTGATGTTGGATGATTTTCCTTGCTTGATGAGTAGGTGCTGGTTATCTCTCCTCATGAATATTTCATCATGCATGTACATGCATGGACTCCCAAACACGACCCCACATACATCCATGGGAACCACATCCAAATATACTTCATCAATAAAATCAACACTGATAGAAAATCTAATTTTGCACTATTTTGTTACCTTCAACACTGCATCCTTATTTACCCATTCCAGTGGATATGAGTTTGGGTGATCACAAATGTCTAGCCCCAACTTCTTGACTAACTTTTCTACAATGAGATTCTCTTGCAATCCTAAGTCAAACAGAGCATCAATCTTTTTCTTCTTGACCTGTATTTTTATATGGAAGAATTTGGTCATTTATTTCTCTTCTTGTTGCTGAAGGCTACTCAGATTCACCTCCTTCTACACTGATGTACATATGATCTTCTCATCCATGTCTGAGTTGCTTTCAACTTGGTTTCTTGAATCAGTTGCCATGAGATTCTTCTTCTTATATCTTTCTTCTTGTTCTTTAGGTTTTGCTCTGGATGCAACTTCCAACATTTCTCCTCTATATGGCCATCAATGTTGTACTAGTTGCAGTGGCTGTTAAGATATTTGAACTGGTGTATTGTGGTTGCTGTATTTTTATCTTTTCCCCCTTTTTTCTTCTTATTCCCCTCCTTAGAAGCTTCCTATTGATCCCTTTTATTTGATCCACTTCATTGCGCTCTTTTCAGGCCTATGTTCTCCATGTATTGTGCATGTACAGAAGCCTAGGCCATCGATTTGGGCTTGAACAACATCACTTGCTCATGCAGATGCTAGTGTAGAATCCCCAAATACTTGAGGACTACATCTGGGTTCTTTGGAGAGATACCCAACATAATAACCATATTTCTAAATTTTGTGGTGTACTCCTACATGCTTTGGCCCAGATTTTACCTAAAGTAATTCCATTGGATCCACTTGTTGGCATTATGATACAATTATTATCCTTGATGAAAATTCACACAGATGACAGTTCACAGTGCAACAGGTTAACAACAAAGGATTACAGATCAAACTCCTGAGATTGAATAAAGAGAGTGGTTTAAGAAGTATACGCTGGTTCACTTTGTCCAAGTAGCATATACATGCAGGTCAATAGATCGAAATGGGCATATACGTATACACGCACTTTCATAGAAGGAAAAGTGGGTATGGGATGGAAAATCAAGGTTTTGGTCCAAGGTGTTGGTCTGAGGTATTTGGTCCGAGGTATTGGTCCGAGGTATTTGGTCCGAGGTATTTGGTCCGAGGTATTGGTCTGAGGTATTTGGTCTAAGGTATTGAGAAAGGCCTAAAACTATATAAGGAGGAGAAGATCATTAGGCCAAGGTGTGCAAGTATTGAATATCTTATGAAGAGTTAGATCAAATATGCAAGTTATGGGGTTTCTGATGCTTTGCTTGATCTGAACTAGGGATGCACCTAAGTGGTTGATGATGGATGATAGATCGGGATCATAAGGCCTGAAATGAATTATCATTATTTGGTGAAATACTACCCTTGTTGGAAAGTATTCAACACCCTATAATATATACACATCTACCAAGTCCCATCCTTCTTGTTGGTTGTGGAGCCTGATTATCTTCTGTATTCAAAGGTTTCAGCTGGATGTATACCCTAGGAAGATTGTACACCCCTCCACGCGGGGGGGTGCGGGGGGGACTTTTCCCCCCCATAGGGGCTCGGGGGGGGTCCATCACCCCTAGCTTGGGGGTCAGGGGGCCAGCAGTCCCCTGGCGGGGGTTCGAGGGCAGTGCCCCTGAAGCTAAAAAAAGATGTAAAATTGCGTTGTAAAAATATAGTAATTTCTAGTCAATTTGGGCCGTTCATTAGGCGGATGATCTCACGGTCAAAGTTATGTTTAATTTATGGTTTTTTTCCCTAGAAGGCAACCCCTCACTATATATGAGGGAATTGTATTGCGTCTATATATATCTGTATTCTAAGTGAGGAAGAGAGAGGAGATTGAGAGTGAAGAGGGAGTTACAGCGGATTTGCTATAGGTTGTATCTCTTCAATTTGCTGGATAATATAAAAAGAAGGATTGGCTGTTTCTCCATGGATGTAGCCCAAACTGGGTGAACCACGTATATTTGCATCTCTCTTGTTTTATGCATTTTCTGTGTTTATATTTCTGCAATATTTTATGTGTTCCATTGCTATGTAATATATAATTTTCTAACACTTCTTTGGCACAATGATGATGGGTGCCCACATGGTGATCTACTTGGTTAAATGACACCCTATTCCAGCATCTGCTGTAACTGTTTCTTCACCTCACTTGCTTCTATAACAAACTTCTTGTATAACCCAATATTTGGAAATGGGGAGTCTTGCAATAGTTGGATCTTGTGCTCCACTTCTCTCTTAAGTGGTAACCTTTTAGGGTCTCGGAACACATCCTTGTATGCCTATAACAACTCCTCCAATTGTTGTTTCTATTTCTTAGTACACACCTCGAGGGATTCCTTGCCTCTTATTGACTCCTCTTTAGACTGAATTTCTCTTAAAAATAATAAAACATACTTCTTGCTAGAACTGATCAATTTCTTTGCTTGGATTGCACTTACAAGTAAAATTTTCGATTTACCTTTGTGTGTGTTGATGTTGGATGATTTTCCTTGCTTGATGAGTAGGTGCTGGTTATCTCTCCTCATGAATATTTCATCATGCATGTACATGCATGGACTGCCAAACATGACCCCACATACATCCATGGGAACCACATCCAAATATACTTCATCAATAAAATCAACACTAATAGAAAATCTAATTTTGCACTATTTTGTTACCTTCAACACTGCACCCTTATTTACCCATCCTAGTGTATATGAGTTTGGATGATCACAAATGTCTAGCCCCAACTTCAACTTTTCTACAATGAGATTTGCTTGCAATCCTAAGTCAAACAGAGCATCAATATTTTTCTTCTTGACCTGTATTTTTATATGGAAGAATTTGGTCATTTATTTCTCTTCTTGTTGCTGAAGGCTACTCAGATTCACCTCCTTCTACACTAATGTGCATATGATCTTCTAATCCATGTCTGAGTTGCTTTCAACTTGGTTTCTTGAATCAGTTGCCACGAGATTCTTCTTCTTATATCTTTCTTCTTGTTATTTAGGTTTTGCTCTGGATGCAACTTCCAACATTTCTCCTCTATATGGCCATCAATGTTGTACTAGTTGCAGTGGCTGTTAAGATATTTGAACTGGTGTATTGTGGTTGCTGTATTTTTATCTTTTCCCCCTTTTTTCTTCTTATTCCCCTCCTTAAAAGCTTCCTATTGATCCCTTTTATTTGATCCACTTCATTGCGCTCTTTTCAGGCCTATGTTCTCCATGTATTGTGCATGTACAGAAGCCTAGGCCATCGATTTGGGCTTGAACAACATCACTTGCTCATGCAGATGCTAGTGTAGAATCCCCAAATACTTGAGGACTACATCTGGGTTCTTTGGAGAGATACCCAACATAATAACCATATTTCTAAATTTTGTGGTGTACTCCTACATGCTTTGGCCCAGATTTTACCTAAAGTAATTCCATTGGATCCACTTGTTGGCATTATGATACAATTATTATCCTTGATGAAAATTCACACAGATGACAGTTCACAGTGCAACAGGTTAACAACAAAGGATTACAGATCAAACTCCTGAGATTGAATAAAGAGAGTGGTTTAAGAAGTATACGCTGGTTCACTTTGTCCAAGTAGCATATACATGCAGGTCAATAGATCGAAATGGGCATATACGTATACACGCACTTTCACAGAAGGAAAAGTGGGTATGGGATGGAAAATCAAGGTTTTGGTCCAAGGTGTTGGTCTGAGGTATTTGGTCCGAGGTATTGGTCCGAGGTATTTGGTCCGAGGTATTTGGTCCGAGGTATTGGTCTGAGGTATTTGGTCTAAGGTATTGAGAAAGGCCTAAAACTATATAAGGAGGAGAAGATCATTAGGCCAAGGTGTGCAAGTATTGAATATCTTATGAAGAGTTAGATCAAATATGCAAGTTATGGGGTTTCTGATGCTTTGCTTGATCTAAACTAAGGATGCACCTAAGTGGTTGATGATGGATGATAGATCGGGATCATAAGGCCTGAAATGAATTATCATTATGTGGTTTGATCATGGATAGTCTAGATCTGAATACTTATGCATTTTTTATTCTGTAAATGTTATGATCTGGGTATGGCTAAGATCTGGAATAGCTGTGAAGTTTTAAGTTAGAATTTTCAAATCTATACATTAGTTTGCTTTGGTAAAATCATGTATACACGCTGGTTCGCACATCAAAGTAGCATATACATTAAGAAATATGATATTTGAAGTTGCAGTTGGTTCTGGCTGTTGTTGCTAAGTTTTGGGTTCTGCTCTGTGTTCTGGTGCCTGTGTTTTGGTAACAGTGTTCTGAATCTTCAGATTAATTGAATGTGTTTCTTTTAGTGATGATGGGTTTTCATTGATTGGTTTTATTGCAGTGGTGATTGATTTGGAGCTTCAGTGTTCTTAATGGGTCTAGTGTGAAAATTTGATGAAACTTGGCCTTCAGATTGTGGTGTTGTGTTGCAGGAGTATCCAGTCTGAAAATTTATGAAACGTGGTCCTTGTAGGAAGAGAGAAGGTCGTAGCCTTCTGTAGGTCAATGCCTACATACTAGTAAACATATTGGCCAGTACAATAGCTAGGGGTTTGGAGCTCCCTTCCAGTAGCAGCTGGAAAATGAGTGAAGGTTGGAGCCTTCAGTAGGTTGGCACCTACGTACTAGTAAATGGATCGGCTAGTACAAGAGCCAAGGGGTTGTAGGTCCCTTCTAGTAGAAGCTGGAGAACAAGAGAAGGTTGTATCATTCTACAGGTGAGTTCCTCCTATATTGGTATGATTCTGCACCAGTACAAGATTGTAAACAACTTTTTCTTATATTAAAAGAAGACAACAGCAGATGGTTTTTGTCCTGCATTGGGTTTCCACCTTAAATATTGGTTTTCATGTGTGTTTCTTATGTGTGATGGTTTATTCTATTATTAATGCACATTGTTACTATTTATATGGTTAATGAAGTATTAATGCACTGATTAAAGATCAACATATGATGAATTAGTTGAATCATAAGTTTGCTAGATATATGCTGGTTGCTTTTAAGACAGTTGTGTGTACACACGAGGTAACTTCATTGAAGTAGCATATATGAATTTGAGTATGAAAAGAAAAAGTTATTAATTTGACTAATACTAATTCACACCCCCCCCCCCTAGTATTATTTCCAACAATTGGTATTAGAGCAGGTCCTTTCGCATAAGCTTGATCGCTTGAAGGAGATCCGTAGAAACGATGGGAAAGAAGCTAAAGAAGAAAGCGCCTCAGCAGAAGAAGACATCTCAAAGGAGCAATGACAATAAGAGAGACAATGGGCCATCAAGTGGATGCAATTATTTAGATTCTGAATCACCTCAGATTGAAGATGAATAAGCAAAAGAAGTATTAGGTACAAATTTTTGTTCTTTTAGTGATACTTTTCTCTATTCGTGCAATATTGAAGATATTGAAAGTGGTCGTGAAAGAAACATTGAGGTAGAAACTAAAAGACTCACAGATAAAATCAGTGATCAACAAGATCTATTTAACAAAATGGAGTGTGCCTTCAGAGAAGAAGTTACTAGATTAAAATCTCAGTTGGAGGAAGGAAAAAAAGTAAGGAATCAGTAGGAGGAAAAGGAAGATCAATGTCAAAAGCTGCAGGATGAAGTCACATCATTAAGAAATGAAGTAAATGAAAAGATTACAATAGTCAAGATACTTAAAGATAGATCCATTTACTATGAAATTCTTGAAGCTAAGATCCTCTCTCTAAAAGAAGATCTTGAAAAATCAAATAAGAAAGCAGATGAAGAACAAGAAAATGAGATTCTCAAATTAAGGCAACAAGTGGAAGAAGGAAGAAAGCCTGAAGAAATCATGAAGAAGCAATATCTTGAAAAGGAAGAACAATATCAGTTGAGGTAAATATCTTAAAAGGTAAATTAGAAGAAAAGGATAAACTGTTACGATTTCAAGATAGTACTAATATTTTGGATAATATTCCTAGTAGTCAAAGGTCTCCTACCATCAAAATTGTCCTTGGTTTTCATGAATCTGTTGAAGGTGAATCTAGCTCTCAAGATGAGGCAAGGAACACTAATGAAAAATCTGAAATTCTCAACAAGGAGATGAGAAGTAAACCCCATCAACAACCAAGGAAAGAAATTCTTCAAAGAAAATCTTTTACTCCTAACTATGGAAGTGATAGTCGGTTATTTGCATCGATGAATAATGTTGAATGTTTTATATGTCATAATTTTGGACATGTTGCAGTGAGATGCAGAAGTAGAATGGTTCAAGACCGTCACATAGAAAGATCATCAACTTCCAGGTACTTTAAGGGATATTGTTTTTCTCGCAATATGTTTGGTCACAAAGCCATTGACTGCTATAGAAGGAATATGAAACATGTATGATGTTATGCATGTAACAAGTTTGGAAATATAGAAAAGGAATGCAGGAGAAAATTTTGGCCACCATACCAAAAGGATAAAACATTATCACACTTGAAGATATGGAAGAAGAAGGAAGTATAGTCAGAAATATGTGGCATAACACAGTATACAGACATAACAGACTCAGGGGGAGATGAAAGTGTGAAAATTCAGTGTTCTAAATCTCATACACAGTTATCATGAAGACAAGTTGCGTATGTATGTGAGTTTGAAGCTGCACAGTCGCATATATGTTGGTTTGAGGAAAAAGCAGTGGGAAAGACTCATAAAAGGGGTCTGATACGGTTCAGTCAATTATCAAATATCTGTTCTGTTCTAATTGATGATGATTACACTCTTCTGATAATATGTATAAGTTTTCTTGGCCCTCATAAGTTGTTAATAAGTTGATGAATAACTGGTTGATGATGATGCCTTGATGATTCTTACTAACAAATGCAATGATCAGATTTGATAGTGAAAAGTTGGCACAGGTTCAGGGGGAGCATATGTTTCTAATACTGCATTATTGGCATTATATTAGAAGACCTTGGTACATGATGATAATTATATTTCTTGATCCACATAGTTGTTTGATTCAGGTCACTCTTTTGATGAAGGACATATACAGGTTGTTGATCCTCATGCTGCCAACAAATGTTGATGGTGCAGATCATATATGGTATATGATAGGTGATAATGACTATCAAGGGCTCGTTTAGATTGTTGGTCCTTGATTATAAATGTCATGTATATCATTTGATGTAAAGGTCATGAAAAGACCTAATTTGTAACCCCACTGTGCATGGGAAGGATGATGTAATAATTGCTATTTCAGTCATGTATAAACATTTGGTATATCCCCACTTGGTTGGGTGGATGAGCCAAATTTTATGTATCCCCACTTGGTTAGGTGATTGATCTATGTATGAGTCATTGGTATTAGGGATGTCAAACTCACTTAGTTGAGTTATAAAGTCATGTTATTATTTTGAAAAATATCTTTGCAGACTCTGCATGTACGTAGGGGGAGCATGGACAACATAATGTATATCAAAGGGGGAGAATATCTTGGTCTACCCTTTGCCCTTGATGTCAAAGGGGGAGAATGTCTTGGTGTTGTTGTTGCCATCAAGTCTAAAGGGGGATATTTTTGAAATTATGATACAAGTATTTTCCTTGGTGGCAACTCACACAGATGACAATTCACAGTGCAATAAGGTAATAGTAAAGGATTACAGATCAGACCCAGAGATTGAAGAAATAGAGTGGTTTAAGAAGTATACGATGGTTCAATTTGTCCAAGCAGCGTATACACGCGGGTCAATAGAACGAGAGGGGTGTATACGTATACATGCACTTTCACAGAAGGGAAAGCGCGTATGGGATGGAAAATCAAGGTTTTGGTCCAAGGTATTGGTCCGAGGTATTTGGTCCGAGGTATTGGTCCGATGTATTTGGTCTGAGGTATTGGTCCAAGGTATTTGGTTTGAGGTATTAAGAAATGCCTAAGACTATATAAGGAGGAGAATATCATTAGGCCAAAGTGTGCAAGTATTGAATATCTTATGAAGAGTGAGATCAAATATGCAGGTTATGGGTTACTGATGCTTTGCTTGATCTGAACTAAGGATGCACCTAAGTGGTTGATGATGGATGATGGATCGAGATCATAAGGCTTGAAATAAATTATCATTATGTGGTTTGATCATGGATAGTCTAGATCTAAATACTTATGCATGTTTTATTTTGTAAATGTTATGATCTAGGTGTGGCTGAAGTCTAGAATAGATGTGATGTTTTAAGTTATCATTTTCAGATCTATATGTTGGTTCGCTTTGGTAAAAGAGTGTATACACGTTGGTTTGCCACATTGAAGTAGCACATACCTTATGAAATATGATATTTGAAGTTGCAGTTGGTTTTGGTTGTTATTGCAGAGTTTTGGGTTCTGCTCTATGCTCTGGTGACTGTGTTTTGGTAATAGTGTTCTGAGTCTTCAGATTGATTGAATGTGTTTTGTTTTAGTGATTGATTGTATTGCAGTGGTGATTGATTTTGAGCTTCAATGTTGTTGATGGGTGCAGTGTGAAAATTTGATGAAATGTGGCCTTCAGATTGTGGTGTTGTGTTCCAGGAGTATCCAATCTGGAAATTGATGAAACGTGGTCCCTGGAGGAAGAGAGAAGGTCATATCCTTCTGTAGGTCGGCACCTATGTACTTGTGAACATATCAGACAGTACAAGAGCTAGGGGGTTGGATCTCCCTTCTAGTAGCAGCTGGAAAACGAGTGAGAGTTAGAGCCTTCTGTAGGCCGACGCTTACATACTAGTAAACGCATCGGCTAGTACAAGAGCTAGGGTTGTAGCTCCCTTCCAGTAGAAGCTGGATAATGAGAGAAGGTTGTAGCCTTCTGCAGGTGGGTATCTACATACTGGTATGAGTCTGCACCAATACATGATTGTAAACATGTTTTTCTTATATTAAAAGAAGACAACAACATGTGGTTTTTGTCCCGCATTGGGTTTCCACCTTAAATCCTATCGTTCATGTGCGTTGCTTATGTGTGATGGTCTATTATGTTATTGCTGCACATGGTTACTATTTATATGGTTAATGAAGTATTGATGCACTGATTAAAGATCAACATATGATGAATTAACTGAATCATAAGTTTGTTGGATATACGCTGGTTGCTTTAAAGACAGTTGCATGTACATGCGAGTTACCTTCATTGAAGTATTGTATATGAATTTGAGTATGAAAAGAAAAGGTTATTAATTTGACTAATACTGATTCACCCCCCCCTCTTAGTATTATTTCTAACACCACTAGTCCTCCATGTACCGAATGGGATAAAACTGTGACTTAATGAGGGTTTTCAAATCGTCTGACTTAGTCAATGGAGGTTCTCCCTCCAACCTCAGGGTTTTTGTGTGGTTATCCCACCAACTCATTGCATGGCCCTCTAATTTCAGCCATGCGAATGAGATATTTTTCCCTTCGTCGATCTGATGGATGCTAAAATAAACTTCATGTTGTTGCAACTAATGGTTTAGATTTAAAGCATAAATCCCACCATGGTACAAATTGATATCGATTTTTTCTTACATTTTGAATAGGGATTGATTCATAGCACTTGAATTGGGTTGATATTTTCAAAATTCTTTCTTCAGCTGGTTCTTCGTCTCTTCCCGATCTCCCAATCTCCCTTCTGATTTATACTATGCATTCGAACTCCCATCTTCTCCAAATATCCCTAGCTTATTGCTAAGGGCCTCCATGAGGAGGTTTACATTTCGTTTTATATTCATGACTTGTTGTTCGAACCGTGGAAACCTCACCTATGCAGGATCACAAGGTTCGTTTACAAATTCATTAGCCATGATCGAGGTCGTATGATTTTTGACCCTACTGACCTAGATACCGTGCAAAATACCCACATTACCCAAAGAAACTTGGTCTGATACCAACTAATCTATAAATTGTTGGGAATATTCCACTGGACAGTTTGTCACAATAGATCTAATATTATATAGTAAGACTCTAAAAAATATACATTATTATAGTTTATTAAACTTTAAGATATGTGTATTTAACAATAATTAGTGCATGCATGCGAACGGTAATTATGCAAAAAATTAGAGAACGAAAAGATAAGCACACACAAGACATAAGATATTCTCTCTGGGAAACCCTTTCGGGAGGAAACCCATCTTGAAAGTAAGGTCGCTTCACTCTCTTTCTCTATCCAGAAATATGGTTGTAGGTACAAAGAAGTAATTCTTGTGGCTTGTGGGCTGCTATAGTGCACATATCCTCTTTGTGTGCTCTACCCCTATCTCTTCTAGCTATATTTGATCAGCTATGGAACAAAATTCTCTCGAAAGAATGGAATGCCTCTTCCTCCTAGAAGCCTGGTTATAACACAACGTGATAGCCTACTAGTGGTTAATTTTGACTACATCAAATCTTAACTAGAGTTAAAATAAAGAATATTCTAGAGTATTTTACATCATAATCACGTGGCTAGCCCCTTTTACATCATAATCACATGGCTATCCCATTTTCCATGTATAATGGGGGCTGACGGGGCATCCTCCTGAACTATAGGTATGAAAGTAAGAAGGTAAACTTCTGAGTGCCATAGCTTTTGCATATAGATTCCGATTGACGCACTTCATGTGTCATTGGACATATGTCTATGTGTAGAATAGCATGGATAGGTGATTTCCTAAAGTGGAAAATTTTTACCCCCACAAAAATTTCGTTTGATGCCTCAAAATGATCCCGAAAGGTTTCAGACCCCATTTCACCAAACTAGGTCCCGCTGGTAAAATCCAACCCGTCAGCTAATTCCTCCACTTTCTCCACTCCAAATGAATCAAGATGAATTACAAACAATATAATTATCAAATTCAAATCATTTAGGAATTTTACTTGGCTGCAATTATCAACATAAGAGACTATACAAAAAAAATAATTGAAATAAGCAAGTTGACACAGTGATGCATACAATTGTAATGTCTACAAGGTACTTTCAAAGAAAGGAAAGAGAGAGTGAGCCTCTAAAGGAAAAGTAATAGTACTATCCTAAAAGAGACACATGAGAGCATGGAAAGAATCATCAATTACCCTAAAAAGTAGTTCACAAGATAATAATGATGATGAAACCAAATAACAATGCACATTCAATGAGATGCATACTAAAGCCAATGAAATAGTTCATTTTCATTAGTATGTGTTAACATGAACATACACAAAAAAAATGAAATAATAGTTTTATAATCATTCAAGTCCATATGCATAAAAGTGTGATGGCTCTGAGAGCTTCATATATTAAGTGAAATTCCCAAGATACACAATTACAATATTGTCACACTAGCCCCAACAGTGGAACATTAAGTCACTACTTTCTCCTCCAAAGAATGATCTTCTCTCCTATTCCAAACTAGAGAACCCAAGGTGAAAAATCCAAAGTCGCTTTCTCTTGATCTATGAGGGTGTATTTATAAAAAATGAGGCAACTCTCTACCTCCCATATGACTTTTGATCTCCCTCATGTCTCTTGAGCTTCTACTCTGACTTTTGAAATTCCAATATGACCTTTGAACTTCTAATGACTCTAGAAATTTCTAGTTACTTTTCACATTTCATGTGGAACCACTGGTCTTCCACACATTTTCCATTTTCTCATTTTAGAAAATACAATAATTACATTCTGCAAATTATTTCACAAGATACAATGAAACACATGACTTTGTGATGAGACTTGGAAAATCCATGACTTGGAATTGATGACATGGAAGTTTATTGTGATATGTCCAAGCTAAGCCCTTCTCCTTACTACTATGACTTTGAATTCTTCATGATGGATCGTTTCTTGCTCATATTCACCATCTGAAGGGTCTATATTAGTATCAGAACCTTCCAAGTCAACATGAGATGCCACCATTCTATCCTAGTCTACGATTCCTTCGTGTGCTTCATGATCACTCTTTCTCCTTCTCCTTTGTAAGTGCTCCCTTATAGCCTCTCCTTGATGAATTCCCTTTAATACCTCCTTGACATGTTGAAATGATATCACGTGAAGATGAATTCCACTCATGAAAATCCAACATCAATTCAAAAACCACCTATTATAGCTATGCTTTCCTCATGGAAGATGTTGACTGTGATGAGGCAACCGACAAGGGTTTTGAGAGTAGGAGGTTGAGAATTGCGTATTTGAGCATCACATGATCTAAGGGATGACCTCCCTATCCATTGGAATTGTGCAATTTGTAGTAGAATAAAAGACAAAGCAAGGGATTACATAGTGAGGGGTTTCAACGAATAGGAGTGGCAAGAATGGCCATTGTAACTTTGCAATGCACAGTAATTGAGGGACAAGCTCAGGAGACTATGTAGTTGGGGAAGTTAGTGACACAAGGAAGCTCCATTTTTTATTTCAACTTCATAATTGACAATCTAGGGAAAGACAGGACAAGATATTTCACAGTTGAGGAAGTCAGAGATGTAGTGAGGCGGGCTTGCTACCAATGGTTGTGTCGTGCACGGTTCTAGAAGGATCAGGATAATGGATTGCATAGTTGAGAAATATTGATTGCTAAATAATATTGCACCATACACAATGGAATATTATCTAGGAATTGATTGCACCTTTTGTGAGTGCAAGACGTAGGGTTTGAGCACTGGGACTGGGAAATGCGCAGTCCTTGGAGGCAATGACTATGCATTACGTAGTTCTAGGAGGAAAGGATGGCTAACTTGGTACTGAGACTATGCAATGCTTCTTTTAGGAAGTAAATATAATGATTGGTTGGTTGGGCAAGTTGCAAAGAGAGGAACACTTCAAAAATTGACTAAGTGTGGGATCAGTGAAACGAAAGATAAAACCAAAACATGTAACATCGATTGATCATGATCACACACTTACAATCAATCAAACACATGAAAATTAAGCACTTAACAGCAAAAAAAAACATGTATCCATTGAAATGAAATTAAAGTGACACTTATTTCTAAGTGCGATAGTTGAAACATAGTTTTGCAACACTTATAACATAAGTTGAGATAGAAGTGTCGACTACAATGAGAAAGTGCGTTGAAATGTGGGAGACTGTATATTGCATAATCATATGATATATATTATCAACTAATGTAAAAGAATTCACTATATATGCCTATAGTAATGTTCTAAGGTGCAACACATGCAAGAGTGAAAACAATCAAAAGTGACACTTGTGATACTAAGAAAACATGAAAACGACACTTGCAAAATCTAGAAAAAGTGAAAGAGACACATGCCAAAGAAAAAATAAATAAAAAGTTACACTTGTAAAAGTGAAAGAAAGCAAAATCAACTTTCGTAAAAGTGAAAGTGACAGTTGATAAAACTCTCTTAGATGATGGTACTCTTGCAACTAACAGTGGGAGAAACTGTTAATTGGAATTGTGCACTCAGTGACCATTGGGATTGTGCAATCCCTTTTTCTAATAATTGTGAAATCAATGTCACTAGAGACTATGAAAGTACTGTATTTTAGGATTATGTAGTCATCATCCATAAGGAAATGCACAATCATTGTCCTTAGGCACTACGCAGTCACAGTCATTAGGATTTTATCAAAGACTATAATCAAGGATTATGCATTGCTTGACTTTCCACGATGCAAACTAACTACTAGGATTGTTAGAAAAGGGTGCGCTTATGAATGCATCAGAGTCTAAGAATGTGTAAGTAATTGAATGCAATAGTTAGAACCTCAGATGAAGACTTAAATGTTTAGCAAATCCTCAACTGATCATGAAGCAACTAAGAACAATCAAGGAATAATAGATCATAGAATCACAAAGAGGCTACAAAATTGGGGTGAAGGAAAAATTTTGGAGGGTGTTTGTCACAGCGACAACCAAGACCCTAATCACTTAATCATTAATGTGCATATAGTGTATCTTATTCCTTATCAAGTTTTGTAGATGTGTCCTCTCCAAAATCTCTTCCTTCAAAAGCTTCATTGGCTTTATGATTAGGGAAAGAGGATAGAGACAAATCAAAACCAACATTAGTTATAAAACTTCCACACTACTTTGAACATATATAAACATTTTCATATTATGTCATGTCATGTTCAAGGAACGTTTGGTTTGTAGAGCAAGGGATGATAAACGTTTTCCCTTAAAATCATCAAGTTTGTAATCATCTTGCAAACTTAAAATTTCAAATTCATTATGAAAACCTTTGAAATCAGGCTCTTCACCACCTTCATAATATTTTTTTCATGAGAATTAAGATTACCATATTCATCTACATCACAATAGTTATAAAAAATGATTCCATTGGATACATACGTTTATGATATTTACGAAAAGAAAAATTAAAATCTCTTAGGGAGGAAGTCTCCTATACCATCGTCTAACATCTCCTTCAAAAGACATTGTTATCACCAAAAATTGATCATCTAGTCATAACCTACTAGATGAATTGAGGTACACCATGTAGGGCCAATTTTACCATACTAAAATTTCTTTTAAGAAATTTCTTAATAAACCACATTTGTTAAGTTATTTCTCGTTAAACCCATGAGGAATTATTTAATTATCTTCTAGGAATACTTAATTAAACTACTGTTTTAATAATATTCCTTGTCATGTTTTACCTAATCATGAGAAATAATTAGATAAATCGTTATGTTTATTATTTTTCTCTAAGAATAATTAATTAATCATTATTTAGTTATTATTCCTTGTCAAGTTTTACTAAATCATCTAGGAATACTTAAACAAATCATTATTTGTTTATTATTCCTTAACCACATCCCTTGAGATGATAAATAAATCATTTATTTATTTATTTATTATTTCTAAATAAAAGTATTTAACCAATTTAAATACATTTTCCCTCCAACCAAATATAATAAAATATTCCAAACGGTTAATTCTAGAATTTGGTTAATAATATTTTATTATTTTCCATTATTTGAGAATAACCTAATATTTTGTTATAAATTGGAAGGTTTTACATTCATTCCTCACTTTCGATCATTTTCATTTTTGTAACTCTGGTTATTATCATTGTCACACACCATTTTCTTTTCTATTTGAGTTCTCATTGAGCTCAAACATGTTGTTTGTTGGGTTTTACACATTGTAGAAGAGAGAGACTCTACAAAAGATGAAGACATTGAGGATAGCCAAGAACCCATCCCATAAAGGGGGACTCATAACATTATTTGTTCCCTTCAAAGGTGTCATCTAATAAAACATATTCTTTTTTATTTATCCAGTTTCCATTGGATTATTGGAGTTACTTGCGCTTATTTTCTTATTCCATTTTGTTGTTTAACTATTTCTGTTGCATAGATCAGGGATTTGGTAGGTTTTGTTTCTATGACTTGCTACAGATCTACACTATTTAACAACCATTTTTATTGTTTGGGTTGTCTCTCATCCACAGTATAAAGTGGTTTCTTTTCGTACACCTTCGAGAAGAACACTACAAAACAAATGGCGACTCCACTACATTTTTAATTTTGATTCAGAAACATGGGTGACCTTAAGTTTTTAGCTTACAATTTTTCTTATTTTTCAATCTCTTAATGTTGTTTATTAGCATTCTAACCCTATATGAGTAAAATTTCTAACTTTCGCAAGTTTTCTGGTTATTTCCACAGGTCACAGGAACCAGTCACGACAGAGACGATAAATTTTTCTAAGACTTGCTGCCTGAGAAATGAGTAGCATAAATCACATTTCTACCCCAAACCTATGATTTGGAGGTCCAAAATGCACTTTTTGGCCCAAAATGCACTTTTTGGCCCAAAAAGTGCGATATCCCCTTAATCAGGTCACTACCTGCGATTTTAGGGTTTTCGTCATTTTTTTCTTTTATGGGTTTTGCCGAGAGCAGCCTGCTGGGTTGGTTGACCACTGTCTTAGCCTACTTAGGCTTTGATATACTATGTTTCACTCGTCAAAGTGGAATTTAGCCCCCTAGGGCTTCTAGTACACTTCCACCTTTATAGGAGGAGTTTAGTTGAGTAAGAAGTCTAAGTTTTTGCAAAGCTTTCAACCATATTTTCCAAATATGTACCTTCCTTTTTTAGATCTTCAAATATAAGTTGTTTCCATCCAAAATTTCCCTCTTGAACCTTGTTTGGTCATTTTCCTTAGGGTGCCACTGTTTGTCCTAGGTTTCGCACCCATCTCCTTATCATTTCCAGCGATTTTCCTCACTATTTTTTGTTGTTGCTACACCACTTTGTAGCAACATAGTGTCATTTGATCCCAATCACACTAACTCTTACATATCTTGGCCTTTTTTTTGTGTATTTTTAGATGATTTTTCCACCAACCAGCACGACATTTGCAAACCCAGTTTGGGTAGGGTTTTAGATAGTTGATTTTTTGTTTTTAATTTCAGTTTATTTACAATCTTTTAGCAATCTTTTTCTTTTTTCAAACATGATCTAGGATTAACTAATAAACACACTTTCACACACAAGCACTCCTAAAGTGAAGGGTGTTTGGTTTACACCACCAAACCAAGACTTAATTAATTTATCTCCCCAATAGAGACAAAGACATTTTGTTTATCTCCCTTCACCATTTCTGTGTCACTTGTGTCTTGCAACCATTATGCCACTAAGGTGTTTGTCATGGAGACTTTTAGGTCTTCATCCCAAGTTTCCACTTGGACATATTACTCCTCCCGGCAAGGTTCGAGTTAGTCCTCCCCTGAGTCCCCATACTGACTCTTCTTCTTGTTCATCTAATGCCTCATCTGATTTTGAGCCTCCTTCACCGTATATCATCACCATGTCAGTTTCCACTGCAGGAGAAAGAAACCAACCTGGTGGTGGCTCGGGTCCTACCCTGACAATCACATCTAGCAGAACCATTACAGGAACCATCCCGACATCTCCTTTCATACCTTCCATGGCTTGTTTAAGTCTCCCAGATTTTAGCCATCTGATTAATGATCCCATACACCATGATGTTGGTTGGACATATATGCCAACTAAGCTTCTCTCAGACATTACCAAATTTGAGGGTAATTATGGAGAGGACCCCACTAATCACGTCAGGTCCTTCCATAGTTGGTGTTCATCTAATTCCATCAACGATGACTCCATTTGTCTTCAGTTATTCTAACACACGCTCACTAGAGATGCTGCAAAGTGGTATGTTGACCAGCCCACCGCTTCTCATTCCACTTTCGCAATGCTTGATAAAGCATTCCTTTCATATTTTTAGTTACCTCTCTGATACGACACTCGTAGGGAGCACTTGACCACATTTCATCCATCCTCTGCCACCCGTCTTTCTGACCATGTCTAGGAATGGTGTAGAAGGAGGAGTACGTGTTGTTCTCCTTCCTTCAAAGACCGTGTCTACCTCGATTGGTTTCTTAGGACTCTTCTAGCACCCATTGCGAAATATTTCACATCTCACTTTCCTCAGAAAAAGGAAGAGGCTCTCCAAACCACTCTCAGATATGACTTGATTTATTCTCAATCTGATTATGTCTATACCATTATACTAGACCTCCCTCGTCATGGTGGTGCCAATGCACCAGGGGCATCTCACGCTGCCAACGGTAATGTTGGTCTTATTTCACATCCTTCGCCATATACTCAACAGAGTTATGGCTATCCACAAGGGGGCACTAGTTCCTCCAACACTCATCCCCCTCCTTTCAGCAATGTGTATTCAGGAAAAAGTACATGCTATGCATTCACCTAGCCACATCAGCAGATGTCAGGTCTAGCTAGTGCTCAACCTGTCTACCAGACCTTTGCCCCTTCACCATATTACACCTATGCACCACTGAGTGCCCTAACCACTCAAGAATTAGTGCCGCAGCCTCCCATACATCCTCAGCCCTAACAGCCACCACCCCCTCAGGGTCAATTCTATGCACAAGAGAGTGTGATCAATCCCCAAAATTCGAAGAAAAAGAATAAGGGGAAGGGCAACAATGGTAACTAGGGTAACTAGGGTAATCAACTCAATCAACCCCAAGGGAACCAGCCCAACAACCTACAACAAGGAAACCATCCCAAGAAGAACAAGGCTATTTGTACAAACAATCCTTATGCATGTTGTAGTGTACATGGCCATTATACTCATGAGTGTCCCCTCTTACCTCAGATGCGCCAAATGTGGGAAGCCCAGGCAACTTCTAGAGGTCAACTACCCATGCAGCAACTGCTTCAGAATCCTATGCCATCTCAATCGACCATGCTTACAAATACTTTCCCTCAGTAAGTATTCATTGTTGCTCAACCTCAGCAAGGTCAAGTAGCCCACCCTCCCCAACCTTTTGGTCCTGGTGACTACCAAATCCTCATGATGAATTATGATGAGGTTAATACCTCTGATGTCAACTTGAAAACTCGATTGCATCAATACAACAAGCCATCGACTTTGTTCGCAACTGAGACCAAAACCAAAGAATCTATTGAGCCTTTTATGACACCAAATGGTCCATTACAAATCCCTCTACCTAAAGTTGAGTCAATTCCAAAGGTCCCTAAGGGGCCATTACCCTGTAATGAGGCTTCTAACTGAGCTACCCACACATATAGTATAGTAGATGACTTGGTGTAATCACCTGCTACCATGTCAATGCTGGAAGTCCTCCAGTCGTTCTCATCTCAAAATAAATCTCTATTAACTTCTTTAGGCATAGTAGATCCTTCGGACGATTGTTTGATTGCCCATCCTGTTAATGCTTTAGAACAACCTCCATTACATCTATCTATTGCTTTCCAAATACCAATCTGAGTCCATAATTCCATCATCTCTAGATGCATTATTGACGAAGGTGCATCCACCTGCGTGATGTCCATTGTTGCTTGGAAGAAACTCAAGTCACCCAAACTGGCCCCATCCACCATTAATTTGTGTGCTTGGGAGGGTCACCCTTCCCAGCCTCTCGACATGTATCACAATTTTCCAGTGACTCTTGTGGGAAAGACTGTTAATGTAGACATTGAGGTTATTGATCCCCCTCTAGATCACAAAATTTTCTTGGGTCGTAGTTACACATACGCCATGTCAGTCTTCGCATCTACGGCTTTCCACAAGATGTTCGCCCGCATGAAGAGAAGACCGTCACTATCAATCAATTGACATATTATGAGTCGTCATCCTTAACCTCTCTTGAGTCCATCATCTCATTGATGTCTAGAAAGAAGCCTGCCACCCCTCTCACCGATGTTTCACCTGGAGTCTGAAAAGATTCCACCTTATTGGGCTCTTTCCCTGGTCCTCCCCCTCCCATCTCAGAGCCCAACTCATTTATTTTTTGCATGTTACAAGTGTCACAGGCTGCTCAAAAGCAGTCTGGTACCCCTGGTCAACAGTTGGTTCCTCAACACCCTATTGTTACCATCTCAGTCGAGCCATACGGATCCACTCCCCAAGACCTCCTCCTTTTGTGGGTGCTCTCCTTTTTTCCCACCAGGAACTATTCCTCTAGGTCTTAACCATCCAGGAGTTTTTCTATCGAGACATTACCCTGCAGGATAGATACCTTTCTCATTTCCTCCTCCTAGAGTCTTTTATGTCCCTGTCATGGCTTCATTGAATCTCCCTAATATGACTTTTGGGATCCCAGAATGGTACATTGATCCCCCAGTGAGCACTCTTCCTGGTCAAAATAGATCATATCATGCTTTGAAACTGGTTTAATTAGTTCCTGCAACCCTTTCTGTTGCTCCAGTTCCACCGCAACCTAAACAGGAACCCACTCCTATTGTGAAAGCATCTAAATAGGGGGCAAAGCCAAGAAGGAACCTAAGGAAAAGGCTCCCAAAGCACCTCTAGATCCTAAGCCTCCAAAGTCGACACCTCCATGTGCTTTGTGTGATATTGTTGGGCATGCCACCAATAATTGTCCTAAACTTCCTTGTCTCAAACCTTTGGTTCATGAAACTTTTCTTGAGTCTAATGTCCCTGAGGTCCAAGTTACCTTATTGGATTCAACTAAGAGACTTAAAATGTTGCGCACATATTACCCCTGTGCCTTATGCGATCATTATTTTCATTATTCCCATTGTTTCCCTTGTCTCGATGCATTTCGTGATTGCCTCCATGTGCTTCATGACTTCGAGGCTGCTCGTAGTGGATCATCTACTCCTCTACCTATGGATTCTAGTACCACTAGTACATGAGAATAAGGGGAGTTTAATCCCACCATCATGATCCCTCCCCTTGATGTCGAGATGACAGACACAATGGCCCATATCCTTTACTTGTCATCATCCTTGAGTTCTTTGGAGGAAAACCTTTCTGATATTTTTGCACACGCTTCTATCAAACCTCCTTCATCAGAAACTTGAGTCTCAACATCGGTAGATTTTCCATCTACTAGATTTTTGTCTACCATTTCAGATGATGTGTATGTCAACCTTATTTCTCATAATGATGCACCAGGTACTGCCATCGCATCATGTAGTCAATATCCCTCCCATCTGCCCATCTTCCATTCTGATCAGGACATCATGGAAGCTATGTCTACCCCCAATTACCCATGGGATAATATGCACCATTGTGTGTACTTCCTTCCGTATTTTCAAACCCATAAATTTTCCTCCCATCTCACTTGCGATGATCGATGATGAATTCGATACCGGGTCCCTCGCTATCTTCTCATCGATGATGATCTTTATCATCATGGTGTGGACTCTATCCTTCGTCATTGTCTCACCCATCCTGAATTAGAGCAAGTGGTTAATGCTTGTCATAGTGGTGCTTGTGGTGGTCACCTCTCTGGTATGGCCAATGCCTAGAAAATCATACATGCTAGTTACTTTTGGCCTTCTCTCTTTAGAAATTGCATTGAGGCAGTCAAACACTACCCCAACTGCTAGCATTTTTCCCCAAAGGCAAGAGAACCCCACTGGCTCCCCTCCATCCTGTCATCGCAGTCGATCCTTTATGTAAAGGGGCCATTTATTTTATAGAGTTTCGACCACCGTCTGTTAATAACCATAAGTATATTATAGTGGTGATTGACTATTTCACCAAATGGGTTAAGGCCATGCCTACGTTCAACAACATGGTGGATACCATGGCCCTTTTATTTTTTAACCATTTTATCGCTTGATTCAAAGTTTGGAAACAATTGGTCTTTGACCATGGCTGACATTTTGAAGATGAGGTATGGCATGAGATATCCGCGTTGTTGGGCTTCCAACACCAGTATTCATCATCTTATTACCCCCAAGGTAATGGATAAGTTGAAGTAGTCAACAAGGTTCTCAAAACGATGCTTTAGCAGATGTTGAATAAGCACAAGACCAGCTACCACCTTATGCTCTTCCCAGGTTTGTGGGCCTATATAAGTTTTTTTTAAACTGCCACTAGGCTTACTCATTTCCACCTTGTTTTTGGCGAGCAAGTAGTTGTTGAAAATAGCAACAAGAAATGATAAAAATAGAAATGCTAAAATTAGCATTGCTATAGATAGCATTTCAGGATATATTGCAATTTTAATTTGTCCTTGAATTAAAATTGAGAATTAAAATTTGAATTTAGTCTCACTAGTTGTTTGAAAAATAATTAATTAATTCATCATGAGTTAATTAGTTGGAGAAATTCAAACATGAAGTCTTTGTGAAGTTATGCAACAATTATCCCTTTGATTGAGGAAGTTATCCCTTAACTAAGGAGATATGGATGAGTTGTATTTGAGTTGTAATTAGTTAGCTCAGTTAACTGAGCTAAGTCCAGTTAGATTAGTTCCAAACAGTTTGTGGAACTGATTGTGAGTTAAGTCAGTTAATGCATGCATGCATGAAACTAGTGTACTCCAAATAATTGAATATTCTCTCATAAATAACTCATGCATGTTAGTTCAGATAGACACCCAGTTGATATTAAAGGCAAGGACAACGTACTATCAGTTGCAAGAATTTTCCTATAAGAAAATCTCTTGCATGCAGAAGGATTTCATTCCTTGAGGATTACGCAGTTTTATAGTGTGTTGGAGCAGTGTGTGAGACTACTGTCACACAAGGTTACAACAGGAGCAACCAGGGAAAACAACGCAAGGAAATAGGAGGCTTGGAGGACATAGGGAAAGGCATATGACTTGTTTGGTCTGTCTATGAGCAGTGAGAGGGATTGTACTGAGAGTTGGATAGCTGTGAGAGCTAAAGCTTTGTGTAATCTTGAGATATTTCCACTTGTATGATAATACAGATAGCAGGGTTTTTACTTGAGGTTTTCCCCAAAGTATTATTTTATGTTTCATGTGTGATTGATTCTTCTTCTCTGTTATATGTGTTATGTTTTATCTTGCTCAAATCAATTAAGCTTCCGCAAAGTTTGATAGTAGAAGTAGATCAAGTATTTTGCTTTAGTACATTGCATTATCATGTGATCTACAGTGATAATTTCTACATGGTATCAAAGAAAAGGTGATCAAAGCGTAGAACAATATACAAAGAATGGAGAAGTTCAAAGTTTGAAGTTCTTGATTGCAGGTACAAAATCGATTTCTTATCACATCTCAAAGTTCACCAATTGTGTTCAATGGCTTGAGACTCGAGTATGCCCTAGATGGCAGCTCAAATTACATAGCATGGAAGCATCACATGGAAGTGGTATTAGAAGACAATGGTTTGAAGGACTTCATTGATCAAGAAGTCAACAAGCCAGCAGCAGCTAATGCCCAAGAATTGGCAGAATGGAAGAAATGTGTGGCGAGAGCGAGGAGGATTCTTCCGGACGGAGTTCAAGACCATATTGTCTGGAGTCTCCATGAGAAGGAGACTTCGTTTTCAATGTGGAAGACATTGAAGGATGTATATCAAAACAACAGTGACCAGAGGAAGCTGGCATTGAAGGACAAGCTTTGGAAAATCAAGTGTGAAAAGGGCGACACAATTTTTACATATCTGAACAAGCTCACCACCTCGAGAGATGAGCTTGGAAGTGTAGGAATCATGACAACCGATGATGATATGGTGAGTCTTTCTCTCCTTGATCTTCCTAAGAGTTGGCATAGCTACCAGGACTTAGTGAATGGAAGAGAGAAAATGTTGGATTGGGAACGACTGTGGTCGGATATGATGCAGGAGGAGATCAAGAGGAGCACTAGAGATGGTTCTTCATCTAAGCATGATGATGAAGAAAATCTAGCCTTAGCCAATAAGGCAAGGAAAGGGAAATGGAAGGCTTCCCATTCCAAATCGAGTTCTTCCCATGGTGGGAAGAATATTGACAAATCTAAAGTGAGATTCTTTAATTGTCATGAGGTGGGCCATTATGCAACTAATTGTCCATTGAAGAAATCCAAGAAGGGATCCTCAAAGGGATCAGAAGGTGAGGCATTGGCCTCTCAGTTTGAATTAGATTTTAACCTCATCGCATGCATGCTTTCATCAATGGTGGGTTGTGTTTGGTACTTGGATAGTGGAGCCTCATTCCACATGACCGACGATAAGAGTTTATTCAGTACCTTGGAGGAGAAAGACCTTAAGATGCGCATAGAGATGGGCTATGATGGAAAGTACCGTGTTTCAGGTGAAGGTACGATTGTGTTTCAGAGGGAGCATGGATCTCCTCTCACCTTGACTGATGTAAAGTATGTGCCTGGACTGAAGAAAAACTTGGTATCAGTAGCAATGTTGGAAGACAAAGATTATGATGTAGTCTTCAGTATAGGAAAGGAATTCTTGAGACACATAGCCATGGGCCAGACCAAGAGGATTGGGATTCGAGTGAAGAATCTCTACAAGCTGGAGGTAGATGAATGTTCTGCATTAAGTTCAAAAGCAGAATTGGTGCAAAGCCAAGATATTGGCGAGTTATGGCATAGAAGGTTGGGCCACTTGCATCATGGGGCCTTGAAGATAATGCAACAGATTTCTACTAGGATTCCCAAAGGTAAACTTGAGCCAGTGGACACATGCAAAGGTTGTACCTTAGGTAAGTATGCAAAATCTTCCTTTCAGGATCAAGAAAGTTGAGCTGAAGCAATCTTGGAGCGAGTTCATACAGATGTGTGTGGACCATTCTCGCAGCCTCCCCCGCTGAACAAAGGTATTATTTGATTTTCATTGATTATTTTTCTCGTAGATGCTGGATCTATTTCATGTAGAAGAAGGATCAAACATTCTCAAATTTTTGTGAGTTCAAAGATTTGGTTGAGAAAGAATTAGGAAAGAAGATCAGGGCCTTAAGAAGCGACAATGGTGGAGAGTATGTCTCTCAAGAGTTTAATGAATTCTGTGTAGCGAAAGGAATTAAACAGGAGTTGACGACACCCCATAACCCATAGTGGAATGGGGTGGCCGAAAGGAAGAACAGAATGATTGTGGGGGCAGCTCGAGTGATGCTACATGACCAATGCCTACCACTTCATTTGTGGGCTGAGGCATGCAACACAGTGGTCTATTTGCAGAATAGAAGCCCACATCACATACTTGGGATGAAGACACCAGAGGAAGCTTTCTCCAGGACGAGACCAGATCTGAGTCACTTTAGGATCTTTGGCTCATCATTTTATTTCCATGTGACCAAGGATGCTCAGAAGAAACTTGAGTCAACAACTGAGTTGGGGATACTTGTGGGGTACACTGATACACCCCACAACTATCGAGTGTATTTGCCTACCAGTCAGAGGACAGTGGTTCACAGAGATCTTAGGTTTGATGAGCAGAAGGCCATGCGAGTTTCCCTTGAGAGGGAGCTCCAACTACAGTCTATGGAGGAACTTTTGGTTCCTAAGGAGGAGGAACCTCAAACTGATGTAGAGTAGTTGCATGCAGAGGTTCCATGAGCGGAGACATCCACTCAAGAAGAGTCTTCGAGAGATGGGTGGAAGCGCACGAGAGAAGCTAACAGATTGTTGTCGGATGTGAGAGATAATGTTGGAGAGCCATCCTCTCAGCGCAGAAAAAGGAGGTCACCTAATAGGTACACTGGATACATGGCCCTTGCTAGGGAATGTGTTGAGACTGAGCCATCTTCCTTTGAGGAAGTAGTGCAGTAGCCAATTTAGATTGATGCTATGGTGGAGGAGTATGACTCCATAGTTCAAAACAGTGTTTGGAATGTTGTTCCAAGACTGGAGAACAAGTCAGTTGTGATCATGTTGGCTTTACAAGGTAAATCCAACTGCTGATGGTAGTGTGGAGAAACATAAGGCAAGGTTTGTTGCCCATGGTTTCTCACAGGTCGAGGGGATTGACTATGATGAGACTTTTTCTCCTGTAGTAAGGTACTCATCTATCAGATCGATGTTGGCACTATCAACATAGATGGGTTGGAAGATCCATCAGATGGATGTGAAGACTGCATTCCTCAATGGTAAGATTGAGGAAGAGGTGTACATAGAGCATCCAGAAGGTTTTGAGACCTTTGATCGTGATTCACATGTGTGCCAACTCAAGAGAGCTTTGTACGGGCTGAAGCAAGCACCTCATGCTTGGTACACCAAGATCGACAACTACTTCACCGGATTAGGCTTCAAAAAGAGTGAAGTGGATGTGCACTTGTACCAAATCATGGTGGAAGGTAAGCATTTTATCATTGTTCTTTATGTTGATGATCTAATATTGATAGGTGATGATCAATTGATCATGTCTTGCAAGGAGGACCTTGCAAGAGAGTTCGAGATGAAAGACATGTGTCTCATGCACTACTTCCTAAGCATGGAAGTGTGGCAGAAGGATGGGGAGTTGTTTGTATCTCAAGGCAAGTATGCCAATGAGATACTCAGGAGATTCCACAGGGTGAAGTGCAAGCCCATGCAGACTCCTCTAGTAGGTAACTGGAGGAAGGAGGATGCTACTTCAAGAGAAGTAGTAGAAGTTATTGTGTATTGATAGCTTGTGGGTTCACTGATGTATTTACTGAACACACGAACAGATTTGTGCTATGCGGTGAATCAGCTGAGTCAAGCTATGGTTCAGCCTACCAAGCTGTTTTGGAAGACATCGAAGCATGTTTTGAGATACCTTAGAGGCAGATCTCAATATGGATTATGGTACAGACGGTCAGAGGGAGTGAAGCTATAGGGCTTCACAGATGCAGATTGGGCAGGGAGTCCATTAGATCAAAAGAGCACATCAGGAGGAATTTTCAACCTTGGTTCAGCTACAGTTTCTTGGTACTGTAGGAAATAGAGGTCAATTGCACTCAGCTCAACAAAGGCTTAATACATGGCTGCAAGTCAGGCAGCATGTGAGGCCATTTGGATGCAGAAAATTCTCGCTGGTTTGTTTAATTAGAGGATGGATCCAACTGTGATCTATTGTGATAATCAGAGTTGTATCAAACTCTTTGAGAATCCAGTATTTCATGACAGGTCCAAGCATATCGACATTCAGTATCATCATCTCAGAGACTGTGTGGCGAGGAGGATCATGTTGTTGCAGTATATTTCGACCGAGAAGCAAGATGCTGACATTTTGACTAAGGCATTATCAAAGTGTAAATTCGATTTCCGTAGAGACAGGATCAGGGTGGCAGAGAATCCCTTTCTTGTTGAGAGGGAGTGTTGAAAATAGAAACAAGAAATGCTAAAATTAGAAATGCTAAAATTAGCATTGCTATAGATAGCATTTCAGGATATATTCCAATTTTAATTTGTCCTTGAATTAAAATTGAGAATTAAAATTCGAATTTAGTCTCACCAGCTATTTGAAAAATAATTAATTAATTCATCCTGAGTTAACTAGTTGGAGAAATTCAAACATGAAGTCTTTGTGAAGTCATGCAACAAGTATCCCTTTGATTGAGGAAGTTATCCCTTAATTAAGGAGATATGGATGAGTTGTATTTGAGCTCTAATTAGTTAGCTTAGTTAACTGAGTTAAGTCTAGTTAGATTAGTTCCAAACAGTTTGTGGAACTGATTGTGAGTTTAGTCAATTAATGCATGCATGCATGAAGCTATTGTACTCCAGATAGCTAGATATTCTCTCATAAATAACTCATGCATGTCAGTTCAGATAGAGACCCAGTTGAGATTAAAGGTAGGGACAGTGTACTATCAATTGCAATAATTTTCCTATAAGAAAATCTCTTCCATGAAAAAGGATTTCATTCCTTGAGGATTATGTAGTTTTACAGTGTTTTGGAGCAGTGTGTGAGACCAGTGTCACACAAGGTTACAACAGGAGCACCCAGGGAAAGCAACGCAAGGAAATAGGAGACTTGGAGGATAGAGGGAAAGGCATATGAGTTGTCTAGTTTGTCCATGAGTAGTGAGAGGGATTGTACTGAGAGATGGATAGTTGTGAGAGCTAAAGCTTTGTGTAATCCTGATATATTTCCACTTGTATGATAATACAGATAGTGGGGTTTTTAGCTGAGGCTTTCCCCAGAGTATTATTCTATGTTTCATGTGTCATTGATTCCTCTTCTATGTTATACGTGTTCTATTCGATCTTGCTCAAATCGATTAGGCTTCCACAAAGTTTGATAGTAGAAGTAGATCAAGTATTTTGTTTTAGTACATTGCATTATCAGGTGATCTACAGTGAGAATTTCTACAGTAGTTTTACCAATGAAGTGCGAGATCCCTTCCCTTCACCTAGTTGTCAAACTTCTCCCTGACACCCAACCATTAGAAAAAAGACTTATCATGCTTGAGCGTGCCTCTAAAGACCGTCATGTTTCTTTGCAAACCATTGAAGTGGCCAAAAAGTGCATCAAAGCCCAGTATGAGCAAAAATTCCACCCTCGTACCTTCCACGAAGGTGATCTTGTTCTAGTGTATGACCAGGCCCATGATGTCTTGAGACATGGGATGTTCGAATCATTATGGCTAGGAGCTTACATCTTTCATAAGGAATTAGGCAAGGGGGCAAATCTCTTACAGGATTTCGAAGGCCAACTTCTTCCTAATCCTCGTAATTCACTCTACCTCAAGAAATTTTACCCATAGCATATCCCATTGATTTACATGTATTTATTTCTATCATGCATTTTGGTAGGTTACATAATCTCATTTGTTATCTTTTTCACCTTTCAAATGGATCCATCATCCACATTGTATATCGGTTATGCTGACGGTGTGAGTCGCTTCTCTAGGAATCTAGCCTCGGTAGTGTTAGCACCTAAATCTGCCCTACGCTGAAGCAAGGCAAAATTCAGGGTAACCACAAACCATGCTCAGTCTGGTAGCTAGCCCTACTAGAATAGGAGAGGGCTCTCTTCGAGTCATGCTCAGTGGATAGATAAGCAAAAAACATGTCTAAGATGATTTACAATGAAATATTGATCTTAGGCTAGTAAGTGAATATGGATACAAGAAACAATTTTTATGAATGACCAAGCTTCTGGGATGGCATGGGACCAACGATCAGCAAAGAACAGAGAATTTAATACAAATTCATAGATTACTTCGTGAGGCAAGGCAGGCGGAAAGTGTAGCAATTTAGTTTGGAATAACGCGGAACAGAGAGATTGTTGAGGAGTGTGAAAAGGGCATAGGAACATGAATCCTTTTCAACAGAAGAAGAACATTGAACATGAAATTTTCCCACAGGCAGAGCAATAAAATTGAATTCTACCTAATCTCACTCAGAAAATTTCACTGGAAATGAACATGAATTGAATTATGAAACATAACGAAATACATATGAAAACATAAGAGACACATTTGCTACACCCACAACCACAAGAATCTCATGAAACAGAGCCGCTGCCTTTCATTAATTCTCTGTCAAAAATACACAGTGAAGAAACAGAGCTTCTTTCCCACAGTCTCCCAGAAGTTACAAACTAACCAACCTTTGCAAATAGCTTGCATACAATATATAGAATGTGCCATGAAGAGATAGAACGCCCAAGGGTTGGGGAGTTACTCGAATCATTACAAAATGGAGATGAAGAGCCAACCATCAGCTACAGGTGCAGCGTTACAAACATGACAAATGGCTTGGGTGACCGTTTGCCTTCCTTTGCCACTTGGATAGAAGCCAATCTAGGGAAAAAATACTTTAAATGCTGCCTTAGGTGCCAAAAAACCGAAGTGTAGATGAGCAGGCCCACTTGGAGAAGTCGCGAATCAAAATTTCGTGAAACGGAAGCAAATTTGGCAATTTTTCCTCTATGCATCGCGCCATTTTCTCTGTGCGCCGTGCTACTTTGGGGCCAATTTTGGGGCACTTTCAGGTGTCCAAAATGTTCCCAAGTGGGCTTGTTGGAAATCCTGTCCTGTCTACATTCTAACCCCACTGGAATTTTTGAATTTGGTGCTCATTTGCCCCTCCAAATCTCCATTCTCCCAAGACTGCTTCCTGTGTCTCAAAAAAGGGGCATAGATGCCATTTTTGGGTGTTTTTTTACCTTTTGGAGACTCATATCTTGCCCAGATTTCTTGTTCGAGCACTAGTAGTTGTGATTTTCCATGCTAAATCCAAAAATGCAAACCATTCCTCATTTGGAGCTCCTGATTTTTAGCATCGCGCCACTGGAGAAAAACCCTGTGTTTTGCCCAAAAATTTGTCATGTGACCAAAATTCCCCAAATTTCTTGAAATTTGGGCTGGAGGTTCTCTATGGGGTGTTATGATGGGCCAAGGAAGCCTCAACCAATATTCGAAGCCGATCTTTCTCTTTTGCCTCTTTTGCCTTTCTTGTTGCTTTCCTCATAATCGCCTTCAAACTCTTTATTCGGGCCTTGGCGCTCATGTTTCGTGCCCTGTAATGAAAAGCCATGTGTCTCAGTAGAGCAAGGTCCTGATCAGCCTTTTCCAGTAGCCTCTCCAAGTGCATGTTGACCCTCTCGAGGTTGGCCTCCCGATCCTCATTGATTTCTTGCTCCAATGATGTGAGCTCAACTCTTCTCCTTTGAGCACCTTGGCGATGCTCACGAATGTTTTGCAGCTCCATAATCACTTGCCGATCCTCTAGCTGTTTGTTTCTCTACTCCAGGTACTTCATGTTCCACTTGGCCCTCTCCAAGTCAAGGGATAAGGCCTCAATCACTGATTGCTGCTCCTGGATGATCTCTGTAAGCTCTGCATTTGTTGGTTCTGTATCTGTCTCATCATCATGGAGGAGAAAAAATTTGGTCTCTCGTTTAACTGATGGCCCTTCCTCCTGCACTGGCTCCTTATCCTTGCCCTGCTCTTGTGATGCTGATGTCAGAAGTGAGGCCCCTTCCACCCCGGGTGGAGATAACACTCGCTTTGCCGCTACAAACAAATGTCTATTGCCTCTCTGATAGGTGATGAATACTGGCATAGTAGCAGTCTCGTGGCACTCATACTGATGTGAAGGACCACCTATCTTATGCTCTGCACCAAGTTAGGGATCCAATCTAAAAATCTGATGGGCACAATGATACCTGACTTGTACAACCTGTTTACCTCCTTTTCAATAGATATCAGCAACTTTGGATTTATCCTTCTTAGCTTCTGTCTGAATGGTTTTTGATTGGGCTTGATGGGTATAGTGTGCTGAATTATATTGGTATCATAGGTATTTAAGTCAGAATAATCCCAAGCAAACACATCTGCAAATGAAGCCATCAAACTGATATATTTGTCCTTGATCTTTGGCGGCAATGCTTTGGACAATTTTACCAACTTAGGATTGGCAGTTGTTCCTATGTTGACCTCTTCTACACCCTTCTCTGTTGGCTGCAATGTTGGCTTGCGGGCTACATCATCTTGATCAAAAAGTTCTTCTAGAGGTATCAGGCCTTTAGGAATAATGTTATTCTTCAGCTGCAACACGTCCATTTCATTGATCTGCACTTCATCTGTACCATTCCCTTTACCATCGTCATTTTCTACATCAATTGAGGTTTCTTTGAACTTGCCTTTGTTTTGCAGAAAATCATTAATCTCCTCATCATCTTGAAACACTTGCCAATATCTCTGATTGTCTGGAATGGTTGGACGATGCTTGACATGGATTTCAAATTTATTGCTAGAATTCATTGGGATTTTCAAACTACTTGCTGCCTTGGCAAGAGCGTCAGCAATACTATTTTGTATACGAGGTACACATGTCAAGGTGTATTCTGAAAATAATTTTAAGATGTCTAAAACTGCATTACGATAGGCCCGCATCCTAGGATGCTTTGCTTGATACTCGCCTCTGACCTGCTTTATTACCAATTCAGAGTCACCATATACCGAAATCCTTTTAGCATTCAGCTTTCTTAAAATCTTCAGGCCAGCAATCAGAGCTTCATATTCAGCTTCATTGTTTGAACACTCAAAAGCCAACTTTTAAGAGCATACCCACACATTGCTAGGCACTTTGTTTGGGGTGGAGAAAGGGCTGCGTACCCAAATTCCAATTCCAGCGCCATCATTTCCCACTGCTCCATCAAAATCCATGGTCCACAAACCTTCTTCCTCCTCTTGTAAGTGCTGGAAATCTATTTGTTGTGCCTTGTCTAGTTGCTGTCCATTACTTTCAGCTGATTGCCCGACATTGTTCTGCTGTTCTTGTCCTTCTTTCTTTAAAATTTCTCTGAAATTTTCTGTTATTTCCGGAATATCATCTGCTTCTACTACTTGACTATCTATATCATTTAAACTATCTGAATACAAAACAAAAGACTCTAAATCTGTATGTACATAGTTAATTGGATTATTTATTGGTTTCTCCTTGCTTGTGATCATATATTTCATTCTTTGTTCCCGATATAATTTCCTCATTTGTCCAAACACCAGAATCGTTGCATAGGAGAAATCTAGTTGTAGTGTCCCTTTCAATTTCGCTACCCAAGACCTGGAAAGAAGCATCCCAAACCTTGGAGGAATATCTGCTACCACCACATCCATCAAAACATTTTTCATTGGAAGTTGGTCCAGACTCACAACCAAGTCTTTGATGAGTCCTATACATCTCACTCTGCTGGAATCAAATCAATAGAGATCATGGTATTGCCAGGTGATGTCCAGACCAAGCTTATCCATGATAGCCTTGGGCATGAGATTGTGAGAGGCTCCGGAATCGAACATGGCATTATGTAACACAAAATCATGCAATCTTCAACTGATGTAAAAGGGTGGCACATCACTATCAGGAGACTCACCATTCAATGTTGGCCCAAAAATCATTTTATGCGGATCATCTTCTACATTTACCATGTTGGACATTGGGTCCAAATTCAACATCTTAGATATTTGTCCTCTATAACTGCTGTTCTTCATTATTTCATTCAAGGGGATGGATACTTTTAATTTGGAAATCTCATTCTCTAAATTAAAAGTGGGAATCTTTTCTACCTCTTTGACTAGGATTTCTTTCTTTTCCTATTCCTTTGATGTAGCTTGCTGCTGTGATTGTTCTGCTGATTTTGATTTGCTACTCTCTTGAGCATCAGACAATCTTCCCCGTTCATTTCCTTCAGAAGAAAGGCATTCTGACCCCTACATGCTGCAATCTTGAAAGGGCCTTTCCAAATATTCTCGAACTTTCCGTGCTTACCTTTCTCTTCATTCCTTGTATCCCACTTCAGCACCACATCATCCAATTGAAATTTATCTGCCTTTTCTTTTCTGTCATAAATTTTCTTTATTTTCTCCTGCAATTTGGATGTGTTCTTGAAAACTTCTTCTCTTGTTTGCTGCAAGTGGGCCATTTGTTTCAACCTTCTCTTCATGGGATCTTCTTCACTGCCAGCCTCCTGAAGAAGTTTGACTACTGGGGCAGCGAGAGAGGTGGGAAATACTGTGTCAACTCCATAAACAAGCTCAAACAGTGACATACCAATGGATTTTTTCTGACTGATCCGATCTGCCCAAAGCGCATGGACCAACCTCTTATTCCAACTCTTTTTATTTATTCCCAGTAGCTTCTTGATGATGTTGACCAATGATTTATTCGAAGATTCCACCAATCCATTGCCTTGCGGATGATAGGCAGTTGAGTGACCCAAAATGATGTGATATTTATGACAAAATTCTACCATCCTCTTTGATTTGAAAGTTGCTGCATTATCGGTGATTAATTTATTCAGACAACCAAAGCGAGACAAGATGTTATTTTCAAGAAATGAAATGATTACCATATCTGTAGCTTGTCTGATGGGAGTTACCTCAATCCATTTTGTGCAATAGTCTGTCGCTGTGAGGATCCATCTATGCTGACCAGAAGAAGCAGGATGAATTTCACCAATGAAATCCAACCCCCACTACTGGAAAGGAGCGCTCACCTCAATAAGCTTAAGTGGTAAAGGCTGTAATTTATGTTTTCCTTCGAAAATCTGACATTTATGACGGCGCTTGACCATCTTGTACACATCAGCAAACAATGTGGGCCAATAGTACCCTGCTCTCAAAATTTTATTTGCTGTTGACTTCCAAAAAAGGTGACCACCACACTCTCCTCCATGGAAATCCTCCATGAATTTCTTTGTCTCCTCTTCCACCAAACAATTTAACAAAACGCCACCGGGATCTTTCCAATACAGTGCAGAATTTAGAATGCAAAACTTGGCGGCCTTCAACTTGAGTGTTCTCGCTTTATTTCTAGTCATGCCGGGTGGTGGTGATAGATTTTTTAGCACATATATTATATCTGAATACCATGGGGACAGAACAAACATTTCAGATACCTGAATGGATGATATTTCTTCATTCTCATCGGGCATAGAAGTGATCAGATTTATGTCCAAGGCATGCAACTTTTATTCGGCCATTAACTTCGCCAACCCCTGTCCTTTGACCAGCTTTGTGGGCTTTATTTCCACATCATATTCCAGCAAGGCTGCAATCCATTTGCCTCTTCTTCCTTCCAGATCGGTCTGCACTAAAACATCTTTTACAGCAGCATTAGGAACATAGGCCAAAATATGAGAATGTAGAATATATACCCGGAAATCCTTCAATGCCTTCACCAGTGCCAGGGCTTGCTTCTCAATGATGTTGTACTTTAAAGCTGCATCTCTTATGGCTCTGCTGAAGAATGCAATGGGTCTTTCATGATCATCTCTTTTCTGCAATAATACTGCTGCCATAGTGTGCTCCGAAGCAAATGAAAACAATGTGAAATCCTGAGTGTAGTCCGGGCTGACTAGAACTGGAGCTGAAGAAAGGGCCAATTTAACCAAATTGAAAGATTTTACAGCCTCCTCTATCCATTTCACTTGGTTGTCCTTCTTGAGCATGTTGGTCATCTCTCTTAAGTGTTCAGCAAGATTAGGCACAAAGCGACGCAGAAAATTCATCTTACCATTGAACAATTGTATCTCTTTTTTATTCTGGGGCAGATCGATTTGTTGAATTGCTTGCACACGTGTTGGGTCAATACGAATTCCATCCTTTGAAATAATGTGCCCGAGCAATTTTCCTTCCTCCATGGCGAACAAGCTCTTCTTAGGATTCAGCAATAAACCATATTTTCTGCACTTTTGAAAGACAGTTTTTAGATGGTGCATGTGTTCTTCATCAGATCTGGAAAACACTGTCAAATCATCCAGGTACACCACCAAAAACACATCCTTCTCATTCACAAAAGCCAAGTCCATTGCACGTTGAAATGTGGCACCTACATTTTTTAAACCGAAAGGCATTTTGGCATAATGAAAGGTTCCCCATGGAGTGGTGAATGTTGTCTTGTCTCGGTCATCCTCATGGACAGAAATTTGGTTATATCCGGAATAACCATCAAGTAGTGACATACGAGATGCCCCCACTACTCGCTGAAGTATATGGTCCATCTTGGGCAGTGGATAGTTGTCCTTCAATGAAACTTTATTGAGATTTCTAAAATCAATGCATAAGCGGATCTCACTTGTCTTCTTTCGTACGGGCACCAAGTTAGAGATCCAATCTGAAAATATGATGGGCACAATGATACCTGACTTGTACAACCTGTTTACCTCCTTTTCAATAGATGGCAGCAACTTTGGATTTATCCTTCTCAGCTTCTGTCTGAATGGTTTTTGATTGGGCTTGATGGGTATAGTGTGCTAAATTATATTGGTATCATAGGTCTTTAAGTCATAATAATCCCAAGAAAACACATCTGCAAATGAAGCCATCAAACTGATATATTTTTCCTTGATCTTTGGCAGCAATGCTTTGGACAATTTTACCAACTTAGGATTGGCAGTTGTTCCTATGTTGACCTCTTCTACACCCTTCTCTGTTGGCTGCAATGTTGGCTTGCGGGCTACATCATATTGATCAAAAAGTTCTTCTAGAGGTATCAGGCCTTTAGGAATAATGTTATTCTTCAGCTGCAACACGTCCATTTCATTGATCTGCACTTCATTTGTACCATTCCCTTTACCATCGTCATTTTCTACATCAATTGAGGTTTCTTTGAACTTGCCTTTGTTTTGCATAAAAACATTAATCTCCTCATCATCTTGAAACACTTTCCAATATCTCTAATTGTCTGGAATGGTTGCACGATGCTTGACATGGATTTCAAATTTATTGCTAGAATTCATTGGGATTTTCAAACTACTTGCTGCCTTGGCCAGAGCGTCAGCAATACTATTTTGTATACGAGGTACACATGTCAAGGTGTATTCTGAAAATAATTTTAAGATGTCTAAAACTGCATTATGATAGGCCCTCATCCTAGGATGATTTGCTTGATAATCGCCTCTGACCTGCTTTATTACCAATTCAGAGTCGCCATATACCAAAATCCTTTTAGCATTCAGCTTTCTTAAAATCTTCAGGCCAGAAATCAGAGCTTCATATTCAGCTTCATTGTTTGAACACTCAAAAGCCAACTTGTAAGAGCATACACACACATTGCTAGGCACTTTGTTCGGGGTGGAGAAAGGATTGCGTACCCAAATTCCAATTCCAGCGCCATCATTTCCCACTGCTCCATCAAAATCCATGGTCCACAAACCTTCCTCCTCCTCTTGTAAGTGCTGGAAATCTGTTTGTTGTGCCTTGTCTGCTTGCTGTCCATTACTTTCAACTGATTTCCCAACATTTTTCTACTGTTCTTGTCCTTCTTTCTTTAAAATTTCTCTGAAATTTACTATTATTTCCAGAATATCATTTGCTTCTACTACCTGACTATCTATATCATTTAAACTATCTGAATACAAAACAAAAGACTCTAAATTTATATGTACATAGTTAACTGGATGATTTATTGGTTTCTCCTTGCTTGTGATCATATATTTCATTTTTTGTTCCCGATACAATTTCCTCATTTGTCCAAACACCGGAATCGTTGCATAGGAGAAATCTAGCTGTAGTGTCCCTTTCAATTTCGCTACCCAAGACCTGGAAAGAAGCATCCCAAACCTTGGAGGAATATCTGCTACCACCACATCCATCAAAACATTTTTCATTGGAAGTTGATCTAGACTCACAACCAAGTCTTTGATGAGTCCTATACATCTCACTCTGCTGGAATCAAATGAATAGAGATCATGGTATTGTCGGGTGATGTCCAGACCAAGCTTATCCATGATAGCCTTGGGCATGAGATTGTGAGAGGCTCCGGAATCGAACATGGCATTATGTAACACAAAATCATGCAATCTTAAACTGATGTAAAAGGGTGGCACATCACTATTAGGAGACTCACCATTTGATGCTGGCCCAAAAATCATTTTATGCTGATCATCTTCTACATTTACCATGTCGGACATTGGGTCCAAATTCAACATCTTAGATATTTGTCCTCTATAACTGCTGCTCTTCATTATTTCAGTCAAGGTGATGGATACTTTTAATTTGGAAATCTCATTCTCTAAATTAAAAGCGGGAATCTTTTCTACCTCTTTGACTGGGATTTCTTTCTTTTTCTTTTACTTTGATGCAGCTTGCTGCTGTGATTGTTCTACTGATTTTGATTTGCTGCTCTCCGGACCAACCGCCTCCCTTCCTTTTCTTTGTGTAGCTGATGAATCATTCTTCGTTGTTTCAACCTCCTTCTTTTTCTGAATTGGTTTGGCTAGCACATCTCTGTTTCTAAGTGAATATCGCTGCTACTATGCGGACAGAGCATTCATATACCCCCTTTGATACTCCTCTGATTCTTCTTGTAAAACAGTGTCACTTGCTAGAATGAAATCTGCATCTTTGTATGCAGTTGAACTCACTGCACACTCTTCTTCTTCGGTAATGTAAGTAGGTAGCTCATCTGGAGTAAAGAGGTGGTTTTCTTCACCTATTACATTCCCTTCCTCATCTGACTCCGGTCCATGCACAAAATTTTGCTGCAAAGGTGTCTGTACTAGCTGTTGTGCTGCCTGCTCTTGGGTTCGCTGATCTCTCTGTCTTATTCTATATTGTGGCTGCTGCTAGCCATGGAAGTTAGGATTCCTAACTTGTGGCTCGGGCTTGTCGAGCTTCACCCTTTCAAGAATATACTCTACCTTTTTGAGTAATTAATCCATTGAAGAAGACTCTTCCTTAACTGTGAATTTCTTTTCTGCTTTCGCTCTAGCTCTCTTGGACAGCGGATTTGCTTCAACGCTGACCGAAATTTTCTGCATGTCCTCCATTGTGGGCAGTTCTCTCTCTCTTAATTGGTAGGCCATATCAGCGTCGAAACCATCTGGAAATTTCATCATAGCTAGTCCCACAGGTGGCTTTAGATGATCTGGAATCTCATTATAAACTGTATTGAATCTAACACAATAATCTTGGACCGAGTCACTAGCGTTTCGTTTGATTTGTTCATATTCAGCCAGAATTTGAAGGGGATTTTTTTTCACTTCCCATCGATTTAAAAATTGTCTTTGTAGTTCAGCCAAGGTAGTGATAGTTGATGCCGTCAAACCTCTGAACCATTTCCTCACATCACCTGCAAATGTCTGTACAAAGAGTCTCATTGCCACGTTCTCCGCATCGATCTCATGAAGTTCATAGAAGTCTTCCATTTTGTCCACATGTTGCTGGGCAGTAATGCTGTTAGGAGTGCCATCAAAAAACGGGATTTTGCTTTGATAATCTGCTGGCATGTCATCTAGAACTTGAGGCAGAACTAGGGGTGCAAAACAAGAAGCCATCACTCTTGGTGGATTCGGCCTTGGAGGTGTTGGAGGGGTGTGTACAGTTTGTAAGGGGCTAGCAATTGGAGTTTGAGGCTGTGTTGCAATATAATTATCAATTAACCGATTAGCTCTTTCGGTTTCTAAGTCTACAAGAAATTTAGGATTGGGGACAGTATAATCAACAACCCTTTCGGACTTAGACTCAAACAATGATATTTCAAACCATTCGTCAAACTCAAGCTCTTCAAGATACTCAAAAATATCAGGACATGAATGAGACTTAAACACGGGAGTTATGGTGCTTTCTTGACGAAGGAGTCTAGGAATCAAATTGGGATTTTCGTAGATATGAGGAGGATCCGGGTCTGGATGGGCTCTGGTATATCGTCTCGAAGCCAGTGTGCTATTGAGGAAAATCACAGGACACAACCAACTTACTCAGCCTATCGAATCCTAAGCTCATCTTCCGAAAGCTTAAAATTATTATGAAACAAGGGGATTTGATTTCAGTTTTGTCCCCAGTGGATTCGCCACTATGTTAGCACCTAAATCTGCCCTAGGCTGAAGGAAGGCAAAATTCAGGGTAACCACAAACCACGCTTAGTCGGGTAGCTAGCCCTAACAGAACAGGAGAGGGCTCTCTCCGAGTCGCGCTCAGTGAATAGATAAGCAAAAAACGGTCTGAAATGACTTACAATGAAATATTGATCTTAGGCTAGTAAGCGAATATGGATACAAGAAACAATTTTTATGAATGACCGAGCTTCTGGGATGGTATGGGACCAACGGTCAGCAAAGAACAGAGAATTTAATACAAAGGCACAGATTACTTCGTGAGGCAAGGCAAGCGGAAAGTGTAGAAATTTAGTTTGGAATAACGTGGAACGGAGAGATTGCTGAGGAGTGTGAAAAGGGCATAGGAACATGAATCCTTTTCAACAGAAGAAGAACACTAAACATCAAATTTTCCCACAGGCAGAGCAATAAAATTGAATTCTACCTAATCTCACTCAGAAAATTTCACTGGAAATGAACATGAATTGAATTATGAAACATAACGAAATACATATGAAAACATAAGAGACACATTTGCTACACTCACAACCACAAGAATCTCATGAAACAGAGTCGCTGCCTTTCATTAATTCTCTGTCAAAAATACACAATGAAGAAACAGAGTTTCTTTCCCACAGTCTCCCATAACTTACAAACTAACCAACCCTTTGCAAATAGCTTTCATACAATATATAGAATGTGCCATGAAGAGATAGAATGTCCAAGGGTTGGGGAGTTACTCGAATCATTACAAAATGGAGATGAAGAGCCAACCATCAGCTACAGGTGTAGCGTTACAAACATGACAAATGGCTTGGGTGACCGTTTGCCTTCCTTCGCCACTTGGATAGAAGCCAATCTAGGGAAAAAATACTTTAAATGCTGCCTTAGGTGCCAAAAAACTAAAGTGTAGATGAGCGGGCCCACTTTCTAGAAGTCGCGAATCGAAATTTCGCGAAACGGAAGCAAATTTGGCAATTTTTCCTCTGTGCGTCGCGCCATTTTCTCTGTGCACTATGCTACTTTGGGGCCTGTTTTGGGGCACTTGCAGGTGTCCAAAATGTTCCCAAGTTGGGTTTTTGGAAATCCTGTCCTGTCTACTTTCTAACCCCACTGGAATTTTTGAATTTGGTGCTCATTTGCCCCTCCAAATCTCCATTCTCCCAAGCTACTTCCTGTGTGTCAAAAAAGGGGCAGAGAGGCCATTTTTTGGTTGTTTTTTGACCTTTCGGAGACTCATATCTTGCCCAAATTTCTTGTACGAGCACCAGTAGTCGTGATTTTCCATGCTAAATCCAAAAATGCAAACCATTCCTCATTTGGACCTCCTGATTTTTAGCGCCGCGCCACTGGAGAAAAACCCTGTGTTTTGCCCAAAAATTTGTCATGTGACCAAAAATTCCCCAAATTTCTTGAAATTTGGGCTGGAGGTTCTCTATGGGGTGTTACGATGGGCTAAAAAAGCCTCAGCCAAGATTCGAAGCTGATCTTGCTCTTTTGCCTCTTTTGCCTTTCTTGTTGCTTTCCTCAATTTCGCCTTCAAACTCTTTATTTGGGCCTTGGCGCTCATGTTTCGTGCCCTGTAATGAAAAGCCATGTGTCTCAGTAGAGCAAGGTCCTGATTGGCCTTGTCCAATAGCCTCTCCAAGTGCATGTTGACCCTCTCGAGGTTGGCCTCCCGATCCTCATTGATTTCTTGCTCCAATGATGTGAGCTCAACTCTTCTCCTTTGAGCAGCTTGGCGATGCTCACGAATGTTTTGCAGCTCCATAATCGCCTGCCGATCCTCTAGCTGTTTGTTTCTCTGCTCCAGGTACTTCATGTTCCACTTGGCCCTCTCCAAGTCAAGGGATAAGGCCTCAATCACTAATTGCTGCTCCTGGATGATCTCTGTAAGCTCTGCATTTGTTGGTTCTGTATCTGTCTCATCATCATGGAGGAGAACAAATTCGGTCTCTCATTCACCTGATGGCCCTTCCTCCTGCACTGGCTCCTTACCCTTGCCCTGCTCCTGTGATGCTGATGTTGGAAGCGAGGCCCCTTCCACCCCGGGTGGAGATAACACTCGCTTTGCCGCTGCAAACAAATGTCTACTGCCTCTCTGATAGGTGATGAATACTGGCATAGTAGCGGTCTCGTGGCACTCATACTGATGTGAAGGACCACCTATCTCATGCTCTGCCTCTGATACTACCTGTGGAGTGTTGAAGAAGTCACGGGAGATGAAGTCCTCCCAAGCAATGCCCTACAATCCCAACTGATGATCCACCAAAATCCGGATAAGAGCAAAGTGATAAACACTGTTGAGCTGCTGCCGAGGGGTCTTATGCTGCATGAAATTTTTCATCCTCTCTATGTTCCCGCAAATGAAAAATGGGAGGTTCATCATCCGCACCCTGGTAAAGTGCATGAGAAACCTAATGTGATAGGCATAAAGGCGAGAAAACCTCCCCTCACAACTGAAGTACTTCATGATCAATTTCATAAGTGGATCATACTCATCTCTCAAAAATCTGAATGGGAAAACTCTCGTGAGCTTACTCAAACAACTAGCCTTAATGTAAGGCTCATAATGATGCCTCTCCACCTTCTTCTTCTTATGCCACTATTCTCCAACATTTGGTATGCCTGTTGCCACTGATATGGCTTCGGGTGTCAATGTGAAAGTGACCCCAGCCAAGATAGACTAACCTCCATGTAGGTGAAGCGCAAAAAGACGGGCCAACTCATGATGAACTCTGACATTTGCCACCCTTTGACAAAATTCAAAACATGCTAGGTGCTGGAAACATGACATAGCAAGAGGGCATGCCTGCAACTCAGTGAGGGTGTTTGGCTCATCTCTAACATGTTTGCCACTCTGGTGATGTCTCCTGGGGGCCTGTTCTCCTAAAGCTATATCACTGTGGGTCTCCACCTCATACTCTGATGAAACCTCGGATGCCATGACTGCTGTTTATAAACTGTATTTAGGCTGCCCCTTTGATGATGGTGAAGCTGGGTGTTGTTTTGATAATCTGCCACCAAGGGGGACAATGAAACAAGGGAGTATTAGGAGGGGAGTAATGAAATGGGAATAGGGGTTATAGGAGAATTTTGTTTGGGGATATGTAGGGGGTTTTGGGTATTTTGATAGGGTAGGGTTTGGGTTTTTTGGTAAGGTAGGGTTTTAGGGTTTGTATTGAGTAATAGGAGGAGGGGTAAGGGAATATGAGTTTGGTAGTGTTAGGGTAGTGATAGTAGGAAAAATGGCATAGGGGAATAAGGAACAGGGGTAGGGTAGGAAAAATAAGCCTTGGCAGCAATAACATTGTTACACAACCCTAGCAAGATGGTTTCTTGGTGTCTTTTTATGGTTGCTTTAAGAGTTTTGTTTCATTTCAACCATGGGCATAAAAACCACCATATCTTTATCCAATTTGATGAACAAGTGAGTTTGAGAGCCTACCTTGCAATTAGAGGGGCTTCACCAAAGATTTGAGGGAGTTTTGGCACGTTCTGGGCGCTTTGTCTCTGTGCGCCGCGCGCAAAGCCCAGTGCGCCGCGCTCCGGGTGTGCACCGCGCTGGTTATAAGTTTGAACTGTGGGCGGGTTCTGTGTGCACCGCGCCCTGTGTGTGCGCCGCGCCCCTGCCTGTGTGCGCTGCGCCCCTGTAATCACCTCCAAACTGCTCCAAACCACGCAATTGCTCGCTCCTCGACCTTGCAACGTTTTTCCTATGCCTTGATTGCACAATGAGTTTGATTTGTGATGGAAACTTGTGTATAAGACTTGGAGGTCATGATTAAATTTACTTTTTCAAAAAACCCACCTTTCTAATGTCATGTTTGGCACTTTTTTCACTGACTTTAAAACAACCCTGATTTTCACTTTTCCTCTGAAATTTTGGCTCAAACGATGAAATTTTCGACTCTTTTTGCAGGGATTTCATGACAGAGCATCTGGTCACAGAAACCATGATTGCACCTGAAGAAATCAACTATCGACCCTTTTTGAAATTTTTTTCACAAATGACACTGTTTGACTTTTCTTCAAAACAGAGTTTTGAAGAACAGTCGAAGTCTATCAATATGATGATGAAACTCTGCGGATCATTACTTTGCAAGAGCATCACTCTGGCCTGCATGGCTTTACTGGACATATTAAAGACCAAATTGTTTAATTCCTAGACCAAATGACCAAAAATGACCTTTGTCCATTGAAGGACCAGACCTTGACTGTCATGGACTTTGGTGATTATTGACACAAGACCTAAGCCAGTAGGAGCCAGACATGAGGGGAGATGACTAGCATGACTTTCTCTGTCAGATCATGGCATGCCCCTAGTGGAATGCAGCTGAATGAATGGATCAGGACACCTAAAAATGAAATGCATAAAGAGTTTTGATCTTTGACGGAGGACTGACCAGACCGACTCTAACAGGTAGCATTTGCCATTTTCACCCCCTTGCATACATTAGTCCATTCTAACGGTGTGTGCATTGGATCTGCCACCATTAGTCATGTTCCTAGAGCCCAAAATAACTATGTAGATACCATTGCAAATAACATTTTGTATACCACAGAAGTAAACCATAAACAAAACACATGGTGAACCATCATCATCATCATCATCATCATATATATATAGATATATATATATATATATATATATATATGATGATGATGATGATGATGATGATATATATATAAACTATGCATAATCACATTATGTATCACATAAAACATATAAGTGTTTGGATCCCATAGCTCTAAATACATCCAACATGCCCATATCATGTTACAAAAATCAAAACAAAGGGACAATGAGTTCTCTAATAGCTTCAGAATCCCGTAGTGAGCTAGTGCCCCTCGAACCACCTGATTCCCCTAAATCTTGGATCGAAGGGCATCTAAATATCATTCACGCCAGTTGATTTTCAACTCTACCATACCTGCAAAACACCACATCTATTGTGTTAGTTCATAGATGAAAACACTAGTCTTGACTGTTCAGCCTCCAGCCCCCACCAAACCAGTAGATCACCCTCCATCTTAGGTCCATCTCATAGTTTTCAGCTAGAAAAGGGTGAGCTCGTAGGTTTTTTACTAATTCTTATGAGCCAGATCACACGTTAGACATAGAAAAGTGCGAGCCAACCGTGAGTAGCAGTAGGGGTCTCTAAGGGAGCTGTGGGGAACCAAAGTCAACAACCACTAAAATTGAAGAGATGATTAAGGCCACCTACCTGAAAGTCGCAGATCTTGATTCTGACTATCAGTTTGTCCACTACGATCTTCACAATATTTAGGGCATTTTCCCCCTCTCGAAATTCACCAAACCCCAATGTGAAAATGAATTAAATTGGAGGGGAAAATGCCCTTTTATAGAAAATCCCCCAGTTTTTATGTCACTCATTTCTACGAAACTGTAGCTCAATTTGATGAGCCATTAGCACCATTGGAAATCTCTCATCGAGAACTATAATTGGTCTCTCTTCGTTTTTTATGAATTGACACTTCACCTGAAAGCCATTTTTCCAAGAAGGGTCACTTCGTCGCCTCTTAAAATTGATTTTATTCATATGTGATGCTTGTACCTTGGGGACCACCTCCCCTTAGTGCTTTTCGTCTCATGTATCGATTTTCGTCATGGGTAACCATCATTTTCTCATGTTTTCATGGTCCTCACTCGGCCTATTCTGTGTGGTAGCATCATCGAGTCACCCTTGTTCAGAGCATCTATGATGAGTCACCTTTGGATCCATGGAGTCTGTTTCATGTCCCATTATATCATGTCACAGTATTCCATCCACCTTTTCATACCATTCATCCTGTGTTGCTCATTTTGGCCTTCAGTCATATTGTCCACCATCCCCTCTAGAGTCGAGTCAGTTGCTGCTAAGTCAACCATGCACTTTATGCTCTGACAAGGGAAGTCATATGTTTGTCCCTCAATCCCATTTTCCCCACTTTCCCTCGTGTCAGTCCATCAGTCACATTACTATTTTCCCTCGTGCCTTAATGGAGGATCCTCATTGCCTCACCTATGGCAGGTCCTATTCTGTCGACATCAGCACATCTATTCTAGAAGAATGGCCAAGAGGGTGGTGTATCTTGGTTCCATCTTCCACTCTTGTTCGGTGCCTCGGATCATGAAAAGGGAATGATCATTTCCCTTTGACTTGACTTTTTCATTCTCGTGATTCATACACTTAATGGTCCAGTGGTGCAGTAGATTGTACCAGTGATTCCCAAGTGTGTGTGAGATGTTTCAGTCCTCATGAGGGGGTGGCCCTTCAAGTATCCCCTGACATGCCCAGATGACTTCATATTATGTTATAGCCATAGATGTAGTTCCATAGATTTGATGGGTTCAGTTCGTGTCGCTTGCAGCGTTCATAGCGTGCATGTCTCCTTCAGATGATCCATTCAATTTTGTAGAGCCCTTTCCTATTCAGCACGACTTCTTTAGTTGTTATACTCTCCCTCCCACTCATCTTTTGAGGGAAGGGCCATTATGTCTCATGTACTCAGATGTTATTGTATTCAGTCCTGGCTCATGTTTTTCCAGGCGCAGTACCTATATGGGAAACATTATATTATTTCTTGGCTCATTTATGCCAGCATGTCATGTACCATTCAACATGTACTTTAGTGCTTAGTTTCATTTTGTTGGGCGCACCATTATTATTTGTTCTTATTTATCTCGACGTGTATGGGTATGCCTCCCCCGCCTCATTTGATATTACGTACCATAACATAAAAGGAGACTTATGTCAGTTAGTTAGTCTCACCCCCTCAGTCACTATTGTCTTTTGATTCAGCTCCATTGGTCTCTCTCTCTCTCTGACTCTCCTTCGGTGTCTAGTGATTGTGTCCTTACAACATACTTTGGTCATATGTTTTTCTCCTAACACTCGTACGTTGGGGGACAATCTTTTATCACCAAAAATTGATCATCTAGCCATAACCTACTAGATGAATTGAAGTACACCATGTAGGGCCAATTTTACCATACTAAAATTGCTTTCACTATAAGAAATTACTTAATAACTATATTTGTTAAGTTATTTCTTGTTAATATTATGATAAGTGACGAGATTCCACGATTCCTAGGATGGAAGCGCGCAGCAATGGAGTTCTGACCTAGTTAGGGTTTGGCTTTCACGCAGTGGTAGCAGGTCTGGAACACCACAGAACCACTCTGGCAGCATTGTTTCGAAGGGGGCAACTGCTGTCGGACTGGATGGGAGCAGAGGGGTCCAGTGGGACCCCAACTTTTAAGCAAGCTGTTTTGCAGAAACAGCCACAGAAGATGAAAGAAGGAGTCAGAATCGAAGGCATGAACAGCAGGATGCAAAGCAGCAGGAAAAACAAGGAAAAAAGGCCAATAATGTCTGACAAGACAGACAAGACCTCAGAAGATGGGAATACAGAGAAGCAGAATAATGCTAATAAACAAGAAAAAACTGCTAACAAGTCGCAGCCCTCAGAGAATGAGAAGGAACAACCTACAAAAGACAAAGAACCAAAGAATAAGGGAATAGTCCATCCGGAGAAGGAGGGGGAGACAAGCGCAACCCCCAAAAGAAACCACGTGACCAGCAACGCATGTAAGCCAAAAAAAGAAGACAGCCTGAGGGTTACAATCATCGACCCTGAAATCCAAGCCTACAGGGAACACATGGCTGAACACGCCATCATCTGCAAATTTATGGGAATCTGGCCATCTGAGAGGACTCTGTGCCAATGGATAAGACAGCAGTGGAAACCAAAAGGGGATGTGCAGTTACATTTAGGAGCTAAAGGATTTTTTACAGTTGTCTTCACAAGTCTAGAAGACAAGGATAGAGTGTTTGAGGGCGGCCCATATTTCCTGGCAGCAGCAGGACTCTACATGAGACCTTGGAGGCCAAACTTCGTCCCGGAGAAGGAGACTTTTACCCAGGTGCCTGTCTGGATCAGACTTTTTTCTCTCCCAATCGATTATTGGGGTTTCAATGCACTCAAGCAAATAGGGGACAAGCTCGGGACCTTTGTTAAAGCATCGGAAGCTACCATGCAGAAAAGATACACAACCTATGCTAGAATCTGTGTAGAACTGGATGTTTCAGGGGCGCTACACGAGGGGGTATGGCTCGAATATAGGGATGAAGAATACTTTCAAGCACTAGACTACGAGCAAATACCTTTTAGGTGTCGGAAATGCCACGAGCATGGACATTTGGTAAGGGATTGTCATTTAAACAGAAAGGAGGCAGAAGAGGAAAAAACACAGAACACCAGAGACAAGAACAACTTCACCAAACCCAAGAACAGGCAGCGGGCCAACAGGAGGAGGAATACGAAAGGAAACACAGAAAGAAATTATTTCAGTAATCCCTTTGAGATCCTAGACCTGGAAACAGACTCGGAGGAAAAGCAGAACATGCCCAACAGGGAGGCAGGGCAAGAGGATCCGGAAAAACCCACAGGGGAAGGAAGAACGGACGAAACAATCATAGGAGAAATCCTCATGCAGGACAGAACAGCAGAAACGGAAGAAGAAACAGATATGCTAACAAGTGAAGCAGGGAGTGAGGATTTGGAGCTAGAAGAAACCCTAGCAATGGACGGGATGGACCTAAACGCGCTCGTAGAAAGCTGGAAAGCCAAAGGGATTGAAGCAGTACCGGAGGAAGAAATAAGGAAGGTCAATAACCTCTTTATAGCGCGGCAGAAGGCAATAATGGAAACACAGAAGAGAAAGCTAGGTATAATCAAGGGAGGCTCACCTCACTACCAAACATTGCTAGGAAGGACTTCAGGCTCGAGACACAAACGCCGAAGAGGCCGTAAGACAAGCATAGAACACCTACAGGAACTCGGAGAGATGTTAATCAATGCCGGTTTGATAAGGCAGTTAAGTGACTACCCGTCCTTCCAACCAAATATTTAATTATGAAGATTGTCTCATGGAACGCAAGAGGGATAAGCAGTCAAGCCAAACAGAGGGTTCTGAAACGGAATATGGAAAAGTATAACCCGGACATGCTGTTTCTACAAGAAACCAAATGCAACAGCGCTCTCATAGACAGGCTACGAGGGAAGTTAGGGAGAAATCTTGAAGTTTTGGAGATTGGAAGTAAAGGGCGAGAAGGGGGCTTAGCGACCTTCTGGGACACAAGAAGATACCAGCTCATTACAGCTGAAGCTAGCAAAAATTACCTGGCACTGGAAGTGCAGCCCACAGGTAACTCATCATCTTTTTTATGCATCAATGTCTATAGTCCTCAAAAGCTAGAAGATAAAATTAGTTTCCTATATTCATTAACCAAATTCATAGATAGGCACCATGATGCTAAATTCATTTTGGGGGGAGATTTCAATATGATAACCTCCCTCCTGGAGAAAAAAGGAGGCCTAAGGAAACTACATAGGGATGGAGAAGCCTTCATAAGTTTCATAGACAATGCAAAACTGGTTGATGTTTATCCCAAGAGTGGCAATTATACTTGGAACAACAGAAGGGGGGGCGAAAGGCTCATTTCTTCCAGACTGGATCGTTTTTTAGTCTCAGAAAGCCTGATTTTAGAAGGGACGGCTGTTGAATCAAATATCCTCCCTAGTGGAGGTTCAGACCACTGGCCGATATCACTAGCCGTTGAGATACAGGGCACCCCCAGAAACAAACCCTTCAGGTTTGAAAAGTTCTGGATAGAACACCCAACCTTCCTCACGATGGTGGAAAAATGGTGGTCAGAGCCCTTAGGGGAGGAAGGCTCCAAAATGTATATTCTTCAACAGAAATTAAAAAACATCAAAATGAAACTGAAGGATTGGAACAAAAAAGTTTTCGGAAATATCTTTCAGGAGAAGGCCATCATCGAAAACAAGCTGGAACAGATTCAAAAGGAAGGCATGGCAGGACGCAGAGAGGAGGAAACCAGCAAGCTAGAAGACGAGCTAACTCAGCAATGGCACAACCGATGCAAGCAGGAAGAAACATTATGGAAGCAAAAATCTAGAATCCTCTGGTTGAAAGAAGGGGAGCAAAATACCAAGTTCTTCCACAGATCAGCCATGGACTACAGAAGCGCCAACAAAATACTGGAGCTAAAAAACAGTGAGGGAGGTATTCTCAGAAATCATAATGAAATTTCAGCCTCCCTAACAAACCACTTCAGCCTCATAGCGCAAGAATCAGGGATTAATAGGGAGGAAGCCATCAAAGAAATCACGAATGTAATACCGAGAATGATTACAGAAGAGCAAAACTGGACCCTTAGAATAACAATCACCATGGAAGAAGTTGAGGAGGCAGTCAGAAGTATGCCCAATGACAAAGCTCCGGGTCCGGATGGGTTTACCATCAACTTCTACAAAGCCTGCTGGAACATCGTCAAGCAAGACATTTGGGAGATCGTGGAAGACTCAAGAAGATCCAAAACCATCCTTAAATCCTTAAACTCCACCTTCATCGCTCTTGTGCCCAAAGTGGAGGAAGCCAACACTCCGGAAAAATTCAGACCCATAGCACTCTGCAATGTCATCTATAAAATAATTTCAAAGGTCATAGCAAACAGACTGAAGGCTATCCTACCCGGCATCATATCGCAAGAACAGTCTGGCTATGTGGAGGGAAGGAAAATTATGGACAATATCTTGCTTGCCCAGGAGATGATTCACTCTCTCCACTCGCGAAAAGAAGCCGGTATGCTCATGCAGTTAGACCTATCCAAAGCATACGACAAGGTAAGCTGGTCTTATTTGGAAGCAGTGTTAGCAGCTTTTGGATTTAGTAGCCAATGGATTAAGTGGATTCTGGCCCTCATCAAATCGCCTAGATACTCCATCCTGGTGAATGGTGTTCCCTCTGCTCCCTTCCACCCCACCAGAGGCATCAGACAGGGAGATCCCCTGTCCCCCTTTCTGTTTGTCATTCTCATGGAAGGCCTTAGCAGATTGATAGCAAGGAAAAAAGAAGAAGGTCAAATTAGAGGTCTACAACCAATCAGAGCCTGTCCAGCCACAACTCATCAACAGTTTGTGGACGACACCATGTTACATGGCTCCCCCACAGTCAAAGAAGCCTTGGCCTACAGAGACATCCTCAATTTGTTCAGCCAAGCCTCGGGCATGGAGATTAACTTCCCCAAATCCACTCTTTTCTTCTTCAACACGCATCCATCCATCCAATCTCATCTCTCCCGACTTCTGGGGTTTAAGATTGGCTCTTTACCATCAAGATACCTTGGTGCCCCCCTAACTCTAAAACCGTGGCAAAAAGGACATTGGGAGAAAGTCCTAGCTAGCATGGAAAGGAAGTGTAAACATTGGACCAACAGAGCCTTGAATTTTGCAGGCAGATTAATTCTAACAAAAGTGGTTTTGCAGGCCATTCCTCAATATATGCTCTCTATTCTTCCGGCACCGAAAGGGGTTTTAAACCAAATGCGAGTCATCCAACGTTCCTTTCTGTGGAGTGGAAGCAGCGAAAAGAAAAAATGGTCTCTTGTAGCCTGGCAGAAGCTATGTAAACCTAAGAACAGGGGGGGTCTGAACTTAGTTGATCCCTCGACAGTAAACAAAATCTGCGGAGCCAAGATTTGGTGGAAGTGGATCTCAGAAACGAGCCTTCCCTGGGCAACTCACTGGAAGGAGAAGTATATGCCAAATAGCAACAATCTAGACCTAATAAGAATGCAGGAAACCCACAACGGCTCACCGATATGGAATCATGCTCAAGCCAACAGAAGCATTGTTCAGGACTACAGCTTCTGGGAGATAAGAAATGGCAATCAAGCTCTCTTCTGGGAGGATGCCTGGCAGCAGTCTCCCAAACTGGATTCCCCTCAACTCCTTCCCCTGAAACAGATTCATCAAAATGAGGGCAGATTCAAAGTGAGTCAATACTGGACTCCCAACAGTGAAGACCAGGATTGGAGGGAGTGGTTGGTTTTCGACTCCACCCACAATGATCACACTCAGGAAACCATTCAAGCTCTGAATCAACGAATCTCAAAAAGGAGAATTCGAGTTGCTGCCGAAAATGACAAGCTCAGATGGGGTCCAAAAGGCAACGGGGACTTTTCCCTGAAAGAGGCTAGGAGCATCATAGAGGGGGAAGAACAACCGAACATAATGCCCTGGGCCACTAAAGTCTGGGACAGCCTTCAATGGCCGAAGATCAGAACTTTTCTTTGGCTTCTTATGCAGAAGAGGACTCTTACTTGGGAGAACTTAATGAAAAAAGGGTTTAGGGGACCCTCCAGATGTCCTATGTGCACAAAGGAGGAGGAAACAATGAATCACCTATTTAACTCCTGTGATTGGACCTCCCAGCTCTGGAACTGGATGGAAAACATTCTTGGAGCTTCGGACCAGAACAGAGACTCCGTCCAGGAAACTATCACCAACTGGAGAAGTAAATTTTCTAGAGTGAACAAAGTGGAAAGTATCTGGAAATCTGCCCCCGGCTTTATTGTTTGGACAATATGGAAAGAACGAAACCGGAGAATTTTCAAAGAAGAAACTCGAAGCCTAGAATTAGCACAAGATTCTATAACAATTAATATCAAACAGCTCATACAGGCAAAATGTAAGGTAGAAGCAGATGAAAAACCTACGATTCAGGACTTACAAATCTTAAAGGCGTTTCAATTGGAAGCGTCCAGTATTCAACCTACAGGGGGTAATTCTCCACAACCTTCACCGCAAATCTTAAAATGGCAGTGCCCTCCTGAGGGTGGCCTGAAATTGAACTTTGATGGAGCTTCGCGGGGCAACCCAGGCACAGCAGGCATTGGTGGTGCCATTCGCAATCAGGCTGGGGAAATCATCCATATTTTTTGCAGAGCTCTGGGCGAAAGTACAAATAATGAAGCAGAATTTGCTGCGCTTGAGCAGGGCTTAAAAATTCTAAGGAATCTCCGGCGAGGAAATGTAATAGTCGAGGGGGACTCACTCCTGGCCATCATGGCGGCTAAATACCTACAAGCAGGAACGAGCATCAGCAAGGCTACCAGACATTGGAGGTTAGCCAAAGCAACGGAGAGCATAGCAGAACTAATCACAGAGATGAGAGGCCTAGTCTTCGAGACCGTAAGGAGAAAGGCTAATGGATTGGCGGATTTTTTGGCAAACTATGGAGCTGACAACCCGAACAATGTTATGGACAGGTGTTGGCATGAGGTCGCATGCCCAATCATTAAAGTTACATGCGAACAGCTAGCGGAAAAAGACTTACTCCAGGCCAGCCAACCTTAATTGGTGATGGCATTCGGCCTCGGTACCGGAATTCTAAGGATACCGGTTGTAGATGTAAGGCCAAACCATACTACAGTATGATAGGACGTCTTAAACGGTGGAGATCCTGGCAGCGGCAGGTGTATCAGAAAGGCGATCATTACAGATCGAGAAACGGGATGCACAACCTCAGAAAAAGCACAATCAATACGCATGGAGTGGATCCGTATAGCAAGGTTTCAATGCCATTAATGGCAATCCTGCGTGAGAAGAGGTGGAACAAGGCTCCGCGGATTAAGATCAAGCATGCAGGCATACGGGGCATCTCAAACACAACCTTCCACCATCCCCACCGATGGAAAGTACCAAACACTTGGCTTAAGGTCAGTCAGATTGGGAGCAGCCATTTGCAATCCTATTCGACCTGCGTCAGCTCCGCCTGTGCGATCCTCAATCACACTTATTATCAAAGTACTCCCACCTTCAAAGGCATTAACACCATCCTCATGAGGATACACAAGGGAATTTGCTATAAAGCAGCGGGCAACTGCCCTGTCTTCCTCACAGTTCTTCAAGTTAGTATTGAGAACGAAACTGTAAACGGAATTTGCTTAAGTCGGAAGAGGCACGAAGCGTCGGTGATGGATGCGGGAGGAAGTCGCTGTGCTGCAGCAAACCGGGACCTCCAGGAGGCCAAGGGAGGTTATGAAACCCGGACAGTAGCAAGAATTAAACGAAAGATGGCTGAACTGGAAGCAAAAGCCAAGCAGGAGGAGGAAGGGCGAACGGAGGAGGAAATTGCAGAGGAGGTGGATTGGCTGAAAGACCCGGGAACTCAATTTGTCAGGACAAAGGCGGAGAGCTGGCGCACCAAGACCCTAATAGCCAAGGCTCTGGATTCGATTGAAAAGGAGAAGCAGCACATTGTCACAGAGGTGAACCTCACGGAGGCGCAAATGGCTAAGATTATTGATTACAATAGCGCGCTGGACAGCAAGATCTCCACAGTGCATGAGGCGGTCAAGACTCTCAATCGGATGCTAACGCTGCTCATCAGGCTTCTGAGAGACTCTATTAACACGGCTCCTCCGACCCCACAGCTGGCTACCACTGAAGTGGACCAGCCCGAGTCCCTTGAAGCAATGCAAGCGAAGGTGGATCGCCATGTGCGGGAGATAGGACTGGACACCATCGCCCAGATGGGCAAATACATCTAAGGATGCACCTGTGCAGTTATCCTCTGCTCTCTTTCTGTCTCGACTTAAGTCTGTCTGTTTGTTGTTTCTTACTTTAATGTGTCGGCAGTATCAGTGTTAAGGTTTTGTTTTGCTCTGTTCGAGCCACCCTGCGCGGTGGGCTTCTTTTTGGTCCTTGTGTGTTTGAACTTCTAAGCAGGTGATCAGCTCTCGTTTATTGTACATCCCTGCTTTGTTCTGCCTCGGCAGATTTTTTGTATTATACTCTGTTCTATAATATAATCTTCTAACTTACACAAAAAAAGTTATTTCTTGTTAAACCCATGAGGAGTAATTAAATAAATCATTATTTATTTAATTATCTTCTTGGAATAATTAAATAAACCATTGTTTAACTAATATTCCTTGTCATATTTGACCCTATTATGAGAAATAATTAGATAAATCATTATTTGTTTATTATTCATTAACCACATTCCTTGAGATGATAAATAAATTATTTATTTATTTATTTTTTCTAAATAAAAGTATTTAACCAATTTAAATGCATTTTCTCTCCAACCAAATATAATAAAATATTCCAAACAGTTAATTCTAGAATAACCTAATATTTTGTTATAAATTGGAATGTTTTACATTCATTCTTCACTTTCAATCATTTTCATTGTTACACTCACTGTTGTAGCTCTTATTATTATCATTGTCACACACCATTTCCATTTCCATTTGAGTTCTCATTGAGCTCAAACATTTTGTTTGCTAAGTTTTACACATTATATAAGAGACAGACTCTACAAAAGCTGAAGATATTGAGGATAGCCAAGAACCCATTAGATAGAGGGGGACTAGTAACATTATTTGTTCCCTTCACAAGTGTCATCTAATAAAATATATTCTTTATATATTTGGTTTCCATTGGATTATTGGAGTTACTTGCACTTATTTTCTTATTCCATTTTGTTGTTTAATGATTTCTATTGCATAGATCAGGGCTTTGGCAGGTTTTTTTTCTATCGTTTGCTGCAAATATACATTGTTTAACAACCATTTTTACTGTTTGGCTTGTTTTTCATCCACAGTCTAAAGTGGTTTCTTTTCGTACACCTTCGAAAAGAACACTACAAAACATACATCATAAATAATTTCATAAGTATATCCTCATGATAAACCATAGTCTTATGAATGAAAACATCAAATTCAATTAAATGTTCAAAGGGGTCGTCTTCATCATCTTCTCAAAAGAGAGGAAGATATTTCCCCATATATATGTGTTAGGAAACTCATTGGGAAAACTAGGTGTCGTAAAAAAATCAAGAGGATAAAATCATGAAGCTACCAAAGAATTTCTCTAAAAAATCATTTTAAAAAATTTGAAAAATATAAATAAATTGAGTCACTTGATGAAAATTTAAATAAAGAAACATTTTCTTAAAATTTTCAAATCACTTGCTACTATGCTCTTATTCATGAGCATGTCACACTCTTAATGGCTTTTTAATTACTAAGGAAATGAAATATTTACACTTTGATCTTGGGTAATGGTACCAAAAGAATGTTGGTTCCCAGACAAAGAACAATCTATAAATACATCCACTAAGGATCTAAGGATCTTCCTGCTGTAGGATAAACACTGGCCCTCTCCATCCATAGCCTGTATTTCTTGTATTTAATATTATTAAACAAATTTTCTATAACAACAAAAAGATATAGCCAGATTGTACATGAGAGAGTGTTTTGTTTAAAAGAGTGGTTAAGTTGTGAAGGGAAAGAAACTTGTATTCAACAAATGATCAATCAACACAATATAAGTCTTAACTATGCAATTCGAATAAATAACATCAACCAGAAAATAAAAAGAAACCTAAACTAAATTATTAAATAAATTTAAAATAAGAAAACAAATAGAATATTAAACATATTTACCTATTTGAATATTTTTTTGTGTGTGTCTTTTAACTGTATAATTGAAAGAAAAATAAAAATCATTTTCGAAGAGCATTTTCATTTTTAAAGAAAGCTTCAAATCTTTAGTCTTTCTCTTTGATGTGAACTTAACGATCTCCTCTCTCTTTGATAGTTCTTTGTCGAATTTTTTGCCCAATTATTTAATCAATTCGTAATTGATATTCCTCTATCGAACAAATGAAAATTAGGATTTAACAATATCATAATAATTCATTAAAAACTACAATAAACATAATTTTCTTACCTCATTTCTTTAATGCCTTTCCAGAACATTGAACTAAAATTATTTGGATAGAAACATCATTTATGAACCTAGTTTCCTTGGTTTCATTCCTATGCTAAATCTTGGTAAAATTCCTCTCAGATATAATGAAAACCTTAGATTATAAAATGCATTTAACGCAGGTGAATTTTATGTTTCAAATAACATTTTATAAAGTGTTTTAAAACTTATATAATGTATTAAAATACTTGCATAAGATCATGAAGGGTGAGAGATTTGGTTATGGGATAGAATGGTCAATATGGCTAGTGATGAATGAAAAGTTAAAATCAAGTGGGAAACCATGAGTTTATTAACCCTTTCCTCAGATCTGATAAGCTTTCACATGTAGAGTGGACCCTCATGTGAATTGAATACATCATAAGATAGGATTTTGAAGTGAATAATATTTAATAATAATTTCATGGGAACTGGTGGGAGCTCGAAAAAGTTTTATATTACCCCATGAGAATGTGAGGAGAGAGAAACTTTGAGTAGAAAGGTGAGATCCAACTGTTAAAGTTAAAATTGATTCACATTCATGTTTTTATCACGTGGGAAATTATTTGATGAATTAATTCGTGTTTGACCCAATGGCATATGTATATGTATAAGAAAGTGGAGTTTTCGAAATACTATTATAATATTTTATAAGGATTTAATAAAAAAATTTAGAACTTGTAAAATTAGGGTTTATAATATGTATTACAAAGTCTAAAAGAATATATCTATATATATAGGATTATAAAGATGCATTTTATTTATATATTTAATTTCATTTTTTCGTGGACTCCATGGTTATGATTATAATTGTTAATAATATTTATATGTGTTAATCAATTTATCAAGCATATAAATGTATAGTTTTGTATGTAAACAATTAATAATAATATAAATATACATTTTTATTGATATGTGACATTGATATGTGACATGGTTGTTTACATTATTAACATGGTTTTTTATGGTTACACTATTTTTTAATTTGATTCACTCATTAATTGTTCACTGTAATTAGGGATCAACTACTCCCTGTAAGGAGTTGGATGACATGTAGAATATGCATTTAGGAGGTTCTTTAAGACAAGAAATAAGAGGATGAAGGTTAGTGTGAGGAATAATTTATAGAGGTAATCCAACTTTTTAGAGAGGGTCAAATTGCGCTACAACATACCACTATGTCCAATAGTATTCCTTGTATGAGATGTATATTATTGGCATGGAGTGCAAATTATTTTATGATGGTGCTTCACTCTCAAAGAAGCTAAATGTGTCCTAAATGACTATCATAACATCACGTGTGGGATACATCTTTAAAAAATTTCCACTACCCAAAAAGTTCTTCATGTTGGTTATTTTTTGGACAACCTATTTCATGATTGCATTCAATCAAATAAAATATGCACCAAATTCCAAATCTCCAAACACAAAAATCAAGCAACGCCTATGCCCTCACATCATATGATCACATATATGCCATTCTACAAATGGGGAAATGATTTGGTTGGATTGAATCTTATACTAAGAGAGGGGCTTGAATCAATAATACTTATTTAATCATTTATGAATCAAAATATAATAATATTAGAATTAGTTCATGAAATACCATTGATACGTGGAAACCCTTCCAAGAGAAAGACACAAAACTTATACATAATATTTCTTTTGTAGGCACCAACCTATGAGAGACACCAATCTCCTTAGTTTTGTAGGGACCAACCTATAATAGACACCAATCCCCTTCTCTTCTTTGTAAGAAAAAACTCAACAATGGTGCAATCTTCTTCCTTGATTTCTTATTTATTCCTTGTCTCAATATATTTACTTTTACAGTGTTACCATGAACCAAGCACTTCCTTCAAACATATTTGCACTTTACCATTGTTACTGATTCATGATTCTTCAATATATACAAGCACATATTTCAATCCATACTTTTGAATCTACACTTTGTTCTAACTACAATACATGGTACTTCAATAACCATGCACTTCCTTCAATTCAAAATTCAAGAACTAGATGCCTTTGTACTACGACAACATTACCAAGCACTTGACTCAGACCACTTGAGAAACTACACTTCATGTTGACTTTGTAACCCATTCATGCTCTTTTAGGAAGTTCCTTCAATCCAACTTTCAAAACTTGGTGCAATTTTTCAAAATACAGTCATTATAGTTTTCCACATGACTAATCAAATTTCTCTCACATAGATTAGAGTGGAAATTATCCAATCACCTATGTTGAGTTGGTGGAGTCCTTTAAAAAGTGTTGTATGGTCCCCTTAGGATCCATACATCCTACCAAACATAAGAAAATAACAAAGTGGGAGATAGACCATACACCTAGCTCTCATCACATTAAAAAATAATGACCAAAATGAAATTTGGAGGCACAAACTATTGGGGGGTCCATAATATTTACACATCACCTATTTTCAATTAAAAATGAAGTGGCATTGAAAATCTAAGCCTCTTTTATATGCCCCTATCTCAAACTTCTAAGTGCCTATTTGGGATTCCAAAAGTTGTGTTTTACAAATTGATTTCTCCATCAACATCAATGTCTGATACCCTACATGTTGGCATGATCCATCCATATTTCTAAAAAACTAACACTAGGACCTCCCATCTAACCCTAATCTACACACATGTGTGTAATATTACTTTTCTCATCACTAATTCTTTTATTTTTTACCATTTATTTTTTCATGGTACTTTCACTTGGGGTTATTAGATTCATGTGTGCAAGTTTTCATTCCAACACCTTATGAATCTCCAAGGCACATTTAGTAGGGGTAGTATCTCACCCCCTTTAGTATCTCCAATTGGTTATTGAATGACACCACTGTTAACCATAAAGTATGCTTTATTTAACGAAAGTTTGAAGTTTCATATTTATGTTTTTTTCGGCCTCATCCATCACTTTCAAAATTTCCAATCATTTTAGCTTGATATCTAGATCATCTTTAAATGAGTTCTAAGGACCCTCTCCTATTGGAAATCATGTCTTAATTCATTTTGACTTGTGTTGGGATAGGGTCCCTAGGGTTAGTTTTGGGGTTCGTTAACCCAAGTTTTGTATAATTTTTTTTAAACAGTGTAAAGTCTCCATGAAATCTGGATGTGAAGTGCGCAGATAGATAGGAGTCAAATGGGTCTTAGCCCCTTGTTTGGATAAGTAGATAAGTCAGTTTTGAGACTCAACCATGGTTCGCATACCATTGTATTGTATTGAGAATGCTATATATTTGAGTCATAGCGAATCTAGAAGAGGTAACTAAGCAAGCTAAGTCAAGATAGAAATTGTTTTAGGAAAGTGCTAAGGTAGAAAGGCTCTTCTTACTGTAATTAGGCGAAAGGGGAAGGCTTATGCAGTTGAGTGCATAGGAGGCCTTGGTAAGTCTACAGTTGAATGCGCGGACCCCTGCAGCTAAGTGTGCATGACAGAGAACACTATAATTTGAATGTTGGAATTGAATAAAGACCAATTTTGAAGAATTATCATCCATCTGAGTATTACTGTCAATTTTGCTTATGTTCTATCACTTCATAATATGTATTCCTGAAATAATGTATGAATGTTGTGTGAAACCACTGAATCTCTCTTATTTATGCATGATTTAAGTAGTTATCTAGTTTTTCGAATATAAGAGTTATTTCTGCTATGTTTTCTGATGAATTGGATAGATTTGCATGAAGTCAAATCTAGGGTTATTTATTGATGTGCAAAAGTATATAAATTGCTTGTTTAAGGTCCGTAAGGATTGACCGTAGACCTTTGTGAAGGAATAGAAACCATTTTTCCCAAGTTACAATATAGAGCCCTACAAGGATACTGATCTGCGCAAAGGCAGATCGGAATTTTCAAGTCTTAAGAACCACTTATCACATGTCCCTTGATGTAGAAACCTAGTTCTAGCATCCCCCAATACCACTTCAGGTGAGACTGTAGCCTGCGCTATGCAAGTTGTTTCCAAAAGGGTGAGCAGTTAGGGTTTTGTTAGTTGGCGCAAACAACTCTGAACCTGGGTTAGCCCCCCTAGAGCCAAAAAATGGTTCTTTTGCTGGGACTGAGATCTATCTGAAAGATGTGTGATAAATGGTTTCCTATGAAGAAAGAGCTTGACAAGTGGATTGATCGAAAATCACACGTGTTCGTGGCTCAGGAGAACAGGAGCCCTAAATTATCCAAGGAACAATGGTTGTAGAGACTTTTTTACACTGATGAGACCGACAGGTTCTTCTGTTTCTTTCCTAAAGAACTACATGAGTGGTTGTCCAAGTCAGCTAATAGCCAAGGGATGTGGAGGCTTGAAGGCCCTATAGTTTGGACTCTTGAACTGGTGCGGCATTTGGAAGCATCAGAAAAAAATATCGCGCAGGCTGTGGACCACAGGGTTGATCACACGTTGGGGAGTTTTATGATATATTTTGCTATCAATAGAAATATCAACTATAGAGAAGTGGAGTGAAGGATCTTTAAAGGACCACGAGGTAAGTATTTGAAATCATTGAAGACTTGGATTAAAATTTTGTTATGTGAAAAGAGTGTTATGCAGTTACCTTGATGTTTGGGGCTACGCGAAGTGGGAGATTCTTTAGAAGAAATGGAGGGTCCAGCCTAGAATATAGTCTATTCATTGAACCCCCTTTAAGCGACGATCAAGGGACAGTGTTGACTACACCGCGAAGTGTAGTTCAGTTAATAACACAAGGTATTCCAAGGATACCTCATCCATCCACTCCACCTCCACCTCCACCCCCTCCATTCAACATGGAAAATGCGATGAAGATGTTGATTTTCAAAGGAACAGGGACCGAAGATCCAAAATAGTTATGGTTTGTCGTGGATGACATTTGGATGACACAACAAATTATGGATGATAATATTAAGAAAGTGCAGTTGGTTACAGCCTTACAAGACTGTGCACTAACATGGTATATCAAGTATTTCACTGATAACCCCAACGCATCGTTGCAAGATACCTAGCTAGCTTTGAACAAGGAGTTTATTAAGCCTAAGTTAGAGGTGCAGTTAGTAATTGAATTTAAGGAAATTCGACAGAAGGTTGATGAGACACTTTGGGACTTTGATCAAAGATTGAAATGCCTAATCAGGAAAGCTAATATGAAAATCCCATATTCCCAACATCGTGACTAGTTTATAGCATCTCTCTTGCCACATTTAAGAATACCTTTGTCACAGCAGAAAATAGCAATGCAAGCGGAAGCCTTGGAGATTGCGATGGGGCTGGATGCATTGCCTATTCAGGATATGAACCTTGGAGTGCAACAGATTCACTCACAGTTGGAAAGCTTACACTTGGAGTTGTAGAGTTTGAAGAAAGTAAGGGATGCTCAGCAGGAGGTGCGTGTTGAGATTTTGTGTCTGAAATGTAAGATCCAAGGACATGATAAGGACCATTGCCTAGTCTTTAAGAATTATGTTATAGGGGGAGGGCATGTGCCCTTGAAGCCAGAGAACAATGTTGGGACAAGTGCAGGAGCTGCATTGTGATGCGCTATCTATCATTTTACAAGAAAGCATGCTACTTACAATTTCCATCTATTGTAGAAGTTTGTATAGACCCCACATCAATTATTTTGCAATTTTTGTAAGTGTGTAGGACACAATGAATGCCATTGTAGGAGTTATGAACTAATGATGGATAAAACCCCTACCTATAGAATATAGGTAGAGAACCAGCCTCAATATCAAGGCATAGGCACAACATGTAAAGGATTCCAAGGTCGAGGACGAGGAAGAGGCACTGTACCAAGTCGAGGGTGTGGGCAGGTAATCTGCTATAACTGTGGGGAAGCAGGGCACTTCGTGCAAGATTGTACAAACCCCGTGCATCCCTCATGTTAGTGTTTTCGACAATTTGACCATGTCATAGAGGAATTTCTGGTCCTTATGGAAAAGATGAAAGAAAATAAGGCACAACCTACGCAGAACATTTAGATGATGAGAGCGGATCCCCGTGAAGAGGATCAAAGTATAAATATTGTATTACGAAGTGGTATAACAACTGGTGTAGATAAATGTAAGTAGCCTGAGGAATACAGATGGGTACATAAGGCTTCTGAGAAGGAAATAGACTTTGATCTTAATCACGCTAAAGAAACTTTCTTGGAAGCAAAGAAGAACTTCGCTAAGGCCTCTACCTCAAGAAGTCAGGAGAAAATGCCAGAAACTAATGCGACACAAGAAGTAGATACTTCAATACTAGCTACCTTTTTAAAGACTTGTATGAAGCTTCAGTGTGATCAAAAAGCAGTCGAAGTATTGTAATACTTAATAGACAAGTGTGCCAATAAGGAAAAGACTCCTACCAGACAACGCATAGTAAGAAAGATTGGTAAGCACAAGGTGTGAATGAGGCACGAGATGAGGTTAACCACGTAGATAGGTGAATATGAAATGGACCATGTAATTTTGGATCTGGGGTCTAATGCGAATGTCTTACCTAAGAAAACATGGGAAAGGATGGGGAGACCTACGTTGCAATGGTATTCTAGTCAGTTGCACATGGAAAATCAATAGAATATCATTCCAATGGGGAACTTATATGGTGTAATGGTGGGCATTGACGGTGCGAGTACGCTAGCTGACTTTGGGGTCATTAATATAGTGGATGACAATAACCCATACCTCGCTCTGCTAGCAATTGAATGGGCTATTGATATGAACGAGGTAATCAACTTGAAAAAATGGAACATGTCCTTTGAGAAGAAGTCACTCAAGGTTGTAGTGCCATTAGACCTTATAGAGGGAACGCGTTATACTGAACCTGTGACCAACTATGTAGAAAGTGATGATGACCTCAATTAGATATACAAGACAACAACCCGAGATGAAGATTGGATCAATCCTATAGTCGACGGGCGAATTGCATGGGACAGGGATAGCTCTTGCACCTCATATTTAGATGAGCTTGAACACTAGCTGAACAGGCTGCATGAAGTATCTACACTCCACCACAACATGATGGCCAAGTCGTTGAGGTGTGTCTTGACTGAGATAAGAAGTCTTCCACATTATGATGGATTGACTAATGTGGAACTATTTTTGAATGAATTTGAAAGGGAAGTACCATAAGAACATCAATTCCAAGCATTGGAATTGGCACTATGCACTACACCTGCCCGTTGGTGGGGTACACACAAAGAAAGCTTTGCAGGATGGAGAGAATATCGAAGGATCATGAACTTAAGATTTGGCTATGCTAATACTAAAATAATAGAAAAATACAGTGGGAAGGATGATCCATGCGATCACTTAGAACGATGGACTAAGGTTTGGGGAACCGAACCACAACTAGAATGGGTGCATATTTTCTGTCATACATTAGATACGATCCCAATGAACTGGTATTTGGAGACATAGCTTCGCCATGGAACTACTGAATGGGACGTTTTAAGGGAGAGTTTTATATTAACCTTCAACTTTTAGGATGGGTTTAACAGTATTGTTGAAGCGATGCAAGAAATAAAAGCAGCTATATTCAGCACGCGGAAGGAACCAATAGAATGGATTAAGCCCGATTGGAGTACACAACTACGCCATGCGTTGGAATGCTATAATGTGATTGCTAAAGAAGAGGATCATCCATGGAATATTACAATTCCAGAAACCGAAGGACAACGAAAAGTTGAAGGACTGAAGGTGGTGAACTCGAATATATCAGAGCCTTTGATAACTCAACAGGTAAACATTGGATCTGAAGAAGAACCTAAGTTCATGAAGATAGGATATTATTGTGACATAGATATGGTTGATAAGGTAGCTGAGCTGCTGTGCAAGTATCGGGACTTATTCCCCATGAAATTTTCAGATTTGAAAGGGATTGTCAGATATTTAGGTGTCATGAAGATTACATTGAAACCAGATGTGAAGCCTATTAAGTAGTGGCCTTCTTGGCTGAATCCAAATTATAAGGAGAAGGTGCGCCTAGGACTGGGTAAAATGTTGGAAGCTGGTACTATTTGTTATCGGGAAAACTAGTGTCTATTCAGAGCTGCTAGTCCCACTAAGACGGGTAGCTATGTTAGAAACAAACAGATAAAAGTTACTTGTGTTTTCCATTATGAGAGATAGATGAGAGAAAAGCAGAGAGCACCAACCTTAGTCTTTTGCTAGTCTCCTTTCTTGTTTCCTCTTTCCTTTGATAGAGCTTTCGCCACTCCTTCCTCATTTATCCCGCTTTAGAGAACACCTGTAGAGCCAAGGCAGCAAAATACCATCAAGGCATATAGATCTATAACCATAAATAATGTAGGATCAGATGTACATTAACCATATAAATGCATACACAAACAAGATTCAGAGATATACAAGCATATGGAGGAAAACTCAAATAGCTTTATTGATAGGAGTAGAAGAGAGGATTACAACTAAGGCTATCTGATCCAGCATCATCCTCCCAGCATGAAAGCCCTCTTCACCTCATACAAAGCAAGATCACCCAACAATGTCTTCAAAGAGAAACCAACAACACTTCCTTGCAAATTACAAAATTCCAGCCCCTGGATCTCTTGGATGAGAGATCCATATATAGATATTTATAGGAGAGTGAGTCAGCTTCTGGGATTTTGATTAGTGTCATTTCACTGATAGTTCTTGGTTCCACTTGGAGATTGCAAATCTCTTACTCATCCCTAGGCGAATTCGGAGAGGCAAGTGTCATATGAGCAGTTTGTAGAAGATTCTTTGGGTTTCCACCTAGCACACTACTTCTGCCATTTGTCTGCTCTCACTCATCACACCCTACAGAATGGCTTTCCAGTATGTATGGCACCCCCCGTGTGTAATAGGTGAGATGCATCGCACCCTATGCATGGAGCAGTCTATATGGTCTAGTTTTGACCAGTTCTGAGTAGTTTTTCATGGAGAACTTCTGGGAGATGATGTAATCAACTCACCTTGTTCCTTTAGGGTATGAAACAACACTTTTAGGGGTTTAGAAGCCCCTTGGTTTATGGACATATGTGATTTGGTTTGCAGTGCCCAAATATGTCTATAACAGTTTCCCCCTAAAGCATGAGGTCATAAATCCTTTTGATGTCGGGTGAAATGCTTTATAATGAGGATCCGGGGTTTTTTGAACTGGAAGGTGACCTGTAATAAGATACAACACAATAATTTATCTTCATAATATTTTCATGATCTATCTGAGGCGGGCATTCCCATGCTCAGCTTTATAAATTCATATTCATGTACATAAGATAGACAATCGTCTGTGTGGCAGACTGATGATTCTGGTAGAGCCATCATCCTTTAGTTTAGATGATTATCTGTGCAGCTGTGATGTACATTTGATGTCTTTATTTTCCTGAATATATCGTAGCCCAGATGGATGAAACTAGATCCGGGGTCTTCAAACTCATTCAATCTTCGCCTGAAGTACAAGTCGATCCATGTGAAAATATGTTCTGATGTCGAACATGGAAAGACATTGCCTGATTACCAGCCAATGATGTAAGCTGTTAACAGGCGCAAGAGGAATCACCAATAATGATGATGACCCTCAAGGTACTGTAGTACAATTCACGTGGTGTGAATACATGAGCTGGTGTCGAACACCACATAAAATCTTTTGGTCAGAGGCCATTGATGTAAACATGTCGCCAGAAGTGAGAAACTTTCCATTGAGGCATGCAAGCTTAAAAGTACTGAAAGGGTTGTCCCTAAGTCAACTTCTTGGATAATGAGCTGATGTCGACAAGAAGTGACTCATCAAAGGAAGGCCTTAATGAATCCCACATCTACGACACGGAATAGAGGTGAAAACGATCTGATGATACAAGGTTCAGGGTGGTGGTCATGAAAAATGGAGAGTGAAGGTATTGCAGCAGATGAGGCGTTGGCTAGGTTGGTGAATTCTCTAAGCGACTTCTCTTGAACACACCGGAGACACTGAAATGGATTGGTAGTGTTAACCCCAAGGTGGATGGTATGGTGGACCAATGGTCATATGACCGGTGAATGGAATAACCCAACCCAACTCAATCATGGTGACAGAGTGAAAGTGTCATGTTCAAGATCGACCTACTACCAATGAAGCTATTCAAGTTTTCTTCCCTCTTTCCCCAGTCATTGCTGACCAGTACCTCTTTATTTTTGTCAAGCTTGAGGAGGATAACATATTTTTGTTCTATAATTTTCCCTTTGGGCAAACCCGTCACTATGTTTTAACGAGCTTAGCAACAGTGAAACTCAATCTTGTCTGCATGGACAAGTTTGTCGCTATTGTTTTAACGAGTTTAACGACAAAGATAACTCGGCCCTTTTCAATTTTAGAGAGTCTAAAAAGGGACGTAAAGGCAACTCCAGTGGTCCTTTTTCGTAATGTAATCCCTTAAGTATGGAAAAGTGTAAAATAATACAAAAGGGATGACTTTTCGATAGTTTTAACGAGCTGAACAAGACAAGTGCTTGATCTTTTTGTGTAATAATCCCTCAGGTCCAAAAAGATTAAAATCTAGAGGAGGGATAGCACTTCCGGTCACTTTAACGAGCTGGAGAGGCCAATTGCTCGGCAATATTTTCATATTTTACGAGTCATATGAAAAGAGCTTAAAGGAGACTCGTTTTTTTTTTTGGAACGAGTGATGTTTTTGGATAGCAACTGGTTCCAGGTAAGGTTTGGAACTTTTCAATCACGGCAGTGGAAAGAGGGTGGCTAATAGAATCACTCATCGTAGTTGTTCCTCAAAAGGGTAAACAATCAATTGCGGGTGTATGATCCGCTAAAAAAGAGTGGAGGTGGTGGTAAGAACACAACCAAGGTTCAAAATCTGATAGTCATGCGATCAAAATGGTTATTTACCGAGGGTGGGGTTCATTCTTTAATGAGCTTGAACTCTATGGAAACACTTGCTCATTGCTAGGTTTATTTTTGACGAGCTTGAACTTCGCATAAAATTGCTCATGGTGAGGTTTATTTTTTAACGAGCTTGAACTTTGCGTAAAACTACTCATGCCAGTCGTATAATAAGGATGTCTCATCGATAGGTTCAATTTTTAGGGAGCTTGCCCCATTTGAAACTTTGCTCCTGAGCCTTTTGTTATGAAAGCTAGGAACAACCAACCTACGAGTTTAAATGGTTAAGAGCCTACAAACTATGAAAATAAATGGTTGCTTTTCACTTGCATGCAAAAAGGTTTTCTTGCCCCCAGGTATAACGAAATAGAGTTTCCAAGTTACCATACAGAAGTTCTTGCATTAGCAATATTGTTTCATCCACATGTGCAGACAAAACACTTCCTTGGATCTGTCCATCAAAATGGATAAAGGTGATTCTAGTTCCAATCACCTAACCTTTGACAGAGGAATCTTTTTCCAGTCTGATCAATTTTCCTAGACAGAAAGGATTGTCAACTAGTCATATTCCTACGTGGAAACCTACCTTATATCTGGGGTTTTCCTGCCAAAACAGACTAGGGCGCATACCTCCTGGGTTTCAGTCACAATAACCGAATCACTCGCGATCATCAGGTTGATGGACTGGAGGTTGATGAGGCATTCCTTGTGTAGAAAGACTGGTTAGGGATGGCATTTGACTAACAGTTGTGTTTGAACCAGGGAATGAAAGCTGGTCAACTAGGTGGACCACTCTGCCTTCATGTGGAAAACACATCACTCGGAAGAGTGAGGAGACGATGGCTCCCATGCTATAAATGTAGTCATGCCCAAGGAGTAGATTGTAATCTAGAGGTCCTTGGACTACCATCACATTTAGATGAACGGTTTTCCTTCTCAAAGTTATAGGAAAATTTGGAAGGATCCCTAATGGTCAACTAGTTCCTTTGTTGAAGCCTGTCAGACTTCGAATCTCAAGCAGAAGGGATGGCGAACCAAGCGCTTTCCAAGCAGTTGAGGAAAGGATACTCACAGAAGCCCCTTCATCTATAATAGTACCAACCATGATCATTCTGTAAGCTTGTACTATGATTCAGAATGGTACATTAGATGGTAGGTGGGGTCTACCTAGTAGATTCCAATCGAAGGAGACGACTAGGTTGCTTGGAGGTGGGACCGAATAAACAACCGGATAAGTCTCTGATGAACTTCCTTCCTGCAGTAAAGGAATGGGTAGATTGCCCCCATATTCATCGAAGTCTGTGTTTACGAAGAGAATTTGAATGGTGTCGTTCTCATTCTCTTTGGTGACAGTATCATCTAAAGGTGAACCCTATGAAGGCAAGATTGGGTTGACTGCCATCTCAACCTGTTGACTTTGGTCCGGTGTGGACTCAGAGGGTTTATCTTCAATGATAGGTGCTTCGATCGACAAAAAAGTTGTGTCAGTTGGATTTTCAACTAGCGATGGACTCGGCAAGAGTTTCTTGTATCCAAGAGGAAGTCACTACGATGATACAGGATGGTTATCCAAGACTCTTTTAGCTTCGTCTAGGAAGGGACAATGGTGGAGGGCATGATCACCTTCACATAGCCTACAAGGAAATTTGGATCTTCCCTTTTGTCCATTTACTTCGTTTTCACTAGTTGATGGTGTGCTCTCAACATGATCGTCAGCAGTTGAAGACACCAGATTGTGCAAGCAGAGAGACCAGTCCCTTAAGATCCATCGGAAGCAAGGACAATCTTGATGATAGTGGTCTCCCTTGCAAATGACACATGGAGATTTAGGTTTTGAAGGTGCAGTGTGTGGATTTTCACCAGATGATGCACGATTGCACCCTTTCATGGTTGGATTCTTCTTCCTCTTCTCCTTCCCTTTCTTCTTCTTCTCAGTCATTTGGTTTTTAGCATTACTAGCTTCACCAGGCGAAGAGGAAGAAGGAGAGGGAGAAACAAATTAAGTAGAAGGTGAGGGAGTGACTTCAGGATCATCTGGCTTTTGATTTGATTGCTGAGGAATTGTGGTGCTTTGAACGACCAAGGTCGAGAAAAACCATACGGGCAAGCCAATTGTGAGTCCTGGAAGGGACAATGTGGCCAGGTGTGGAGCACCAACATCCCCCCAAGAGGAGAAGGGACTAGGATTTCCCCCAAGGGGAAATCCTTTATTGGTAGACTCCATTTATCAACCTAAAGACCAACTAGAGAACAGTGATGTTATTCTGATTAAAATAAATTTTATGACGCTTTGACACAACTTGCTTTTTCAATTTTTAAGAGTCAAGAAAAAGCTAAAGATGACTCTAGTCGCCTTCGATTTTTAATGAGCCTGAAGTGACAAGTGCTCAGATGGACCTTTTCTTTTAGGGAGTCTGAAAAGGAATGAAAGTGAATACTCTAGAAATCTAGACAGAGTGATTACCAAACCAATCACAAAACTGTAGAATACTTTTTACGGTATGACAGCCAATCTTCTCGAATGCTATGTTCAGTGCATTGCGATCGATAGGGTGGCAGACACAGCTTCCTAAGGATAAAGGATGTAGCCTATAGTGGTCTCCAAATATACACTCGATAGTACGTGGGAGCACAAGTCCGTACTGGCACTTGTCATCTCAAACAGGAGGAATCGCCCAACCTACGATGAAAGCGATAGTTATCAGGCTTTACAACGCTGGAATACGTCTCTAGCCTAGACTTCTAAATGTTGTGTGTTAGGTTCCAAAGCATTTTTATGTTCATTGAGGTTTATTTTACAGTTGATCTTTCTTAAGAAGCTTTCCTTTAAGGTTCACCATGTGATGTAGATATACAATTCCTAAATATGAAATCTAAGATGATAAACAGTCGTTTACTTTCTTTTTGCAATGAAAATCCTAGCTACTAAGGAAAGAGAAATTAAATTATTTCAACATAAAGCAGAGAGCACACACTAGATGCACTTTTCCTAAATCAACTCAGCATGCAGTCTAAATGAAAATGCACATGCATGTATTGTTTTTTAGTTGCCTTAATGTCAGAATGACAAAAGAAAACAACGTATAGATCTCATCTTTTCTCTTTCACAACTACAATACTAACAATTTCCTTTTCAAAAAATGAAAGTAAGGTCAAGACGACACTTTGCAATTTTGAATTTAAATTGCTTTCGACACTTGAAATACTAATGATTCAAATCAAATACAATGGAAAAAGTGTAATTGACTATCTAAAAGAGGAATGCTTTGTGATACTATTTTTCTTGACCGAAAACGACACTTTCAAATCAAAAGACGACAGTTCGATTAAGCTACTGTTTGCACAAGAGAACTGTAAATGATGAAAAATACATAAAAGACATTCACAATTCCTTCTAATGGAGGCTGAATAATGCAAAGGAATATGGTTTCAACGGAGATATACTGATCACAGATAGCAAAACTACTGAATAAAGCTGAAGACAATGAAGAAAAGACCAAAATCTAGAGGCAAAAACAGTCTCATCTGATCATCGCACCTGTAACACAGGGAAACATGGATGCATCTCACCTACATCACATGGGAGGTGTGATGCATCCAAGTTGCCAAGAAGAGATAGTGTGATGGTCCAAGGACAAGACTGTGCTTGGTTTTCACTCACAGTTTGCAGCTAAGTTCAGGGGTTTAAGCTTAGCTAATGAAAGTCAGTAAACACAAAGCATAGGGGCTGATCTGATGAGGTTATTTGAGCTACCACCAGGGCACTTAGGATGTTTACAAGCTAGATGTTCAGTTCATAAACCAACGTGGAGATTGACTGAAGCAGCTTTGATCTACTTTGCAGTTGCATAGCAAAAGCAGTTTGAAGGCTAGATGGCTTAACTTCAGGCTCTGTCTATGGTTTATAAAGCAAACAACAGTAATGAAACAAACAAACTATTCGCTCCCCAATGGAGTTGCCATTTTGTTGTTGGGAAAACTAGTGTCTATTCAGAGATGCTAGTCCCACTAAGATGGGTAGCTATCTTAGAAACAAACAGATAAAAGTTACTTGTGTTTTCCCTTATGAGAGATAGATGAGAGAGAAGTAGAGAGCACCAACCTCGGCCTTTCGCTAGTCTCCTTGCTTGTTTCCTCTTTCCTTTGATAGAGCTTTCGCCACTCCTTCCTCACTTTTCCCACTTCAAAGAACACCTGTAGAGCCAAGGCAGCAAAATACCATCAAATCATAGAGATCTATAACCATAAATAATGTAGGATCAAATGTACATTAACCATATAAATGCATACACAAACAAGATTTAGAGATATACAAGCATATGGAGGAAAACTCAAATAGCTTTATTGATAGAAGTAGTAGAAGAGAAGATTACAACCAGGCTATCTAATCCATCATCATTCTCCTAGCATGAAAGTCGTCTTCACCTCATACAAAGCAAGATCACCCAACAATGTCTTCAAAGAGAAACCAACAACACTTCCTTGCAAATTACAAAATTCCAGCCCCTGGACCTCTTGGATGAGGGATCCATATATAGATGTTTACAAGAGAGTGAGTTAGCTTCTGGGATTTTGATTAGTGTCATTTCACTAATAGTTCTTGGTTCCACTTGGAGATTTTAGATCTCTTACTCATCCCTGGGCGAATTTAGAAGTGTCATATGAGTAGTTTCTAGCAGATTCTCTAGGTTTCCTCCTAGCACACTGCTTCTGCCATTTGTCTGCCCTCGCTCATCGCACCCTACAGAAGGGATTTCTAGTATGCATCACACCCCCCGTGTGTAATAGGTGAGATGCATCACACCCTATGCATGGAGCAGTGTGTGTGGTTCTGTTTTGACCAGTTTTGAGTAGTTTTTCATGGAGAACTTCTCGGAGATGATGTAATCAGCTGACCTTGTTCCTTTAGGGTATGAAACAACACTTTTAGGGGTTTAGAAGCCCTTGGTTTATGGACATATGTGATTGGGGTTGCAATGCCCAAATATGTCTATAAAACTATTGAGCCTATAGAGGACTTAGATTGGGTAAGCCCTATGGTGGTCCAAGAAAAGAAACAAAAGGGCGAGATCTACATATATGTAGATCTACGGAAGTTGAATGATGCTTGTGTGCATGATCCATTTCCGAAACCATTTATTGATGAAGTATTAGATAATGTTGGCGGATAGGAGGCATATTCGTTCACTGATGGTTTTTTGGGATATCATCAAATAAATATCACATTGGACGATCGAAGCAAAACAACCTTCACAACTGAGTGGGGTTTCTTCTAATACATAGTTATGCCATTCGGATTGAAGAACGCACTTGCAATATTTTCCCGGGTAGTGATCACGGTGTTCAAAGAGTTTATTCATAAGTTCCTAGAAGTATATTTTGATGATTGGATTGTGTTTGGGTTGGTGAAGTGACATGTTGTGTGTCTGTGCTTCATGTTGGATACATATCGAAGGTACCAGATCGCTTTGAAACTGAAAAAACATATATTTTGTGTGCCTTTTGGGATTTTTCTTGGCCACATTGTATGTAAGCAGGGATTGATGGTGGACCCTACCAAGTTCGATGTAATTGTGAATTTGGAAGCCACTACGAATGTGAAACAATTGTGTGTGACATTGGGACACACTGGGTACTACAGGAAGTTTATCAAGGCATATGCCCAGATAATTGTACCGATGGAGAAATTATTAAAGAAGGATGTGATGTTTTGTTAGGATGAAGACTGTCAGTGCAACTTGGATGTCTTGAAGGAGAAAATGGTGATTGTGCCTATTTTGGTATTTCCTGACTAGAAAAAGGAGTTTCATGTTCATGTTGATGCATCTTGTATTGCACTAGGAGTTGCATTAACATAGGCAAGTGAAGGAGAGACTCACCATCCGATAGACTTCGTGAGCAAGAAGGTATCCAAAGATGAGAATAATTACTCTACTACAGAGCGCGAAGGGTTGGCGATGGTCTATGCACTATAGAATTTCAAACACTATTTGTTAGGTAGAAACTTTAAAATGTATACAAATCACTCTGCACTAAAGTACATGGTTAATAAGCCTATGTTGGGGGGGAAGATATGCTGATGGTTATTATTGTTCCAGGAGTATGACTTTGAGGTGATTGTGAAGCCTGGAAGGCTGACTGCATGACCAGACCATCTATCAAGGATTGAAATAGGTGAAGAACCAAGTAATTTGGAGGAAAGACTGCCAGGTGCATAGCTCTTTGTGGTGCACGTCACAGATGATCATTTTTCCAATATTATTCATTTTTTATCAACTGGATCAGCTTTGGAAGGTTATTCCATTGAACAAAGATAGGAGTTAGTAGTTCGTGCTATGGATTTTTCAGTAATTGCGGGACATTTATATAAAATGGCGTCAGATGAGATCCGACGATGGTATGTTCCAAAATTTGAATGTGCTAGTATCCTAGCTGAGGCTCATGGAGGAGTGGCAGGGGGTCACTATGCAAGGAAAGCAATTGCGCAGAATATTTTGCGCGCTGGGCTATGGTGGCCAACATTACACAAGGATTCTAAGGCATATTGCAAGGCGTGTGATGCTTGCCAAAGGATGGGGAAGCCTTCGCGAAGGGATGAATTTCCTTTAAATGCTCAAGTTTCATTACAGGTATTTGATAAGTGGGCCATTGACTTTATAGGTCTTATACAACCACCAAGAAAGAAGACAGGCACGCAGTATATTATCACTACAACTGAGTATTTAACCAGGTGGGCGGAAGTGCAATTGGTGAAGGACTGTACAATAACTATCATTGTGAAGCTTTTCTCCGACTATGTCTTAACAAAGTTCAGATGCACTAAGTTGTTAATGAGTGATAGGGGTACGCATTTTTTGAATGAAACAATCAGCACAATGTTGGAACAATTTCAAGTATATCATCAGAAGAGCATGCCCTATCAGCCACAGGTGAATGGCATAGTGGAATATTTTAATAAGATTTTGGAGCATGGATTGAAAAAGGTATGCAATGCGTAAAGGAATGACCAGGACATGCACGTACCGGCTATGTTATTGGTTTATAGGACAACCACAGGAAGTTGATAGGACAAACATCATTCAGGTTGGTCTATGGAATTGAAGCAGTAATGCCAATGGAGTATATTGTGCCAAGTTTATGGATTGCAGCATTGACTGAGATGGCAGACCGTGAGACCTTGGAGGAATGGCTCATGCAGATCATGGAGTTAGAAGAAGTCTGCTTCCTTCTAGGATTTCACTAGCAGGTGCAAAAGGAGCACGAGAAAGCATCGCATGATCGGCATATTAAGATGCACACATTCAAGGTAGATGATTTGTTGTTGTTAGATGACAAAAGGCTCACAAAGTTTCTAGGAAAGTTTCAAATGCACTGGTTAGGGACATATGTTATTAAGGAAATCATGGCTGGTGGCGCAATTCAGTTCACAAAGCTGAATGGAGAACCATTCCCTGGAAAAGTGAACGGAAGTAGGCTAAAGATGTACACAGGGGATCCTGCCCTTGTGTGATGACTATACAGACGTAGGACAGTTTTATTAATCCTAGAAGCTACAAAGGATTGTGGGACTATAAAATACATTGTCTAACTAGTTAAAGAATGTGGTAGAAAAGTTGTGCGATGGATGATAGGGGTGTGACAGGTGAAGCTGCGCTGGATGAGCTACGCCATGGCGGATGGTTCCACATAGGTGGGTCAAAAAGTAGCCATTGAGGTTACTATTCATGATTTGATGACCAAATATCAGTTAAGAGGAGCGGGGAGGTGCTATTTATGGCGAAAATATTTGGAGATCTACCACCAAAGACACATTTATTATCATAATTTGGGGGAATGGTCAGATTTGAATTCAAAAATTCCTATAAATCACACATGTTGGTCCACCGAAGAACAATTTTCATTCTTAGAGTTGTTTGGGAGATTTGTTGTCTGAAGTTTATGAGTCATCAATTCTGGGAGGATTTCGTGTCAAGCCCAACATTTATCGCCTTACTTGCATGGAGCCAAAAGGTCATTCTCTAGCAAATGAATGCCACCAATACTGTCGAAACTGTGAGTTTTGAAGTTGTTGTTTCTGATGCATCGGGCCCTGAAATCTCAAGTATGGAAGCTACAACCCCTGTGCCTATCGTGCCGAGGTTTCCAATTATAGACATGTTGACCCATAGGATAGCGAAACTTCCTTATAAAGGAGTGGACCTTGCCAAGGAGTTTGGATGGAAAAGTGGGGAGAAAGAATTAGCTAATAAGATGAAGACTGAGTATGGGCTTCTTAAGAAGTTGCACAGATACTCTATCCACTCTATTCAGGACCAGGCAATGCAGTTTTCTTCCCAGATTCTTGAGGGAAAAATCATGAGGAAATTCCACGCAGATGAAGTTCTAGTGCCGGTAGAATTGCTAGCAGCCTAGTGGCTCAGGAGGAGAGCAAGCCATTCCATTATGCATGGCTTTTATTATCTATTTTTTTAGTATCTTGGAGATTGTCGGAGGACAGTTAGTTCCCCCCACAGAAGGAAGATTTACCTGAGGCAGCACAGTTTGCCTTGCTCTGGTCTACAAGGGATCTGACAAGAATCAAGGAGTCAAAATTTTTTTGGATCCTAATGGAAATGGACCTTTGAATGGTTATCAATCGTAGGTCAAGGTTGTCCCCAACCTTGTTCGAGAAATTGACGACCTATGCAGAGTTCAAGGCTGATTTCCATAGTGTGTCAATCAGATCGCTGAAGGACCCAAAAAACATATGGCATAAGTTTCCCTATTTGGTATCTGAGACGAACATGCAAGAAATCATGGGGTATTGGCTAGTAGAGTGGCGTGAACCCATGGGGATTTATGTGGGAACAAGCAAAGCTGTCGAGACCTCTGTTGCGCAAAAGCATAAAGAAGCTGCTCAGAAGGCCGAGTGAGCTCTTGTTGAGCAGAAGAAAAAGGAAGTTGTTGCTAAGGGAGTTCCAGAGGAAGAACGGGTCAAAAAAGAGCGTGATGGAAAAGACAAGGTAGAAAAAGAACATCATGATACAGAAGAAGGTGAAAAGTAGGCCTCACAGCACATAGAAGAGCAGGAGCTGTTAGGACATGAATTTGGCAATGGTGAGGAGCAGTGCACTCCTTTCACCTTGAAAAGGCACAAAAAGGAGTAGACTGTTGGGTAGTGAAAGAAGCATAAGTCTGACAAGAAGACACATATCGACCCAATGATGCCAACAGAAGGCGATCGCGATGAAATTGGTGATAAAGTTAGAGATGCGACAATTGAGGTGTTACAACAATTTGAGCAACATTATATGCAGACATTGGGGATTGACCAAAAGGATTTGTGTGAGCTTTAGATCTAGGCTAAAAGGATTCAAGTGGGTGTCAGACAAGCGAGCTGGGTGCAAGAGAGCCTAACATAGGGAAGTGGAACAGTGGCAGAGATGGAGCAGACTCTGGAACTTAGAGTCATACGATTCCCAGAAGGGTCCATTTGCACATAATCAGATGAGGATCATGTTGTGCTAAGTAAAAGCAATGGGAGTTAATTCTACCACCTTGCCACACTAGAACCTCCACGTGCTGCATCAGGGGGTGTCAAATGAGTTGTGGATTAGAGAGAAACACTCCCTCACGGCCATTAGTGACTTTAAAGTAAATAATGAATAGATGTTTGCAGAGAAAGTGCAGGCGCTGAATGCAAAGGAGGAGATGCACCAATGTACTCAGAGCTTAGAGCCAGTGATAGAGAAAGCTTGCAAATCAGCGTCATAATTGAACATCCCAGAGGATGCCAAAGCATCGATGAAAGTAAGGAAAATGGTTTCCACAGTACGCTCATCATAAGAAGAGGTTGGCAGGGTTACCTTTGATTTCCAAATGAAGATAGCCAAGTTGTAGTTGAAGTTGCATCCAAAAACTCTGCTAGAGGTTTGGGAGAAGCACAGAGAAACAATCAAGGAAAATATGAGCACCTTGGATGCCGCAGTCAATGACTGCACAACGATGTTTGATGCAGTAATGGAATTATGGAAAAATATGCAGGAGGACCCGGACTTGAAGAAGCTGAACACTAATGTTCGCGAGATAGAGTAGAAGTATGATGAGGTTTGAGCAACTATGCGCATGTTGGCATTGGCACAATTCCTTGCAAAGCTACAGGAGGGGAAGAAGCTACAAGAAAATGTGGAAGAATTGCAGAGGAAAGAGGCCCTTCTAAAAGCTATATTACAGTCGTGGTTGGAGGAAGCTTGTGAGCTTACTCTGTCACTTCAAGAAAAGCTAAAGGTGTTGTTATCACCCCAAGAAACTCTCCTAGGTTGTGTTAGGGTCCCACCCTAACCCCCTTATTTATGTAGTGGGATCGAGTCATAGTAGAGAGTCAATAAAGCCCATATTAATAATTGTAAGTGGTTAACCCGCAATTAATGACGGGACCACAGTTAGTTGCAAATGGGCCATGGTATTAGATAGATGGTATTCATAAAACCCATGGTATTGATCCATGGTATTGCATGTATGAGTCATATATAAAGGATAGAGACTCCCTGCGAGGAGGATCGTGTCTTATTTTTGTATCGAGCTCTGCTCTATTGGAGGTTGCCCCCTCGAAGAGGCCAATGAACATTGCTTTCTGAATAATAAAATATTTGTTGTTGTCTCTCACTATTCTATGTTCTAGGTATCTTTCTTCTCATATTCTATATTTGGGTATCTTTTTGCAGGTTAAGAGCATAACAAGTGGGATCAGAGCACTTTCCAGGGCCAGTGGGATCTCCATTTCTTAGCAATTTTTTCTTTTGGCTAGAGACGTGTTCCGACGTCTTTAAACCACGGGATCTGTCATTGAGCGCATAAACTTTCGGATTTGGGGAGGCATGCATGCAGGAAATACAAGAGGTGGTCACTCTTGTTGGACTCCCTTGTAACCCCTGTGGGTATCCCTTCGAGTAGTAGCGCATTAGACAAAACCACGTACGGACTGTCTTCCAAGTACCTTCTGGGTATATCGGAAGCCCCTTAGCTCCTCTACAAACTTGCCATAGATAAACCGTCGGTCGTCTTGCTGCTACAGTACACCGAGAACAGCACTGGGAGAGATTACTTGCCCGTACGATAGGGTAGTCGGGTTGCACGGCTAAGGGTACGGTTGATCCTCCTTAGTTAGAGCCCTGAAACATTAGGCTGAGTACTACTGTCAGACCCTTATGTATATTACGATCTGTAGCACCTGACACTCCTCGAGACCATAGTTCCCTTTTCTACCTTGGGATCACACATCATCTCTGCCAGATCCACTCACGCAAAGGGGTTCAGCAACAGCAGACATCAATCTCACAGTTCCAACCAGCCATTCCAATCTATTAGATCCATCAGATCGGCAGCAAAAATCTGTTTCGCCGCTCAGAGCTATCTGATCCACCATTTAGATCTCTCAGATCCATCGAATCTAAGTAGTTGTGTGGGGTTCCTATAGCAGGGCATGATTTTCGTAGGACTTTTGGTAGCATTGACATTTTGAGGATTCGGTTACTACAGTATTCCTAAGGAAGGAGTAAAACTCCATTAGGAGTTTTCACAAAAAAAAAAAAAAGTTCTGAGATCTTCCGGGGTGCTTATTGGTGATCTAGCCCATCAGAATCAGGACGACGAGCTGAGCACGGTGGTACCATTCAATTCTTAGTGAAAATTTCTTTTGGGTGGTCCCAAATTTCAAGAACATCAGGTCGGTGCATGGTAGAAACTAGAGCTCAAGCTATGGCCAATGAGAGGATGGACAAAGTAAAACAAACCTTGCAATCCCTCCAACTTTAGCTTGACAGACTAACTAGCATAATCCCGAAGGGCAAGGAGGAAGCCCACGAGGAGGTGTATATTGGCAATGGACACCGTGAGGGTGAGTCTAGCCACTCTCTTCACCTGTGGGGCCCCCACCAACAATCTCGTCCATGACCTCCCAAGTTGGATATGCATAAATTTGATGGTTCTCACCCGACAGCATGGATAGCACAAATGGAGCAGTATTTCAATTTGAATAACATCTTAGATAATGAGACTCAGCTTATGGTGGGGAGCATGTACTTGGACACTGAAAGGTGGCAATGTTGGGAATGGCATCAACGTTGCAATGGACCTTTTGTGACTTGGACCACCTTCAAAAAAGCTCTTACAGATCGCTTTGACCAGAAATCTTCTTTTCTGGGTCATCTTACTAAGCTCTGACAGACTGGCACAGTGGATGAATATGTTACAGCCTTTGAAGCCTCAGCCTTCCGTACTAGGGGTCTCTTAGATGTGTTCTACATGGAATTTTTTATCAGCGGTCTTAAAGAAGCCATAAAAGCCCACGTCCTACTGCACCACCCTCCCACATGGACGGAGGCTTGCAAGGTAGCTCATAATGTGCAACATGCGTTAGCAGCCCAGTACAGTCACCCAAATTTCACAGCTAAGGGTCACCCCCCATAGGCTCACAACACGACTCAAACACTTAAGGTTCAAAAGGTGTCACCTACAGAAATGGCCGAAAGAAGAAAGAAAGGATTATGTTACTACTGTGATGAAAAATACTCCCCAGGTCATAAATGCAAGGAGCCCAAATTTTTTCAAATTGATGCCACTGATTACAGCTCATCAGAGGAAGATCCACCACTGGAGGAACATGAGGAAGTAGAAGAGGAAAACCAAAAGGACAATGCCCCTGATGAACCCGTTATTTCGCTGCATGCTTTGGCCGGGATTTCTTCACCTCAAACTCTCAAAATCAGATGTTTTATTAAACATCACCCAGTAGTAGTCTTGATTGATAGTGGAAGTACACATAATTTCATCCATCAAAAAGTCGCGAAAGCAGTGCATTGTTTTGTACGAGCAGTTTCTAACTTCCAAGTCCAAATTGCGGATGGGGGCACAATGAAATGTGAAGGCCGCTATGAAAATGTCAAACTTCAAATGGGGGATTATTAGTTGAAGACCCACATGTTTGCCATACACATGGGAGGGTGCAACATTGTCCTCGGTGCTGAATGGCTTCACACCCTTGGGCTAATCACAATGGATTTCCAGGAGTTATATATGAGTTTTAAGCAGAACAACTCCACACATACCCTCTGTGGACTCCAGGCGGGAGCTCCCCCTATCATCAACTCGCATAGGATGGAAAAATTGCTAAAAAAGGGCCATCATGGAGTTATAGCTCAATTTAATGCCATCCAGGCAGTTGAAACCAAGTCTCTGTCGATTCATCCTGAGATGCAACAGATTTTAAATAACCATCTGCCGGTATTTGACAATCCTCATGAGCTTCCACCCTCGAGAGGGGAACATGATCATAGCATCACCTTGGTTCCAGGGGCCCAACCCCCAAATGTGCACCCATACAGATATCCGTTCACCCAAAGAATGAAATAGAAAAAATAATCAAGGAACTTTTGGAAGTAGGTGTCATTCGTCCCAGCATTAGTCCTTATTCATCACCGGTGGTCATGGTGCTCAAGAAAGATGGGGAGTGGCAGATGTGTCCAAACTTCAGGGCCCCCAATAAGTTGACAGTAAAAGATAAATTTCCCATCCCGGTGGTTGATGATTTTCTGGATGAACTCAATGGAGCTCAATTCTTCACTAAGCTGGATCTTCGTTCAGGCTACCACCAAATTCACATGAAGGAAGTTGACATTCCAAAGACTTCTTTCTGAACTCATGAAGGCCATTATGAGTTCCTGCTCATGCCATTTGGTCTTTGTAATGCCCCATCTACCTTTCAGAGCCTTATGAACCACCTTCTCAAACCATATCTCAGGAAATTTGTCCTTGTCTTCCTCGATGACATCCTCATCTATAGTTGCACTTGGGCCGCACATCTTCAGCATGTAGATCTACTCTTGCAACTGCTCCGCAAGCACAAATTATTTGTTAAGATGTCCAAGTGTTCGTTTGGCATGGAAGAAGTTGAGTATTTGGGCCACATTATGGGGCGTGAAGGTGTCAAGGTGGACCCCAAAAAGATCCAAGAAATGCAGGATTGGACTCAACCTAAGACCTTGAAGAGCCTGAGAGGATTTTTAGGTCTCACAGGCTATTATCGCAAATTTGTCCACAATTATGGTCACATAGCGAAGCCCCTCACTCAACTCCTGAAGAAAAATTCATTCTTCTGGAATGAGGACGCACAACAGGCATTTACAACTCTCAAAAATGCCATGTGTTCCACTCCAGTCTTAGCACTCCCTGACTTCACCAAATCTTTTGTCATTGAATGTGATGCTTCGGGTACGGGTATTGGGGCGGTCTTAATGCAGGAAGGGCGACCTTTGGCCTTCACAGTCCAACAACTAAGTGGGAAGAATCTGGGCCAATCTACCTATGAGAAGGAAATGATGGCCATTTTACATGCAGTAGAGACCTGGCGACCTTACTTATTGGGGCGACGTTTCCAAATCTGCACAGACCATCACAATCTTAAATATTTTTTGGAGCAACGCATATCCTCCCCATAACAAAATAAATGGTTCACCAAAATGCTGGGATATGATTATGAGATCATTTACAAGAAAGGACAAGAAAATAGTGTAGAAAATGCATTATCTTGCCAATTTGAGGAGGGAAGTACCCTGTTAGCAATTTCCCTATTCCAAAATGGATTGAAGGGGCTCGCAAGGAATGGTTTTCACATCCTGGGCTCTCCCAACTCATTTCTCAATTGCAGGCGGATCCAAATTCCACCAAGGGCTACTCGTGGCAGGATGAGATTCTTCACTACAGGGACAAAGTCATAATATCACCAACATCCACCCTCAAAAGTCGCATTTTGGCAGAATTGCACTCATCCCCCATTGCCGAACATTCAGGCTTTCAGAAGATGTATGCTCACACCAGAAGATCACTTTTTGGACAGGCATGAAAAAGGACATCCTTACTTTTGTAGGAGAATGTGATGTCTGTCAACACCACAAAGGGGAGACCCAAAAAGCACCAGGCACATTACAACCGTCGCCTATCCCGGCAGCAATATGCACGGAGGTTTCTATGGATTTCATTACAGGTCTTCCAAAGTCAGGAAACAAGCCAGTCATCATGGTGGTTGTGGAAAGACTTTCGAAGTATGCTCATTTTTGCGCCCTACCCCACCCATTTACACCGACTTTGGTCACTCAATATTTCATGGATCAGATCTTCAAATTGCATGGCATGCCCACTTCTATTGTGTCCGATCGCGACCTGATCTTCACCAGTAATTTTTTGCAGGAACTCTTCAGGCTTCAAGGCACCCAACTAAAACTCAGTACTTCTTATCATCCACAAATAGATGGTCAAACTGAAGCCGTCAACAAATGTCTGGAAACCTACCTTAGGTGTTTCACTTTAGAAAAGCAACATCTTTGGGTACAGTGGTTACCTCTGGCTGAATGGTGGTATAACACCAACTATCATGCCACCACCAAAATGACTCCCTATGAAGTAGTATATGGTCAACTCCATCCTTCTCCTACTTCTTATATGAAGGGGTGCTCAAAGGTACAAGCAGTGGATCAACTCCTACAAAACCGCGCAACCATGCTCACCCATCTTAGACAGAATCTTCATCAAGCTCAAAACTGCATGAAGCAACAGGTAGACCAACATCGCTCAGAGCACCAATTTCAAGAAGGGTATCAGGTCTTTTTGAGGCTGCAACCATATAAGCAAACATCACTCAAAGACAAGGGTTGTCAGAAACTATCTCCAAAATTCTACGGACCATATCAAGTACTTCAGCACATTGGAGAAGTAGCCTACAAGTTGGCTTTGCCACCTACTGCGAAAATCCATCTAGTTCTCCATGTCTCATGCCTCAAGAAAGTGATTGGGAACAATTGCAGAATTCAAACCAGTCTACCTGAATTGGATGAGGAAGGGTCAATTTGGCTCCAACCTGAACAGGTCCTAGACACACGAGAAAGGCACCTGCGTGGCTGCATGATTAGGGAAGTTCTCGTCAAGTGGAAATACACCTCTCCTGAAGATGCAACTTAGGAACCATCCACTATTCTTCAACAGTTTCCGCAGCTTCAGCCTTAAGGACAAGGCTATTCTTAAGGGGGAGGGCATGTTAGGGTCCCACCCTAACCCCCTTATTTATGTAGTGGGATCAAGTCATAGTAAAGAGTCAATAAAGCCCATATTAATAATTGTAAGTGGTTAACCCGCAATTAATGAAGGGACCACAGTTAGTTGCAAATGGGCCATGGTATTAGATAGATGGTATTAATAAAACCCATGGTATTGATCCATGGTATTGCATGTATGAGTCATATATAAAGGATAGAGACTCCCTGCAAGGAGGATAGTGTCTTATTTTTGTATCAAGCTCTGCTCTATTGGAGGTTGCCCCCTCGAAGAGGCCAGTGAACATTGCTTTCTAAATAATAATTTTTTTTCTATTGTCTCTCACTATTCTATGTTCTAGGTATCTTTCTTCGTATATTTTGTATTTGGGTATCTTTTTGTAGGTTAAGAGCATAACAGGTTGTATCTCAGAGATGCTCAGGAACATTACAAACTCAACCAAAATGTTGGAAATAGGTGGATGAATGGAAGGAATGATGCATATTCAATCCAAATAACCATTTCTACTATGCTTAACCCCAGACATGGGTGAACACCCCCAGACTACAAGGCTTTAGACCACCAATTACTCACAGTTTGAGGATTAGGTGAACATGGAGAATACTGACCACACCAGCAGATGCACAGGACCCTGTGATGGCCGGCTGCAACCAGTTAAAAGGTATGTAAATCTATTTCCTAATGCATAGACAAGATGACAGCTCTCTTGCACTAAAATAACAGAAACCTGCATACACATTCAATGTCACATACTAGACTCTAACACAGAGGTGGGATGACAGCCCCTATAATGCTAAACATCAAGAGGACATGAAACATGCATGATAGGCACAGCCTAGAACAGAATAGAAGTGGAAAGTGAGCAATTAACAGCAAAAGAAGCTTATATGAGCTAAAAATGAAGACCAGACGCTGCAGGTATTGCAGTAGTTACAATCTCCAGAAGTTGAACCTTACATCAGAACTACAACCATCAACCTTGATTACATCTATCTTCTGGGCATATATAGAGTTTGATTACAAAGATATGTTGCTGTGCTATGCGTGGACGGGCCATAATGGACCACCAACCACCTTAACTCTCTGATGGAGTCTCTGCTGCGATCTGCTGGCTTTAATGAACAAAATAACCTTTTCTACTGTTCAGCGGTCCTTCTCTGAGTAGGTGGAGTGTTGACTGAAAGAAGCTCCATAACTGATAAATGTTGAGATCTGCTCGAGGCTGTCCTTTTTCTTCTCATCCATCCTCTTCCTTAAATGTAGTTGTTGAGGATCTAATTGTGCCAGGTACAGGTAGCTGGCCACCTTCGGGTGTATGATACAGGTCGAAGACACAAGTACAGCATGGCAGACGCATGAGCAGGTCGGGGAACAAACAATAGCCGTTGGATCACACAGATCAATAATGGAGACAACGCGACAGGGGTTATTGGGAGGAAGCAGGAACAACAAATGTGAGTCATCAGATCGCGGGTGAGCAGATCTGATGGCAATCGGAGGGCAAAGGTGCACGGGCGATAGCAAGAGGGGAAGGTACGAGCGGGAGGTGAATGGTATTCCCCGCACCACTTACGGGGTTGGGCGGTATTCATACACAGGGGGAGTGATGCGAGTCAATGAGTGATGTGTGTGGGATGTGACGTCGGGGAAATCACTTTTCCTACGGGTTAAATCGCGAGTAGTTTGCGGGATCACGGGGTGCGAACGCCATTTGATCGCGCGATGGGAACGATCGGATGGTGGAAAGAGATAACGGGTTAATGAGCAAGGAAAGCAACAGAGACTATTAGATCAGGATGCAAGATCGATGGTGGGGATTAAGGAAATGAGTTATGAAAGCACCGAGTCATATGGTCGGGTCATATGGTGGCTAAAGCTTAGCACTCGGGGGTCAGAGGAAACATAGGATTACGCAGAGTTTCAAAGGTAAAATGGAGGTAACGGGTTTGAAATTATAAGCGAGGCTGAAGGGGAATACAGGTTTACAAAGGATTTTGGAGGAAAATAGGGACAGCGGGAGTGAAGAGAGTATAAGGAAAATGAAGGGGAAGAAGGAAACAGACTGCTAATCACACGGCCACGCTAGTATTTGGTCCTCCAAATACTGAAGTATGTGGCAGAGCTAACACTGGCGCCTTCTGGGGATGAGATCCCCCCTGTGAGGTCTCAAGGACTACAGACCAATGCCTTCATACAAAACCAGCTTAAAAACATTGCCTAGTATCCATTGGGCATGGAGTCAAATTGAGTCTACACTAAAACCTGTAAAAGAACATGCTTATAATTGTTAAGGATCCTTAAACATAAATCCTCAAAAATGGACATCTACTGGGCCACCAAAATTGTTTCCCCTCCTCTAGGTCAGTTCATCATAGAGCTGCAAAACTGGATTTATTTGATCATCTACCTCAAAAAGTTTAGGACATTTGAGCTTAATAGGTATATATGGATCAAATTTCATCCCCCTTCTGTATATTCTCATCCTTGGATATTCTTCATGGGAGCCTTTATACACCTGATGAATAACAATGGTAGATGTGTACTTCTTTGTGTCATTTGTGGCCTGCACAACAAATATAAAAGGTGTACCAATGTGTTCATGTGTAGAGGACACAAAGACATCCTCTACTCCTGCAACTTTATTAGAACAGTCCACATCCAAGGAGGAGTTCCAAGACTGTGCACCCTCTTCCTCTGTGATTTGACAAGCTATCTTTTCAGTCTGTGTAGAGGCTACCTAAGTAAGTTTCAGAATATCAAGACAAATATTATCCATATGAGCCTTGAGCATTGAATTTTTTCCTGCCTCAGTGTCTAGGGGGAAACTTTGAGGGATTGTCTCTTGAACAAACAGAGAAACAAAAGATGATGGGAAGCTTTCTTCTCCATTTTTGATTACTAGACTGGGGATAATAGCAGGCTGGCCAAGTTGTAGATCTGCATAGGCATTGGAAGATATGTTGGATTTAGGCTTGAATTCTTGGAGGATGGTATGATCTGCTGCTGGTTGCTTTTGCTGATAAGCTTGTTATTCTACAGCTACAACAAACTCACGAGCAGTGTCTTCAGATAATGACTTTTCATAGGCAGCTCTAGTTAGGAAAGGGGCACTGCCCTTGTCTTCCAAACCATGGATCTCATCCTCTTCTTCATATTACTCTTCTTCCATGACTATATTCTAAAAAAGGGTTTTCACCCTTTTGTCTTCATTTGTATCTCTACTTTTTTGCAAAATTTGCAACTGCTCTTGTGCTCCTCTATATGGATTTGGCTTTAGAAGAGTAAAGGAACAAGGAGCTCCTGCTTCCTGAGAATACTACTCAGCCTCTAATCTAGAAAATTCAGAGTCCAATAGCTCTATAATCCTGGCCAATTTATCGATCTTAGGATCAGAGGATGATGAGGACTCACCTCCCTGTCTTCTCTTTTCAGCATCACCTTCGAGTCTTTCTGCAGCAATGATGTTTGCTTCTACTTCAAAGGTTGCATTTTGCATATCAACCAAAGAAGCACATCTTCTTTCTCTTAACAGTAGGCAGAATTGAAAATCGAAGGCATTGGCATAAGTAATCATAGCAGAAGTATGGGTAGGCTTTATTTCACATGGTATTCTGCTGTACATATTGTTGAATCTGATGTTGAAATCAGACAGCAACTCACCATTCTCCCTCTGCAAGTTCCTAAATTCAGTATGATAATAGAGCAGATCCTTCTTATCCCCCTAATTCTTTAGGAACACATCATCTAAGGCCTCAATGTCTGCAATAGACCTAGGGGATAATTCTCTGAACCATTTTCTAGCCACCCCATCTAGGCTTTCGACAAAAACCCTCATCCACACATCCTATTCATTAATATCTAGATTATCAGCATAGCTATAAAAGGACTCTAGATGCTCTTTAGTTGTTACTCCTTCTGTACCAATAAACTTAGGTATGTGTTCCTGATAATCTCCTACAGGCATGGAATTTAAAGGAACAGGCAAGACCAAGGGTCCATACCTAGCAACAATGATTCTTTCTATCTTTGTGAGGGCTAGCTGGCCTGCCATGACTGGAGTTAGGTGTAAGGATACTAGTAGACTGAGTGGTATGAAGCAATGTAGTGGATGACAGAAACAGAGGAATATGATGGACTATGTGGGATGCTTTCTTTGGACTGAGATCCGAAAGGGAAATGAATGAACAGGAGCTTTATGAATCTCTGAAGGTGATTTTTCACTAGCAGAGATACATGGGATTTTTAAGGCTTACCTGATCCTGATGCTCCTTTCTATGATGTTTTCTTCTTCTTAACGATCTTCTCAGGGTCAGGCACTGGTTCAGCTAGTGATTTCTAAGGATTTCTTCGATCATGCCTCACAAACTGAGACAGGACTATGATGTGGAGTCACCAAAGGTTGGTCTTCCTCTAGTGGAGTCGCCAGATAGATGATTACAACTAGAAATGTGTGTCCAAACCTTGTCTATCATCAAAGCTTGGAGCTGTGTCGTTCTCCCACGGAAGCTGACCTTCAATCTCCTCTCCTCGGCAACGACGCCAATTAATGTTATCACCCCAAGAAACTCTCCTAGGTTGTATCTCAGAGATGCTCGAGAACATTACAAACTCAACAAAAATGTTGGAAATAGGTGGATGAATGGAAGGAATGATGCATATTCAAGCTAGATAACCACTTCTACTATGCTTAACCCTAGACATGGGTGAACACCCCCAGACTACAAGGCTTTAGACCACCAATTACTCACAGTTTGAGGATTAGGTGAACATGGAGAATACTGACCACACCAGCAGATGCACAGGACCCTGTGATGGCCGGCTGCAACCAGTTAAAAGGTCTGTAAATCTATTTCCTAATGCACAGACAGGATGACAGCTCTCTTGCACCAAAATAACAGATACCTGCATACACATTCAATGTTACATACTAGACTCCAGCACATAGGTGGGATGACAGCCCCTCTAATGCTAAACATCAAGAGCACATGAAAAATGCATAGCAGGCACAACCTAGAACATAATAGAAGTGGAATTTGAGCAATTAACAGCAAAAGAAGCTTGTATTAGCTGAAAATGAAGACAAGACGCTGTAGGTATCACAGTAGTTACAGTCTCTAGAAGTTGAACCTTACATCATAACTACAACCATCAACCTTGATTACATCTGTCTTCTGGGTATATATAGAGTTTGATTACAATGATATGTTGCTGTGCTATGAATGGAGGGGCCATAATGGACCACCAACCACCTTAACTCTTTGATGGAGTCTCTGCTACGATCTACTGGCTTTAATGAACAAAATGACCTTTTTTGTTGTTCAGGGGTCCTTCTCTTAGCTGGTGGAGTCTTGAATGAAAGAAGCTCCATAACTGATAAATGCTGAGATCTGCTCGAGGCTATCCTTTTTCTTCTTAGCCATCCTCTACCTTAAATACAGTTGTTGAGGATCTAATTGTGCCGGGTACAGGTAGCTAGCCACCTTCGGGTGTATGATACAGGTCGAAGACACAAGCATAGCATGGCGGATGCATGAACAGATCAGGGAACAAACAACAGCCGTTGGATCACATAGATCAATGGCGGAGACGACGCGACAGGGGTTATCGGGAGGAAGCGGGAACAACAAAGGTGAGCTGTCGGATTGTGGGCAAGAAGATCCGATGGAAATCAGAGGGCAAAGGTGCACGGGTGATAGTGAGTGGGGAAGGTACGAGCGGGCGGTGAATGGTATTTCCCACACCGCTTACAGGGTCGGGTAGTATTCGTACATAGGGGGACCGATGCGAGTTAGCGAGTGACGCATGTCGAATGTGACGGTAGGGAAACCGCTTTCCCCATGGGTTAAATCGCGAGCAGTTTGCGGGATTGGGGGGTGCGATCGCCGTCCAATCGCTCAACGGGAATGATCAGACGGTGGAAAGAGATAACGGGTTAACGAGCGGGAAAAGCAACTGAGACCGTTAGATCGGGATGCACAATCGACGATGGGGATTAAGGCAATGAGTTATGAAAGCGCCGAGTCATATGGTCGGGTCATATGGTGGCTAAAGCTTAGCAGTCGGGGGTCAGAGGAAACACAGGATTACCCAGAGTTTCAAAGGTAAAATGGAGGTAATGGGTTTGAAAGTATAAGCGAGGGTGAAGGGGAATACAGGTTTACAAAGGATTTTGGAGGAAAATAGGGACAACAGGAGTGAAGAGAGTATAAGGAAAATGAAGGGAAGAAGGAAATAGACTGCTAATCACACAGCCAAGCTAGTATTTGGTCCTCAAAATACTGAAGTATGTAGCAGAGCTAACAGGTGCTATAACAGACGCAGTGGACAATGTGCCTAGTAGAGTGCTAAGGCAGGAAGGCTTTGCTTCTGTTGATAGTGCTAGACCCGCCAACATGTAAGGGGATCTTCACATTAAGAAGTCCCAATTAGACCTCAAACCATTTGGTGTAGGAGTCCCACCATTCGGTTGTACGGTAATGCCTTGACCGCGTTTTTGCACAGAGGCAAGTAAGATGTCTCTATTGGTAGCAAGGGTGTGACAGCTACGAAAATCCAAGGAAGGTGCATGAGAGGTTCTAACACACTGAGTGTGAAGTGAGTGCGCCCCTTGGAAACTTGTAATAGTACTCAGATTGGAAGGGAACACACGAGCGAAGATGCATCATAAGCTAGAAAGAAAGTTAGCGAGAAATCCAAATTGATGGTTAAATCAACAACACATTTCATAAAGATTCATACATACTTATACAAAATAGTCCATACATGCATTCGTAAGAAAACAATACATATATCACTTAGAGTAAACTAGATAGCATAAAATACAATACAACATATGCATGAAACATTCTGGCATTTTTGTATTAAGAAGTGTAAGTTCTAGTCATACAATACATCCATGTCCAACCACTAGTTCCAATAGTGGAATGTTACAGCCACAACACCTGCTCCTCTAAAGAGATGTACTTGCTCTACGCAGTGGAGAAGCCAAGACTCGTTATAATACTATCCAAGCTCTCTCTAAGATAGTCTTATCGGAAGCTTGGCTGCCCAAGAGCCTTTACAATTAGTTATGAGGTTCTATTTATAACAAAGGGTGGGGTGACCCTTGGCATTCCCCTTTGTGACAACTCATCTACCCTCATGACTCTTCATCTACTCTATGACTGTTACATCCAACTATTGACACTTGAACTTCCAGTTGACACGACATTACATTATAATGCACACGTGCTCATGTGAGACAAAATGGCTTGAGAAAGCCATGGAAGACATCACTGACACTCGGTCCGTTGAGGTGAGACCAACTCTTTGACATGCTTGTGATGGTGAAGGTGGTGAGATGATGCCAAGCTTGGTCATCCATGATGGTGTGCATGCACCCCATGGTGACATCTTGCTGAAGTGAATTCTTGCCTCCGTTGCATACGAGTGCATTGGTGTGGCTCCTTCATCCAACTCGTCTGCTAGCATGTGAATTTTCTTCTTGGTGCAACTGAACCGGAAACACACTGATGCATAGTGTCTAAGATGATATTTTAGTGTGTGATGGTGGTCATGCACATCAACTATCAACTACATGCTCAGCTCTAGTTGGACTTACTTCTTGTCTTCACCTTGGTGAGTGTGCTAAATGGGTTGGATCACATGTGTGCGCATAATTACAAGCATGCTGCTAAATCCCTTCCATGCAATCAACAACACTACTCACCATGTCTACTCCATGCCAGCTGATGGGATGGATCTATAACTTGTACGAGTGCAGTTTCATTTGTGAGTGCATGTTGCACCTCCTACTGTTTCTGTGCCTACTGCAACTCATTCGCTTTTCTATGTAGCTCATGTTCTTCCTTGAGTTGTTGCCTAAGCACATGCAACTCCTTCTTTGTTCCATTCTCTATCTTCTCATGATCACACTCTCACCTCATAGCTTGAGTCTCCAAATTTTCTTTCATCATCAGTGGTTCTGCTTCAGCTTGCAACTTTTTTGTGCCTTCATGTTTTCAACAACCTTCCTCATGCATTCGTTGCATCCAGTATGATGCCTTCAGCTTCTATTCATGATGTTGCTCATTGTGATGTTGTTGTCATCATATCTTGACGTCCTTGTATACAAAAAATTTGATGTCTTCTTGAGTGGGCAACCTCATAGACACTTGATCGACTGCATCCCCAAGTGTGCTCTGAACAGTGTCTTCGACTCTACTCTCCTAGAAACCATTTTACCTATGCTGCTGAGAGGAAGATGAACACATACGATACCTAGAGACATGGCAACACTCATGGCAAGAAATATTTCAGTCGAAAACCAAAATTAACTTGAGAACTGACTTGCAACATACCTGGGTGTATGATCATGAAGGTCACGCACTTTCCATCAAGAGGTCAAGTGATTGACTGCCAAGACTACGCAAGGCACAGTCTGGGCTGCTGGAAGGTTGACTGACTACTAGAACTTTGCATTGCACAGTACAGTATGGTTGATGACTATTGAAATTGCGCAATACGCAATCTCAGCTGGCAATGGTTGCAGGCTCAGTGACTGCATTGTGCAATTTTATGGGCCAGCAGTCACTGTCCCTCAGAAATGGGCAAAACAGTCCTAGAGAAAAGTGGCTAGGTAGAAATGTGCATTTCTGGAGAGGAAGACAGAGCCTTCTTTCCCCAGATTGTGCAATTCTGTCTCAGTGAAGGCAGAGTCCAGGCCAAGGTTGGCCAAACTCGCCAATGGGCAACTGAAAGAAAATATGACATTGAATGCATGGCTACACTAAGTGAAAATAGAAGTGATTGACAGTGCATGAAAACATTGAATGAAATATTCAGTAAACAAATCAATATGCATGCGGGTGAAGTGAATCACCGAATCAGTGACCGTTCATGCAAAACAGTTTCATGGATGCGATAGCAGTGAGATAGAAACAAAAACTGAAACAGTGCTAGTACAAGCATGTATGTATCAAAACGATAGCAAGCACTCACTGAAATCAAGCAGACAATGTTCACATGAAGTGAAACACAAAAAGTGCCAGAAATGCAACATAACACATGGAAAGTGGGCTTATTGCAAAACAGTTGAGCTGAATGTGTCGATAGCTCCTAGATGTGATGTGGGATATTAGAGTTGTAACGTAAATTGTGAGGAATAAGCTCTGCAGTGTCCGGTTGATGATTTTTGATAACATCAAGGTTGTGACGCGCATGCCACAAATCTAGGGAAAGTGACATTTGGTGTGAGGCTTCTGAAATGATCCTTGCATGTAACCTCTAATTGACAAAAATAGATCCCTAAAACAAGGGATGCCTTTGCATGCTACCTTGGGAGAAGTAGCCCTTGCATGCAAGTCTATTTTTCTTGGTCCTGAAGAGAACCAATCAACTCATATGCACATGCAAGAGACTGCTCAACTGCTAGGAGAAAATGCGCATAAATTCTTGAAGGAGCTGGTCAGCTTACTATTGGACCAAGTCTGGATGAACATCCTTTGAGGGGAATGCATCAAGGTTTGATCGACAGGCTGTATTTCTATAAGAAAATCACTAGATCTTGTGTGCTTGACGAAGCAGTACATGCTACAATGAATTTTGGTAGGGAGGCTCCAAAACGAAGCTAAGGAAAAATTTTGGAGGGTGGTTGTAGCCGCTACAACACTTGGTGACACATTGGTAGAACTCCAACTCTCTGAATGGACCTTGTTCGTGAAAAACAAGTCTAACACCTCTGGAAGTATTGTTCAGTTCTTAGTTTGTCTTGGTTTCCACACTTGCTTGATTGTAAGATGTAGCATCTGCCACACTCTTGGTCGATTGACACACATTCCAAGCCAAGTCAACACAATTGTTTCGATTGGGATTGAGGGGTATATTGATGCACAAGCATTATAGTCGTCAGAGTCTTTGTTTCATCTCTAGTGTTGCTCCGCTACCAGCAGTCCTAGATTGTACACCAGCGGAGTCACATAGGAACACAAGCATGGCTCCGCTGCCACTGAGCCTAGTCAGTACGCCGGTGGAGTTACTTGCATCACCTCTCTATTTAGGAATCCTTTCTCTTTGTTCGCCTTATTCATTTTCATTTTCTCAAAAGTTTTTCACTTTTCCATTTTCATATCTATTCATAGCACTTATTCTTTTCAGAGGTGGAAGAGTGATCCCGACTTATTGGGAGACGAAGAGGTTGTTCCTCCAAAGAAGTAGTTTATTATACATCTAACATGCCTGTTAAGGTTTCCCCCCTCACCTTACTCTACTTGACTAAGCTGACAATGATTAACCCAAAATAATTGACTAGAGTAGGTGATTCTAGTGAGCACACAGGCGTTGTGTTTTCACCAAGGTTCACTTCAAACAAAACATATTTTCCATTGATGTATCATGGAATGAAGACAACAAGTTCTTACATAAGACAATGGACAACAAATAACCAAATGTTGATAGTTGTACAAGTCCTCTCGTACTTTATCCAGATTGTTTCACGAGTCATACATGGTTTCATGCGAAACTAACCTATGAATGAAACAAGCAAACAAACATGCAACAAAGCAAAGAAGGAGCAGAAGTAAAAGAGAAAGAAAAGTGAGTAAGAAAACAAGCAAGCAAGTGAACAAACCAACAAAGCAAGTAAGAAAACAAGCATGCAAGCAAACAAACTGAAAGAAAACACTACTCCTACTCCTAAGCTAACGGTGCATGGGCCATCTCACATGAAGTGATACTTCCAATGCAGCCATTGGCGCATTGGTTGACCCATGTTGGTGAAGGCATGGCTCGCGAACAAGACAATTATGTGAACAAGCAAATAAGAAAGATATAACAATGAAGTTAAACACACTACGAGTTTACAAGCGACCAAAGAATAGAGATGAGTGAAAGCGCATGACATGCACTCTGTGGAGATGCCATGGTGTTGTGCTTGTAACACCATTTGGGGTAAATTTGCATATAAACAACATAATAGGAACATAAATACAATAAACATATTAGCCATCAAAATCCATATATACATCAGTACATTTGCACATGAAAATCAAGGGAATAAATTTTTTCATTAATAAATGAATTGAACCAACTGGTGATGGGACTACCATGTTCCACCCAACCATAAATTGGCTTATACATTTATGTCTTCATCCAATCACCCTCGTGCCATATTCCAAGCATGAATGTGGAATCTCAGAGAACACATCAATCAAAACTCATCCAGAGCTTCCAGAGGCCACTCAGCTCAACCCATTAACTAGTGATTCTACCTCACGGTTGGACATCACCAAAAACCATCATCAGATTGGTCTCCATCCATGCCTACTAGGGATTCTAGAGCATTTATCCAACAAAGGCTTCCAGAACTAGTAACTCAACCCACAACTTATAGAGGGCTTCTAGAGTTTTTGTCCAACCAAGGCGTCTAGAACTAGTAACTCAACCCACAACTTATATAGGGCTTCCAGAGCATTTATCCAACCAAGGCTTCTAGGATTAGTAACTCAACCGACCAAGGGCTTCTAGAGCATTTGTCCAACTAAGACCTCCAGGACTCGTAACTGAACCCACACTGTTACAAGGCTTCCAGAGCATTTGTTCAACTAGGGCTTCTAGGAGAAGTAACTCAACCCAAGCTGTTACAGGGCTTCCAGATCATTTGTTCAACCAAGGCTTCCAAGACTAATAACTCAATCCACGCTAAGGAAACATGAGAATGAACCAAAACAAAGCAATGAAAGTAAACCCACAATCAACATGGCTATCCAGGAAATGGCAAGGCGAGGAAATCCAATGTCAATCTCGACCATCCTCCATGCCAATGACATATCATAATCAAGAAACCCCGTGCATGTGCCATGCATGCCAAAACTAGTGAAGAAATCATACATGTAACTTGGTACTTGCAAGGAATCTGATGTAGATGATGATGTCAATACCCTCTTGTGCTTTCCTGCTCTTCCTTTACCTTCTTTCTTCAAGAATCCAAGTATGCCACACCCTCCAAGTGTGCTCCAAGAAAACTCTAAGTATCCAAGAGTATGAGAGGGAGAGAGAGAGAGAGTAATGAGAGACCTCCCAAAACGGAACTGGCAAAAGATTCAGACTGAAAGGAGGAAGCTTGAGCCAAAAGCTCGCCAACTGATCCTCAGAAGCATTTTTATTAATGAGGCCTTTATTTCCTTCATTTTCCATTATTTTCCTTCAATTTCCTCCTCACATGAAACCTGTGACCTTTCACCTTCCTTTTCTCCTAATTTCCATTATTTTCATAAATAAATGTGCCAAAATACCTTTTTGCCTCTTTAATGCCTTAGCCATTGCCTTTTCCAATTTCCTTAACCATAAACAACCAAATTAACACTCCCTAGGATGTCCTACCCACAATTCAACTTGGAATACATGTCCCATCATCTGTGGTATTTATATATTTTTACATGGAATTTTCACAAGGGTTGTTACAAAACCCTCCCCCTTGGGGGAACACTGTCCTTGGTGTTCAATGACACCTATAACCAATAAGACTACATAAAACAAAACATACTACCCATGGAGCTTTACAGCACAACTCGTTGTAGTATGTACAATGAAAGACCTACTCAAAATCAAAACCCTGTGACAACATGATAAAATACTGCATACTGGACCTTTATAACATCACTTTTATGGTATTTCCAATAACCACATATACACATATGCACATTTTCTCAACCAACCAATAAAAGAATATGATGCATGTATCCTTAACAAGGAAATCTAGAGGCTCACACCTCCATCCTCAAAGTAATACTAGGATTCAACTCCTTCCTAGGAAGTCTAGAATCCACTGCAAAGTCAAATCTGCTTCCATTATCCAGCGTTATAATCTCACACCACTTGTCCCCTCAATGAACAGTTACTGACTCATTGTTCCAAGGTGCACTCCCAATGTGCATTTGATTCCATCTAGAAATGCTAATGGCCAAAAGAAATCCATCTATGACCTTCCCTTCTCTACTACACAGTCCCTCGGGAATCCGATCACCCCTTCCATGCATTTACTCACCTTCCAAGTTCCGCTGGCACCCCCATCCTGGGAAGTCCATCCCTTGGAAAGGATTCCTCGCATCGGAAGATACAAAAACCAAGGCATATCACTGCCTTAAAACCATCATATCATTCATAGCATGCTCATGGAAATAAAAGGACACAATTAGGTACCAGTGTCCCACAATGGCCCTGCTTTGAAGTGCTCTACCAGCATACTACTGCATTTCTAATTTCTTTCACTATTGCTGCTAATTCTTGCAGTCGATTTCAACCACCCAACTGGGCATGTTCATGCTCCCTGTACCAAGAACATAACTTCCATTAGATTCAAAATAAACTGAAATAACTTCAAACCATACCTCATTGGCAGTTCATCGATAAGGTACACTTGGAATCCTATTCACTTCCTGTCACAAGAAGTCAAACTAGCATCTTTGACCAAATCAACATGTATAAAAATATCAGGTTAGGTTAACTCAAAACACAACCATCATAGATCAAAATCCTAAATCACATGTAACCATCATAAACAAGAATCATAGATCATAAAATATAATCATAATTCACATGTAATCATCATATACCATAATCATAAATCACATGAATAATAAAACTAAAATACAATATTGATACCTATCTTTCATCAATCCTTACTTCTGCCTTCGTTATTTTGTATAGACATTGGATCAGTTGCCACACCCGGTGCCTTCTCCTCTACCAAATGCACATACGCATAGTGTGCATCACACACATACAACCACACCTGACACACAACACCATGCAATGCATGCACCTACACCTGACGTACAACACATACACCTATAGCTAGTGTACACATAGTGCATCAATCTATATACGATGTTCAATAACAACCAATAAATGTACCTACACAGAGTACAACACAATGAATACACACGTCACAATACCATGACTACATGATGCACATACATAATACCACATGCCCTCAAAACAACATGTATGACGTGCACACAATAACACATGCACACCAGTACCATATGTATAACATGTACACAGTACCACTGGTACACCGCACCAACTGCACAACATGTGCACAGCATCACATGTACATGGTTCCACCTACACAACATGTACACAATGCCACATGTACACCACAACATATGTACATAGCCCCACATGTACAACATGAATGCAACACCAATTTTACATAGCATTGCATCCCAACATGTACATAGCATTATTTGTACAAAGCACTAAATATCCAACATGCATAGAGCACCATATGCACAAATGTCACATATACATCATGAAGATAGTACAATATGTATACAACACCCCATATGCAATATTGACACAACCCTATTTGTACCATCTTGTACATAACATTGCATAAATAACATATACACATGCTATGCATAAAAAACACCACAATTTCACACATTGTTAGTGCCTAGATTTACCTCAGGCTGAAAAGGTAGGATCTAGGGCCAACATCAAACCACGCTCAACCTGGTAGCTAGCCCTACCAGGTCAGGAGAGGGCTCTTTCCAGGTCAATCTCAGCAAAAAATGATCGATGAGGGCTTGAGATTACTGAAATATCTACTGCTCTTAGGCTAGGTATATGTGCAAGAGAGTTTGATTTGATAAAATGCTGATTTGTTGGTTCAGAGGGAAAAGCACATTTTGGGGTGCGGGGATTGAGGCTCAGTTCTGCAGAGATCTCAATGGGGCAAGGTAGGCAATTGTTTTGGCACTTAAGTTTGAGTGAAATGGAAGGAGTAGATAGGTGAGGTGTTGAAGAGGGCAAGAGAAATCATGAATCCTCCCCAAACAGCTGAAAACATTAAATAACTAAAACAAACTTCAAGTAGAGCATTGCACTTTCAATGGATTCTACTTGCACTCTTGTTTGTTTAGTTCAGAAGAAATAAGATAGATAATGGTATGTAATCACATAAAAAAATTCACAATTACAAAGAGAAGCACTGTACCAAGACACATTGCCACATGAATCCCAAAGAGTGCTGCAAATCCTAGTCTCATTTCCTTAGACAAAATGAAAATATGAGTGTAAAATGAAGCTCAAGGCTTCCTCAAGAGTCCAACCATGCAAATGACTAAAAAATAACATAATATAGACAAGCATAGCTCATCTAGGGGTCGATCTCACATGTTTAGTAGCTGATCCAACTAATTCTAAACTGAGAACTAGAAACTAGGCAACATAACAACATGCCTCTAGAAACAAGGGAACTGATTCATTCAGTTTCAAACAAACTCTACACTGATGAATCTACCTCTAAAAGTGAAAATATAACATATTTACATCATAATCCATCAATTTTCATCAAATTAAATCATAAATTTTCCATTAGGAACGTGAAAAGTCAAACTAGGTGAAGCTGGGTGAAAAACAGAGCAAAACTTGGTCAAACTGGCAATTTTTCCTCTGTGCGCCGCGCCTAATTCTCTATGCATAGCGCCTGTTTGGACCCACTTTTGGAGGCCTTCCCGATGTCCAAATGAGCTCGTATGCTTTCTAGAAAGGTTTGCCTGTCTACTTTCCAACCCAAGTAAAATTTGTCAATTTGGCCTCCATTTTCCCCTCCAAAAGTCCATTCTCCCAACACTTCTTCCTGTGTGTCAAAATAGGGGCAGTGAGGTCATTTTTTGAGTGTTTTTGACCTTTTTGAGGGCTTAAAACCTACCCAAATTTCTTGGACATAGGTAGGAAAGTGTAATTTTGCATGAAAAATCCAAAAATGCTGAGCTTTTGAGATTTGAAGGCCCCTAGTAAAAGCGAGCGCCACGTGGCGCGGCGCATAGGGCAGAAAAACCTGTTTTTTGTGCCAAAAAATTGCAAAATGCAAAAATTGCTCCAAATTTATTGAAATTTGGGTTGAGTCTTCTCTATCAAGTGCTGTGATTGGCCAAGGAAGCCTCAACCAAGATCTGAAGTCCTTCATCCTCTTTTTTCCTCCTTGATGCTCTCTTCAACTTTGCTTTCAAATTCCTTATTCTCGCTTGGCACACCAAGTTCGGGGACAAGTAATGATATGACAAGTTTCTAAGCATATTCTTCTCATTTATTTCCTTCTCCAGCTTCCTCTCCAAGTGGATATTGACTCTTTCAAGCCATGACTCCTTATCGGCATTGATCTCTTGCTCCAATGAAGTAAACTCCACCCTCCTCCTTCAGGCAGTTTGGCGGTTTTGCCGAATGTTTTGCAACTCCATAACCACCTGTTGATCCTCAAGCTGCTTATTCCTCTGCTTCAAGTACTGTATAGTCCATTGGTCTCTATCAAATTGGTAGACAAGGCATCAATGTCCGCCTGCTGCTCGTTAATGATCTCTCTAAGATTTGCGCTTTGTGAGCCCATATTGGTATCATCACCATTGTTGACACCTAATCCTTGTGATTGGGTGAATTTATGTAAATAAATAAATTAGAAATATGAACAGTCATCGGGAGATGAACTGAACAGTCTCTCCCTCATGTATATAACAAACACCTACCTAATGGAATAATACAGTCGAATCATTTTTGCCTTATGGAGTTACTGCCTGGTCTGACAACCCTCAATGAGGATGAAATCAGTCTCCCGCTCGCCTAATGGTCCTTCATCCTGTAGTGGCCTCTTGCCTCGGTCCTGAACCTACTGTGCTGATGATGGAAATGAGGCCCCTTCCACCCCGGGTGGAGATAACACTCGCTTTGCTATTGCAAAGAACCGTCTAGTGCCCCTCTAATAGGTGATGAACATTGGCACACTAGCGGTCTCATGGCCCTCATGCTGATAAGAAGGTCCACCTGTCTCATGCCCAGCCTCTAAAGGTCCCTGTTGAGCTCTGAAAAACTCACGAGAGATGAAGTCATCCCAAGTGATGCCCTGTAATCCAAGCTAATGAACGACCACAAATTTGATGAGAGAAAAATGATAAATACTATTGAACTGCTGCTGATGGGTCTTGTGCTGCACAAGAGTGGTCATCTTCTCTATGTTTCGGCATATGAAGTAAGGAATGTTCATCATCCAAACCCGAGTAAAATCCATCATCATCCTGATGTGATAAGCATACAAGCAGGAGAACCGGCCCTCACAGGTGAAATACTTCATGATGAGTTTCATTAAAGGAGCATATTCATCCCTGAGGTACCGAAAAGGAAACACTCTCTTGAGCTATCTCAAAAAGTCGGGCTTGATGTACAGTTCATAGTGTTGCCAGTTAATTTTCTGCCTCTTGTTCCATGGTTCTCCAATGTTTGGTATGCCGGTTGCTAATGAAATGGTTTTTGGTGTTAATGTGAAGGTGACACCAGCAAGATTGGCTTGATCACCATGTAAATGAAACACAAATAAGCGGGCCAACTCATGATGAAACTAAATATTAGCAACCTTCTCACAAAATTCATAACATGACTGATGCTGGAAACAAAAAATGGCAAGAGGGAAGGCCTATAATTTAGTAAGAGTGGTTGGTTCGTCTCTGATATGTCTACCACCTCTATGAGGCCTCCTGGGTGCATGTCCCTCTTTGGGTGAGTCACTTTGGGTCTCCTCTTCATAATAATATGAAGGATCAGATGCCATAGTTGTTGGTAGATAACTGTCCCGGAGAAATAGGTTTTGATATGTTAAACGGTCTTGGACTATTTTTTGGTGATGTGCTTGATCTCTGCCACCAAGGGAAAACAGTGAAATGAGGGAGTATAAGGGGAGGGAAAAATAGTGGGAGTTTTGGGACTGTTGGGATAGATTTAGTTAGGGAAATATGGGATGTTATGGGAGTTTTTGTATAGGATTAGGGTTTGTGGTTTTACATTTGGAAATTTGGGAAAGGGAACTTGGAATAGGGGATTAGTGAATTTAGGGGTTAGGGGAACTTAGGGAATAAGAGAATCAATGGAAAAAATGGGATAAGGGAGTGAACTTGGTGGTGAAGCAGTCACCAAAACCCTAGGCAACAACTTTGTTTGAGGAACTTCAAATGGTAGGTTTGATTTCTTTAAGAAATCACCATGAAACAAGCACCATGAAGCAAGCATCCAACTTGGATATAAAACGGTAATGGAGGCTCTACCTGACAAATCCGTGCGTTTTTTGGTGATTTGAGCGAGTTCTGGAAATTTTCGGGCTCTTTGGCTGTATGCGTCGTGCATCCACCCCAATGCACCGCGCCCTCCGTATGTGTCGTGCCCTTGCAAAATTACACAGGATCCTAAGGCCCAATGTGCCGCCCCCGGTGAGTGTGCCACACCTCTTGCCCAGTGCGCCGCGCTAGTCGATTTTCACCCAAACTTGTCACTCACTCACCAAAATCGTTTTTTTCTTGCTTCTCTTTGCTTTTGGAGTACAAATGAACTTCAAACACTTGGAGGAATGATTTATACATGGAGCTTTCAAATTTATTTTGCCAAAATCCACTTTCATAATGTTTTGCAAATGACTTTATCTTCAAACTCTATTTTTTGCACTTTTTTCACTTCATTTGAGTTTTGTAATGAACTAAATGACCTGAGCTTTGCTTGTCTTGTAGGTGTTGAAGCTTCTGGGGCTAAGGAAAGAAACCAGGGTGCAGATGAAGGAATTTGCAATAAGGAAAACAAAATTTTCATGATTTTTGTACAATAAAAGCTAAATACTCTGTTTTTTCCTCAAAACAGAGTTTTGAGGAAAAACACATTTTCGAACACTTGGTGATGAAATTTATTGATGTTGAAACCTCCTCATGGCCTGCTGGTAATTATTGGACATTTTGACACATTTTTTGATGAAACCCTAATGAAACCCTAGACCTAATTGACCATGAAACCCTAAAGACAACCTTTGCAATTTTCAAGATAAAAAGAAGATTGTATATGCTTTTTTTAATGAGCAAACATGAGCCAGCAGGTAGATAACATGAGGGAAATTGTAGGAATGCCACTACCTTCAAATGATCTATGTGCCTAATGGAATGCAAATGACTAGGTGGGACACCTAATATGAAATGCAACAAAAGGATTTGATCTCTGACGGAGGGATGAGAATACCAACTCTAACATTGGCTCCAATGGGGATGGTAGCTCCTTGGAGGTGCCAAGAACTACAGATCTCTGGGAAAGCAGGCAGTGCCTTCATCCATTGGGCTATGGAGTCAACAACTTCGACAAAACGAAACTGAACTCTTGACTTAAAGACTCAATTTTAGGACTGAACGTGACTCAAATGGACTCATTTTCAAGACTGAAATTGACTGAAAGACCTGACTCTAATGAACTAAACCAAAACTAAAATCAAACCTCAGTCTTATAGCCTTCACCTCGGGCCCCAAACTAAAGAATGAAAACAATACACTCTTGCAATAGAATTTAAACAAACCGGTATATACAATGATGAATAGGACATCAGAAAACAGATCACATAATATACCGTTTGAGGAGCTGACCATTGACCGGCCCGCCAGGATAGTCTTCACCATTCAACTCTTGCAAAAGGAAAGAATTCTGGCCCCGATGTGTTGCAATCTTGTATGGTCCTTTCCAAAGATTTTCAGATTTGTCATGCTTACCTTTCTCTTCATTCTTTGCATCCCATTTTAGCACTATGTCTCCGATTTCAAACCTATCCGCCTTTTCTTTTCGGTCATATGTCTTCTTAATTCTTTCTTGCAACTTGGAAGTATGCTGAAATACCTCCTCTCTAGTGTGCTGCAAATGTATCATTTGGTTGATCCTCCACCGCGAACTATCATCCTCACTGCCAGCTTCTTGCAACATTTTAACCACTGAGACTGCCAAAGAGGTCGGGAAGATTGTGTCCACACTGTACACAAGCTCAAAAGGAGACATGCCAATAGATTTCTTTTGACTTACCCTATCTGCCCAAAGTGCATTGACCAGATTTTTGTGCCAACTCTTCTTGTTAGTTTCCAGTAGCTTGATGTTGACAAGAGATTTGTTTGAGGATTCTGCCAAACCATTACCTTGTGGGTAATAGGCAGTTGAATGCCCCAAAGTAATTTGATACTTATGACAAAAGTCAATCATTCTTTTCAATTTAAAGGCTATTGCATTGTCAGTGATCAACTTATTTGGACATCCAAAACAAGACAAAATATTGTTTTCAAGAAATGAGATAATTACCGAATCGGTGGCCTGCCTTGTAGGAATTTCCTCAATCCATTTGGTGAAATAATCCATCGTTGTGAGGATCCATTTATGTTGTGCTGAAGAAGAAAGATGAATCTCACCAATAAAATCCAAGCCCCACTGCTGAAATGGAGCGCTTACTTCAATGGGCTTGAGTGGTAAAGGCTACTGTTAGCTACCTATACCAATAGGTTTCATATTTCATGATTGACATGGGAAAGTCCAAATATGCTCAGCTTTGATTATCCAAAGATCCCATATTTCCTAAGAGAAGACAAGGTGTGTAAAGAGCTTCTCCTTGTTTCAATTTTGATGGCCTTGTTTCAATTTTGATGGATGATCCAACAGTTTAATCTGGATCATGCCATGCTTTAAATTGCAGTTATAGATTAGAGAAAGAAGTCTGTCCAAATTGTTTAATCTTGGCAGACAAGTAGTTCAGGTAGAGAAGAAAAGGCTCCCAACTGCTTAATCTGGGACCTTGGAAGCAATAAGGGTAGAAGTAGGTAGAAAAGCAAAAGAAAAAGCCAAAGAAAAGAAAAGGCAAGTAAGGGTCTGCAAGTCCAAGTGCACCCTCCAAGAAGAAATAAAAAATGCTAGGCAAGTAGCTGGGTAGGTAGTTGGGGTTGCAGAAAGGTCATCTTTACCATTGCAGATGTATTAACTGTGTTTACCAAAGCAAAGTCAATCAATTGACAAGGTGTTCTTCTGCATCAAGTTGCAGCAAGCAAGGGAGCATGTCTAACTTCCCTTTTCCCTTTCATGTCATTTACTAACATCCCCTCACCAGTTGGGATCCTTGGAAGAATTCATGGTTTCATGGTGGTTCTTATGGCTGTGAAAGCCACATTTCCTATGTAAACTTCTTTTCATTTTGATCTACTCTCTAAACTAAGTGAGTTTCAAACAAACTTAGTGATATCCCCTTCATTTGCCTTCCTCATCCATATTAACATCTAATTCTACTATATAACTCCCCTATCATACCTTTCCCCTACTAGTATTAAACACCATGGTGTATAAATCCCAGCATTATCTACATATTCTCCTTTTGGCATTATAGCCAAATAAAGGTCTAAGGGGACTTCAGTCCATCTGGGACTGTGGTCAACCTTGTCTTGGATGTGCTCTAACCTCTGGTTATGAGCAGAAATCTTTCCCCTCAACCCTCACCGTCCCTCTGCTAAAAAACACACAAAACCCCTTTTTCTTGTATAAACCCTTGCAAAAAACCCAGAAAACCCAAAACACTATGAAAAACCCATTTTTTTATAGTCCTCCGCCCCAAATATTAAATTGAATATTTTATGGTGCCGGCGGGACCCCCCCCCCCAACCTGCTCGATCCGTCGGAGAGCCCGCCAGACGTCCGATCTCCACCACCCTGATCTAAAGGTGGGTGGTCATTCTCACTCCCCGACCTGCCGACCTTTAGCGTCCGGGGAAAGTGGTTTTGGCCGTCCCGTACAGGGGACGCGTGGCAGGCGGTGGGGTTGTTCGGAGCCCCCCTCCCCGTTACCGCCTTTGCCCAAAGGTGGTGCGGGGAACCCGCTTACCGCCACCCCTGTTACCACCCTCCCTCCTACGTCATTGGCACGTCACCCTGACGTCACCTCACCAGTGCCCGCCCCAGCGTCCCGTGGCCCTCCACGCGGACCTGCCACCGCATCCGCCCGCCACCATGTCCTGCCACCCTGGCAGACACCTTCGCTGCCACGTCACCTCCGTACCCGGGTCCCGCCATGACGTCATGCTGACGTCATCGGCGGAAAAGCGCCAAGTGCACACTTTTACCAAAATTAACGTTTTAAACGACTAAATAAGCCGTTTTCGGTCATTTTCATGCAAAAGAGAACTATCCGTTGCCAACAGCTGCCGCGAATTTTCTCAGCTAGCCATCAAATTCGACGATTCAACCGCTGAAAGTTCGAAATTCGACGGCACTAAGTCTCCACAGCCCCGCCCGCGAGCTTCCGAGTCGGTTTTTCCAGGTATTTTGCCAGTTTTCCCACTTTGCCCCTGCATTCCAATTATCTGTAAAAATCATCATTAAAGGACTGGTAAAACTACTTAATTTAGTTCTGCCTGATTACCTAAACTAAACCCAAGCAATCTGCACCATCCCTAAACCACAATTCGACATTGGAGCGATCGGTCCGCGGGCTAAAACTGTAAAACTGCCCCCGAGGTGCTCGGCATTGTTCCCTTTTGCCGAGTACAGGCCACCTACATTCTTTATAAAAAGAAACATCAATATCTCTGCAACTTATCTATTAGCAATTCACATCCCTGTGAATCTTGCAGCAACTTACAAACCTGTTTGCCTTTATTCACTAAAAGAGGACACCAGACGGTGTTTACAGTTCACCTGCTACTTAAGTCTTTATAGACTTGTCAAGCCAGTACCTCCACCTGCACAAATTCAGATTATAGCATGGCAGCCTCTGCATCCTCTTCCCTCAGTGTAGCTCCATTAAATCAAACAAACAAGGAGCTGGAGGCCTTGCCATTCATTGACAAGGATTGTCTCATTGAGGACTTTGAGGGAGACAGGGACTTCTTGAAGACCTTCACTCAACTAAGGGAATATTATAAGGATGGGCATGGTACACATGGGATATGGGAGTCAAACCTGCCCTATTACTGTCTCCCAGCTGTGAATGTTTTCCCTGAAATCATTCACCTATGTGTTGAACACTATGATGTCCAGCACAGAGTTGTCAATACTCCATCAGGGAGGATCCTCTTCTATGTAAATGCTGACTCCATCAACAAGATGTTACAGTTTGATCAGACAGAGTTGCTGATCCCGTTCTCCACAACTTATTTGCTGGAAACTGGTGATAAGATGACCAGTGAGGAGCTGCAAAAGGTCACCCGGAACTTCATGAGACCTGAATGCCAGCCTACAGGGCCACCTCCCTATCCGAGGGAGCATTTCGATGATATAAGCAGGCTATTACTAGACATGATAGCCTATGTATTGGGATACCAAAACAGTGAGCATGTGGATAAATCCATGCTAGTGTTGCTGTCTGTTTACAGCCCGCGTCAACCCCCTGCCCGAAAGTATAACTTTGCTAAGTTTATAGCCAATAAGATTCATGATCAATTAAGCAAAGTGGACAGACAGGGGGTCTTCAGATACTCAGCTTACATCTACCATCTGGTCATGTTTCATCATTCTGAAGCCTTCCCATGCTACATCAGAAGGCTGGATAATAAAGGGGAGAGAAGATCTGTCATCTTCTGGACCTCAGTTTATCATAAAGTCACAAATTCACCCTATACCTACTGTGAATTTGTTGACCAGTTTGTGTACCCAGTCTCTTGCATGTTGATGAGGTCCCCTCCACCTAGAATATCTAATGAGATCAAGAAAGCTATGCAGCTATCTAAGAAGTACAAAATAGGTGACTGGTACCTATATGAACACCATACTGTGTTCAGAGTATATGGCTGTGAGCTCTGTCCATACAGGCTCCCCAAGTATGTACCTATGAGATTATTTGCCTTGGAGTATTACAGGCAATTAATTCAGTCAGACCTCACCCATTTCCACAGCTCCAAGAAAAAGGCCCACCTTAATTTCAAAAATGAGTTGGGCCCCTTCATTATGAACAAGAAGGAAGGATGGGAATCTGCGGACTTGATCCTCAAGGACAAATATAAGTTGTCCTATAGTTTTCAATGGGTCCCTTATGACCCTCAAGGTTTCATCACTGCTAGGAGAAACAAGTACAGACTCCTAGGTATTAAGCACTGCCACTACCCACACATAGAAAAGTATGCCAACTTGCAAGAATGGCAGCTGGACACTCTAGTGGAGAGTTTAACTGAAGAAGAAAGAATGCTTAAAAACATGAAAGAGCTTGAGAAGACTATTGACCTGGACTATGTGCAGCAGGTACCTTTCAGGCCGCCTCACTCAGTGGGAGAAGGGACCTCAGTGACAAGGACAACACCACAGGCACCCTCTACATCGGCAGCAGCAGTGGATAAAGGCAAAGGCATAATGGATGCAGAACATGAAACACTGAAAGAGAAGGCAGCCCCCTCAACTGAACAGCAAACTAAGCAGCAAAATGAGCTGCAGAGGGAGGAACAAACAGAGCAGCAGAAAGATCAAACTCCTCCTCCACAAACTGAGACTCCTACAACACCTATTTTGCAAACCCCAGCCCATGAGGAGAGGGGTTCTAAAAGAGAAAGAGAAGAGTCCACTCCTATTAGTGGACCTTCCCATCAGCCAGAGGCCAAAAGACAAAGGGCAGATTTCCCTGAGGTGGAAGACATTACTGAAGATGTCTTAAACAGCACAGGAAAGGACAGGGAGGGAAGCCAACATACAGGGACAAGCTCCTTTCAGCAGGAGCAGACTTTACAGCTTGGTTTGGAGGTGTCATCCTCATCTCAGCAAAGCCAGAAGCCTAAAGGCACTAAGGCTTCTTTTAAATAGATCAAGGCAGCAAATGAGTTATTAAGGGCTGAGGTTTACAAACAGTTCATAGATGCTACACCAGCCCAGCAGGAAAGATTGATGTCGGTCTATGACTTCAAGGAAGAAAAAATGATATTCAGCCATTTCAAACCCAAGGGGCCACAGCCAATGACAACTGCAGATTTCATCAAAACAAGGGTGGAGGTCCTAGCTAAAGACATACATCCTATGGACCAGATTGAACTCCACAAGAAGACTGGGGAGATGGTCTATGCCACATTGGTAGAGAAGGCCACATTGGCCCATGAGCTGAAAGATTCCTTGAAGAACACAAACACTCAGCTAGATTTTGAGAGGATGTCCTCTAAGGCCAAGGACAATAGAATAAAGTCTCTGGAGGAGATTATTATTGATCTAGGGCATGATCCTAGTGATCCAACAGGTGTAAAGGCCCTCATAAAGAAGAAAGATGATGATCTGAATGCAATGAAGAAGAGGTTGGGGCTGTTACCTACAAAACACCCTCAGACAGCAGAACTACAAAAAGAAAAACAGCTTAATGAACAACTTGACCTCCTTCTACAGCAAGATCAGAGGATCAAAGAATTGGAGAAAGAGCTGGAAGGAACGCTACAAGACAAACAGGGGGAATCTACACTCCAGGCTCCTCCAACAGCTTCAACAACAGCAACAACTTCAGGGGCAACAGTGGCCCCCACAACAGAAGCAGCAGGCACAACAGCAGCTCCAGATGCACACCCGAGCGTAGAAGAATTGACCAAGGCTGTCAAGGCAATGGAGCTCCAAGCGGATGAAATAAAGAAAGCAAAAGAAAAATTGGCAGAGATAGATGCCAAATATGATAAATCAAAGGTAACAGTAGCAGAGCAGGGCAGAGAAATTAAGGCCCTGAAGGATAAAATAAAGGCCCTGGAAAAGGAGCTCAATCTGGAAAGTACCATGGCCGACATAAAAAGAATTTTGTGGGGTAAGATTACCCAAGCTATCACCAAGCAATGGAAATCCATCAAAACAATCCATGAGTACATGGATTTAATTGGCCAAGCACAGACAGAAATCCAGAGGGCCAAAACAGTGCTGGGAAACAGACCTGAGCAGGCAAACCAACTGATAGATTTTTTGAACAGGCAAGACAAAGAGGAGCTGGCAGCCATTGGCATCGTCAACAGAACAGAGGCCATCCTCACAACTAAAAAGGTGCTAACTCTCAGAAGTTATGTACAGACTGTAGAAAGAAAATGCTATGAAATACAGGCTGAGGTGGAGGAGTATAAACTCAAAATGGGAATGCTGCAAGCAAGGGGATTGCCTGGCCTGCTGAACAGCACAGGGAAATTGATTACCAGAGATCAATTCACCAACAGGATGGCTACTTACATTGAAAATCAAATCACTACATCTGGCAGTACTCCTGAGGAAACAGGGCCTCCAACAGGACAGAGCTTGTACACTAAACTTGAAGGCCTATTCTTCATTGAAAGTGAGGCAAATCATTTGTTTGAAACTCCTCCTAACTTTTGGCGGTATACAGAGGCCAATGAGACTCTAATAAAAATTCGGAGACATCAAATGCCTAAGGAGGACTGGTGGCAGGCCATGCTCCAAATTTTGCCACGATAGCTTCAAGTCATTCGGCCACTGACAGCTCCAGGTCACCAGAAGACAGACAGCAAAAAGGTTAGCGTTTAAAGAGCGGCCAAAAAGTGACTCATCACATAGACAATGATGGCTAGCCAAGTTTTGAACAGCGCGTCGCCAACCGACTCCAATTGCCACCAAGTCAACAGTCTCTGACCATTTTTGACAGCTAAGGGACTATAAGTTATTACAACATTTACTCTTTCAGCTGCTGCACTCCAGCAGTTGGTAGGACATTTATAGAGCATTTACTCTTCATTCAGATATTTTCTAATGTAAATTTGTATATATACCCCCCCTTAGTAACGCATAAGGGGTTGGTAAATTTTACTCTGAGGCATGTATACTCTGTACTTTCAGAAAAGTTTAATACAAAGAGCAATTCCAGCTCAGTGATTTCCTGGAACTCTGGTGTCTTGTTGATAATCTAAGTGTTGTTGCAGAACCCCTGTGTTGTCTGGTGGAATGATATGTTTTCTTTAAACTCTGTTTTGTTTCCCTGTATTATTTCATTTTCACGTTTTCATCATATCTAGCGATAAAGAAAAAGAATAGTTCAGGACATGTTTCTTCACACCCTGTGCTCAATCTTATATTGCTGCAAATGTTTTCTTCAGGATTAAAACAGACATGAATTCTTAAATGCTCATGTTATATTTAATTCCATATTGTGAAAGTTATCTAGAAATTCTTCAATGCTTCCAGGTAACAATTGCTTTCTTTCATATCAGATTACAGAAAGATTCTTAATTGCCTTTCTTATCCTGACCATATCACACCCAAACTCAATTCCAAAGCATTGTTTCCCAGACAATTATCCTGCTCTGTAGTTTCATTACTGTATCAACACAACACACCAAACCAAAGGACCACTGACTCCATTGCCCATTGTTATATAAGATTTGGTAAGAGCATACAAGTTTAGACTGAACCTTTTCCAACCAAACAATTAAACCAAAGTTGAATTTCACAGCTAGCCTAAAAACCAATAGAACAGAAACAATCATTAAGAGAGAGCCCTCTCTGATCACAGCTTGGCTAGAAGCTGTAATCCAAAGATTGGTTAGTGGTTACCCCGGCCGTATTCCCTTGGGAGTCATAGGGAACAACCTGGGTGTTAACAGCTACAACTTCCTCTTACCTTGAAAAATTTGACATTCATGATAGCTGGCCACTATTTTGCACACATCAGCAAATAGACTTGGCCAATAGTACCTCGCTCTCAAGATTTTATTGGCTGTTGTCTTCCAGAAAAGATGGCCTCTGCAATCTCCTTTGTGAAAAATATTCCATCACTTGTTTTGCCTCTTCTTCTACCAAACATTTCAGCAGAACACCACCAGGATTTTTCAAATAAAGTGCACCATTCATGACACAAAATCTTGCAGCTTTCAATTTTATTGTTCTACTTTTTTTCTTGGCCATTCGAGGAGGTGATGACAGATTTTGAAGTACATAAACAATGTCCGAATACTAGGGAGAAAGAAGGAAAATTTCTTATACTTGAGTAGGCAGATTTTCTTCATCTTCCTCGGACATAGCAGCAATTAGATTAATGTCCAAAGCGTGTAGATTTGACTCAGCCATAAGTTTAGCCAGCCCCTGTCCTTTAATGAGCTTCGTCGGTTTGATTTCTACATCATATTCCAGCAAGGCAGCAATCCATTTGCCTCTTCTTCCCTCCAGATCTATTTGGACTAGGACATCCTTAATAGCAGCATTAGGAACATAAGCAAGGATGTGAGAATGCAAAATATAAACTTGAAAATATTTCAATGCTTTAACCAATACAAGGGCCTATTTTTCAATAATATTATACTTCAATGGTGCATCCCTTATGGTCCCACTAAATAATGCAATTGGTTTCTTGAGCTGGTCTCTTTTCTGCATCAAGACCGCTACCATAGTATTATCCGAGGCAAAGGAAAATAAAATAAAATCCTGAGTATAGTCCGGGCTGACCAAAACCAGAGCTGAAGAAAGAGCTAATTTCACCAAATTAAAAGATCTAATTGCTTCCTCGGTCCACCTTACTGCACTATCCTTTTTCAGCATGTTTGTGATTTCTCTTAAGCGTTCTGCGAGATTGGCCACAAAGCGACATAAGAAATTTATCTTACCATTGAAGGATTGGATTTCTTTCTTACTTTGTGGGAAATCAATTTTTTGAATGGCCTCCACCTGAGCTGGATCGATGCGGATACCCTCCTTTGAGATAATATGCCCGAGAAGCTTGCCTTCATCCATGGCAAACAAGCTTTTCTTTGGATTGAGCGAGATGCCATACTTCCTACACCGTTGAAAAACAATCTTCAAATGATAGAGGTGCTCTTCATCTGTATTAGAGAAAATTGTTAAGTCATCAAGATAAACAACTAGAAAAACATCTTTTTCATTGGAAAATTCTATATCCATCGCCTGCTGAAAGGTTGCACCAGCATTTTTCAATCCAAACGGCATCTTTGCATAATGAAAAGTTCCCCATGGAGTGGTGAACGCTGTCTTGTCACGATCATCCTCATGGACCAGAATTTGGTTATAACTAGAATAACCATTGAGTAGTGACATCCGTGATGCTCCAACTACTCGCTGAAGTATGTGATCCATCTTGGGCAATGGATAATTGTCTTTCAAGGAAACTTTATTCAAATTTCTAAAATCAATGCATAACCAGATCTCACCTGTTTTTTTGCAGATAGGCACCAAGTTTGAACTCCAATCTGAAAATCTGATGGGGAATGTGATACCAGCTTTATACAACCTATTCACTTCCTTCTCAATTGAGGGCAACAGCTTAGGATTTATTCTTCATAGCTTTTGGCGAAAAGGCTTTTGATTTGGCTTGATCGGATCACATGCTCAATTATGCTTGTGTCATATGCCTTAAAATCTAAATAATCCCAAGCGAATACATCAGTAAAAGAGGATAACAAACTGATATATTTTTCTTTTACCTGTGGGGGCAATTATTTTGATATTTTCACCATCTTGGGATTTTCAGCTGATCTGATGTTCACGTCCTCAACCCCTTTTTCGGTTGGCAGCAAGGTCGGTTTTCTAGCCACATCATCCTAATCGAAGAGCTCCTCTAAAGGTATTAGACCTTTAGGAATGATGTTGTCTTTGAGCTGCAAAACTTCCATCTGATGGACTTCCATATTCTCATCACCATCATCATACTCCATATCAATAGAAATGTCCTTGAATTTACCTTTATTTTTCAAAAATTCATTGATCTCATCATCATCTTGGAACACTTTCCAATACCTTTTATTGTTTGGGACAGTCGGGCGATGCTTCACATGAATCTCAAACTTGTTGTTTGAATTCATTGGAATTTTCAAATTGCTTGCTGCTATTGCAAGTGAATTTGCAATGACATTCTGAGCACAGGGCACACAAGTTATAGTGTAATCAGAAAATACCTTCAAGATATCCAACACCGCATTGCGGTAGGCCTACATTCGTGGATGCTTAGCTTGGTACTCGCCTATCACTTTCTTGATAACTAACTCGGAGTCGCCATACACGGAAATCCTATTAGCATTTAATTTTCTAAGAACTTTCAACCCAACAATCAAAGCTTCATACTCAGCCTCATTGTTTGAATAGACAAAAGCTAATTTATAAGAGTAGACCCTTACATTGCTTGGCACTTTGTTTGGGGCGAAAACTGGGCTGCGTATCCAAATACCAATTCCAGCACCTTCCCTTCCTACACCGCCATCAAAGTCCATACTCCATAGGCCTGTTTCATCCTCTTCCAAATGCTAAAATTCTTTTTCTTTTCCTTGTTGTCCATAAATATGTTGCTATTGTCGAACTGCTGATTGTTTAGCAGTACCATCAAGTTTTTGTCGTTTTTATCTCAAGACTTCTCTAAAATTTTCAGTAATCTCGGGAATGTCTTCTACTTCCACTATTTGACTATTTACATCATTAAAACTATCTGAATACAAAACAAATGATTCTAGATCAGTATGTACATAGTTTATCGGATGATTTATCGGTTTCTCCTTGCTGGTGATCATGTACTTCATTTTATGTTCCCAGTATATTTTCCTCATCTGACCGAACACGAGAATCATAGCATAGGAGAAATCAAGTTGAATTTTCCCTTTAATCTTTGCTCCCCAAGATCTGGAAAGAAGCATGCCAAATCTAGGAGGTATATCTGCCACCACCACATCCATGGAATCTAATCCAAACTGACCACCAAATCCTTGATAAGCCCAATGCACCTTACTCTATCGAAATCGAAAGAGTAAAGGTCATGGTATTTCCTAGTGATGTCCAATCCCAATTTCTCCATGATGGCTTTCGGCATAAGATTATGAGAAGCTTCGGAGTCAAACATAACATTATGTAAAACAAAATCATGCACCCTGAGACTGATATAGAAAGGGGCAACATCACTATCTTGGGACTGACCTTCCAACACTGGCCCAAAGATCAGCTCAGGACTATCATCCTCCACATTTACCATGTCGGATGATGGATCTAAACTCAAAATTTTGGACACCTGACTTTTATAATTGTTGTTCTTCATCAACTCGGTCAAAGGAATGGATATTTTCAACTTACCAATTTCATTTTCTAAGTTAAAAACTAAAATTTTTTCTACCTCTTTTGCTAGAACATCCTTATTTTCTGCTTTCTCCTTTGACACATTTGGTTGATTTAGTCTTTCACTTGTTGATGTCGTTTTGCTGGTGCTAGGATCAGCTGTCTCTTTTCCCTTTTTCTGCACATTAGGAGGATCATTCTTTGACGTTGCTGCCTCCTTCCTTTTCTAAATTGGATTTACAGGCACATCTCTATTTCGAAGTGAATATTGTCGCTGATGAGCTGACAGAACATTCATGTATCCTCTTTGGTAATCATCAGACTCTTCCTCAAGATCTGTCTCATTTGCCAAAATAATTTTTTCATCCCCTCATTCAGCTGGATTCTCGGAATACTCCTCATCTTCATTGATGTAAATTGGCATGTCATCAGGCGTAAAGAAATGATTTTCTTCTCCAATCACATTCTCCTCCTCTTGTGATTCTGGACCAAGTACCACATTTTGTTGTAGAGGTGTCTGCACTTGTTGCTGTGCTGCTTGATCTTGGGCTCGCTGCTCTCTTTGTTTGATCCTATATTGGGGCTACTGCTGGCCACGGAAGTTAGGAATTCTGATTGGTGGTTCAGATTTTTCAAGCTTCATTCTATCAAGCATCTGCTCCACCATTCGAAGCACCTGATCAGACGAAGAAGACTCTTCTTTTATTGTGACTTTCTTTTCATCTCTTGCTCTAGCTCTCTTGGCCTGCAGATTTGCTTCAACACTAACCACAATCTTCTGCATATCTTCCAAAGTAACTGGATCTCTCTCTCTTAATTGATAAGCCATATCAGTATCAAAACAGTCCAGAAACTTAATCAAGGCTAGCCCCATGGGTGGCTTTATATGATCAGGGATTGCATTGTAAACTGAATTGAATCTAATACAATAATCTTGAACAGACTCACCAGCATTTCGTTTGATGTGCTCATACTCGAAAAGAATCTGAAGGGGATTTTTCTTCACTTCCCAGTGGTCTAAGAATTGTCTCTGTAGATCGGCCAATGTAGTGATGCTTGCAGCCGGTAAGGCTCTGAACCATTTCCTTACTTCACCACCAAATTTTTGTACAAAGAGTCTCATGGTTACATTTTCTGCATCAATCTCATGGAGATCGAAGAAATCTGTCATTCTGTCCACATGTTGCTGAGCTATGACACCATGAGTAGCACCATCAAACAAATGAATTTTGCTTTGATAATCGGCGGGCATATCATCCAAATTTTGAGGCAGTACAAGAGGTGCAAAATGAGCAGCCATTGCTCTTGGTGGATTTTCAATCGGCCTTGGGGATGTTGGGGGAGTGGGTGGAGTTGATGTATGGGGGGTATGAGGAGGTGTATGCGGAGGGGAAGCAATATTGGATTTTTTAGGAGTAGAAGGAGTAGATGGAGGCAATACTACTACATATTTTTTATCAGAAACAGTAGGCTGCACAGGAATAGTAGGAATGAAAGGAGGTTCGGTGGGAATTCTTGAACTAGATCCAATTGCGGATGACCCAAGGGTTGCAGAAGCAGTCTCTAAGAAATCAGCAATATTAAAAGCCACAATTGTAGTTTGGAGCTGGTTCAAAATATAATCATCAATAGATTTATTGTCCCTTTCAGTTTCAAGGTTTCTAACAAACTTAGGATTTAAGGTAGTTGAAGTAACAACGCTTTCAGATTTGGTTTCAAACAAAGACAACTCAAAGTGCTCATCAAATTCAAGATCCTCAAGATACTCAAAACCAGTAGGACACGATTGAGCTTTGAACACAGGAATGATAGAACTTCCTTAGCAAACGATTCTTGGAATAAGATTGGGATTTTCGTAGACAGGAGGGGGATCAGGTTCCGGATTTGCTCTAGTATGTCTTCTGGAAGCCAGTGTGTTATTATTTCCAAGAAAGCAAATGGACATTAACAGCTTGTTCAACCTATCAAATCCTAAAATTATCATCCAAAAGCTTAGAATTCTCAGATGTACTGGGGTGATCTGCAAGTTAGATACTCTGTTTATAAGACTAGACTGGAGATTGACTGAATTAGCATTTATCTACTTGCGCTAATGCAAAGCAAAAGCATTTCGAAGGCTACCTGGCTAATCTTCGGGCTCAGTCTATAGTTTATAAAATGAAGAATACCAACAAACAAATAATCTAGTCCCCAGTATGGTTGCCACTATGTTAGAGCCTAGATTTACCTCAGGCTGAAAAGGTAGGATCCAGGGCCAACATCAAACCGTGCTCAACCTAGTAGCTAGCCCTAATAAGTCAGGAGAGGGCTCTCTTGTTGGAAATAATACTAAGAGGGTGGGTGAATCAGTATTATCAAGTCAATTATTTTCTTTTAAACCCAGATCATATACGCTACTTCAGTTAGATAAAACCGCGTATATACGCAACTACAGAGAAGGAAACCTACGTATACAATGCAGACTTATAATTTAATTTATCTTATAGATGTTGATCATTAATCTGTGTATCAGAATCAAATAAACAGTAACCAGAAATAGTAAAACAGAGCTGAAGACAATCACACACAAGAACACAAGATATAAGGTGGAAACCCAATGTGGGTGAAAACCACCTGCTGCAATTTGTCTCTATCTTCTTTTAATTTGAAACTTCTTCTTACAATGTACTGGTGCAGCCCTTTACCAGTATGCAGGCTATAACCTGCAGAGAGCTACAACCCTCTCTCGTTCTCCAGCTTCTCCTGGAAGGGAGCTACAACCCCCTTAGCTCTTGCACTAGCCAAGATACTAGTACGTAGGTGCTGGCCTACTGAAGGCTACAACCTTCTCTTTCTTCCAGGGACCACGTTTCATAAATTTTTAGACTGGATCCATGAACATCAATCAATCATCAAGAATTTCTGCATCAAACAATCTCCTTTTCACCAATTAGAACTGAATCAAGTAGATACTTCTCTGACAGTTGTACCCAGAACACAGTAACAGTAATCACACACCAAATTCTGAACCCAGAACACTGCACCAATCAAACAGAAGCAGCTAGAACACAACTCAAGAGATGTACGCTACTTCAATAACCAGAAACCTACGTGCATACACTTCTGTGTTTGGACCAACCTACGTATATGTTGTTTTTACTCATAGAACCAGCGTGTATACGCGCCTTCACTTCACTGAACCTGCGTACAAATCTATAGAGGATAATTTCAAATATTCAAACCTTAATTAACCCAGATTACCAGATTTATAGATCAATCATGCACCACATATAACGGATCAAAATCATACAAAGATACAATTATTCAAGCCTTAAGATTATGACCCATCAATGGAACTTATCCTTCTCTTTGCACTCAGGTTCCTCCTTTATTTAGATCCAAATCTGCAGCATAACCCAATAATCAATATTCCAAATCTAGCCCTTTATTAGTTATTCAATTAATTCCAATGATACTTTGCCAAACGATCTCCTTCCTCTTTTATAGTCTTAGGCCTTTACAATACCACGATCCAAAACCATAATAAAACAATACCATGGACCCAATACTTGGGATCAATACTTCTGACAAGATACCATGGTCCAAAACCATAGGTTCAAATGCCAAGGACTAAATACCATGGACCAAAAGTAAGTTCTCCAACATATACGCGCTTTTCCTTGCGTGAAAGTGCATGTATACGCATACGCGCCTTTGTAACGTCTAACCCGCGTGTATACGTGCCTTTGCCCAGGTGAACCTGCATATATATCTTTTTCTTTCATATTAAGAGCCTGTACTGGGATCTATCACCAAAGTGAGTTTCCATCAAGGACAACACCCATGCCATAGCTCTAAATCAGTGCCACAATGCCAAAAATCTCCCCCTTTGGACTTGATCGCAACCCCAAGATCCTCAAAGTCATTCTCCCCATTTGTCATCAAGGGCAAAGGGTTGTGCTCCCCCTGAGTACATGCTGAAATCTCTGCCCTGCTGTGCTGACCAGGCTACCCCTGACTATAAGCAAGATCTGCAAAAAGATGTTCTTCAAGAAGAACCATGACTTATACATCATAAAAGACCTTCCTATCATCAAAAGACTCAATAGATACATCCATCACCCAACCAAGTGGGGATACATCAGAAATTTACATATGTCAACCAGGTACATTACATCTTCATCCCAGGCATAGTGGGGAAACCAAAATAGGCCGTTACATGACCTTGACACCATAAAAGAGATACATGACATAGAGACGAAATATCTAGAGCAAGACTTATGAAAGTCACCAATAACTAATATCAGCAACATCTGTCAATCACCATTCAGATTAGCAACCATGTTTTCCTTCTATTGTCCCTCTGCATTTGTTCCACCTGAAGCCAACAACAGTTGTGAACTTGAACCAAAAGCTTCTAAGATAATGCCAACAATGCATCATTAGATGTTGATCTGCTCCCCCTGAACCTGTGTCAGATGGTCTCTGTCAGACCCATATCAGACTCTTCATCCAGAGCCTGTCCCTACTGATATCCATCAAGCCTCCATATACGCGACTGTCTCTACATAAACCAGTGTATGTACGCGGATCCTCCTCAGGCAACTCGCGTACACCCATTTTTCTCTGAAACAGACAAGTTTTAACAACAAGATGATGCATCAACTACTCCTAGCTTCTGTCTGACGTATTCAAAAGTTTCCCTGGGCAGTGGTTTGGTGAGTATATCAGCAAATTGTTGCTTAGAGGGAACATACTCCAACTTGACCTTTTGTTCCAGCACTTGTTCTCGGAGAAAATGATATTTGATAGGTATGTGCTTGGTCCTTGAATGCATGACTACGTTCTTTGAAATGCTGATTTCACTTGTATTATCACATAAGATGGAGATAGGTGGTGTACAAGTGATTTGAAAATCCTGCAAGGTTTGCATCATCCAAAGCAGTTAAGTGCAGCAAGATGCAGTATCCACATATTCCGCTTCAGCTGTAGATAGAGCAATCGAACTTTTTTTCTTGTTGAACCAAGATACTAATCTGGAACCCATAAAGAATGCACCACCACTTGTGCTCTTTCTATCATCCATGCTTCCAGCCCAATCTGCATCTGTATAAGCATGAAGAGTGAGATCTATATCTCTTGGCTACCATAAGCCATAGTTTTGAGTTCCTTGAAGATTCTCTTCACTGCCTGAAGATGAGTTTCCTTTGGATTTGCCTAAAATCTTCCAACCATTCCCATTGCATGCATGATGTCCGGTCGGGTACCTGTCAAATAAAGCACACTTCCAATCATGGATCTATAGGTTGGTTGATGCACTGCTGCTGATTCATAATTTGCACTGAGGCTGCATCCTGTAACCATAGGGGTACATACTGGTTTCGAATCTTCCATGCCATATTTCTTCAAGATCTGCTTGAGATACTTGGTTTGAGACAAAAAGATACCACCTCATGTTGTTGGATTTGTAGACCAAGAAAATATGTCAGCTCTCCAAGTAATGACATTTCGAATTCTTTCTGCATCACCAAGGCAAAGTTTTGACTCATAGCTTCTTCATTGCTGCCAAAGATAATATCATCTACATGCACAACAAGTATTAGCAATTTGTCATTTTCAATTTTTATATAAAGATTGCTATCTGCTGATCCTTTTGAAAAACCTTGTTGATGAAGGTATTTGTCCAAACGGTAGTACCAAGACCTTAGAGCCTCTTTAAGACCATAAAGAGCCTTTTTTAGTCTGCATACAAGATTTGGATTATTTCCAAGAATGAAACCATCTGGTTTCTCAATGTACACTTCTTCTTCTAAGTCTCCATTCAGAAGGCTGGTTTCATGTCCATTTGAAATAATTTGAACTTCTAAAAGCTAGAGAGAGCAAGGAACATTCGGATGGCCTCAAGTCTAGCAACGAGAGCAAAATTTTCTTCAAAGCCTATTCCTTCTTGTTGAGCATACCCTTTACAATCAAGTCTGGCCTTGATTCTAATAACTTCCCCATTTTCATTCAACTTGTTTTTAAAGATCCATTTTGTCCCTATGACATTCTTATCTTTTGGTCTAGGAACCAACTCCCAAGTGTTATTCTTTTCAATCTGCTAAAGTTATTCATCCATTGCCTTGACCCAGCATTCATCTTTACATGCCTCTTTTACATTTTGTGGTTCAGTGGAGGAGAGAAAAGCCAAATAGCTTGAGGCTTCTGCAATTGTTCTTCTTGTTTGAATACCTACCTCTTTCTGCCCCAAAATTTGAGATTCTGGATGATTCTTCTGAATGTACCTGGATGGAGTCTTATCTTCTATTCTTATCTATTCTTCTGGTGCCTCTTGAGCTTCTTCTTCATCATAAGTCTGATTTGATGTTGAAGGATAGTCCTCATCATCTTTGAAATCTTTGGAATTCACTTGCCTAGGAATTTTTCCTTCTTCATCAACCATGACATCAATGTTGTCAAAAATTCTTCCAAGCCTTTTGTTGTAACACTTATATGATTTGCTATGGGGAGAATAACCAAGGAGAATGCCTTCATCTACTCTAGGTTCAAACTTACCAAGATTTTCATCATTATTTTTAATATAGCATTTGCTTCCAAAAATTTTCAAATATTTTACCAAAGGAGTCTCACCATACCAGAGCTCATGAGGAGTTTGAGTGATGTTCACCAGGACATTTGTCTTGTTGAGAATAACAACTGCAGCAAATGTGGCTTCACCCCAGAAGGTTGCGGGAGTTCCAGACTCATCAAGCACTGCACGAGCCATTTGTTGAACCGTTCTATTCATCCTTTCCACTACTCCATTTTGCTAAGGAGTCCTAGCTGTAGAGAATTCCCTTCTTATTCCATGTTCTTCACAAAAATCGAAAAATTCATTCGAGGTAAATTCTCCTCCTCGATCAGACCTGAGGCATTTGATTCTGTGATTTGATTCGTTCTCCGCCAAGGCTTTGAATGATTCGAACTTTTCAAAGGCTTCGTCTTTGTGCTTCATAACTCCTATCCAACACATCCTCGAATAGTCATCAATGAATAATATAAAATATTCTTCTCCTCGAGGTGACCTTTTCCTATTTGGACCACATACATCAGTATGGACAAGTTCAAGCGGCCTGCTGGCTGATCCTTCCTTCTCAGGGAAGTTAGTTCTGGTTTTCTTACCAAACTGACATGATTTTCATATTGTATTGTTTGGGATTCTGATGTCTGGAAGACCACGAACTGCCTGGTATTTGCATGCTTTCCTTATCTGTGAGAAATTAAGATGCCCCAATCTTCTGTGCCATAGCTAGTGTTCATCATTCTTGCTCAGATAGCATTGATGTTGTCCTTCTTTGAATATGTATAAATTATTTGGAGTCCTTACGCCTTTGATCACTGTTTTTCCTGTATCATGATCACGAACACTACATCCATTTGATCGAAATATTACCTCAGTTCCTTGATCACACATCTGGCTGAAACTTAATAGATTATGCTTTAAGCCATCAACATACATGACATTTCCAGCTTTGACCCTTTCTTTCAACTGAACAGAACCTTTACTTTTTATGAGAGCAGGGGTGTCATTTCCAAAAGAAACCACCTTCTCCTTCTCTAAGGCACTATATGGCTGAAGTTTTTCTTTATCACCTGTCATATGTTTCGAACATCCACTGTCGATGTACCATTTATTTTCCTGCCCTTCCACATATAAGGTTATACCACATCATTCTGGTTGGGGTTCTTTTATTCTCCATGATTTGGCACTTGAGGCTTGCTCCTTCTGAGTTGTCTGCCGAAACCTGCGCCTGCATTCAGAATCTTCATGACCGAAATTATTACAAATAGAACATTCTATTTCATTTTCAAGAGCAGAGAAGTTGTTGTAAGTCCTTTTCATGATCCGAGTCATACTCCTCTACTTATGAGCTTCTCTAGTCATGAATGTCTTATAGGTAACACATTGAGCTGCTTTGTGACCAAAGTTATGACAAGAAAAACATTGGCCATTGAAGAAACTCCTGTGATTATTAAATCTACCAGCCAAATGATTGTAGTTCATATTGACATCCATTCTTGAGGAAAACTGTGAGGGTTTTACCTATGGCTGGTTGTAGCTTCTGTTTTTCCTTAAAGTAGATTACCCCCGATTTACCTGGTGATTTCCATTGGGTCTTTGTTCACTTCTCCTTGCAGCATCAAGATAACTCTTGGAGGTAGATGGTTTCTACGCTTGAGTTGTTTCTTCATTATATCCCAGACCTGTCTTGATTAGTGGAGAGCAATGCACTTTGATAATCTCATCTAATGCGTTAGATCCTTTAACAAATCTAAGATTAAGAGCTTTTGTTTTCTCAATCTCTTTTCTCAGTCCCACAATTTCACATTCTAATTTTTCATGATGTTTTTCCTTTTCAGCAAGTTGGAATTGTAGAGTATCTATGATCACGTTCTTCTATTCTAAACAAATTTTGAGTCTAGAAATCTCTTCATAAAGACTTTCTTCATCTATAGCATCCACAAAATCATCATCTTCAAAAGCCATTAAAATTTTATATTTATTACCTTGTTCATCTCCGTCACTATTTGAAAGTCCATCACTATCTTCATGAGTGTAATAACTTTTCTTATTTACATTATGTTTCTTGTTCCATCTAACATGTTCGTTACCCTTGTCAATCTTATCCTTATGAGAACATTTGGTAGCATAGTGACCGACTCTTCCACAAGCAAAGCATTTGAAAGGTAACTTACCTCTGAATCTTCCAGCACCCCGTTGAAGGTTCTTGACAAAATTTGATTCTTCCTCTTCTTCTGACACGTGTCCTGACTCATAGTAATCTCCTTTGCCTGAAGCCTTGAAAGCAACTTCTCTCCTGTTTGATGGTCCTCCTTTCCTCATTTCATAAGCACTCAGAATTTCGTGCAGCTGTGACATGGTAAGGTTTCATAGATTCTCTTTTTCTTCTATTGCAGAAACTTTAGATTCAAACTTAGGGAACAAAGATCTTAGAACCTTTTCAACCACAACAGCCTCTTTTATTTCTTCACCCAAGTTTTTCATACAATTAACAATCTCATCTATACGAAGGAAATAGTTAGCCACACTTTCATCATTGTGCATTCTGAGATTTTCATAGTGAATTCTGAGGGTTTGAAGTTTTGCTCGTTTTACCTGTTCATCTCCTTCATTGCTCAGAACAATCTTGTCCCATATTTCTTTTGTGGATTTATACTGCATAACCTTGACGAATTCTGATTGAGAGAGACATCCTAATAGAGTATTGACAACCTTTGCATTTGTTTCATATTGCTTCTTACCAACCGGATCTGTAGGAGTTGTTGAAGGAAAAGTGTACCCTGTATCTATGATATACTAGACTTCTGTACCAAGAGATTGAAGATAGGCTGTAACTCTTACCTTCCAATAGATGAAGTTGGTCCCATCAAAAATTGGTGTCCTGATTGATGCTTCTCTCTCGTAGTTGCTCATGATGATGGATCTTCCTTCAAGCGATCAAGGTTCTTCAGAAGGACCTGCTCTGATTCCAATTTTTGGAAATAATACTGAGAGGGGGGGTGAATCAGTATTATCAAGTCAATTATTTTCATTTAAACCCAATTCATATACGCTACTTCAGTTAGATAAAACCACGTATATATGCAACTACAGAGAAGGAAACCCACGTATACAATGCAGACTTATAATTTAATTTATCTTACAAATCTTGATCATTAATCTGTGTATCAGAATCAAATAAACAGTAAAATAGAGCTGAAGACAATCACACACAAGAACACAAGATATAAGGTGGAAACCCAATGTGGGTGAAAACCACCTGCTGCAATTCTTCTCTATCTTCTTTTAATTTGAAAATTCTTTTTACAATGTACTGGTGCAGCCCTTTACCAGTACGCAGGGGACAACCTGCAAATAGCTACAACCCTCTCTCATTCTCCAGCTTCTCCTGGAAGGGAGCTACAACCCCCTTATCTCTTACACTAGCCAAGATACTAGTACATAGGTGTTGGCCTACTGAAGGCTACAACCTTCTCTTTCTTCCAGGGATCACGTTTCATAAATTTTCAGACTGGATCCATGAACATCAGTCAATCATCAAGAGTTTCTGCATCAAACAATCTCCTTTTCACCATTTAGAACTGAATCAAGTAGATACTTCTCTGACAGCTGTACCCAGAACACAGTAACAGTAATCACATACCAAATTCTGAACCCAGAACACTGCACCAATCAAACGGAAGCAGCTAGAACACAACTCAAGAGATGTACGCTTCTTCAATAACCAGAAACCTGTGTGCATACGCTTCTGTGTTTGGACCAACCTGCGTATACGCTGTTTTTACTGACAGAACCAGCGTGTAGACGCGCCTTCACTTCACTGAACCTATGTATAGATCTATAAAGGATAATTTCAAATATTCAGACCTTAATTAACCCAGATTACCAGATTTATAGATCAATCATGCGCCACATATAACGGATCAAAATCATACAAAGATACAATTATTCAAGCCTTAAGATTATGACCCATCAATGGAACTTATCCTTCTCTTTGCGCTCAGGTTCCTCCTTTATTTAGATATAGATCTACAGTATAACCCAATAACCAATATTCCCAATCTATCCCTTTATCAGATATTCAATTAATTCCAATGATACTTTGCCAAATGATCTCCTTCCTCTTTTATAGTCTTAGGCCTTTCACAATACCACCGTCCAAAACCATAATAAAACAATACCATGGACCCAATACTTGGGATCAACACTTCTGACGAGATACCATGGTCCAAAACCATAGGTTCAAATACCAAGGACTAAATACCATGGACCAAAAGTAAGTTCTCCAACATATACGCGCTTTTCCTTGCGTGAAAGTGTGTGTATACGCATACGCGCCTTTGTAACGTCTAACCCATGTGTATACACACCTTCGCCTAGGTGAACCTGCGTATATATCTTTTTCTTTCATTCTGAGAGCCTGTACTGAGATCTGTCACCAAAGTGAGTTGCCATCAAGGACAACACCTATGCCATAGCTCTAAATCAGTGCCACAATGTGAACATCTCTCCGAGTCAATCTCAGCAAATAATGATCTATGGGGCTTGAGAGAACTGAAGTATCTTCTGATTTTAGGCTAGGTATATGTGCAAAAGAGTTGACTTGATAAAATGGAGTTTTTTTTACTCAGAGGAAAAGGCACATTTTGGGGTGCGGGGATTGAGGCCCAACTCTGCAGAGATCTCGATGGGCAAGGTAGGCAATCATTTTGGCACTTAAATTTTAGTGAAAGGGAAGGAATAGACAGGCGAGGTGTTGAAGAGGGCAAGAGAAATCATGAATCCTCTCCAAATAGCCGAAAACATCAAATAACTAAAGCAAACTTCAAGTAGAGCAAGGAATAGATAGGTGAGGTGTTGAAGAGGGCAAGAGCACTACACAGCCTCCCACTAAAATTTAAGTGCCAAAATGATTTCATGCCTTGCCCCATCGAGATCTCTGTAGAACTGAGCCTCAATCCCCGCACCCCAAAATGTGCCTTTTCCTCTGAGCCAACAAAACTCCATTTTATCAAATCAACTCTTTTTCACATATACCTAGCCTAAAATCAGAAGATATTTCAGTCATCTCAAGCCCCATAGATCATTATTTGTTGAGATTGACCTGGAGAGAGCCCTCTCCTGACCTGGTAGGGCTAGCTACTAGGCTGAGCGTGGTTTGATGTTGGCCCTGGATCCTACCTTTTCAGCCTAAGATAAATCTAGGCTCTAACACACATCATAGATGCAACATGTACAACATATGCAACATATGCATAATAGTAGTACCACACATCTAGAACCACACTGACTCTACCAAGCAACCCTCTTTCCAGTGTCTTATCCATGCTTGTCTTAGCATGCCACGGACCACACTTATTTTATTTCGCTGGTGTATCCTTTGGTATAACATGTTCACAACATAGTCATAATATAATCACATAATATCAACTCATAACTACATGATACTTACTTCGTATATTTGTCATGACTACTCTTCCCACTTGATTCCTCATGAACCAGGAACCTCTTCATGTCATTCATTTGCATAAGCAATTATTCCTTCACAAGAATGATCCCTCACAATACCTATCAGATAGTGACATAGATACGTACATACATACATATATAATCATTAGCATAAAACAATCATCACCTTGTCATAAAACGACATACATACATTCATGTATACATATATAAACATTAACATAATCATGATCATAACATAATTACCAGATAACATAAGGTCTAGGTTAAGAGAAATTCCTTTATTCATGCAACACATGCATAACATTGAGAACAACAGTTCCCAACATAGCCAAGGAATATGACACCTCAAATCCATTTACTTTACCTTTTCCTAATACCTTTCTCATGACTATATTGCTACCATCCATTTACCACAATGGACCCAGCTAGTCCAACCGATTGTCATAGCCTTACCTTCCACTGCACTTACTCATGCACCGAGCTTCATCTGAATCTTACATTACCTTTCAGGTACCACACAACTCTTCATGACCTCTATCAACTTTCCTCTTTCACAACCAATTCCCAAGACTCAAAACAACAAAAGACAAGACAAGAAAAAACCAAGAAGAAGACCACGAAAACCCATAACGATATGACACTACAACAAAGTGGCAAGGCCTTGCACTAGACATAAACAAAACCGCAAATCAAGCTCAAAAGACCAAAAGCACAAGATTAACACCATGGCTCAATCCCCATTGTTCTTAAGGAAAGCTCAACCTAAGCCTTCTTCAAGATTTCATGAAAACCTATCTTGCCATGCAACTCCCTGCATCATGCTCACACATGTCAAACACATGTTCCAAATATCAAGAAAATCATATTTATCAATTTGAAATCAATTTTTACAAATAATCATGTCATAATCCATAGTCAACTCATAGTCATCAGTCATAATACTACAACTATCACCTACTGTACTCAAGTACATATCAATTGTCTCAACACATATATTTTAGTACAATCATCTTAAAACAAGATCATTTGAACACATACTCATATTATTCATTTCCTCGAACATTCATACCATGTTAAATGAATCAACTAGATGACATAATCAACAATTAAGTACCAAATATATGACATAAGGGACTGATACATTAACATATCTTAGGGGAGGTGATCTTGTCTGCACAATTAATCTAGTTAACACGATAAAAATTTACAACACATCAGCTCAAGCACTCATAATATCATGATATCCATAACAATATCTAACTAGCATGTTCACATCGTAAACTCATATACATATGTAAAGTCAATCTAGATTAGTATGACACCATCTCACAAATATGTCGTTTCTTACCTGAATATCGCAACCATAACCATCTGCATAGGTCAAACTAGGTTAACAACACATATAACATCAAGATCTTCAAGGCAATGAGCATAACTGTCACGCATATGACCAATCCAAATTATAACATCAATATCTCAATGAAATGACCCTAATCATCAAGTTAATAGCATAAAACAACAATAAGCTATATATCATACTCATCAACAACATACAACATAATCATCATGTTATATAATATAAAAAAACAATAGAAATGTATACAACTACAAGTTACTATCATTCTTGACTATCTGACACATCTGCATATAACCACACTAATCGTCTAACATCTATCATGAATGTAGCCATAACATCAAATACATGTTCATAAACCTAATTTATATAACCCTAATGCATATAATATTCCTTAACGTACACACCTGCATGAAAAACATACACTACCTGTATGGCGATCTTCTCTTATCCCAAAGTCTAATGTTGCAATTTCATTATGATAATCTGCATCCCTTACTCTATCTCAACTAGCTCATTAGTATCATAACAACCAATAGCATCATGATGACCTAAATTGCATACAATGACTTCACAAGGCATGTGTTGACCTACTGTACATGAATAATCATAGCCACAACATACAACAACCATTACACATTGCCACATGCAACCAACAATATGCATAAGCAATGCCAAGTGAACTACACCTACACATGAACGCATGTAGTCGAACATAAGCAATCAATTCTTGTAATCAACCTACAACACTGATACATGCATTCAAAATATTTAAAAATGTAACCTAACATACAAATATGTAATTAGGTATCATGAAATCAACATGTAAGCGACATATAATTCATACATAGTCAGTCACATGTTCCAAAATTCAAGACATCGTGTCTATTAATTTGAAATCAGCGTTCACCAATACTAACAACCTATAATCGTACCCCCTTACTGTCCATGGTCCACACTAAGGTAGAAGGAGGAAGCTATTATAATGGCCCGATCTCCAATGTCCAATTATGGAAATGGGATCTCCAAAGCTCCACTAAATTTAACCACACTTGAAAATAAATTGATTTTCATAATTTCTCATATATTTTGTATGAGATTAAGTAAATACATTGCACTTATTCCACTTGTAACATAATAACTAAAAACATGCCACTTTTGCATTTCCTTACATGCAACTTTTCAAATTCCTTGCATGCAACCTTTAAAATTCCCTACTTGCAACTCTTCAAATTACTTGCATGTAAATAGGCATAGATCGACTACATCCATATCATCTTACTACAATACTATCCCATCCAAAAAATAACATTTTCTTCAAACAATTACCATACTTTTACATTTTATTCAAATGACTACTATACTATTACGTTTGCATGTAAGCATTTCTTCAAGCACTTTACATGCAAACTAATATAGCAAACTATTTGCATACAAGTAAGCATATATCAACTACAACAATACTATTACACATCAATATTATCCCCAACCGCAAACAACATACTCATTGGGGCATTTTATCAAATAGTTTGTATGCAATTAATCATTGAGCCATTTAAGCATTTCATCAAACACTTTGCATGAAAACTAATATAGTGAATGATTCAATGCATATATCTTAAACTGTAGTAGTACAATTTATGGAAACTGAACCATATGATCAATGGTATTTTCCCTCACTATGGTTCAAGTTTCAACTTTTGAGATTTCATAGATGAAAAGCTATAACAATTATACCAACACAATCCTTTTTGGTGCACAATTCTAGGAGTATGCATAAATATCGACTTCCACTGGTCATATTCCCTAAAATATAGTGAATAAATGTCTAAAATTTTAATCACAATATGAGTGGGATTTCCCCTAATTATGGAAAAAATTTCAGCTGCCGAGAGTGCCCAGAAGAAAAGTGATAACAAACATGCCAGTGTGACATGTTTGAGGCCTTTACAAAGTTTCATCCGATCTTCATTCATTGCTACTGCTTTTGACCTTCTCAATTTTCCACTGAAATCTTTCTTGAGAGAAAGTTCTACTTCCTGCTTATGGATGTGCCAAAAGGCATTCGGATCATCAGAACAACATTCTTTGAGTATCTTCCATTGTCAAGATGTTCTTCTGTCTTCAAAATTTCTTTCTTCACTTCCATCTTTGCCAAAAGATTTTCCATCCTTTCTATTCTTTTTAGCCTATTTGGTGAGCTGGAGTTTATGAAAGGGAAAAATATCTCTCTTTTATTTATGGAGACAAAGTAACCATACCTCTAGCTGCCTTCATCAAAATTTGATCCATGTTTTTCGAAGTTCTGAAAAAGGGGGGTACTAAGATACATGGCACAATCTATGCCAGGGACAACAGGACATACCAGATGTATACCAATTTTTTCTGTCAAAAATGCATCTACCTCAACTTCATATTTGGTGGCAATTTCACCACTTGCTGTAATTACTTTAGGACAAGCTGTAGGTCTTCTGAGATGCATGCTAACAACAGTATCACTTACTATATTTAACCTTGAACCAGTATCCATAAGGACTTTCCAGTATTCATACTGGCTTCCAACTCTTACCTTCATTTTGATGCAATACATCATGTCTCTCTTTAAGCTATTGCATCCAAAATCTGTTCTTACTAGTTCTTCTTCTTCCTCGGAACTTTCTGCTTTCGTCGAAATGGGATTCGTATGAGATGTCCAGTTTTCTGTTTTTCCTGAAACTGGGCCTTGTGATGTTGAAGCAGAAGCTGCTTGTGCATTCATCATTCTTAAGCTCAACTCATTGTGTTTTTCTATGCACAATCTCCGGTTTTACTTTATTGTCTTTCTCAAGTTTTTAATTGCCTGATGGACAACAGGCAATGTCTGTGGCAAGTCCTCACCAAAATCTTCATTTCTGAATTGCCGAGTCAATGCTTCTACTGAGAATAGAGAAGTAGGAGGCACATACCCTTTACTAGTGACTTTCTTTGAATCTGAGGGTGTCTTATTCAAATGTTCTGATAACAGTGTTTTATACATATTCTTTATTTGCGGGTCATTTGTAGCCAACGTCTGTGAAAAAATGTTCTTGCTGGTTTCATCATAATCAGACTTCATCATTCTGACTGCATTGCATCTGCAGATATCTGGATCACTGCAATCACATTCATTACAATCTGTACAATGAGGATCATTACAAAATTCATCTTCAGATGTTTCATCTGAACCTACAAAATTCAAATCATTTTCTGACTCTGAATCAAAAGATATAAGTTCATCACAACTACTTGGTAAATCAAAGGAATTAACCTTTCCCTTTTTATTCCTATACTGCACTTTCTTCTTTGACTTGTCTTTCTTCTTGTCTGGATAGCTTGGTGTTATATGACCTTTCTGGTTGCAATTGTAGCAAATAATTTCTTTATCTTTAGAAAACATTTTTGTATGCTTGTAAGGCTTGGTTTTGTAATGTTTTCTTCTGGTTTTTTCTTGGAAATACTGGGAATTCTTCTTTTTGAAGTGCTTTTTATTTCTCCTATTCCCCTCAGAATTACCAGCCTTGCCAAGGTGCCATTGTTTACAAAGCTGCTGATAGCCATGTGGATTTTTAGGATTTGTAGCAGCTCATGTAATTTTCATTTGAGAACAGAGCTCTACAATGATGGCTTTAACAGCTTGTCGAATGATGCCAAATTTATAGTCACCAACCTTTCCTGGGAGCTTATTGACAATAGAAGATGAGACCCATTGAGGAAGTGAGGCAACAAAAATTTCCTTCCATTTTGGCTCAAGAATTAAATCTAGAGTCAGAGTGTGTAATCTGTGAAGAAATTCATTGAAATATTCATCGAAATGTTGCATATTGTGTAACTTCATGGCAAGCAGAGTTATTGTGGTAATATCATTGGTGATCTGAGGAAAACCAATGAAATTGACTGTAATACCACACAAAAGTTTTCCTATCATGTTATTGATAGGAAGATTTGTGACTGGATCCATATAAGTAGTACCATCCACATTAAGTACTACTGCAGCTTCCCAATGAGGGAGAAGGTTCGGCTCTTTCAATGTCTCAGCTTTTAGCCATGAATCCAAGGTACCTTCAAATCCTCCAATTATTCTTCTTGTTGCATTGATAGGACTTGCATCATCTGCAAGGTAAGTCCTATAGCAAACAAGCATGGAATGAAAAATAGACATGATTTCTGCTTCAATGAAATTGTCTATATTCCATGAATAGGTAGAATTTGCAGACAAATCCTTATGATATTCAGATTTCATAAGATCTCTGCGGTTAGGAGCAGGATTCCAAGTTGTTTCCCATCAGGATCTGGAAGATGTAGCATTTACCTGATTGTCCTCATCATCTTCTTTATCTTCAGGAGAGAAATTATTGATACAGGCTTCAAGTTCTTCAATTTGAGGCTCAACATCAATTTTATGGATACTTGTACCAAAATTTTCTTCTTCTTCCGCACATGATTCTCCAAACATGAAACTTGAAGGTTTTTCATTTTTTATGCTTTTATCAGTTTCCTTTTTCTCAATAGTAGTCACAGGACTGAAAAAACTGGGATTAGCAAAAAGAGAATATGGGTGAGTTGAGTTTGGAGGTGGAAAGGTTATGGAACTGGGTGCTTTGATAAGGCTTTCCACAGATGGAGTGATAGTGTAGGGAACAGAAGTCTTGGGTTCAGAAAATAAAGTTGCAGACTTGTAGGCTTCTACCCGAGGCTTCTTTTTCAGAGATTCTACTCCTTGAGATACTTCCCAAACTTGTTTTTTGACTATATCCAGGGAAGTACTAATCTTCACAATTTCTCGTCCATGAGCTGAGGCTGCTTCATGGATTTTCTTTTCTGTGTTCAGGGACAATCTGTCAAGGCTCTGGGCAAGAGTCTTGTCATTATCTGCTAAAGTAGACACACTGCTATTCAAACAAACTATATTATAATCTTGTTTTTGCAAGATTCTTTCAAGCATTAATTTCATCTCTGAATTAGCAGTTTCTTGATGCTCAAATCTAGATCTGACAAATTTTTCAAGACTGGACAAAGCCAAATTGGTCCAGTTTGTAGCAGCAATAGAATCTTTTGCTACCAAAGAGGGATCATCAGAATGTGATGGAAGTAATTTATACAATTTTCCATCTTGTCCTCTTATGACAAAATTTTTCCAAGGGGGAAATTCAGTATCTGTCTCCATGATAGAACCATCAAGGAGTTCCCACTTGTGTTTATTCGGAGTTCCTGTTCTCATCATGTTTATATTGAGTTGAGAACAAATCTTCTTCAGTAGGTTTTCTCCTTCTGTTCTGACAGCAATCAAGGTTCTAGGAAGGTTTGGCTTTGCTATCATACTCTGAATTTTTTGTTGGAAAATTGGAGCTTTCAGAGGTGGAGGGATCACTACTGGATTTTCTTTTAATTTTTCTTCTACAAATTTCTCTTTATCTTTGATTTTCTTTTGTTTAGCTTGATTCTTGAAGTTCTTTATCAAAGATTCTTCAACTATATTTGCAGAAGGATAATACCATTCATAGAATGATATCCATTGGTTTTTTGCCTTCATCCATTCTTTCCATTTTTCAAAATTTTGTCTGTTGAAGGCAGGATGATCTTCTTTCGGAAGGAGCTTTACCTCTTGTACATACAAATGTTCTTTTTCATGGGTGAACATGTCCCAGTTAAACAATTTCTTTTTTCATGGATCTTCAGCATCGTAAGGACCAACACCTTTGAAAATCTTCAGAAATGCTACTATCTCTGAATCAGAAGGAATTTCTACATGCTTTGGTATTTTATCAATTGGATTTCTTTTGTATGTAGGAATGGAAGACTCATTGGTATAACCAAGACCAAAAGTGGAGGAAGAACTAGAAACACTATGGACAAGTAATTCTTCCTGAGGGTTGAAAAACGAAACATGCTTATAACTTTCATCAGATGAGTCAGAAGGAGGGACAAATCTGATCATGTTTATCCTATCTATGTCTGATGGTTCACCATGAGGAGTAGGCTGGTCAGAGGAGAACTGACAAAAAGTTTTGGAGCAGTGCGGATGGTCACAAACAGAGCTGAAAGGCTAAGACGAACTCGATTGAGAAAACAATCTTTTAATAGAGTCATACACTGCTTGGTCAATTACAAACTGTGGAGGAGCAGGAGCTTGGACAGGATGTAATTGATTGATTGTAGTAGGGATAGTAGAGACAGAGGGTCCACCACACTGTACTGTGTTTACTCTGGGAAATCGGGTGGTTACTTTGCCATCTACTTCTGTGATAATTGACTGGGCAGCAGCAACAGTTTTCTTGGCAGGTTTACCCCAATTTGTTACCAATCATCAGGAGGACATAAATCATTAAGGGAAATGTATACAAGTGCGACTGGATTGCAGGATGAATCATATTGAATGAGGGTTACTCTACCTTCATTTTTATCAGGTGCATGCAGTACTGCTGGAATAGTAGTGTTATAAAATCGCGCACATGTAATATAGAAAATTGCCAAATTTTTTTATTTTGATTTGAAATTCTCATATCCGGCAGTCTGGGTACCTAAATTTATGCATTGCGGGATATTTGGATCATCTAAAGCAACAGAAAAGTCAGGAAAGACATCATACTTAATTGGACCTTCAGAGAGACTAGTCTCAATTCCTCCTATCATAGCTTGTGTAAATGTGGTCCATCGATTATCAAATAGGGCTGAAAATACATAAGCCTTTTGGCCTTTTATATGAAGAGCATTTAGTCCTATCCTCACCATTCCCAGATGGGCATACTGGTATCCTGATTTTAAGGTGTCTTTGACATGTTTTGGCTCAAGAAGCGGGATTGTCATCATGGAATTTAGGGTGAGGTCAGCTTTGATAGATTTTTCTTTGATTTTTATCTGACTATAAGCACGAAGATTAAAAGCATGAAGACCTTTATATACATCTGTAGGGGAGACTGGGGGTAGTTTCCAATTTACAGAAGGGTCTGTTTCTTCTTGTTCAATACATGCAGAATTACCAGAAGTAGATTCAGAACGACATAAACCTTCTAATCCAGAACGTAATTCATCTTCAGTTTGTATTGACTTAAAATGTTTTGAACCAAACATTCGCATTGACTCAGAAGAACTACTGTCAGAAGCATCCATTGCAATAGATGAGATATATGATAAATACCCATTTAAAGACTTGTAGTATGATAACAAGCAAAATTGCGGCTTTCTTTTGTAGGAGAAATTGTGGCTTCCTCACGTACTAAAGTATGAATTCTCGTCCAACGTCTTCAACACCTTCAACGCCAACACACGACAACAACAGGCAACAAATGCTATTCAAGACTCAAGCGCATTTGCGATTTTACTCAACAATATCTCACAGACAAAATTCACTAATACAATACTTGGCTCTGATACCATCTCTTACAGGACCTTTCATAGATATTATTAAAACAACAAGATTTGCGGAAAAACAACAGGTATAAAGATTTATTTATATATGGATGCCAATATTACAGAGGGAAAATCTCTTCCTTAGATTGACTGTTGCAGCATTTAGTAGATATGAGTTAGCCGAAGCATAACAGATCTATAGGCTACCTGGCATACAAGCAGACTGAGTCTCAAGATTAAAACAGACATACAGACACATATAACCTATATGATTCGGCCACTTTAGGTTCTCACTAGCATCAAGTACTAATGCGCAGGCTTCTCAAATCATTTACAGACTAGAACTTATCTCGTGGTGCAAGCAGATCAGACTAAGAGTCCGTAGATGCAGAGCAGGAGAAAGTTTGACTCAGACCTCTAAACTCTTCAAACTCTCAATTCCCGAATGAGCCTTACCTTGTAGTTCATATTCTTTATATAACTACCAAGGGGGACAAGCATCCGGCCAGCAATATGTACAGACAGATGACTCAAAAGCAAGATGCTAAACAGATTTAGACAGATCACCGAAAGAAAGATTCGGGCATGGGAGGACTGTCCCATGTTATCTCATCCCTTCTCCTTTTACGAATAGCTAGAGGCATGTGGGGACCGAATCGTATCAAACTCTAGTACAAAGTGGAGATTCCAAGGCATAGGAATCCATGAAAGCATGTGAATGACTTTAAAAAGAGATATCCAAATCTCAGAAACTGTAGAAATATTACACTGGGGATATTGCTAGAGCGAGGGAATCCCCGAAAGCTCGTCCAACGCCATCATCGGTTGGAAAGACAACACTTAGTATATAGTATAGTAATCCACTTGTGGATAGGTATAGTGTTGGAAATTCCATCTCTCGATCATATAATTTTAATAGTACTGTACCCATACTTCTTTCTCAGTTTCCAAAATTGCACTATCATGTGGGTCAGGCAGGTCCAAATAATTCAGGTTCAGGAATGGGTTGAAGTCTAGGTCAATTTGTCTGTGGAATTCTTCATAATTGGTACTTGGAATAATCTTTCTGCACTTGTAATGATTCATTACAGAACATCTGACATGACCGCATCTACGGACTCCATTTAAAAAATCTTCATCACTCATATTTAGTAGATCTCCAATTTTTTTGTACAATACTTGAGTCACGAGCATGCTTGAAGGGCTGAAATTTAGAATCTTTAACATTGTGAATGAATATGGTTTGAGGATGAATGGTGATAGTCCAAACCTTTTCCACCAATCCATAAACCATTCAGGAAGTGGATCATCTTCTTCCATGTCTTCAACTGGAACATCTTCAAACAAGAATGAAAACTACAAAGAATAAAACATGTTAGTTGAAAAAAATTTCAAGTTCATTGCTGTGTAGAAAGCTTCCTGTTGACGTTCAGGATCATAGTTTTCTCTGTTTAGGTGATTGTCAAATCTTTTGAATGTTATATGACAGTTGGTGATTCTGCTACTATCTTCATCATCTCTTTCAAGCCTATAAGCAATGCTTCCAATTTTTCTGAGATAATCAAGGGCCTCCAAAGCTTCATCATTGATTTGATCTTGATGTGGATCTATCAATAGGTATTCAAACCTATTCGATATCTGACTTCTTTGATGGGAATCCAATTATCATCATGATCGAGAAGTCTTTTGCTAAGGTCATATGTAATCCATCCCGTAGAGGTCTCAATTTCGATAGTGCCTTCTCTTCTCCTGATGTAATTGCATTGTAGTATTGAATGTTCAGATAAAAATTCTCTGCTCAACATGTCAGCAAAGCTATTTTTATCACCCTTTACAAATTCAACATCAAAATCATACTGGCTGAGCTGCATAATCCATCTCACCATGGCGACATCTTCAAATTTACATTTATGAATTGCATATTTCAAGGCTTGACAGTCTGTTTTAACCGTAAAATGGGTATAGATAACAAAATCTCTAAACTTAGCTATACCCAAGCAGACAGCTCTTAGCTCCTTCTTAAGACTGGACCAATTCATTTGGTTCTTTGCCCAGAGACCAGATGCATACTAGCAGATTTCTACCTCAGTTTTGTTGCTGGGATTCTTCTAACACAAGACTGCACCCCAACCTTCATTGCTAGCATCTGTCATAATCATTTTCTCCCATTCTTCTCTTATAGGAGAAAGTGGTTGTATATTTCTAACCTTTTCTTTTATCCTTTTGACTGCTTGAGTACAGTCATCATTCCATGGAATTGGAACTTTCTGAAGTCTTTGGTTTAAAAGTTTCCTTTCTTGTGCACAATGCTTCAGAAATTTGGAGATATAATTCAAACTTCCCAAGAATCTCTACAACTGTGTTTTGTCTTTAATCTCATCAGGGAAGTTATCAATAAAATTCAGACTTCTTTGGATTACAGAGTAAGAACCATGTTGTATATTGTAACCCAAAAAATCAATCATAGGTCTGAATAACTTCATCTTTGATTCTGATAATACTATGCCCATTTCCTTGACCCTGCGCAAGAAGATTTTCAAATGCTTGATATGGTCAGTAATATTATCAAAATGAATTAAAATATCATCTATGTACTTCTTCAGGAATTCATCCATTCCTTCAAAGGTTTCATCCATTATTCACTGGAAAGCAGAGGGAGCATTGATTAATCCGAATGGCATGATATTCCATTCATAGTGTCCTCCTAGAACAAAGAACGTTGTTTTCCACTTATCTTCTTCTTTTATTCCTACTTGCCAGAATCTAGATTTTAGATCAAATTTGGAGAAAATCTTGGATTTTGAAATTTGAGCAAGTATTGATGAGGGATTGGGAAGAATATATGCATCATAGTCAAGGATATCATTTAGAGGTTTATAATTCACAACTAACCTTGGCTTACCTCTAGCTATCTCAGCATGTTTATTTACATAGAAGGCAAAACATGCGATTGGACTTTTGCTTTTTCTTATAAGTCCTTTCTTTAGAAAATCCTTTTTAGGAGCATTCAGAAGGCTCATATCCCTCTACCCATATCTCCTAAAATATTTTGACCCAATATCTGAAATTTCTACCACATATTCAGTGGTATGTCCCCTCAATCGGGACAGTTGTTCAGCTTCTGAAAACCTACAGACGATGCGTTATTACAGAAATTCCAACATGACCTATTTGAAGGTGCATTCAAGAAGGTCATCTTCCTTAGATCATAATTCCTAAAGTATTATAAACAAATATCTGAAATTTTTACCACATTATCAGTGGGATTTACCTTCAATATGGACAAACTTTCAACTTCTAATATGCCACAAATGAAAATTTATAACAGATATGATAGAAATGTCTAAAATTTAACCTTTGTTCTTCATTTCACCTATAATAGATCCCATCCAGTCCAAGTGTTTAAACCATGCTCTGATACCACTTTGTAACACCCTTCAGGGTAAATGTGCATATAAACAACATAATAGGAACATAAATACAATAAACATATCAGCCCTCAAAAGCCATATATACATTAGTACATTTTCACATGAAAATCAAGGGAATGAATTTTTCCATTAATAAATGCATTGAACCAACCGGTGATGGGACTACCACATTCCACTCGACCATAGATTGGCTGGGCCAAGTCTCTCTTTAGCCAATCACCCTCGTGCCATATTCCAAGCATGAATGTGGGATCTCAGATAACACATCAATCAAAACTCATCCGGGGTTCCAGGGGCCATGCACCTCAACCCATCAAATAGTGATTCCACCTCATGGTCGAACATTGTTGGACACCTAATCCTAAAGGGTTAGTGTGGAAGCCGAATGGACAAAGCAGTCCAAGAGACCTTGGGATCTGAAACCCAAGAGTCATATGTTGTACTATAAATGTATATCTGATGTTAATAAAAAATATGCACTCACTGATTTATCTTTCATATGCTTGTGCTGTCCATGTGAATTTAACATGGTATCAGAGCAGGCGAATTTTGGCCCTGCTCATTTTTGAACCACTTGTTTTATGGTCTCTACCCACATGTCAGATCTGTCTTTCTACTAATTAGAATTGATCAGAATTGCCACCTTATTGAGCGTTTTATTCCTCATTCTGCGCCATATTCTTTCCTGCGCTCTGGGCCTGACACTGACACGGTATCTCTGCCCTTCCTGCGCTCTGGGCCTGACACTGACACGGTATCTCTGCCCTTGTCAGCTCATACTTGAGCGACTTGTTTTGTTTTGTGGCCTTTCTACATAAAACGCTTCTGCGCCACTGTGTAGTAACGCTTCTGCGCCACTGTGTATTCTCTTCGGTTTTTTTATAACGCTCAGAAAACGCTTCTGCCATTATTCTGTAGAATTGACCAGACTGTCGTTATAGCTGAACGCTGTCGATGGTGTCTGAATAATGGAGAATGGAATTGTTGAAACTCTCGGCAAGTGCGTGGTATTTTGATGTAGCTCAAGATTAGTTACAACGTGTAGAAAAAAAAAACTCAAATTCAAGGTTCGAGCTTCTAAAGGCGAGTGAATGTGTGTTTAACACCCCACACAATAAATCCTGTCAAATCAACATTTGTTCGGTCATCAACAACATTACAGCCAATCAGAGCAACTATTTCAGTGGGGGAGAAGCTGCCGGAGGCTACTCTGGCATATTTTGACAAAGAGGGCGAGATTCAAACAATAAAAGTCTCAGAGTTAACCAAGGGGAAGAAAGTGGTTCTCTTGGCCGTTCCCGGTGCCTTCACACCCACTTGCTCTCAGAAACATCTCCCAGGATTTGTGGAGAAATCCGATGAGCTGAAGGCCAAAGGGGTTGACACAATTGCCTGCGTTTCTGTAAACGATGCTTTTGTTATGAGGGCCTGGGGTCAGAATCTGAATGTACGTGATAAGGTCCTCCTCCTGGCCGATGGAAATCAAGAATTCACCAAAGCATTGGGTGTTACTCTTGATTTGAGCGATAAACCTACGGGTTTAGGGGTTTGATCGAGGCGCTATGCGCTGTTGGCAGAGGACGGTATCGTCAAGGTCTTGAACCTGGAAGAGGGCGGTGCGTTTACCATAAGTGGTGCTGATGAAATTCTTAAGGCCCTGTAAAGGATAGAATTGGAAGAAATCATCGATGCTTTTGAGGACCACAGCGCCAACATCGAGTTTCTAAACGTTATCCTGGAATTTGAACGTTCTCTATGTCCCTAGAATCTATTCGTTTCCTTTGTAAAAATACATCAAGCCTGCAAACATTGTTCGAGCCTTTGAATTCAAGATTATTGTGAAATGCATGAAATTTGAGGAGGAATGTTGAGAAATGTGTTGAAGCCGTAAGTTATTTACAAGTTGACTAAATTGTATTTGTCAAGCATTTAATGTATTGAACACTGTGAAGGTTTCGGCAACACCAGCAAGGGTTCAAAGGCAGCTAAACAGGGCACTGTACGAGCTTGCGTTCTTTGCATCCTTCGCGTCTTCGCATCTTCATTTCTTCTTTTCAGATAGCAAATGTTGAAGGTTCATTGCGCGTAGATAGTCGTTGGTGGCAGCTCATTTATCAAATAACATCAGAGCTCTACATTGCGAGCCCCTTACTTCAATCCCAGAATCGTTGAAGGAGGCAATCTAAGAAGGGATAGACCCTGATCATTTTTCACCGGTTCTCTGGTATACGCAGCAACATCGCATTCGTTCACCGTCACCATCGCTCTGGCTTTGGACATATGCAGCAGCACTGAAACATCCATTAGAACATTACTGATATTATTATTGCTATTATTACTGAAACAGAACAAGCAGCCGGAGGTATATGAGCAAATAGCAGACAGGTTGCAGGTTCTCAGCACTTGCAATCTCCTCACACCAAAAATCCAGCACGTAGTTCAATCTAAGACCGCTCGCGAACACCAGCGTAATTTGTTTTGAACTGATCGGGTGTTTGTGGTAGTGTGAGCTAGAATACCTGTCTAGCGATAATTGTTCGTTGTATTTTTTGGCTTGACTGCCATGGAAGGTAGTGGCTATCTTTGTTGACTAGTATGTTTAAAATTGTGCCACATGATTCTTACATTTAAACTGTGCATTTGAACTGTATATGCGGTATTTAATGGTGGTCTGTGCTCCACTCTATATGCTATTCATTATTTAAATCATGTTCTGTGCATTGGAGTGTTGTTTATGCATCGAAACTTGACCTGAATCACATCAAAGCTCAGAAACGCCCCTTGGAAACAATGAGCGTGCCACTCTGGACTCATTGGTTGTGCAATATTTGAAGCATCAGCATTGACAGTGCCCTGCTCCTATTACCACTCTTCCTCCATTATCTTTGTTGCATCCACATTTATACACGTATTGCTACTAGAAGTCATGCGGGAGAATTGAAGATCTTTGATACAAACAGTGGAAATGTGCTAGAAAGTCATTCTTGCCATCAATCACCGATAACTTTGGTTCAATGTACAAATAACGTTGGGCAAATATCTCCGTTTGAAGGTCAACAGGAGCTTCGTTGAACCATGAAACAATTTGAGTTGTGTTTTCCATGTGCATATCTATAACATAACTGAGGTGAAGATTTGTGAATGCCTGCCTCAGAAATTGAATATACTTTCTGTCGTATCATACAAACCAGAATAAAAATGCAGTAAGTTAAAAGAGGACGTGTTTTCACCTGTGTAAATTGTTGGTTGAGAATCTTTCTAGTTGAGTCTAATCAATAGTGCAGAAAGGGGCTAATTCCTTTTAGTCTCTTTGTTGTACGAATCACCCTTGTTGTGCGTCGAAAGTTCCAACTGTTGTGTACACACCATATTCAATCCAAGTTCCAAGCAAGATTGCAGTTGCTGTTGCCCCAGTTGTGGTATTAAAACCCATTATAGTGCATTTCGACTGCTGCATAAAGATTTTGGTGAGCTGATTGTTGCACACTGATCATTTGCTGACATTTATAAAGGATATTGCTGTGTACTGTGAGTAGATATTACCTTTCTGCATTGAGTAGTAGTTGTGATCAGTTTTTAAGGTGTAAATCAGACATTGAAGAAAAAATGGCCAGAACCAGTGAAGTATTACAGTTCCTTAAAACTCTGATATTATCTACTGTTGATGACACATTACAAATCAGCGAAGGATCTCTCTCAGAAATTCATACATGTTTACAAAATGCACAAGAAAAGATCGATTTTTTGCAGCTTGAATCACAGCTACAACAAGAAGAGCTACATCAAAATAGACATCATTCTGAACCTGTTTCTGTTCAGAAGATTGAAACAGACTCCCATAAACAGCAAGACAATAATATTACAGTTCAATCAGATCCAGAATCCTATAAAGCAGCAGTTGTACATGCAGATGCAGAAACTCAGTCTGCATTTCCCAAGCCCATCATCAGACCTTGGGAACAGCTTGTCCACAACAAGCACAGAACTGGTCTTGGATATGACAAGGACTTGTCCTTTCATATTCCAGACTATGCCAAGCCCATTCAGTTTCAGAGTGCTGGATTCATTCATGACAGTTCAGCTGCTCCTCATGACAGTGCAGCTTCAGCTGTTCCAGACTCTGCCCTTCTTCCATAGCAACAACAACAACAAAAACAACAGATTGTGAAATGCCAACACTGTGACCGAGTTGGCCATCTGAAAGATCATTGTTTTGATCTTCATCCATGTGAGCATTTTCATAAAACCAGCCATTCTTCACACATGTGCTTCAAAAACAAACGTCCTGCAAGAACAAAGATTCATCTTAGATGGATCGCTTCTTGGCAATGGGCATCAACAGCCAAGAAGATATTCCAAACACATGTTAGAACTTGTTCTAGAGTATTGAACAGTCTTGCAGTTGAGTTTTCTCCATCTTCTCACCTTGTATCTGACAGGGGGGGAAATGATGGTCATCTACAAGCTTCAAAGTCACATCAAGCGAGCCTGAGCCACAACCTGCCACACCAGTTTCAGAGTTGCAGCCAGAGACAAAGATGCCCGTGAACACAGATTGACAACACTTCCTCTAGCAGAAGACTCCAGCTTCTTGCCAGTTTTGGAAGAGTTCCAGAGTTGTTGGTCATCCTTAAACCATCACAGATTAAGAACACTTCCTCTAGCAGAAGACTCCAGCTTCTTGCCAGTTTTGGAAGAGTTCCAGGAATTGCATTAAGCATTCCAGAGTTGTTGGTCATCCATAAACCATCACAGATTAAGAACACTTCCTCTAGCAGAAAACTTCAGTTTCTTGCCAGTTTTGGAAGAGTTCCGGGAACTGCACTAAGCGTTCCAGTGTTGGTGGTCATCCTTAAACCACCGCTCGTTATACCAACATTTCATAGAGCACATTCAGCCTAGTGCTGCCATGCATTTTTGCACATTTTGTATTACAGCTCTCTTCTTGGACTCATACATAACCCTTCGGATTAAGGGGGGGAATGTTGGACACCTAATCCTAAAGGGTTAGTGTGGAAGCCGAATGGACAAAGCAGTCCAAGAGACCTTGGGATCTGAAACCCAAGAGTCATATGTTGTACTATAAATGTATATCTGATGTTAATAAAAAATATGCACTCACTGATTTATCTTTCATATGTTTGTGCTGTCCATGTGAATTTAACAAACATCACCAAAAACCATCATCAGATTGGTCTCCATCCAAGCCTTCTAGGGCTTCTGGAGCGTTTGTCCAACCAAGGCTTCCAGAACTAGTAACTCAACCCACAACTTATACAGGGATTCCAGAGTGTTTGTACAATGAAGGCTTCCAGAACTAGTAACTCAACCCACAACTTATACAGGGCTTCCGGATCGTTTGTCTAACCAAGGCTTCTAGGACTAGTAACTCAACCCACCAAGGGCTTTCAGAGAATTTTTCCAACCAGGGCTTCCAAGACTAGTAACTCAACCCAAGTTGTTACAGGGCTTCCAGAGCGTTTGTTCAACTAAGGCTTCAAGGACTAGTAACTCAACCCAACCTATTACAGGGCTTCCATAGTGTTTGTTCAACCAAGGCTTCCAGGACTAATAACTCAACCCAAGCTAAGGAAACATGAGAACCAACCAAAAAAAAGCAATTAAAGTAAACACAGAATCAACATGGCTATCTAGGAAATGGCAAGGCTAGGCAATCCACTGTCAATGCAGTCCATCCTCCATGCCAATGATAGATCATAACCAAGAAACCACATGCATGTGCCATGCATGCCAAAACTAGTGAAGAAATCATACATGCAACTTGGTACCTGTAAGCAATTTGATGTAGATGTTGATGTCGATACACTCTTGTGATTTCCTGCTCCTCCTTTGCCTTCTTGCTCCAACAATCCAAGTATGCCACACCCTTCAAGAGTGCTCCAAGAAAACTATAAGTATCCAAGAGTATGAGAGAGAGAAAGAGAATAATGAGAGAGCTCCTAAAGATGAACTGAAAAAAGATTCACACTGAAAGGAAGAAGCTTGAGCCAAGAGATTGCCAACTAATCCTTAGAAGCCATTTTATTAATGAGGCCTCTATTTTCTTCATTTTCCATCATTTTCCTTCAATTTCCTCCTCACATGCAACCCACCTTTCACCTTCCTTTTCTCCTAATTTCCATTATTTTCATAAATAAAAGTGCCAAAATACCTTTTTGCCTCTTGAATGCCTTAGCCATTTCCTTTTCCAATTTCCTTAGCTATAAACAACCAAATGAACACCCCCTAGGATGTCCTACCCAACATTCATCTTGGAATACGTGTCCCATCATCCGTGGTATTTATATATTTTTACATGGAATTTTCACAAGGGATGTTATAGTGCTACACTGCATGCAGATGTTGAGTGTGTGCATTCTCTTGACTATGACATGCAAGCAAACGTGAGAAAGGTATACCACTTATGTTGTGTGTAGAAAATTCTGACTGTAGATTAACCTGATAATGCAATATAACTAAAGAAAAATACTTTAATCTACTTCTACAATCAAACTTGCCGAAGCTTAATAGATTTGAGCAAGATCAAGCGAACACATATAACCAGAAGAAGAACCAATGCACATGAATCACAGAAGAATACTCAAGGGAAAGCCTTAGCTAAAAACCCCACTATCTGTATTATCATACAAGGTGGAAATACATCAAGATTACACAAAGCCTTAGCTCTCACAGCTAGCCAGCTCTCAGTACAATCCTCCTGGATGCTCACATGAAAACAAGGCTTCACACAAACCTGCCCCTCTACCCTCCAAGCCTCCTATTTCCTTGTGCTACTTCTCCTGGTTGATCCTACTGTTGCCAAGTGTAACATTGATCACTCACACTAATCTCACACCCTGTAAAACTACACAATCCTCAAGGAACCATGTTCCTTCTCCATGGATGAGTTTCTTTTATAGGAAAACTTATGCAACTGATAGTACACTGTCCCTATCTTTAATATCAACTGGGCCTTTCTCTAAATAGACATGCATGAGTTATTTATGAGAGAATCTTCAGTTATCTGGAGTACACTAGTTTGACGCATGCATGCATTAACTAACTGAACTCACAATTAGTTCCTCAAACTGTTTGGAACTAATTTAACTGGACATAACTTAGTTAACTGAGCTAACTAATTACAAATCAATTATAACTCAATCTTATCTCCTTAATTAAGGGATAATCTCCTTAATTTAAGGGATAACTATTGCATGACTTCACAAAGACTTCTAGCTTGAATTTCTCCAACTAATTAATCCAAGATGAATTAATTAATTATTTTTCAAGCAGCTGGTGAGACTAAATTCGAATTTTAATTCAAGGACAAATTAAAATTGGAATATACTGGATTCTATTTTTATCATTTCTTGTTGCTATTTTTAACATTGTGCATGTGTGCTTGCTATGTAAGATTCCTCCAATGCATGAGCGATGGGATCATGTAGTCTGAGTGAAGGAAGTGAAATTTGGGTGTTTGGTTGATCTTCAATGCAAAGTAGAGAGTAATGAGGAGCCTTGAGTGTTTCAACAATTTCCTGACCAGACGTGAAACCAACCTAAGGATAGCGAGGACCTGACATAACCATCATCTTGGGCTGAAGTGCCTCAACATTATGCAGGGTTTCGACTTCGTTGATTGATAGATCATTATAGACCAGTGTCTTAGATAGATTAACAACAATTGAATAAACATCGTGATTAGATGAAGAAGTAGAGAGATCATGACAACCAAGATCAGAAATTTAGGATGTTTTTCAGCATCCTCGTGATTTGATGAATTGGGCAGAGGGGTAGATGAGAAGTAAATATGTTCACCGTCTGTGTTTTCAAGAAATATAGATGACATATTGGATGGACTTTCTGAGGAAGATGTGTCCTCTTTGCACTGTAATGATAGACTAGCATCCAACGTGTCCTGTGAATGATCAGAAGTAGAAACATCTGGAAATGGGTTTTCACAGGGGAAATCAATAGTGGTAGATGCACAACAGATGTTAGGATGAAGCGGATGAGGCATGATTGGAAGGGAGTCATCCTTCACCGTAGGTTCTTCTTTAGATTCCTACACACACTCATCATGAATGATGGCGCAGGTTGGCTGCATAACACCATCTCCGTTGACAACTTGATCCTCATTCACAGCAGGTGAGGAGTCTGGAATGGAAGAACACAAGATAGTACAATATGGAGGATCAACAAAATGTGAGGACGGAGGTCGAGGGAATGAATCCATGTGACAAACAATAGGCTTGCAAGCCAAATATGTGCAGATATCAAGAGTAGGTGGGGTGGGAGGATGTGATAGTTAAATAGAGGTATGTGCATGATCTCCCACATCACTCCATGGTGGTGGAGATGTTTGATAAGGTGAAGGTGGACAATCACTTGTGATAGTGACTGTGCCTGCTCGTGATTGTGTAGTTCCATCACTGGAGTATGAGAGGGATTCGAGTGATTTCAAGAATTGCATTTTTTCAAATATGTAAAGAAGATACTCAAATCTCCCATCGAGAAATCCCCAATCAATATCATCTTCAGGGAATCGGTATGCAAGATTACAAAAGCGTGTGTGAAACTATTCAATGGATTCATCGGTTGCTTTCCGTAATTTCAGAATTTCTTTGTTGAGTGCTTCATGGTCAAAGTGAATGAAAGCACGGTCTATCTCTGCGACCAGATGGTCAAGAGAATGAATAGATGTTTCGGGTAGCGTGGCACACTAGTGCATTGGGTGCCCTCAAAGCATGTAGATGAATAGTGCACAGCTCATGTATTCTTCAAAGAATCCATGTCTTTCTCATGAGCCTACAACACCAACCGCATGCCTAATCAAGGCTATGTGGCCTCCACGATGAAATCTTTTCCATAAGACATGCACTCCAAAAGAGCAACTCGGTAGTTAGCCATGCCAGATATGTAGAGATTCAAAACAGATGTGAGGGCTCAACTTGACATTTGGCCCTCCTTCTAGCACCAAAATGTTGATGGTGCTTGACCCACCAACATGTAAGGGGATCTCCCGAGTAAGAAGTCCCAATTCGACCTTAGAGCATTTGGTGTAGGAGTCCTAGCAGTGGGTCGTACGGAAATGCCCTGACCACGATTTCGCATAGAGGAAAGTAATATGTCTCTGTTGGTAGCAAGGGTGTGACAACTGCAACAAGCCAAGGAATGTGCATAAGAGGTTCTAACGCACTTAGGGTGAGGTGAGTGCGCCCCTTGGAAACGTGTAATAGTGCTTAGCTTGGAAGGGAACACATGACCGAAGATGCATCACAAGCTGGAAAGCAAGTTAGAGAGAAATCCAAAGTGATGGTTAAACTAACAACACATTTCAGAAAGATTCATACATACTTATACAAAATAGTCCATACATGCATGTGCAAGAAAACAATACATATATCATTTAGAGTAAACCATATAGCATAGAATACAATACAACATATGCATGAAATGTGTTAGCTTTGTTATATTAAGAAGTGTAAGTTCCAGTCATACAATACATCCATGTCTAACCACTAGTTCCAATAGTGGAATGTTATAGCCACAACTACCTACTCCTCCAAACAGATGTACTTGCTCTATGCAATGGAGAAGCCAAGGCTCGTTACAATACTATTTGAGCTTTCTCCAAGATAGTCTTATCAAAAGCTTGGCTGACCAAAGCCTTTTCAATGAGTTATGAGATTCTATTTATAGAAAAGGGTGGGGTGACCCTTGACATTCCCCTTTGTGACAGCTCATCTACCCTCATTACTCTTCATCTACTCTATGATTGTTACATCCAACTATTGACACTTGAACTTCCACTTGACACGGCGTTACATTAATGCACATGTGCTCATGTGAGACAAAATGGCTTAAGAAAGCCATGCAAGACATCATTGACACTCCGTCTATTGAGGTGAGACCAACTCTTTGGCATGCTTGTGATGGTGAAGGTGGTGAGCTGATGCCAAGCTTGGTCATCCGTGATGGTGTGCATGCACCCCATGGTGACATCTTTCTAAAGCGAACTCTTGCCTCTGTTGCATCTGGGTGCATTGGTGTGGCTCTTTCATCCACCTTGTCTGCTAGCATGTGCATGGTCTTCTTGGTGCAACCGAATTGGCAACACACTAATACATAGTGTCTGTGCTGATCTTCCAGTGTCTTCTGGTGGTCATGCACATCAACTGTTAACTACATGCTCAGCTCCAATTAGACTTGCTTCTTCTCTTCGCCTTTGTGAGTGTGCTGAATGGGTTGGATCTCATGCGTGCACACAATGATATGCATGCTGTTGAATCCCATGCATGTGATCAACAACACTATTCACCATGTCTACTCCATGTCAGCTGCTGGGAGGGATCTATAACTTGTACAAGCACAGTTTCATCCGTGAGTGCATATTGTGCCTCCTGTTATTCCTATTCCTGCTGCAACTCATTCGCTTGTCTATGCAGCTCATGTTCTTCCATAAGTTGCTGCTTCAACACGTGCAACTCCTTATTTGTTCCATTCTCTATCTTCGCGTGATCACGTTGTCACCTCATAGCTTGAGTCTCCAAGGTTTCTTTCATCTTCAGTGGATTGCAACTTTGTTATGTTAGGGTCCTATAATTTATAAGATCTCAAGGTGATTAAGAATTTCACATTTTGCAAGTTTCAAATTGTTCATAGATTTAATTTTTCAATTGATTTCATGAAAAAAAGAGGAAAAATAAATGAAAAGAGGGTATAAAAAAAAAAGAGAAAAAAAAAAAGAAAAAGAAATCCCCAAATATTGTTCAAATCATACAGTTTAAGCATGTTTGAACAAATTTCAATTTATGTTGATAGGTTAAAAAATAAAGATTGCCAAACAGTTAAATCTTGGCAAATCAGTACCTAGGTAGAAATGGAATTTGGTCCAACTATTTAATCTGGACCAAAGAGGAGAAATAAGTGATAGAGTAGGTTAGATCTTAAAAGAAAAGAGATGAAAAGAAAATAAACAATGAAAGGGTCTGCAAGTCTAAATGCACCCTATAAATGAAAAAGCACAAAAAATGCTAGGATAGAGAATAAGGGTAAGTAGAATCAGGGAATAATGGGGTATCAAAGGACCTTCTTAAAAAATTGGAAGACATTTTCTAAGGTTCGAAGAAAATTTAGTCTTTCTAAGGTCAGATAGCAAAATTTTTAAGGAAAGCGGGCTTATGACACATTAATAATCATCCACTGCCCTTTAAAACTTATTTATTTTTCATTTCATATTCTTATAGTCTACTCCTATTCATAACCCAACCCCACCACGCACTCACCCATCATGTCATCGTTAACCAACCCACCATATTTCCCCTCATCTCTGCTCACTCCGCCCGATCGAATGGCCCATGTCTTTTTTCAGCCCCCCCCCCCCCCCCACCATCCAAAAGTTAATCCTAGGGATGGGGGTCTAAAGTCAGTGGTTTCCACTCCCCTACGTGTCGTGCTCTCGTGAGTTTGCACCACCCCCCCCCTCTCATACCACCTACCGCTCCGAAGGCCCCCTGAAAAATTGTATCCGGTATCATCCAAACCACTCACCCAAGTGACCGTTGAACACTCGCCACCTCACCATGCCAAACCATCCCATCCATCCAATCATTCCCATTCCCACCATTGAGCCATAAATGAGGTCGGGCCATTAGCCAACAGACCCACACCAAATTAAGCCAATCCAACGGCCTGATTTCAAATCATAAAACCACCAAATTCATGCCGAGTTCAAACTTTAAATGTTATTGTTCACTTTTAGGTGTTTCTTCCCACTCCATTCATCTATTGCAGAGAACGAAAAGCAGAGCAAGAGAACAGAAACATAGTCCAGGATTACTAATTTTCAAGTAGTGATCATCAATTCCTATTCTTGAATCCCATTTCTGTTCAAATCCCTTTCTTTCTCCCTCACTAAAAATCCCACTTCTTTCATCCTTTTCTATTGCAGAGTAGACAAAAATGGAACCTAAGCAGAAAGGACCAAAAATATTCAACCCAATGATGCACCCATCACTGGATTTATATCATTTACCATTGGCTAACAAGGATTTCAATATCCATGAGATCCTCTCAGAATTTGATCTATTTAATATATATTGTTGGGGGGAGGACAAATTCATGGAGGAAATGGATGACATAGGCCTGTGGGACACCAACTTGCCTTTCTATATCTTCCCTAAAACACAGAGTTTTCTAGAATTGATCAGGAATTGCCATTCATGTTACAACCCACAACAAAGAGCAGTGATGGCCCCAACAGGACATATTTTATTCACAATTGATGCTCAATCAATCATGCAATGATGCAGGCCTGAGTTATTGAATGAGTTTTTCCTTTTTCACATGAAATTTTGACTGAAGTTTACCAAAAACTTGATTTCTCCAAAAAAGTTAGAACATTAGAGCTTTTCATGACCAAGAACACACCTCTGACAGGCAAAAACCCTCCTTATTCCTCCTTTGTTTTCCCTGACAGAACCAAACATATTGCCTCAATTCATTCCTACCTACTTGGCAATTATTCTAATCAATGGCTTGATGAAGCTATTATAGCTTGATTATCTATCCTCTCCATTGAATCCAAGCCCTCAATCATTTTCAACTTCATCCCGCTTCTAGCAGATATAATTCATGAACAACTTGTCAACTTTTCCACAGAAGAAGTTTTTCATTATTCCTAAGTGTTGGTTTACATGTTTGTGTATTTTCAGGCAAACAGGTTTCAATTTTCATCGAGCAAAATGAATGATGAAGGTGAGCCTCAATCAGTGATATTTTGGACAACCTTGGTTATCAAAGATAAAAAGGATTTCAGAGTCATTTGTGGAACTGTTTGTACACCCAACAATGAGCCTCCTCAATGGAACTGCAGAACCAAGGATAAGTGAAGACATAAAAAGAATTATTCAACTGTCTGATCAAGCCAGAACTGGTGATTGGTAGTCGTACCAAAACTACACTGAAATAAGAGTGTATGGCTGTTAATTGGCCCAATAAACGCTGCCAAATTTTGTCCCCATGAGGATATTTGCATTAGAGTATATTATACATATGATCAGTGCAGATGAGATGCATTTTGTATCAACCAAGAAGAAATCCCAATTTAGGATCAAGTCCCAAATTGGTCCCTTCATTTGTAGTAACAGAGCTGCAGGAGAGGAGACAGATAGAAGACTAAGAAAGATGAATTTCACCCATAGAGGGTGGAAAATAAATCCACGGCTTACATCCACACTCAAAGACCTAAAATCAAAAAATACATGAATCAAACAGAGTGGATGCCAGATACATTACAGGAGGCCAAGGAGCAGGTAATCTCCTCATCCAGTGCACAAACCCCAAGGCCACAAGAGAAACAAACTACTGAAGAAAGGTCTGAAAAGGGAAAAGAGCCAGAGCAAGGAATAATAGGGAAGAGATCCAGAGAAGAGCAGTCACCAGGAACTGATATTTCCATAAAAGAGTTCAGATTGAAGTACAGAAAGAAAGCCAAAAAACAACACATGGATATAGATAAAGGATCACCACCACAGACAGTGATCAAAATAATTGATATTCCAGATTCTTCACTAGTTGGATGACAATATTTTCCTTCTACTCCAACTTCAGAAAGACAAAAAACTCTTCAAGTGTCCTCATCTACAAAGGTGAATAAAGAGAAAGAAGAAACTGTATTTGATACCTTTAGGGAAATAAAAATTAGGAATGAAATGATCAAGAGGAGCACTTATGCTTAGTTTTGGAAGGAGAGTGCAACTGCACAAGGAAAACTTCTCTCTACCTTTGACTCAGAGAAGGGCAAGATGCATATGGCATTTTTGGAGGCACAAACATCAAAGCCTAAACCTCTAGTAGACTACAAGAAGACTTCATTTGAGTTTGATGTCAAAAATGTGCATCCAATTGATCAGCTGGAGATGCATAAGCAAACAGGTGAAATGACTTCATCTACTTTGACCAGCACTTCCATGAACTTGTTTAAAATGTAGGTATCCCTTTCAAATGCCTAGTCTCAGTTGAAGATGGAGAAAATTTCATCATTATCAAAGGACACCAAGATTAAGTCTTTGGAATATTTAATAATAAAATTTGGGTATGACCCCTCATATACCAAGGTTGTTAAAGAAGCCATAACGAAGAAAGAGCTAGACATCGCAGCTCAAGCTGCCTACCACACATGACCCACTAACCAAGGAAATAGAGGAAACAGAGAGCACAAAAGTTGACATGATGAAACTTATAGTAGAGCAGTCCATCCAAATCAAACAATGGAGACAAAGATGGAAAAAATGGCACAGGAAAAAGAAAAGCATCACAGATGGCTATCACCACAATGGAGACCCTTCCTCTAACAGCCCTCCCCATAACTACTCCAACAGGTACAACAACAGGAGCAAGAAGAAGTACAGAATAGTTGGCAAGATCTATGGAGGGAATGAATATGCAAAATGAAGAAATTAAAAGGTTGGAATCCCAAGTTAGTGTGCTACAAGATCATATTAAAAGGGCTAAAGACAACCACTTAGTAGATATGCAGAGAATAAAGGCATTGATTTAGAAGCTTCAGAAGTTAGAAAACGAATCCTCCATTGGGAATACTCTAGGGAGGGTTAAGGAAATCATCTATCACAATATCATAGATCGGATGAATGAAATTTGGCTAAGCATCCAAATTGTTTTTGAGCAGAAAGAGTTGCTAGAAAAAGCCAAAGAATCCATTTCAACCACCAACACAGAGTTGGGAGATATGTCAGCGACAACAAACAGAATTATCAAGTTCCTGAATGCAAGAAACAAATATGAGCTAGAAGACTTGGGAGTGGCAGATAGGACAGAGACCATACTACAAGTCAAGAAGGTGCTGACAAAGAAGAGTTTAAATGTGCAGTTGAAGGAAAAGTGCCAAGTTTTAGAGTTGACAGTAAACTGGTTTTTTAATAGAACGTAGCCTCTGCATCAAAAGGGTCTTCCATCTCTATTTGATATAAATGAAAAACTCATGGATAGAGGTGATTATGTCAAGAATCTTCAAGGCATAGCCACAGATGCTACAAATCTGTTAAACATCAAAGGAAACATAACAGGAAAAGCCTTACTAGAAGCAATCAGTAATCAGATTTACATTCAACATGAGCTTAAGCATGTATGTTTGGTCAAGCCATCATTTGCCAAATACGTTGATGCTGATGAGGTGTAACGAAGGTTAATCAAAACTAAGATCTCTGAAGGGGAAGCATGGAGTGACTTATGTGACTACCAAGAAGAACGATAAAAGGATCACTAGGGTAGTCATATAGGTTTGAGTCAGCACCAGCCACATCAACAAAACCACTCCAGTCTAACTAACACTTCAGGCAACAACATTCCAAAAAAGGAGGGACACATGTCCCAGTTTTCTCAGTGTGGCTACTCTTTAGCTACATTAGTCGATTTTTCCTTCATTGTAATAAGTAATAGATTACCAAGTGTACAAGGAAAATCATTGTAGTTTTGTTTAAATACTCCATGTATTGGGAGTATTATGGGTTGGACCCTAGTCATTTGAACTATTTTTCTATTTGGACCATTGTAATTTCGAGTTGGAGCATCAATAAAAGGATATTTTACAGGATACTTGATCTATTTTGACCTGGTGATGTTTTTCTCTCTGTGTTTAATGTATTTTTGTTTATTTATCCATGCGTTTTATTTTTTTGCTGAAGCAAGAGTAGGACCTTCTTTACCATTAATAATATACAAAATTTACAAAAAGCCACTCAAAAAAGTGGCAAAGGAGATCGGCCTCCCAAAGGAACCAAAAACGGGCCTAGGCAGAAGACTCGACACAAAAAACTTACCTTTCAACACATCAAAGCTAAACAGGAAAAGCCAAAAATAAACCTGAGTAGTGGATGGACAAGATTGAAAGAAAAAAGGGCCCCACAGGCCTTCCAAGACCTGGAGAGGACCGAGCCCCACCAAAACCATACAACAAAGAGGGGCCCATGCAAAACCCGTAGAAAAACAAAACTTTCATCAGAATCTGTAGTGATGAACCATCGGGCCCCATCCAATGGCTCTAAACAAAATTTCAAAGGAGAGAAGCATGCCACTTAACTGGCATCGCCTCCAACCTGCTCGACCTATCATCATCGTTGATTTGTAAAATTGGATCTGACGGTCAAGGGTCATATCGCACCCACCAAGAATGCCGGACATTAGCGCGCGATGGGGCCCCACCAAACTGCTCGTTCAATCCTGAGCGTTGATCTCCTTCGCTCCATCGGACAACTGAGCTGAAAATCGCGCGCCCAAATCCGTCGCCCTTTAGGCAGCGGGGAGAGTGGTTTTTGGATCGGGCCTGCCTCCACGTGTCCTGCTCTCTATGGCATCGCTGCCAAAAAATAAAAACCACTTTTGACATAAAAGTGGTGCGATTGCTATGAAACCGCTCCCTGGGCGGAATTGACATCAGCCAATGAACAAATAGGGTGATCCGAAAGTTTAGATGCTGCTTTCTTCGCTCAGGGAAACTCTGTTGCCAGTTGCGGAGAATATTCTTGTTCATGGTCAACAATGCTGCCAACTTTGTCTTACCTCCCATCGTGTACCTTTCATTCCAACCTCGTAAAGCCCTCTATCTGCTGTCCAAAACTAGTCGGATTCCATCTTTTTGCTTCTATACTCTTCTTTGTCCTCCTCCACCTGGTTATGATAGAGTTTTTTTAGATCACTCTGTGCCATTGTGCTCCACCTCCTTAAAATTGTGTTGTCCTTGCAGCTAACACCTTGATTGGTTAGAATGTCCACCAATTTGTTGGCCTTTCTCCTCACATGATTAAATCTGAGTGTACGAAGTTCCTGTAGATGTACTTGAATCCTGTGTAGAACCTGAGTTAACCTCCAGTGTTTTGTGACCTTTTCCGGCCCTGTACCATTACTGATTCTCTTGGCTGTGTTTATGACTAACTCTGAATCCGCTTCTATTATGATATTTTGACAATTGTTCTATATCAAAAATTCTAAGCATTGTTCCAAGGCCATTAGTTCTGCCATGTTGTTAGTGGCTTTTCCTAAGTGTCCATGGAAAAGGGAGATTATGCTACCTGTATCATCCCTTAGAACTCCCCCAAAGCCAGCCACCCCCGGGTTGCCTTTGGAAGCTCCATCAATGTTGAACTTTAAAAAACCCTCAGGGGGAGGATGCCAGAATTCCTCCACCTTGTCTCTCAAGCTTGCTTTCCTATCTAGACCTTGAGGAATAAGCCCCTGAATGTCCAACAGCTGGAGGATTCTTAACTCTTCTCTTGAGGGAGGATTTTTGGTGAGATTCCTAATCGTGGTGCCAACTGTCCCCATAAGTTGTTTTACGATCAGCTTCAACAGGCTGAGTGAGTCAATTTTTACCTCTTTGAATATTCTTTTGTTCCTTTCTTTCCACACATTCCAAATAATGAAGCTCGGCAAGAGATCCCAGGCTGAATTGAAAACTTCATTATCAGAAAAATTATTCCTCCAATTGTTAAGAGTGTTAGCTATACTTTCTTTGTCTCTATCAGACTGTTTGAAGATGTTGGTAAAAAAATCCCATATCTTGTCGGTGAAAATACAACTGTTGAGAACATGCTCAATAGTCTCCTCATGGGTCTCACAGAGATGACATCTGGAGGGTCCCAGCATGGTCCTTTTTCTAAGGTTGTCCCAGGTTAAAATTTTCCTATGGTGAACTAACCACATGAAGACTTTGATTTTCATCCAACCTTTGTGTCTCCAAAGCTTCTGCCAAGTTTTATTTGGAGCTTGGGGTTCCTGATCAAGGAGAAAACCTTTAGCTTCCTTAATGTTAAAATTTCCCTCTTTGTTGTTACCCCATCTCAGTTGGTCCTGCCCTTCCGTTAATAAAATTATTCTCTAATCCAGTAGTCTCTTAAGGGACTCTGCTTTACTGTTGAGGGTCCTATGCTCTCTATCCTCTATTTTTTTCCAAATTCTCCATTTTCCAACACTATGTGGATTCTCCCAAAATTCTTTCACCTTTACTTAACCTTGATTGTCAGTCTCATGCTTGAGGCCTAAAAATTCTTCCTTCAGTAGATTAGGTTATTGTTTCCATTTGTCCTCCCAGAAAAGTGCCAGATCTCCCTCTTTGATTTCCCAGAAACTATTTTTTTGAACCACTTCTCTATTCTCCCAGGCCTTGTTCCATATGGGGGAGTGTTATAGACATTTTTGTGCCTTACAGCATGAAGCATGAAATGTCCATAATCTAAGGGATCCAAAGTCCCTAAACATGTTGTTCCTACCCCTAGAGGAACAAGGTCAGCAAACCACAGCACTGAATATCAGTTCTCCACCTGAAAACACTCAAAAACAAGCTAATTCTAGATCATGTCAACTGCTCCACTGAGCATCTGCGCTGAATGTCAACTACTCCACTATGTACCTGTGCTGAATGTCAACTGCAAAGAAGGCTACCTGCGCTGGGCGAGTTTGGCCAAGTGGCACAGTCATTCCTTAAGGTGTCAATGCCCAGGAAGCTTCCAAAATGACACTTGGATCAGGGAATTCGACTTGTGATGAGTAAGAGGGTCTAGATCTCCAAGTGGAAGCAAGAACCTCCAAGTGGACTCAAGAACTGAAGAATAACTGAAGTGGGAGAGGACACTCGTCAGCTTCATGCCAGCCTCAAGCTGACTCATCCTTTCTAAAAAACTCCTATATATAGAGCTCTCTCATGAGGTCTGAGGAGGCTGGAATCTTGTGAATGTAAGGAAGTGCTGTTGGTTTGAGTATAGAACTATTGGGTGATTTGCTTGAAGGAGGTGAAGAGGAGATTTCTTTCTGCTGGGAGGTGATGCTGGATTGGGCCTTTTATGGTTGTATTACTTCCTGAACTTTACTTCTTCCATTAATAAAGCATTTGAGGTTCTTCTATATGCATGTGTCTCAATGGTGTATTGTTATGCTTGTGTATTTGATTTATTCTAATCCTTGAATCAATTATGAATGTATGCTTCTTGTAGTTTCCCTCTCTTGCCATTTTGCAGGATCTTGGTGTAGCTGGGCCAGTGAAAGAGCAAGGAGCTGGGAGCAAGCAGCAAAGAGAGAATATTGGATCAATCATTAGCAGAAGACAACGGTTAGTGGATCTCTTTCTCCTCTCTCTTACATCTCATAAAGAAGTAATCTCGAATAGCTTTGCTTTGATTGTTGCTGAGGTACTATCACCCTTAGAGTGGGATAGGGTCATTCCGTATTGGATAATTTTCCCAACAACAGGGAGCCTTTCACTGTTCCAGTCATACCTATGATTTCAGAAGCTGGCTAGGCATTGGCATATTTTTCCTTCCAGATGCTTGCCCATTGAGCTTTAGGATCCTTAACCTACCTCCACCAAAGTTTGGCTCCAAGAGCCTTGGTGAGAATCTCAAGATTGTCCAAACCCAGGCCTCCTTGGTTCTTGGGTTTGCAGATCTTTTCCCAAGAGACTAAAGCCCATTTTTTCCTTGTTTCCTCTTTGCCCCAAAGAAAATATCGTTGAATATTCCCAAATTGTTGTAAGACTCCTATTGGAGCTAGGAGGGCTGATAACATAAAGATTGGGATTTCTTGGAGAACTGCTTTAGTAAGAACCAGTCTACCAGCTAAATTTAAAGATCTATTTGTCCAGTTCCTGACTTTGTCTTGCATTTTAATACTAAAGGATCCCATATACTTTTGTGTTGGGGTTTAGTTGTAAGAGGAACTCCCAAATACTTAGAGGGAAGGGATTCTCTTTGAAAGCCTAAAATTCTGGAGACATTTCTCTGGATGGCAATATGAGTGTTAAAGAAAAAGACTTTTGATTTGGAAAGGTTTACTTCCATACCTATGGCCTTCGTGAAGTCATTCAAAATTTGTTTGTAAGCAAGTGCTTCTTTAACTGTGGGAATTCCCTGTAACATGGTATCATCTACAAACTGTTGATGAGTCAGAACTTGCCCATTCTCCGAAAGTTGGAGTCCTTGAATTTTTCCCAATTCTCTTGCATGCTTGATGGACTGCCCCAACCTTTCCATCATGAGGATGAAGAGAAAAGGAGAAAGTAGATCTCCCTGTCTAAGACCCCTGGAAGGGAGAAAAAGTTCAGAAGGAGATCCATTCACTAAAATTGAAAAGCTGGAAGTAGTCACAAGGGCCATGACCCATCTGACCCAATTATGATCGAAACAAAATGTTGTGAGCACTTTTTTTATGTACATCCAATTTAATTTGTCATATGCTTTGGCTATGTCCAGTTGCATGATCATGCCCTCTCTCTTGTTGCAAGTTAACGAGTGAACCACCTCGTGAGCTTGAATTATGTTGTCTAGAATTTGTCTTCCTTCTATGTACCCTGTTTGTTCCCTGGAGATGAGTGTGGGTAGCAGGGTTTTAAGTCTATTAGCCACAACCTTGGAAATTATCTTGTAGACAACATTGCATAAGGAAATGGGCCTGTATCTCTCTGGTGTTTAAGGATTATCCTATTATGGAATAAGGGCAATAAAGGAGGTATTGAGAGCTTTCAAAATGGTCTTGTTTCCGCCTAGAATCTTTGACAATCTCGACAATATCCCTTTTAACAATATTCCAGCAGGCTTTGAAGAAATCCACATTAAATCCATCCGGACCTGGTGCCTTGCCATTTTGGATTTTCTTGAGGACCTCACTAATCTCATGTTCAGTCATAGGTCTATTGAGAATACAATTATCCTCTTTGGATACCAGTTTAGGAATATGTTTAATTAAGTTCTTAATGAAAGGTTCTCTTCCTGAAAAGTTTTCCTTGGCAATGTCCCAAAAATGCTTTACTAACACTGCATCTATCTCCTCATGGGATTGAAGAATTTGGCCATTCTCGTCCTTGATCGAAGAGATTCTGTTGTGAGTTCTGTTCGCAATGGTAGATCTGTGGAAAAATTTAGTATTTCGTTCTCCTTATTTTAGCCATAGAACCCTAGATTTTTGTTTCCAAAAAATTTCTTCTTGTTTACACAGCATTTCCCATTCTTGGTGATATTTCTCTGCTTGACCATTTTTGTCTTTATCAAAGCCATTCTTGATCAGAGCTTGGTTGAGCTCCAGGATTTTGTTTTCCACAATTTTTTTACTTGTGGAAATATTGCCAAATTCCTTCTGGTTCCACTCCTTTAGCTTCTGCTTGATGTGTTTTAATCTCTTATTAGTAGGAACATGGATGATCCCTGAATTTGTAGGTCTTCAGCCCACCATTTTCCAATGTTGCTGATGAAATCTGGGTGTGAAAGCCAAATATTTTCAAACCTAAATGGTTTGTTTCTTGGGGTGTCAATGCCCTTGATCTCCATTTGAATCGGCCAGTGATCTGAGCCTCCAAAAGGAATAATATCAGCTATTATTTCCTTGTCTAAAAGAATGAACTCTTTAGAGATCATGAATCTATCTAGCTTGGAAGCTACCTGGGAATCCCCTCCTCTTTTATTGTTCCAAGTGCAAAGACCATTATTTGTCTCAATATCTACTAGCTTCATGTTTTCTAAAAAACATTGGAAAGGTGAGGAATCTTTGTTTAGTGCCCTTGTGCCCCCTTTTTTCTCCGAGAGAGATCTAATCATGTTGAAATATCCTCCTATAACCCATAGTAGCCCTATAAATCTGTTTCGAAGGTCCACTAAGGACTCAATAAACTTGACTTTTTCCTCTAACCTTTGAGGGCCATAAACATTTGTTACAAGCTAAGTGTTCCTGTCTCCTACTAGCTGTATAACAACTGATAAATAATTCCTTGATGCCTTTGCATCAATAATACCTATTTTTTGGGGATTCCAAAGGATGAGGATACCCCCTACTGTATTTTCTTCTTTGACTTCTATAAACTCATATCCGTTGAGCCACTTACTATGGATTTCTCTTATCTTTTGAACAGAGCATTTCGTTTCTTGGACAAAAATTATATCGGGAGCTGCCTGTTTCATTCTATTATTCAGCATTCTCCATTTTCTTTTGCTTCCTAGACCTCTGATTTTCCAAGTTATAAACTTCATAATTACTGATTGGTAAAGGAGTAACTAGTTAGGTCTTTCATCTTACCTGAGTTTATCATGAGCTTTCCACATTCCATTAATAGCTCGTTCTACTTTTTTTTGCCCCTTTTTTCCTCGAGTTTCTTGGAGCCCATAATGGAGTTGGTTTTATTGCTTTCATTCCCTACTTGACCTGTCTTTAAATTTTATTATCTTCTCCCAAGCCTTTTGTCTGAGTTTTCCATAAGAATAACTGCTTTATTTGAATGCATTCTTCTTGTGGTAGAGATTCTACTCGACCTGTTGTTCCCTTACTCAAGAACCCTTCTAGATCTAGGTTTTCTCTGTCCAGAATCTCTTGTAACTCATTGTCTTCCATTTCCATCTCACTCTGGGTCATTTCCTGATCCATATCCATCTTTGATTCACTCATCATGATCCCTTTCTATTTTTCCTTTACCTGTTCTTGATCTTGTTCTTCTTCCTTTTCCTGCATATCATCTCCATCCTTCATAACTTGATTTTCAACTGCTGCATCTTCCTCCTCTGCAAGAACATGGAATTGATTTGTCCTCCCTTTTTGGTCTCCACTTTGGTGATATTTTGGCCCTTTTTTTCCATTTTTACCTTTGTGAGCTACTTTGTGAAATCCATCTATTTCTTTCATTATGTTAGGTTTGCTTTTGTTCTCTGCCTTACTGAGAGGAAAGTCTCAAAGAAGGTGCCCGTGTTCATGACATTTATGACATGTGAATGGAATGTGCTCGTAGTCAACCATCTGCACCCATTCCTCATCATAAACCTCCAATATGACCTCGTTCAGAAGTGCTCTAGATAGGTCCATATCTACACAAATCCTGGCAAAGGAGGTATATTTTCCCTTTCTTGTGGCTTTAGAAGTTTTGACATACCTTCCTAATTTATTTCCTATGGCTGTTAGTGATTCTATTTGACAATAATCCAGAAGTATCGAATTGAGTCTTACCCAAACCGGGACTGAGGTAAAGGTTTCCCGCTATGGCACGAAGTTCATCATCCATGGCAGCATGTAGAGCCCTGCTGCTGCATAGAAGTAGGGCCAACCTTCAAACACTTTGTCTCTATCCTCAATGTTTGCAAACACTACAGTGAAAAAACCCTTGGATCCTACATGAAGATCAATGTTTCCTTTAGGCTTCCAGTGGTATCTAATCCATATTTGTAAAACCTTTTCAGTGGGCCATAGTCCCATGAATTTGCATATGATTGCATAAGTCTGCATGTGCTCCCTGTGGTCCTGTAGCTCAGGGTTATTTAAGATTACTCTGGGAGTGACTTCAACTTTGGGCTTGCACGGTCCCTGTTGTTTCCTGTCTTTTGTTCCCTGTTTTTTGTCATTTTCCTCTTTGTCCTTTGTGCCATCCTTCTCCTTCTCCTTGTTACTTTCTATTTCCTTTTCCCCATTTTTCCCCCTTCCATCGTGTTACCTCTGCCTGAATCTGGAGATGCCTTGCTCTTGTTAACCACTACCTCGCGGTAGGAGGGAGTGGAGCTCCCTCCTCTGCACCCATCCATGGAGAAAAGCCTACGCAGAAACCCTCAACCCTGGTTTTCAGCTCTTCCGCTCTCCACCGGCCTAGAACAATGACGTTTTCCGCATGGCCTTCTAAATTCAACCAAGTGAAAGAGATTCCTACTTATCCATGCATTTTCACTTCTCATTGTAAAATAGAAATTATAGTTTGTTGGCTTGTTTGGGCTTGACCCAGGTTCGAAAGAGTTATTTAGCCAAACAAATCCTGCAGCTACCGTCCCTTTCGGTAAGAGCCCGTGGAGCACGGACTGAGGTCTCACCCAAGGTAGCAGGGGAGGGTGTTGGAACCAAGTTTCCACACCCTAGGGATGTCTAGATGTGTCTAGAGGGTTTGCGCACTAGTCTATGACTCTGCGTTTCTTTGCCTTCGTGCTGATCCAAGGTGACTATAATTTTCTCATTCATGTGTTATTTTACTTGAAGGAAGCAATTATGATTCAGAACTATTCAATAGGGCCTTTAAGCAAACATTTAACCAACATAATTTATTTGCGCACAAAATGAACCCTGATTCGCATACATTCATCACATTTGCATTAACTAGATATAGAAAGGTAAACCATAAATACAGATTACCGATAATATAGAATTACAGAATCAAACTTATCTTTATTATTATTATTCACCAATACATCCAAATCTACCCTGCACACTCAGTTGTAGGGGTCCGTGCACATAGCTGTGGACTTTCCGGGCCTTTGTGCACATAGCTATAGAGCCTCTACCTACTACCTAACCCTCGACTTGGACTTATAGATGCTTTCGATCTTTCTACTTCAAGTACCCATTATATTTCCTACTATCAAAATTCTCCTCCTCCTACCCATAGAGCCTCGCTCTATTTATACCCTCCCTTGGCCCACGACCCCCTACGCAGGCCGACCCTAGTTACATCTTTTTACATTGTTTTCGGGCGGACTACCCTTTGACTCAACCTATTACAATTCACGCTTCGCATGTTCAGCAGAGTCTTCATCCTAACATTTCCCAAAATGTCCAGTTTCACGCCCTGTAACCATTGCGCGGGGCTTCCGCTACCCAACAGTCCCCCAACACAATCATCGTGACTCATCTTGAGTCACTTGGCTAGTGCGGTGATCTTCTCACGGAGGTTGGTTACTAACTTCTGCACAACATGTGTTTCTTCAACAAATTCTGCGGCGATCCATTGTACCTATTCCACCCGAGTCACAGATGCATCCATGTTATTCGGACTCGCCTGCTCGGAATCACAAACTACCTGCATGTGTGCTAACTTTCCTTCAATCGTTGTAGAGACGACAAATGCTTCATCGAGCCAAGGCTACATGCATTCCTTAAGCTCTGCCTCTTGTTTCCATGCAACATCCATTTAGGCTTTGAGAGCCTAGGCCTCCCACATTTTAGCCAGCCATTGTGTGAGAGCGATCATCTATGCATCACTACGAGTGGTATCATAGGCCTGTTGTAGTTCGCGCAGCTCAGCTTCTATGCATTGTATGGTGGGGTCATCTCAGAGAGATGTAAGTATACAAATTGACTGATCTAAGAGCCCCGAATATTCACGGACAGTGCACCTCATTATTTCTATGCCTGCTTGAATTTTCGCGTGACGTTGTTCTTGGTCTGCCAATGGTTGCTGCGCCTGTAGTCTAAGCTCTACTATTTGTTGAGTAAGCTCCCCTTGTGCTTTTGCAGCCGCCTCTTGGGCCATGCGGGCTCCTGCGGCCATGTGTTGAACCTTGGTAACAGCTAGAAGGCCCACGGGGATATTTAATGCCAGAACCGTGCTACATGCTTCTGTTATGGCTTGTTCAATGTCCTGATAGTGTTCGACCAAGTCGACGTGCTGAAGACTTACTTGTGTCATGCCTCGATCATAAAATAAAGCCAAAATTTTGAACATCTTTCCTCCCTCCCTTTCTAGCGTAGCACTAACGTTCTCTTGGCAGATTGTAGAAGATCCGTCTTGGAACCTTCGCTTTAAAGGTCCGCCGCCCGCTCCTTCCTGCCATATCATAACATCCTTGTCATGAATAGTGGTGCTAATGGTCATCTTTGGATTGGTTCACACAGTAGCACCGTCCCTCGGACGCTGCTGTGATTGGGGGGGAAATGCTTCGCTAGACCAACTTTCTGCAGCCTTGTTTATAGTCCCACACCTTCTTTCAACTGCTCGGGGTGCTGAGACTGTAGCGTCAACCCTTAGTTAGGTGTTCGCACCGCTAGTGCGCCATTGTAACATCCCTGCCAACCTAGGCTGCGAGCACCGCCTAGTCACTTGGGTAGCCATTTTTGCACTCCAAGGATGTGTGCGCAGACATGACAATAGGGTCCTAACTCGGTTGTCCCTACATGGTCCGACTTGCCTTGGGCACAGAGGGGTTACACTATTGTGCATGTCGTGGTGTGACATTCTACTGAATCGTTCCCATATATCGCTCTTTGGTCTTTCGACCCTACGTGGGGTCTGCAGCTATCCAGCTTCCTCTGAGCGTTCTTCCATCGCTGACTCCAGACCCATTTAGGCCGCGATATTCACAATTTCCACGAGGTTTGTGTCACTGGACGACCACGATGTGGGCTGCCCCTTGAGTTCCTGCGGATGTTGTTGTCAGCCACTAGCAACCCACTTCACTTTAGGCTACTTCGCTTAGCTCGTCGGGCCATTTGTGCCTGCACCTATCCGCGACCTCCATGCTTCTGTAGGATGATCTCTCATTTTTATTCAAATTGCTGTAGGGCCTCAGTGACATCCCTGACTATGTCACCAGTATCATGTAAGTCACCCTTTATCAATGTGATATGGTCCAACGAGGCCTTGGTCGCTTTTGACTTCTTCCTACACCCTCCTTTCTCCAGCTCTCTTGGGCGCTTAATGTGGGCAGATGTCTCTTGAGGGTCCATGCTGTGCTATTCTATTTCTTCCTCTTCTGTCTCAGGTAAAGGCAACCTCGCGCCTTTGTCAGAGCCATGCTCTATTCTACCTATCTTCTTTCTTGCCTGCTTTCCTGCCTACTCCACCTGGGCCTTATCAGTGGCCTCCTTTTTCCTTTTCTTGACCAGTTGTGCCATCTTCAGCTTGGCCTCATCTTTCTTTTTTGTGGCGGACTTGCTTCTACCCACCACCAAGTCTGTGGTAGTGCGCCACTCCATTGGCCAATGATCAAGCATCACATCAATGGAGTCATTTGTGGCCAGATATGGCAAGTCGTACCACTTTTGCACAGGGTCCTTTTGTGCCCTGATTGACACTCGATGGAAATCAGCTTTGAACTTGGTGTAGCCTTGTAGGTTGGTGTACACCGTGGGCAAAAATCATGGCTTGCGATTGATGGCCATCCTAATGTTCATCTCCATCAAGATCCAGAAGACCTTGCTATCCCAAAATCACTGCACGTCCTTGGTCGTCCACAACAAAGCGTACTTCATTTCTTCAGGGAGGTCTGTTGTGATAGAAGGGAACTAGCTATCCTCTTGTATCTCCCATGCTACCAGCACAATTGACAGCAAGAGCCACGCATAGTGGAACATCTTGTTGAGCTCTTGTGCTTTGTGGCAGTTTGCTAGGAACTCTCCACGAAGGTAATCCAACCAGTTAAACTAGACTCCTTTAGCACACCATTGTGCAAGCGCAATGACAGGCGTCAGCACCTCATCAGCGTGACACTTCCTCGTTACCTTCCTTGCGAGGATCTATGTGGCTACCTTCACAGCGGGGTCGCAAACGCTAGAGGTAGTGTACCAGCGCGATTCCTTCACCAGCTTGAATTTTTCCGTCATTGACTCTGCGAGAGCCTGCTTGCCACCCTTTCCGCCAAAGATCATGGATGGATTCTCACTTGTATACGACAAGCATGTTATGGGTGATTCAACATATATGTTATTGTTACAGGGAAAAGTGTCTATTTAGAACTGCTCTATCCCACTAAGGTGTGACAGCTGCCTTAGAAACAAACAAAGAAAAACTACTTTTGTATTTCCTTTATGAACTATAGATAGAGAGGAATAGAAAGAACCAACCTGTGTCTTGCACTAATCCTTTGATCCAATCCCTCTCTTCTTTGATAGTCTCCAGCTACCTGCTCCCTTACTTGCCCAGTTTCACAAAGTGCCTATAAGATCACAGAAGAAGAACACTATACAAAGACATGGATCTATGTTCATAAACAACTTAGGATCAGATTTAGTTAACCATACAAATGTAACAAGCATCAATGATACAAAAGCATGGAGGAAAACTCAAATAGCTTTTATTAATAAACAAGAAAAGATCCAGGAGGAGTTACAACCAGTGGTTCCTAACCCAGCATCAACCTCCCAGCAAAGAAGTCCCTCTTCACCTCAAACAAAGCATAGACCACCCAACAATCTGATGTTAGTCTCAAAAAACCAACAGCAATTCCTTACAATATGCAAAATTCCAGCCTCCGGATCTCTGGGATGAGGGATCCATATATAGATATCTGTAAGGAGGATGAGTCAGCTTGTGATTTGATTAGTGTCTTCTCTCTGTCAGTTTTTGCTTCCACTTGGAGACTGAAGGCCTCTTACTCATCCTTGGTCGAATTCAGTGAGGAAAGTGTCACAGGAGAAGATTTTGGAAGCTTCCATTGTCTCTCCACCTCGCGGAATGACACTGCCATTTGTCATTTCTCACCCATCGCACCCCACAGAAGGGACTTTTGAAATGCAACGCACCCTCACAGTGTATTTAGGTGCAATGCAATGCACCTAGCCAGTGGAGCAGCTGAAATGACCCTGTTTTGACTTATTCTGAGCAGTTTCTGGTGGAGAACTTCTGGGAGAAGCTGTAATCTGTTGACCTTGTTCCTTTAGGGGTTAGAACAACACTTTTAGGGACTTAGGAGCCCTTGGTTTATGGACATTTCATGCTTGGAGTTGTAAGGCACAAAAATGTCTATAACAGTTTCCCCCTAAAGTATGAGGCCATTAACCTTTTGGTGTCGGGTGAAATGCTTTATTATGAGGATCTGAAGTTCTTTCAATGTTGGGAGGAGACCTGTAATAAGATACAATAAAATACATTATCTTCATACTGTTTTCATGATCTAGCTGAGGCGGGCATTCCCATGCTCAGCTTTATAAATTCATTTTCATGTACATAGGACAGACAATCATCTGAGTGTAGACTGATGATTCTGGTAGAGCCATCATCCTTTTGAGTGGATGATTATCTGTGCAGCAATGATGGACATTTAATGTCTTTATTTTCCTGAATATATATCGCAACCCGGATGGATGAAACTAGATCCGGGGTCTTCAATCTCGTCCGATCTTCACTCGAAGTACAAGTCGATCCATGTGAGAAATGTTCTGAAGTCGAACATGGAAAGACGTCGCTTGATTACCAGTCAATGATGTAAACTGTTAACAAGCGCGAGAGGAATCAACGATAATGATAATGATCCTCAAGGTACTACAGTACAATTCACGTGGTGTGAATAAAGGACTTGGCGTCAAACACCACGCAAAATCTTTCAGTCGAAGGCCATTGATGTAAACCTGTCGCCGGAAGTGAGAAACTTGCCATTGAGGCGTGCAAGCTTCAAAGTACTGAATGGGTTGTTCCTAGATCAACTGTTGGAAATAATACTGAGAGGGGGGGGGGTGAATCAGTATTATCAGATCATTAAAACTTTTTCAATGCTCAAAAACATATACGCTGCTTCAGTTAAGTGAACCCGCGTGTACACGCTGCTGTGTCTAAAGCAACTAGCGTATATCCAGAAATCTTATGATTCAGTTAGCTTATCTTCAGTAAATGCATCAGAACATTATTAACCATATTAACAGTAAACAGGTGCAGTATAACAGAACAGATCATCACACAAAAGCCACACACATGAACACAAAGATATAAGGTGGAAACCCAATGTGGGTGAAAACCACCTGCTGCAAGTCATCTCAATCTTCTTCTTAATAAGAAAATCCTTTTACAATATTTGTACTGGTGCAGTCTTATACCAGTACGGGAGCTACAACCCCCTTTGCTCTTGTACTAGCCGATCCATTTACTAGTACACAGGCTGCTACCTGCTACAATGCTCCAAAGATCTCCCTTAGCTTTTGTACTAGCTTAGATACTAGTACGTAGGTGCTTGCCTACAATCTTCTCTCCTCCAGGTACCACGTTTCATCAATTTTCATACTAGATACACTGAAGCACAACCCATAATCTAAAAGGCCACGTTTCATCAAATTTTCATACTGGACCCATAACTATCATTGAAGCTCAAAACAATCACTACTAACATCATCAATTTCTGAATCACTGAAACACTGAAACCCTGTCAATAACACAGTCACCAGAACACAGAGCTGACACAGATCTCTGCAAAATCATTCAGACCCAACTGCAACTTTAAATATCAAACTTTACAATGTACACGCTACTTGGATGAACCCAACCTGCGTGTATACGCACTTTTTCCAAGGCCAACCCGCGTACAGATCTAAAAATATTTCCTTATAACTTTGCGGCTGTACCAGACATCAATCATACTATAACCCTTATAGAACATTATTTGCGTCAGTATGCAGATCTAGAATAAGCATAATCAACCATATAAAGATAGTTCATTTCAAACCATTTGATCCTGATCTCTCCCTTTGGATCTTGCTCTCCATCAACCGATGAGATCTCTCCTTAGCTCAGATCAAGCAATGCATCATCAACCCATAACCTGCATACTGGATCTAATGCTTCATCAGATATTCAAGACATTTCAGATACACTTGCCTAATGATTTCCTTCCCTTTATATAGCCTTAGGCCTTGTTCAATACCAAGAGCCAAAACCATAGAAATCCAATACCATCAACTTCAAAACTAGGGATCAACACGTCCGCCGAGACGCCAAGGTCCAAAACCATAGGCACAACTTCCAAGGAGTAACCGCCATGGACCAAAGGTACTTTTCCACATACACGCGCTTTTGCTGAAGCCAACCAGCGTGTACACGCGACTTGGGCTTAACGAACCTGCGTGTATGAACTTTCTCTTCTTCTTATAGTCTGATCATCAATTCCTTGCTGCTGACCTTCTGTACTATGATTTGTCATCAGTGAAGTTTGCCATCAAGGACAACACTTATCTCATAATGCCAACAATCTCCCCCTTTGGACTTGATGGCAACAACACCAAATCACTCTCCCCCTTTGACATCAAGGGCAAAGGGTGGACCAAGATATTCTCTTCCTTTGCTGAATCATTCCACTGTCCATACTCCCCCTGAGTACCTGCTGAAATCTCTGAATAGTCTCCCCCTTTGTATATGCCAAGGTGTACCAATCTGTCCATGCTCCCTCTGAGTACATGCTGAATCTTTGTTCTTGCTGAAGTGTGTTGATCATGCTCTCCCTGACTGTAAGCAAGGTCTACAAAAGATGTTCTTCAAGAAGAACATGACTCTATACATCATAAAAGACCTTCCTATCACTTAGGACTCATACATACATCCATCTCTCAACTAAGTGAGGATAAACAAGAAAATGACTCATCCACCCAACCAAGTGGGGATACATCAAAAATTTACATATGACAACCAAACACATTGCATCAATCATCCCAGGCATAGTGGGGAAACCAAAATAGGCCGTTACATGACCTTGACACCATGAAAGAGATACCACAAAAGAGATATATGACATAGAGACGTAAGAACTAGACCAAGACTTATGAAAGTCACCAGCAGCATCTGATAATCACCATTCAGATCAACAACCAAGAGATCCTTATGTTCTCCTTTCGCCTTTGTTCCATCTGAAACCAACAACAAAAATGAACCAGAACCAAAAACTTTAAGATAATGCCAACAATGCATCATTGGAAGATTATCTGCTCCCCCTGAACCTGTGCCAGATGATCTCTGTCAGACCCATATCAGACTTTCTGCAACCAACATCTGTCCCTGCTGATTTTCTTCAAAATTCCATATACGCGTCTGTATACACATAAACAAGCGTATATACGCGGATATCCCTTACGCAACACGCGTATACCATATACGCGACTATCCTCTTGTAAAACGGCGTATGCACGCGAATATCCTTTAAACAGCACGCGTACACAAATTTCCATATCAACCACCTGTAAATGTCGTGCAGCAAGGTATGTCTGAACATAGATGTCAACTCCTCCTTTTAAACATCATCATGAAATCATTCACATTACATGTGAAACCACCATAGCCATTACATCAACGTCAAGATCTACAAGATCCAAGTATCATTTCTTGGGAACATCTGCATCAATCATCATATGTAAGTATCAACCTATCATCATATAGATAAGAACTCATCACCATGTCTCCAATAAAGCAACTTTGAGTAGTCATCCATGTGTCAGCACTATGTATCTTGAGCTCAAGCTCATTTGACAAAACTTCTTGATATCATCAACAGCAACAATTCTTATCCACATGAGTGCCTGCATCATAACTGTATGATCTTTATGCATATGACAACAGTAGTATATAAGTGACTCATCATCAAGTGAGGAAGATGTGTATTCAAGCTTTGTACTTCTCCTTGTTCTTATGAAGATCACCATGTAAGCACCATACATGCATCATCAAAGAATCAACCATAAATCTGATCTGAACATCTTCTATGTATCTTCAAGAATCATATGAGAGTTTATCATAGACAACTCACAACCACATCATAGCAAGATATATCATTTAGCCATATAAGAATCATCACCAAGGATTATTAACCATAATGCCAACAATGAATTACTAAAGGCATATGCTCCCCCTCAACCAGTGCCATCTGTTAGATCTGATCATGCATATATCAGCAATAAGCATCAAAAACATCATCATCCTCAAGTTAGGATCAAAAACACTTCTAGACATCATACAAGTAACAAAACATTTCCACACATCCTCAGCAGACTGTAACCAATAGAGAAAATAATAGACTGAATCATATCAGATCCTTTTTCTGATCCTGTCTCCACTGCTTTTCCTCAGACTGACATATACGCGACTTTGCAGTGTCTAACTCGCGTATATACGCGACTTCCCTTTAAGGAACTTGCGTATGAGATTCAGGACACTGATGTTTTACACTTTCAGCTCCCCCTGAGTCTGATATGTCTGTGCTGTGCTGTGTCTCAGTACATTGTGCCGACTGTACTTCCTTCTTCCTCCATATCTTCAAGTGTGATGAGGTTTTCTTCTTTTGGTGTGATGTCCATTCTTTGTTCCTACATTCCTTTGCTATATGTCCAAGCTTGTTACATGCATAACATCTAACATGTTTCATGTTCCTCCTGTAGCACTCAGCAGCTTTGTGACCAAACATATTGCAAGAAAAGCAATATCCATTAAAGTACCTTGAATGTGATGATCTTTCTACATGATGGTCTTGAACCCTTCTTCTTCCATATCTAGCTGCAATATGTCCAAGATTATGACATACATAACATTCAACATTATTCATAGGAGGAGTAAAAGATCTTCTTTGAGGAGTCTCTTTCCTTGATTGTTGATGGGATTGACCTTTCATCTCCTTGTTGATCATTTTAGATTTCTCTTTAGAGTTCCTTGCCTCACCTTGTGAACTAGATTCACCTTCAACAGATTCATGAAAACCAAGACCAGTCTTGATAGCAGGAGACCTTTGACTACTAAGAATATCATCCAAGACTTTAGAACTATCTTGAAATCGTAAAAGCTTATCCTTTTCTTCTAGTTTACCTTTCAAGATATTTACCTCAACCTGAAGCTGTTCTTCCTTTTCAAGAGATTGCTTTTTCAAATCTTCTTCATCTTTCCTTCCTTCTTCCATTTGTTCCCTTAGTTTGAGAATCTCCTTTTCTTGTTCTTCATTCAGATCCTGCTGCATTTGACGAACTCGGAAGGCACATTCTAGTTGAGATTTTAAGCTGGTGGCTTCGTTTTCTTGTTTTGCAATAGCTTGGAGTAGATCTGTATACTGCTTCTTTGATTCTTCAAGATCTCCTTTTAGTGAGAGGATTGTAGCTTCAAGATTTTCATAGTAGCTGGATCTATCTTTGAGTTTCTTGATGGTTGTGCTTCTTTCGTTGACTTCTTTTCTTAATGATGTCACTTCATGCTGCAATTTTTGACATTGGTCTTCCTTGTCCTTGAGTAGCTTTCTTACCTTGTTTCCTTCTTCTAGTTGGGCCTTTAGTTTGGTAACTTCTTCTTTGAAAGCACATTCCCTTTTGTTCAATAGATCTTGTTGATCTTTAACTTTGTCTGTAAGCCTTCTAAATACTGCCTCTATTTGATACTTTTCTTGCTCACCCATAAAAGCATGTTCAGTAGTTTCACTATCACTTCCATCACTTTCACAAGGAAATATAGCAGGAACATCAGAGGATAACACATTCATACCTGATAATGATTCTGAATCTGATTCTGAATCTGATTCTGAATCTGAAGAACTTCTTATACCTAATCCCCAATCGACTCTCCCACTGTCATAGTCCTTCTGAGATGTCTTCTTCTTCTTATGAGCTTTCTTCTTAAGCTTCTTTCCCATTGTTCCACGGATCTCCTTCAAGCGATCAAGCTTCTACCAAAGGACCTGCTCTGATACCAATTGTTGGAAATAATACTGAGAGGGGGGGGGTGAATCAGTATTATCAGATCATTAAAACTTTTTCAATGCTCAAAAACATATACGCTGCTTCAATTAAGTGAACCCGCGTGTACACGCTGCTGTGTCTAAAGCAACTAGCGTATATCCAGAAATCTTATGATTCAGTTAGCTTATCTTCAGTAAATGCATCAGAACATTATTAACCATATTAACAGTAAACAGGTGCAGTATAACAGAACAGATCATCACACAAAAGCCACACACATGAACACAAAGATATAAGGTGGAAACCCAATGTGGGTGAAAACCACCTGCTGCAAGTCATCTCAATCTTCTTCTTAATAAGAAAATCCTTTTACAATATTTGTACTGGTGCAGTCTTATACCAGTACGGGAGCTACAACCCCCTTTGCTCTTGTACTAGCCGATCCATTTACTAGTACACAGGCTGCTACCTGCTACAATGCTCCAAAGATCTCCCTTAGCTTTTGTACTAGCTTAGATACTAGTACGTAGGTGCTTGCCTACAATCTTCTCTCCTCCAGGTACCACGTTTCATCAATTTTCATACTGGATACACTGAAGCACAACCCATAATCTGAAAGGCCACGTTTCATCAAATTTTCATACTGGACCCATAACTATCATTGAAGCTCAAAACAATCACTACTAACATCATCAATTTCTGAATCACTGAAACACTGAAACCCTATCAATAACACAGTCACCAGAACACAGAGCTGACACAGATCTCTGCAAAATCATTCAGACCCAACTGCAACTTTAAATATCAAACTTTACAATGTACACGCTACTTGGATGAACCCAACCTGCGTGTATACGCACTTTTTCCAAGGCCAACCCGCGTACAGATCTAAAAATATTTCCTTATAACTTTGCGGCTGTACCAGACATCAATCATACTATAACCCTTATAGAACATTATTTGCGTCAGTATGCAGATCTAGAATAAGCATAATCAACCATATAAAGATAGTTCATTTCAAACCATTTGATCCTGATCTCTCCCTTTGGATCTTGCTCTCCATCAACCGATGAGATCTCTCCTTAGCTCAGATCAAGCAATGCATCATCAACCCATAACCTGCATACTGGATCTAATGCTTCATCAGATATTCAAGACATTTCAGATACACTTGCCTAATGATTTCCTTCCCTTTATATAGCCTTAGGCCTTGTTCAATACCAAGAGCCAAAACCATAGAAATCCAATACCATCAACTTCAAAACTAGGGATCAACACGTCCGCCGAGACGCCAAGGTCCAAAACCATAGGCACAACTTCCAAGGAGTAACCGCCATGGACCAAAGGTACTTTTCCACATACACGCGCTTTTGCTGAAGCCAACCAGCGTGTACACGCGACTTGGGCTTAACGAACCTGCGTGTATGAACTTTCTCTTCTTCTTATAGTCTAATCATCAATTCCTTGCTGCTGACCTTCTGTACTATGATTTGTCATCAGTGAGGTTTGCCATCAAGGACAACACTTATCTCATAATGCCAACATCAACTTCTTGGATAATGAGCTGATGTCGACAAGAAGTGATCTGTCACAGGAGGGCCTTAATGAATCCCACATTAATGACACGAAACGGAGCAAATGATTTTAATGGAGGTGAAAACGATCTGGTGATATAAGGTTCAGGGTGGCGGTCATGAAAGAATGGAGTATAATGTATGGTAGTGGGTGAGACACAGGTGACTTCTCTGGATGACTTCTCTTGAACATATCGGCGACACTGATGTGATGGATTGGTAGCATTAACCCCAAATGTGGATGGTATGGCATGACCATGGTGATGTGACTGGCGAATGAAACAACCCAACCCGACTCGGACACGGAGTGGAAGTGTCATGTTCAAGAGCAACTTGCTACCAATAAAGTTTCTTTGAGTTTTCTTCCTAATTTTCCGCAGTCATTGCTGACCAGTACCTCTTTATTTTTGTCAAGCTTGAGGAGGATAACATATGCTTGTTCTATAATTTTCCCTTCAGGCAAACCCATCGCTATGTTTTAACGAGCCTAGCGATAGTGAAACTCGTTCTCGTCTAAAGACAAGTTTGTCGCTATTAATCTTTTTAACGAGTTTAACGACAAAGATAACTCGGTCCTTTTCAATTTTAGAGAGTCTGAAAGGAACGTAAAGGAAACTCCAAAATTCCTTTTTCATCATCTAATCCCTTAAGTCCGAAAAACTATAAAACAATACAGAAGGGATGAATTTTCGATACTTTTAACGAGCCGAATAAAACAAGCGCTCGATCTTTTTGTGTAATAATCCCTCAGGCCCAAAAAGATTAAAATCTAGAGGAGGGATAGCACTTCCTGTCCCTTTAACGAGCTGGAAGGCCAAGGACTCGGCAATCTTTTCATATTTTACGAGTCAATTGAAATGAGCTTAAAGGAGACTCGTCTTTTGAGGAACAAGTAGTAACATGGGTAGCAGCTAATTCCAGGTAAGGTTTGGAATTTTCCAATCATGACAGTGTCACAAGGATGGCTAGTGAGATCACTCTTCACAGCTGTTCCTCAAAATGGGTAAACAATCAAATGGAGGTGAATGATCGGCCAATGAAAAAGTGGAGGTGACAGTGCAAACATGACCAAGGCTTTAATGGCTGAAGTACTACATTCACAATGGTTATTTACCAGGGAATAGTTCATTTTTTAATGAGCTTAAACGCGGGTAGAAACATTTGCTCATGTCTTATGTTTATTTTTTAATGAGATTGAACTATGTGCTAAAACTGCTCGATTAATCCAGTCGTATGATAAGAATGTCTCATATAAAAACGGCAACTTTTAGAGTTTTTCCCCACATCCTTTCTTTATGCAAGTTAGGAGACGACCAATCCTACGAGTTTAAAGGGTTAGAGGTCTTATAAATTTAAAAAAAAAAATAGTCGCTCTTCGCTTGCACTCCAAAAGGTTTGCATTCCCCCAGGTATAAAACAGAGTTTCAAGGTTACCCCTTCTTCAGTCCATTAAAACATTTGTTTTATCGAGAGAGGCCTACCTCTTACAGGTTACCCAAAGATTGTTCTATTCACAGCACAAACAAAACACTTCTTCGGCAATGTCTACCGAAATAAACAAAGGTGAGCGGATGGTATGGCGTGACCGTCCCTAACATAACTTTGACAAGAGGATCTTGTTCCAGTCCAACTCCCCCTTCCAATCACGGACGGGAGTATGGAGGTCATATTCTCTTGCGGAAACCTACCTTATACCCGAAGTTTTCCTGCTGAAGCAGACCAGGATGCATGCCCCCTGGGTTTCAGTCATGTCCCCCCAAATCACTCGCACTCATCGGGTGGACGGACTGGAGATTGAGACATTTCTTGCATGAAAAGACCATTCAGGGATGGTATATGACTATTTGCTATGCATGATCCGGGAAATGAAAGCTGATCTACGAGCTTGACCACTCTTCCTTCGTGCGGAAAACACATTACTCTAAAGAGTGAGGAGACAATTACTCCCATGCAATAAATATAGTCTCGTCCAAGGAGTAGATTGTAATCCAGGGGTCCTTGAACTACCATCACGTTCATGTGAATGGTTTTCCCTCTCAATGTTATGGGCACATTGGGAAGGATCCCTAACGGTCGACTGGTTCCTTTGTCAAAGCCTGTCAGATTTCTCATCTCAGGCAGAAGCGATGGCGAACCAAGCGCTTTCCAAGCAGTCGATGAAAGGATACTCACAGAAGCCCCCTCATATATGATGGTACCATCCGTAACCATTCTATATATTTGAACAATAATTCGGAATGGTATACTAGCTGGTAAACGGGGTCTGCCTAGTTGATTCCAGTCGAAGGAGACAACTAGGTTGCTTGGAGGTGGGACCGAATAGATAGCCAGGTACGACTCTAAATAACTTCCTTCCTGCGGTAAAGGAATGGGTAAATTGCCCCCATGTTCATTGGAGTCCGTGTTTATGAAGAGAATTTGGACGGTGTCATCTTTGTTCTCTTCAGTGAGTGTATCATTTGAAGATGAAACCTTTGAAGGCAAGACTGGGTCAACTGCCGCCTCGACCTTTTGACTTTCGTCTGGTATGGATTCAGATGGTTTATCTTCAATGATAGGTGCTTCAGCTGACCACCTGAGCGGGCCAGTCGGGTTTTCAACTGGTGATGGACTCAGCAAGAGTTTTTTATATCCAGGAGGAAGTCGTGACGGTGAAATCGGACGATCGTCCAAAACTCTTTTAGCCTCGTCTAAGAAGGGACAACGGTGGATGGCATGATCGCCTTCGCACAGTTTACAAGGAAATCTATATTTTCCTTTTTGTCCTGGGGCTTCACTTTCACTAGTTGACGGTGTGTTCTCAACATGATCATCAGAGGTTGACGACATCGGGTTGTGCAAACGGGGAGACCAATCCCTTAAGATCCGAGGGATACAAGGACAATCTCTATGATAGTGGTCTCCCTTGCAAATGACACATGGCGATTTAGGCCTGGTCGGTGCAGTGTGTGGATTTTCGTCGGACGACACTTGTTTGCCCCCATTCGCTTTTGGCTCCTTCTTCTTCTTCTCTTTCTTCTTCTTTTCCTTCTTCTCCTTAGGTACTTGACTTTTGACTTTAGCAGCCCCATCAAGCGAAGAGGAAGGAGGAGAGGAAGAATTAGAGGAAGTAGAAGGTTGGTGGGTAACTCTGGACTCGTATAATTGCTGATTCGATTGTTCAGGAATAGTGGTGTTCTGAACGACAGAGGTTGAGAAGAGCCATATGGGAAAACCAATTGTCGGTCTTGGAAGCGACAATGTGGCCATATGGGGTGCACCAACATCTCCCCAAGAGGAGAAGGGACTAGGATTTCCTCCAAGGGGAATTCCTTGGTTGGTGGACTCCATTTTCTCAACCCAAGATCAACGTAGGAAAGGGGTAATGAATATTCTGTTTAAAATAAATTTTAGACGCTGTGACACAACTTGTTTTTTCAGTTTTTAAGAGTCGAGAAAAAACAAAAGATGACTATAGTCTCCTTCGATTTTTAAAGAGCCTGAAGTGACAAGTGCTCAGATGGACCTTTTCCGTTAAGGAGTCTGAAAAGGAATGAAAGGGACTGCTTTGGAAGTCTAAGTAGAGGGAGTACCAAACCAATCGCAAAACTGCAGAATACTTTTTACGGTACGACAGTCAATCTTCCCGAATGTTGTGTTTAGTGCATTACGATCGATAGGGCGGCAGACACGGCTTCCTATGGATAAAGGATTTAAGCATATAGGGGTCTCCCAAAATATACTCGACGGTACGTGGGAGCACAAGTCCGTACTGGCACTTATCGTCTCAAAGTGGAGGAATCACCCAACCAACAGTGAGAACAACAATTACTAGGCTTTACGACGCCGGAATACGTCTCTAGCCTAGACCTCTAAATGTTGTGTGTTAAGTTCCAAAGCGTTGTTAGATTCATTGAATTTATTTTAAGTTGATCTTGCTTATGAATTTTGCCTTTTGGGTTCACCACGAGATGTAGATGTAATTCCTAAAATGCAATCTAAAGATGATAAACAAACTTTTTATCTCTTTTATGTAATGAACATCCTAGCTACTAGGGAAAAGAAAGACAGAATCTTTTCACAAAGAGAAAAGAGCACACTGTAAATGCACTTTCCTAAATCAAGCCAAACAGACTGTCTATATGCAAATGCACATGCATGTATTTGTTTTCGATTTTCTTAGTATATGGATGCTAAAAAGAAAGTTGATGCACAAATCTGAATTTCTTTTCAAGCGACAAACATAAACAAGCTTCTTTTCGAAATCAAAAATAGAGATGATTACGACACCTTACGATTTTGAAATGAATACTCGTTTTTGACACTAGAAAATCACAAATTCAGACCAAAAGCAATAGTAACAGGATAATCAACCATCAACAGTAATCAAACTCTTTCCTACGATTGAAATTGACACTTACGACAGATTCAAATCAAAGGACGACAGTACGATTACGCTACTTTTGCTAAGGAGAACTGTAAATGACTCAACAAACACACAAAAACATCTACAGTTCTTTTGTACAAAGGAGGCGGAATAATAGCAAGGAAAAGGGGTTTCAAACAAACATATACTGATCACAGGCAGCAAAATTCAGAGATAGAACTGGAAAGAATGAAGCACAAGAACCACAGCTGCACAGGGCTAGTCTGATCAGCGCACCTGTAACACAGAGAATCTAAAATGCAGCGCCAGTTTCCCTTTCGGGAAGTGCACTGAAGTTCAGGATCTCTTAACAGTACCTGCGCTGGGCCAGAAACGAGACTCTGTCCGGGTTCCGGGTCACAGTTTGCAGTTCAGTCTTTGGTTTTTGGCCGAGTAAAAAGCAATCAGTAATTCAACAATCAGGGGTAGATCTAAGGAGGATCTAAGAGCTATCACAAGGGCAATCAAATAGTTTGTGAATCAGTTGTTTAAATCATAAACAGATCCAGTGAATGGATTGAAGCAGCAGATGTCTACTTTGCATTTGTTATGGCAAATGCAGTTCGAATGCTACTTATAAGTTTATGAAACAAACAAACAAAGAATGATAAACAAACAAACTAATTAGCTCCCCAGCGGAGTCGCCATTTTGTTACAGGGAAAAGTGTCTATTTAGAACTGCTCTATCCCACTAAGGTGTGATAGCTGCCTTAGAAACAAACAGAGAAAAACTAATTTTGTATTTCCTTTATGAACTATAGATAGAGAGGAATAGAAAGAACCAACCTGTGTCTTGCGCTAATCCTTTGATCCAATCCATCTCTTCTTTGATAGTCTCCAGCTACCTACTCCCTTACTTGCCTAGCTTCACAAAGTGCCTGTAAGATCACAGAAGAAGAACACTATACAAAGACATGGATCTATGTTCATAAACAACTTAGGATCATATTTAAGTTAACCATACAAATGTAACAAGCATCAATGATACAAAAGCATGGAGGAAAACTCAAATAGCTTTTATTGATAAACAAGAAAAGATCCAGGAGGAGTTACAACCAGTGGTTCCTAACCCAGCATCAACCTCCCAGCAAAGAAGCCCCTCTTCACCTCAAACAAAGCATAGACCACCCAACAATCTGATGTTTGTCTCAAAAAACCAACAACAATTCCTTACAATATACAAAATTCCAGCCTCCGGATCTCTGGGATGAGGGATCCATATATAGATATCTGTAAGGAGGATGAGTCAGCTTGTGATTTGATTAGTGTCTTCTCTCTGTCAGTTTTTGCTTCCACTTGGAGACTGAAGGCCTCTTACTCATCCTTGGTCGAATTCAGTGAGGCAAGTGTCATAGGAGAAGATTCTGGAAGCTTCCATTGTCTCTCCACTTCGCGGAATGACACTGCCATTTGTCATTTCTCACCCATCGCACCCCACAGAAGGGACTTTTGAAATGCAACGCACCCTCACAGTGTATTTAGGTGCAATGCAACGCACATAGCCAGTGGAGCAGCTGAAATGACCATGTTTTGACTTATTCTGAGCATTTTCTGGTGGAGAACTTCTGGGAGAAGCTGTAATCTGTTGACCTTGTTCCTTTAGGGGTTAGAACAACACTTTTAGGGAATTAGGAACCCTTGGTTTATGGACATTTCATGCTTGGAGTCGTAAGGCACAAAAATGTCTATAATAGTGATGGGTATTGGCTCCTCCAACCACAGAAATCCGTCATGCACCAAGCACAGCAATTGCTTGATGACCAACACTGTCACCAGGGTCCAGTTATAGTGCGGCACCCAGAGCAAGTTGATAAATCATGCCTTCTCTACTCCCTTGAGCCACCTCCACAGCTCCAAGGCGGTCATTCCCGTATTCATATATATGATGTGGCACATTAGCTACTCGGTCGCTGGGTTTGGGAACTTCTCGTGGTCTGCCAAGTCCCAGTCTTCAAGCTTTAGTATCAACACTCATGCCAATCGTGGACCGTCAAAAGTAATTTCATCCTGTAGCAAAGGGGTTTGCAGATGAGTCTTACTCTCATCAATGTCATTTGGGACCTTGGACTTAGGCTTTCATGGAGGGACATACTCTGGCAACTGTGTAATAGGGTCTGCACCTTGGGCTTCAACCTCCTCCACTTCCATTCCCACTTCCTCATTGTCCATTAGGATGTCTTTGATATCTTCCTCCTCTAGTTCTAGGTTTATAGCCTTGCCTTTCTCCTGTGTAGTGGGCTTTTGTGGGTTTCTCCTTGGCGATGCATGCACCAGTGTGGCAGGTTGCTTTCCCTTCTTGTCCTTCACAGTCTCCTTAGTTGGGGTTAGCTTCGGTCTCGGTGTTCTCGGTGATTTAGGGACCTCTGCCAATACTTTAGCCACTTCTAGAGTAGCTACTTTTGCTTCTATTTACATTTCCCGTGTCAGCTACTCTACTATTTGTTCTATATTTATAATCTCTAGTGGTGCTGACATAAGGCTTTCTAATAGTGCTCATGACGTCTCTGGAAATTTCGCAAATGTGGGAGTCTATTTGAAAGCCTCAAAGAACTCTCGGTCCATAGGAGTCTAAGAGCTCAACAACTCAATACTCAAAAGGCCAAGTGTTTCTTGTTGGATAGCCACTTGTAATTTATTGGGCATTTTGAATTCAAATCCAACCGTTCCCCCCAAAATCGGTTCATTAATGTCGGATTGGCAGCAGATTTTCAAGGATCTGAGCCATAAATTTCGTCTTAAATGTCGATCACCCGCTCCAATAAATTTTGTCTTAAATTTCAATCATCTACTCCATTTGGCTTCACTTCTGCCATCTTTTCATGAACATTGACTGTAACAGTCACTTTTTGACCAACCTGTGTGATTTCTCCCTGGGTAGCGCAGCTTCCTCCACGCTGTCGCAAACCTTATGACACTTCCTTGCTTCATACCATCCTCCAATCGTGCAACTCCCCAACCCGAGCAGTGTAGTTTATAGTCCCATGCCTCCTTTTAGCTGCCTGGAGCACTAAGACTATGCTACCTTCATTTAGTCACATGGCCGGACTGCCGGTGTATGGCTTCAAGCGATTGCCATTCACCTTTCCTGGGAAGGGTTCTCCATTCAATTTGACCAGTTGTACTGCTCCTCCATTGGTAATTTCCTTAATGACATAGGGCCCTAACCAGTGCATTCTAAATTTCCCTGGAAATTTATCAAACTTACTATCATATAGAAAAACCAGGTCATTTACCTTAAATGAGTGTAGCTTAATGTGTCGATCATGCCATGCCTTTTCGCACTGCTTTTGGACCTACTAGTGAAATCCAGCCAAAAATCTCTCTTCCTCAAGCTCATCCAGCTGTGCGAGCCTCTCCTCCAGGGCTCTATGATCCATCATACCTATGAGCACTGCTATGCACAGACTAGGCACAATATATTCCATAGGCATTACCACTTCAACACCATAGACAAGCCTAAAGGGGGTTTGTCCAGTCAACTTCTTGCATGTCATTCGATAAGCCCATAGTACTGTAGGTATGTGTAGGTCCCAATCACTTCACTAAGCATTGAAAACCTTGGTCAGTGTGTTTTCAAGTTCCTTTTTGAATGCCTCCACCGTCCCATTAGCCTGCAGGTGAGAAGGTGTGCTTTTCTAGTGGTATACCTGAAATTCTTCCGTCAGCGCACTGATCGTCTCATTTAGGAAGTTCATAACATGATCACTCATCAAGATCTTTGGACATCCAAATCACAGCAGTACGTGCTCAAAGAGGAATTTTGCAGCAGTTGCGCCTGTGAAATAATTCACAGGTTGTGCCTCCGCCCAACGAGTCAAATACTCTACCATAGTGATAATGTACCTTGCTCCTGTCTTTCCTTGGGGCTGAACGGGTCCCACAAAATCTATCACCCATTTCTCAAAGGGTTGCAATGTCATTTATGGATTCAAAGGCAAATCATCCCTCTATGATGGTCTGACATTCCTTTGACACACATCGCATGCCTTGCAATACACTTTTGACTCCTGATGGAGGGTTGGCCACCACAACCCCGCACGTAGAATCTTCTATGTGGTTTCTCTTCCTACATAATTTCCTCCCACGGCACCCCCATGAGCGTTCGTGAGGATGCTACTTCTTTCGAACTCAGGTACATACCATCACAATATCTCATCAGTTCCCATCTTATAGAGATGCCCACCAATGACAAAGAAATCTACTGCGTGCACCACTAATTCCTTCTTCTATTGGATAGTGTATCCTTCTAGTGCAGTACCTGTCATTAGGAAATGTATTATATCCTCAAAACGACCATCCGTGACGTGCACTACAAATAGTTACGCATTAGGAAATCCCTCCTCCAAATTAGTGGGCTCTTCCCTTGTTTTAATGCACGACAGATGGTCTGGTCCAGCATTCAGTCATCCAGGATTTACAATAACTTCAAAATCATATTCTTGGAACAATAAGAGCCACCTGCAAATTGTCCCCCCCAACATAGTCTTATTGACCAGGTACTTCAGTGCGGAGTTATCTATATAAATTTTAAAATGGCCTCCCAACAAGTAGTGCCTAAACTTCTGGAGTGCATACACCATAGCTAGCCCTTCGCATTCTGTGGTGGAATAGTTTTTCTCCACTTTGGATAGTCTTCGACTTGCAAATGTGATAGGATGGTCCAAGCCTTATCTACCAGCCTGTGTCAGTACTACTCCCAGTGCTATACATGACGCGTTGACATGTACATGAAACTCTTTCTTCCAATCTAGGACGACTAGAATCGGCGCAGTGACCATATTTTCTTTCAATGTATCCAAGCTCTTCTTACAGTCATCATTCCAGAAAAATGTGACATCCTTCTTCAACAATTTCTCCATAGGCACGGTGATCTGGGCATAGCCTTTGATAAACTTTCTGTAATATCTCGTATGTCCTAGTGTAGTGCACAGCTGCTTCATGCTCCTCAATGCTTCCAAGTTCAATATCACCACTATCTTTGCAGGATCTACCATCAATCCTTGTCTACAAACCACATGCCTCAACAAGTTCCCAAAAGGAACACAAAACAGACACTTCTTGAGATTGAGCGCAATCTGTTATCTTCAACAGGTATCCAGCATTATGCGCAAGCTCGCTACATGGCGTTTAACCAACCCAAACACGGTCCAGTCATCAAAATATACCTCCAAGAACTTATGAATAAACTCCTTGAACACAGCAACAAATATGCACGAGAAGATCACAAGTGCATTATTCAATCCAAATGGCATTCCAGTGTACTAGAAACAACCCCACTTAGTCGTGAAGGTATCTTTCTCCTATCCCCCGACGTGACTTTTATCTGGTGGTACCCAAAGAACCCATCAGTGAAGGAATATGCTTCTTGGCCACCTACATTATCCAACACTTCATCAGTGAACGGAGTCAGGAAAGGATAATGTACATAAGTGTCATTCAGCTTTCTGAGATCCATGCTTATCCTTATTTCATCCTTCTGCATCTTTTCTTGTACCACCATTGGACTTACCCACTCAGATTCTTCCACAGGTTCAATAATGTCTATTGCGAGCATCTTTTATATCTCTAAGAGGACCTTCTCCTTATATTTCGGATTGAGATGGTAAGGTCTTTGCTTAACTGGCTTCGCGTCGAGCTTTAATTTGATCTTCATCATACCTATGTCCCTAATTGTCCCCTTCAGATCCATGAACTTGGTAGCTAATAAGTCCTGGTATTCGCAGCGCAATTCAGTGACCTTATCCACCGTCGCGTCGTCCCAGTAGTCTCCAATATTCTTTGGGTTTTGCCTCTGTACCAATGTTTACTTGTTTCTTTTTCAATGACATAGTTATATCAGGGTTCTCAATCCATGGTCCTTTGACCTCGCAGTGACCTTCTGTTTCAGGGATGTTAATCCTCCATAGATCCTCATCCTCTTCTTCGGTGTTACGCTATAACATTCTAGCACGTGACTCAGCTGAGTAGCCCACTCAAGCTAAATCAGGTCCAAAGGACCTTGTGGTATCTGAAAGATGGTTGCTTTCACCTCTTGTAATGCTTCATCAATACTATCAAACCCGTCCTCAAAACTTAATGTCATCATGAATCCTTCACGCAGGATATCCCATTCACCTAGCCCATGGTGGAGTTCTATTCCTATATAATAGTTCATCGGGACAATATCCAGGGTATGACAGGACAAGTGCACCCACTTAGGTTGGGGCTTCTCTCCATAAGCCTGGGCCCATTTGGCTAAGTGTGTACGCGGATCATTCTGCCCATCATACTTGTCTGTCATCCACATCTTCGGCTTCCCAAAGTGAGTTCTCATCATTCTCCTACATTTGCGCCAATCAGCAAAGCTTCCCTTGTGCATACCCCACCACCTTATGGGCGTAGCATGCAATGCCCAATACAACACCTGGAAGCACTTCTTTTTCGGTACTTCCCTCTCAAATGAATCTAGAAAACTATCTACTTCATTCAGGCCATCATAAGTAGGAAGATTTCTTACCTCTGAGGACACACAGTGCAATGATCAGGTCATTATGTTGTAATTTAGTCTAGTCACTTCGTGTAACTAATGCTGCCAACGTTCTAACTCTTCATTGGAGTCCGAAGTGCAGGAACTCTCACGATCCTAGGTGATCCACCCATCTACAGTGGGATTCACCCAATCTTGACCTCACGCCATTATCTTATAGATACAGTCCAAATCGTCATCACTCTCGTAATCACAGACTGGTTTGGTATAGCACGATCCCTCAATAGGATCTAGGGGTACTATTACGCATAGCGATTTTTTCTCAAAGATCATTGTTACACAGTAATTTGTCACTGTCTCCCTGTCAGTCACCCTACTGTGTCAGGCATTCACAATAATCAAGTTCATGCCTTCTGAACTGGCCCAAAACCCACTTTTCCAAAGTTTTCCTCATCAGCGCGTCTGTTTCTAAAATATCCGCGATGACTGGCGGCTCGTAGTGTATTCAGTGCGCTGCCAGCGCGGAAGCACATCACTTTTCCGCGCTGGTCGCATTTCATGAGCCAGCGCGCTTCTCCTTTGTATTGGGTCGCGCTGACATGACTTTCCCAGTTATTGAGGCGCGACGTCAGCGCGTCAGCTACCTTATAATCCGCGCTGATCCTGTTTGGGCGAATTTGTTCCAACAGCCAGCCTTCCAGATAACTCCAGGCTTGGTTGTTGGCTTTGTGAGTATTGACTCCCTTCTATGGCATGACTGTTTGACCCTTTGCAAACACTTCCCTTAAGGATAAGCTCATCCTTCCACCTTTTTAGGAGGCTCCTTCTCCTATATAAACTTCCACCATTACCATGAGCAGCTAGTTTGGAATAGCTTGGATTGTATAGAGCTTATAGTGCTCAGATTGCTGCTACTATAGGTATTTGGTGTGCTAGGTGTGGAAGTGATTGATTACTTAGGGAAGGTTGTTTTGTGTTGCTTGTGTGAGAGAGAGAAAGTTGCTTGTCTTGGGAGAATCATTTCCAAAGGTGAATGCTTGGGACACTTGCTGACTGGCCCCTCCTGAGAAGGTTACCGACGTCAGAACATTTGGTTGTACTCTTCTCTGTTTGATTAATAATAGATGACTGCTATTATTGTTCCATTCTCATTTGTCTATGCAATGGTTAAATGTGAATTACATCTTTTCTGACTGATGTATGGTTGCTTTTATTAGATTTCACGCTTGTGTTTGTTGCCTCTTCGTGTGTGCAGGTATCTATTCGCGGAGATCACGGAAGGTCGTGACCAGCCAAAGCGAAGGAGCGAAGGCGGCATCTCTTCGTCAAACAACAGCGCTGGAATCCAAGTAGGTGCTCTTTACCTCTTGTTTAATTGTAATTAGGAACATGCATAGTAGCATTGTTTGATTGTTGCTAGACCCTTGCTGGGCTAGTAGGGATCGCCTCTATCCGTAGAGTGGATTTACCTCTCCAACAATTTGGCGACTCCGTTGGGGAGCTGGCCTTTGTCCTTTTTCATTCATCCTTGTTTTGAGTTTGTTTGATTGCTCTCTTTTTGAAATTTTGGGGATTAATTATCAGTCTTTTTCGTTTCCTGGGTTGATCTGGGAAATGCCCCTGTTTGATTGAAAGATTGGCTGTTTTGATTTGGGAGTTTTGATTTTCCTGTCACTATTTTTGAGCTCCATCGCGGATTTAATTTTAACAGTCGCGCTGACATCGCGCTCACCCTTTTGCAACATCCTGTTCATCGCGTAAATACGCATAATAGTCGCGACGATCCTGGAAAAACGGATCAGCGCGGAAAAGACGTGTATAGTCGCGACGTCAGCGCAACTTGCTAGCTTTTTACCCGCGCTGACCTTGGGTTGCTAGCTTACTTCCCGTGACGACTGTGTTTTTCTGAGATCAGCTCGGTTTTTGGGGCAAAAGTCGCGCTGACAGCGCGGGTGGTCTGTGTAAAAATTGCGCTGACATGGGTTTTTAGTGTAAAACTTGCGCTGATTCCTGAAAAGTTGTTTTTATAACTTTATCTCCTGAATTCATCAATCTTTCTTATCCCCTGTTGTTTCTTGTCCCTCATTAGCTTGTTTTGATTGCTTTTGGTTAAGGGACACTCTCTCTTTGATTTCATTCGAGTGAGTCTTGTGTTTTTAGACCATGTGACCTAGCCCTTTAGAAGTTTCATCGAGAAACCGTTTGCTTGGGTTACCTGTCTATTCAAGGTTCATCCACAACCCTCTTATTGATTTGCTTGAGGCTTTTTCACTGCTTGTTGCTGGTTGATTTTTAGTGTCGATTATTGAACCACTTTTTATGTTGATTCGATTTCCTCACTACCAAGCATAGATTACGATTGTTTGGATCGATCAGTTCACACTTTCTTCCTTCTTGCTTGAATTCCTTTTCTCCTTGTTGGGCTTAGATCACATAGCTCGTACAAGCCTTTGTTTTTCCTTTGATTTGGAGAAACTGTTTTGGTGTCTTGGGAACTTTGTGTGCTTTCATTAAGTGATTTGCTTGGTGTTCCAGTTCCTCCAAATTCATTTAGATGCTTTGTGCCATTGAAAGAAAGTCAAACTAGTAGCTTTGCTTTTGAGAATTGAAAAGGAAAAGAACGTTTCGTTAATTTGCATTTTTAAAAGAAAAAGTTTCCTTTCCTTGCTTTTAGCTGCATTAAGTTGTTTGTTTGCTTGTATTCGTTTTGTTTGATCAAAAATTCTCTACCTTCTCATAGCTAGAATTCATCGAACAAAATGGTATTCTTTGGCATGTAGTTTGCATCTAGGTAATTGTGAGAGAACATACGATAGGACCTGAAATCGAAACTTAATTTCAAGATCAACTATAAAATGAACTGAATTAACCTAAAAACGCATTGGAACTAAACGCAAACATCTAGAGGTCTAGGTTAGAGACGTGTTCCGGCGTCTTTAAACATAGTCACTGTTGTTTCACATTATGGTTGGGTGATTCCTCCTTCTGTGACTCGATAGTGGTCTAACACGGACTGCGCTCCCACGTACCGTCGCGTATATAGGGAGACCCCACTAGGCTTTTATCCTTTATCCATAGGAAGCTGAGTCTGCTGCCTTGTGAACCGTAACACACCGAACACAGCATTCGGGAAGATTGACTGCAGTACGGAAAGTCCTTGGCTCTCATATGATTGCTAAGGTGTATAAGCAGTTTTACGGGTCGCTTGGTAAACCCTTTACCTAGAGTCTCCAGAGCAGTCACTTTTGATCCTTTTCGGACTCCCTAAATGAAAAGGTGCCTGTGAGCGTCTTGTCACTTCGTGCTCATTAAACATTCGAAGGAGACTGGAGTCATCTTTTCGTCCTTTTCTCGACTCTCGAAACATGAAAAGGTCAAGTTTGGTTCCTGTGTCTTAAAAGTTTATTCGGCCACGATAACATCACTTGGTTAGATCTTGTGTGCGTTAGCTTGAGTAGGCTTCGTTTTTGTTTGCTATGGCAACTTTTCCGGGATTCACTAACCCAGGTTCCCCCTCTGATGGGAATCCAGGACAATTCCCTCCTCTTGGGAATGTTGGTGCTCCGTATATGGCGACGTTGTCCCTACCAGGGTTAACTGTCGGGTTGCCTGTGTGGTTGTTTTCAACCTCTTTGGTCCCTACCATATCAGCTGTTAGTCCATCAGTCCCTCCACCTGAACAAAATCATGTTGATCCTAAGGTGGATCTCTCCCCTTCGACGCCTACTTCTACGTCGTCCTCTTGTACTTCGCCTGGTGAAATTCTCGATGTGAGTAACCAGGTGGCTAAGAAGAAGAAGAGGAAGACCAAGAAGAAGAAGTCCCCTAAGGGAGAGCCTACACACATAGTCCCCCTCTCAAGTCCAGCTATCCACTCCAGTACACCTGAATTCGGGTCACCTTCTGCTCCTCCGCGGAAGGTCAAGTTTCCTTGTCGATTATGCAAGGAGGACCATCTGCTTCGTGATTGTCCTGGCATTCCCAGGGTATTAGAAGTTTGGTCTCATGATCTGACCCGCCCTTCATCATCCACTGATGATCATGGCGATGCTACCTCATCAGTTGGGAATGGTAAGGAGAAAGGGAAGCTTCGAATCCCCTGTCGACTTTGTGAAGGCAAACATCCCCTTCACCTTTGTCCACTCATGGATAAAGCCTCTGCTGTGTTGGAAAGTCTTGCTGCTCCTCCGAATCCATTTCCCGCTGGTTATCAACGTCTTTCTGCGACTGCGGATCGCGTCCCTGCTGACCGAGAGATTGCTTCAGATTCCTCTCTTGTCCAGCCCCCTCTTCCCGAAACCGGCTGTTCCCAGCCCGTCCCAGACCAGTCATCGGTCGGACAGAGTGTTGACTCGAGTTCGCCACTCGCTCACTCTGTTCCGGAAGAGCAAAATTCTCATGTTCTTCTCGTCTCCTCAGATTCTCCTGAGCTTGATAAAGGTTCTCCTATTGCAACCTCTCCGGAGAATTCAGATTCGGTTCTTCCCGAGCAGGGGGGCAACCATATGGTTCCCCCACCAAGTAGTTCGGTCATCTCCTTTGATTGGAGTCGTTTGACTGCCCCTCCCCTTCCGTCCCATGTGCCTTTCTGGGTCACTGCCTATGCCTCCCATATGGCGCTGCCTGGCACTGTGTTGGATGAAGGCGCATCGATTAGTCTTATGCCCGTTACTACTTGGCAGGCTTTGGGTTCCCCATCGCTTGTACCTGTCGCACCGCATCTCACCGCGTTTGATGGAGGGACGAGTTAGCCATTAGGGATCCTCCCGAAGTTTCCTATTACTTTGGGAGGCAAGACTGTCTATATAGACGTCTCGGTTACCCAAGGTTCTTTAGACTTCAGTCTTCTCCTTGGTCGTGATTATGTGTATGCCATGGGAGCCCTTGTTTCTTCACTTTTCCGTGTGGTCTGCTTTCCACACGATGGAAGAATCGTGACGTTCGATCAATTATCGTTCGTTCGTCCACAAGCCCCTCCGGCGCACTCGTCCTTCCCTCCTGGCTTTCATCCACAAGTTGCATCTGCCTCGCCGCAAATCAACTACGTGGCCACCTACCCCGTGCCCGTACCCAGTGATGACACCATCGTGCATAGTGTCCTGGGGGCATTAGGTCCTGATTTCCAAGATGTCGGCTTTCCTTCCAGAGCCACTTTCTTAGGGGCCTCCACTTCCCGTTCATTATGATGAAGTCTGGATGGAGCATAGTTCTTTTCCGGTGTCAAGCTCCTTAAACAATGAAACTAGGTCTAGTTGGAGCATAGTTCCTTTCCGGTGTCAAGCTCCTTAAAAAATGAAACTCGGTTTGGCCGAGGATAGTTTTGATCTTGTGGCGACCTCGTTAAAAAATGAAACAACTCCCTTTTCAGATCGAGTCTTTGATTAAGATGTCGTAAAATCCCAGTCGAGTCTTTCCAAGATCTCGAAAGTGAACCTTCATTCCATCCACTTTGTTGAATGCAATGAAGCTTGGGGGGCATGTACCTCGATTTGCATTATTATGCTGGGGGCATGCGAACTTATTACAAGCATAGTTTTTCATTTCGTGTAAACATGAAACCGAATCTAAGCAAAGTTCTCCACGGTTCAAGCTTGTGTAAAAATGAACCCATACCCGATTTCCATCTCGTGATTGCCATTTTTATCTGCTGAATTCTGCTAGATGAGCCTTGGTTGTTTCATTCCATTGCTACCATCTCTTTGGCCGATCATACGCTCTCACTTGGTTGTTTATCCTTTCCTGAGGAACCACAGTGATGAGTGGTTTTATTAGCCAACCTCTTGACCATTGCATGTTTTGAGCAGTTCCACCATTGCCGGAACCAGTTGCTATCCTTTATACCACTCGTTCCTCTAGGACGAGTCACCTTTAAGCTCTTTTTTGACTCGTAAAATGTGAAAAGATTGCCGAGTATTTTTCCCTTTTTGACTCATTAAAGAGAATAAAAATGGAGGTCTGCTTTCAGCTCTTTTCCGACCATTTAAAGACGAAAAGATAGCCGAGCCCTCTTCTCAGCTCGTTAAAATAACGAGAGGCGGTCGCTTTTAAAGCTCTTTTTTCGACCGTTTAACTTAAAAAGATTGCCGAGTGTTTGTCGTTTCGCACTCGTTATTGGCTCCAAAACAACATACTTCCGACCGCTTTTTTACTTTTTCGGGTCGAAGTCACTATTTACGAAAAGTACTCCTCGATCGTAATGGTCGGGCGGTTCTTTCGAGCATTGTTTTATACTTTTTCGGGCTCGAGAGACACAACTTTACGAAAAAGGACCCCCCTGGAGTTTCCTTTTCCGCTGTCTTTTCAGACTCTCTAAACAAGAAAAGGCGCCGAGTTTTTCCTTTTTCAGGCTCGTTAAACACTTGATGACATCGGGCATTGTCGAAATTACACTCTTCAAGCATATGCTATCCCCGTCAAGCTTGTCATCCAAAAATAACCGGGGTACCTGCCATAAATGGTGGGGAAAATGGAACTGTAATAATAGTCGTGTCGGCAGTATGTCGCTCTTGGACATGGCACTCCTCTGCTTTGTGTCTGGGTGGGCCCATCTCATCTTGTTTTTCACTGGCCTCTGTGGGTTTGGGTTATCCTGTTTGACCTCTCATCTGCTCATTTGCCATCGTCACCATACCCTTTGCTCATTTGATGTCAAATACTTCCAAATCCGCTATAGTGCCGCTAATATGTTCAAGAGAAGTTGACCTCTGCAATAATACAACCTCTCCTTATATCTCACACAAACTATTTTACCTATGTCTCGTGTCGATGATGTGGGAAACATTATGGCCCACCTTCGATCAAGGTCACTTCCTGTCGACTTCAGCTCATTATCCAGGAAGGCGACTTAGAGACTCCCTTCAGGTGCCTTAGAGCCTGCATGCCTCAATGGCAGGTTCTTCGTGTTCGACGTGAGGTTTTCATCATTGGCCTTCGATCGGATGATTCTGCGGGTGTTCGACACCAGCTCATTGATTCACACACCGCAGATTGTACCTACAGTGCCTTGAGGATCGTTGTCATTATTGGTGGTACCTCTCGCGTCTGTTAACAGTTTTCATTATTGACTGGTAATCAGACGATGTTCATGCATGTTCGACTCCAGCTCATGTATTCACATGCTTGAACTTGTACTTTGTTCGGGTCGGGACGGAGCGCAAGACCCTGGATCCCTGTCTGTTATGGTCCAAGTTGCGATTTTGTGGATGATCATTACATGACTCATTGATGGATGGCTGCGCCCATACCTGAGTCTTCATGGATGGCTGCGCCCATACCTGAGTCTTCATGGATGGCTGCGACCATACCTTATCATTATTCTGGTCTCTTTAGCTGGGTGGCTGCGTCCATTCCACAGACCTTTTCGCATGTCTTTTGGATGGCTGCGCCCATGCCTAGACTGCATGTACTTGATTATCAGAGATATTCGGTCCTTCCTGGTGGTGTTCCAGTTCGGCGAGTGTTGTAAAGCATTTCACCCCTCCCACTCTCTCGGTCTTCATGCTTTAGGGGGCATCTGTTACACAGTAATTTGTCACTGTCTCCCTGTCAGTCACCCTACTGTGTCAGGCATTCACAATAATCAAGTTCATGCCTTCTAAACTGGCCCAAAACCCACTTTTCCAAATTTTTCCTAATCAGCGCGTCTGTTTCTAAAATATCCGCGATGACTGGCGGCTCGTAGTGTATTCAGTGCGCTGCCAGCGCGGAAGCACATCACTTTTCCGCACTGGTCGCATTTCATGAGCCAGCGCGCTTCTCCTTTGTATTGGGTCGCGCTGACATGACTTTCCCAGTTATTGAGGCGCGACGTCAGCGCGTCAGTTACCTTATAATCCGCGCTGATCCTATTTGGGTGAATTTGTTCCAACAGCCAGCCTTCCAGATAACTCCAGGCTTGGTTGTTGGCTTTGTGAGTATCGACTCCCTTCTATGGCATGACTGTTCGACCCTTTGCAAACACTTCCCTTAAGGATAAGCTCATCCTTCCACCTTTTTAGGAGGCTCCTTCTCCTATATAAACTTCCACCATTACCATGAGCAGCTAGTTTGGAATAGCTTGGATTGTATAGAGCTTATAGTGCTCAGATTGCTGCTACTATAGGTATTTGGTGTGCTAGGTGTGGAAGTGATTGATTGCTTAGGGAAGGTTGTTTTGTGTTGCTTGTGTGAGAGAGAGAAAGTTGCTTGTCTTGGGAGAATCATTTCCAAAGGTGAATGCTTGGGACACTTGCTGACTGGCCCCTCCTGAGAAGGTTACCGACATCAGAACATTTGGTTGTACTCTTCTCTGTTTGATTAATAATAGATGACTGCTATTATTGTTCCATTCTCATTTGTCTATGCAATGGTTAAATGTGAATTACATCTTTTCTGACTGATGTATGGTTGCTTTTATTAGATTTCACGCTTGTGTTTGTTGCCTCTTCATGTGTGCAGGTATCTATTCGCGGAGATCGCGGAAGGTCGTGACCAGCCAAAGCGAAGGAGCGAAGGCGGCATCTCTTCGTCAAACAACAGCGCTGGAATCCAAGTAGGTGCTCTTTACCTCTTGTTTAATTGTAATTAGGAACATGCATAGCAGCATTGTTTGATTGTTGCTAGACCCTTGCTGGGCTAGTAGGGATCGCCTCTATCCGTAGAGGGGATTTACCTCTCCAACAATCATCTTCCACTCCTTTAGATTGATTACCCTGTTCATATCAGTAGCCCAGTAAATTCCTAGGAGCGCAGGATAGGGATTGCTACCATCCACTATCTCTATTACTTCAAAGTTAGCCAGTGCACTTGCACCTTCAATATCCATTGTCACCCCCTGCAACTGCCCCATGGCGATGATCTTCTATTGATTGGCCATCCTTATCTAAATTAGAGACCATTGTAGCACGGATCTCCCCATTCGTTCCCAAGTCTGCTTTGGTAGGACGTTCGCATCTGACCCCAGGTCCAAAATAACTTGATCCATTTCATACTCTCCTATCTATGGGGTTAGTCTCATCTCCCATCTCATCCTTGTTTTATGCTTTCCAATCTTTCATACTATGTGCGGCTCACCCAACGCACTTCCAACGCATCTATTGATGATCTCTTGTAACCCTTTCACAGCCTTACTATCACGCAGTAACTTCGTACAGGTCTCCAAGAAATTTGTGAGCATAGAGGGTTCCATCTCCTGCTCAGGCTTATCCTTGCTTCTTGAGGTGGAGGCCTTAGCAAAGCTCTTCTTAGCTTCCATGAAGGTTTCACACGCACACTCCAAATCAAACTCAGCCTCCTTCATCGGAGCTTTGCAGACCTATGTACTGTCTTTTGGCTATTTCCCCTTGTCATCTCCTGTCACGATTCCACTCCTGAGCACTATATTTATGTTTGGAAATTCTTTGTGTGGCTCAGACCTCATCATCTGCAAGTTCTGAGTCGAGAAAGGTGGTAGTGCCCCTTTTTCACATATCCTAACTATCAGCGTAGGAAAGTCTTCTATGTCATGATCAAACAATGTGCAATACTTGCATGACGGATGTGTTGAGTTAGTGAAATCATGGGCATAGTGTCCTGGTCCTCCGAAATTGTAGTAGATCAACTGTCCTTGACCTCTATTAGGTCCTCCTCCGCTTCAGCCCCATTCGCGCTCTTGAAATCTTGTTTGCACCATCCCTACATTCTAGTCAGGGGGGCACGTTTCTACCTGAACCGTATAGGTGAGAGTTCTATCCATCATCAACTCATAACTCCTGAAATTATGCTCATCATGCCCTACTAACCTAGATAAGTTTCCGAACAGTTATTGCGACGCTTGTACAAACTTTTGTAACAAGTGACAGTTATCTGCGGCATGTTTTCCTGCTACTTGACATATGGTGCACCACAATGCAAGCCCCGCGCTTGATCTTGCTTGAGCTTCTGGCCTCAAAGGAATTGGTCCTCCTCCTATAAGGCAGTTCCCAAAGACCAGAAAATGGTCCTTGTCATGCCCCTAACTCTTTCATTTCAAACACCATACCTCTTCTTGCACCTCTGGTTGAATTGTCCTATCCTGCTTCAAGCTTTGCATCTCAAGGCAAATATTTTTCAATTGTGCATGGATCTGTTGAACCCCTAGATTTAGATCTCGCATCTATGTTTCATGCAGCCTCATTGCGATCTCGAAGGCCTCTGCTTGAGTTTTTATCTTCTGCTGCAACAACGTAATCCTTAAGTGTGGTAGGAGTGAAGCAACAAACCACTCGTGATGTTGTCTGTCCGTTAGGTTCATGTTAGCCTCGCGGATTATACACTTCAACCTCTGATCAAGTTCCCAATTTTTCTCACCTAGTTGCATCGTGATTTCTTTGAGCCCCACAATAGACTATGATTTCGACTTAGGCCTATTGAATTCTCTATCCAGTGTTGTCTGGATGTCTACCACTCTAGCATTCGGGTTATCATTAGTGTACTTGATATACCACATTAGCGTGTGATCTTGTAGGGCACTAACCAATGTCACCTTATTCATGTTATCATATGTAACACCCTTAGCTTCCCATACAATGTTCACAATGAACCAGAATTAGTCTCGATCCTCATTCCCTAGGCCTTTAAACAAAGGTAGCTTCACTAAATTCACCATACTGAACTCCGGTGGAGGTGGAGGTGGTAGGGGTGAAGTTGCAGGTGATGGTGGTGAAGTGGGAGGTGGTCAGGAATCCTCGTCTTATTAACTGAATAGCACTTCGCAAAGAAACCTTTGCTATTCCCTCTTCGTCACCTCACAGAGGTGAAATCAATGGACTACACTCAGGACCCTTTTCTCCTTCATTTCTGTACATTTTTCTGCTTCGTGTAGCCCCAAAAATCAAGGTAGCTGCATAACCCATTTTTTGCACAATAACATTTTAATCTAGGTATTCAAAGATTTTATGTACTTGTCGCGCAGAATGAGTCGATCTTGCGGACAAGATAGACCTTCCTAGAATCTAAAGAAGACCTAACGACAAGTAGACCAACCAGACACTATCTTTCTCTAAATATGCTTCAATTACCAATAGCAAACAAAGGTTTTTAGGGCCTACCTTTGGTCCAATGCAAGCTTGTGGATGCCCTCGCTCTTTTGATCCAAATGAGCTCCTTTTCGCGAATCTGCAAACACATTAAATAGCACCTGAAAAACCAATTGCATAAAACATATTTAACATGAAAGTCAAGGAGTCCATGAAAAAAATAACATAAGATACTTGTTGAGAAAAATGAGTTTGATTGTATTAATTCAAAAGAAGAAGAACCTTACAACCTTTGCCTTGACGCTGTACAAGCTCCTCCCAGGGTCCAACAAGATGTCTCCTCTACTTTGACAAGTTTCACTCACTCTCCAACGGAACCAAGAGGTATGTGATCTCTCCTCTCAAGCTCAATCAAAGAGTCTCAATTTCACCAGCATTTACCCTCAAAATGTTCAGCTTCTAACCTCCCTAGTCCTCACCCCAATGCTTGTATTTATAGTGCAATGGAGGGAAGTTACTAGGTCCTCCTTCAAAGGGATAAAGCCCTCCTTCAAAGGGATAGCTCCTTTAGTCAAGGGATTAGCTCCTTCTCTTTTGGGATGCATGAACCACCTCAGAGCGAACAATCCAAGTCAAAATTCCTTCTAGAAAACTCTAGAATTAACCCAAAGTGAGTTTTTTAAGATAAAAATTGTGCCTTTTGACTTTCATAGGGGTCCGCACCTGCACCGTTAGGAACAGAGCGGGCAGGTACGCAACTTTTGTACACAGAAGGTGCGGGACCACAGGTGACCATGAGAGAAAGTGCGGAAACAGAGTTACATTGATTTTTAATGTCTTTCTCCCACTTCCAAAGCTTGATTTGAAGAGTTGAGGTCCTAGACTTGCTTAGGAGGACAGTACAAGTGATGATAGACCCATACTGACTGCAAATAATCATGGTGATGATATTTTTGTGTAACAGATTACCCCCTAAAGTGCGAAATCTGTAGTAGATGAGGATTTCATTTATCATATAGGAAGAGTGAAGTACTTTATCATTTCGAGGATTATCTTGTGGAGAGCCCGGTCGGAACCTGTAAAAACATTCAATGCAAGATATATATATGAGATCATATCATCGATGAGGTAGGCATTCCCATACTCAGATCAAAACTAACTAGAAAACCTATCTATTGTCTGATACAGGAATGATCTTGTAAAACATCATAAGTATAGACTCGTGTGAACACAGTATGGACGCAGCCATCTGTTTATGAATAGTCCACAACACAATGAATACAAAATTCCTCGCAGCCTGGATGGTGGAAACTAGATCCAGGGTCTTCATTTCTATATCCCGAAATAGTACGATTCTATCCATGCGAATAAATGTGTTGATGTCGAACATGGTAGAAACCACTTGATTACCAGTCAATGATGTAAACTGTTAACAAGTGTGAGAGAAACCACCAGTGATGTTAATGGCTCTCAAAGTACCCAGTACAATTCATGAGATGTGAGTAGAGGTGTTGATGTCGAACATGTCACGGAATCCTTCGATCAAAAGTCAATGATGTAAAATGTCGTCAAAGGCGAGAAACCTACCATTGAGGCATGCAGATTTCAAGGTACTGATGATTCCTAGATCATCTTTCTAGATAATGTGCTGATGTCGATAGAAAGCGATCCGTCGTAGGCAAGCCCACAACACGAAATCATAGATCAAGTTGAAGAAATTTAGTTGCAAGGACTGACTCAGGGATGGTCAAGATGGATGACAGATATTTTGCAGATGAATGGCTTATTGGCAGTGACCTCTTGAACACATAACGACACAACAGATGGCTTGGTGACAATTGACCCAAAGTTAATACCCAAAAACCGGCTAAAGACTTTCAATGTGGTTTGATCAACTGTTAGGCAAAGGATTTCCCAACCCAGGTGAATAAAAGTGTCGTGTTCAAGAGTGGTTACAAAGTATGACAAACAGACTCATTTTCCTCTCTTTTCCCCCACCATTTCTGGCAAATACCTCTTTATTTTTGACAAGCTTGAGGAGGATAACATTTGCTTGATTATAAGCTCATCCTTCGGATGAGTCCAACTTAGTTTAGATTCGAACCCTAAGAAGGAGTGGTTCGTTCCTGTTTGTAATTGAACAGGTCCTTTAATGTGAAATTTTAATGAGTCCAGTATAGGAGAAACTCGGTGTTTTTCAATTTTAGAGAGTCTGAAAAAAAAACTTAAGAAGACTCCAGGGTTGACCTTTTTCGTAAATTTGTGTCTCCCAAGCCCGAAAAAGTATAAAATAATACTTGAGAGAACCGCTTGATCTTTTACGACCAAGGAGTACTTTTCGTTATTAGTGTCACTGACCCGAAAAAGTAAAAAAGCGATCAACGACACATCGTTTTATAACCAATATCGAATTTGAAACGACAAAAATCCGGCAATCTTTTCATGTTTTTTACAGTCGGAAAAGAGCTGTAAGTAGACCGTCTTTTAATTCCGTTTTAACAAGTGTAAAAGAAACGCTCGGCAATCTTTTCATGTTTTAGGAGTCAGAAAAGGGCTTAAAGATGACTCTACTTGTTTTTTCGTTGAAAATAATAGATTTCGCCTGAACAATCCTGTATTCTGCACAAAGACACAAACATTACTCATACCTGTTTGAAATGGATAAAAATGTCGTAAAATACCTTTTCAAAGTGAAACATAAACAAATTTGGAATTCATTTACTCAAAAAACTTATAAAAAGGGGTTTTGACAATTCATTTTTATCGTTCGAGTTTGGGTGAGAAAATAGTGCTTTTTCTTAGAAAACTTCCCGTGAAGATTGTGGAAAATCCAACCGTCAGAATCGAGCGCCGTATTCTCCAAGTAATCCACATCATCTTACTCTTCATTTTCAACCGTTTAGTTTTTTTATTTAGCCCCTCATTTTGTTTTTTGGGAGGGTTTTTAGGCGCAAAACCCGCGCGCGGGGGTCCGCAGGTTTACCATTGCGGACACGCAGACCCCGACTTTTTCTCCATTGGGAAAAAGCTCGGGGTCCGCACCTTCCATGTAGGCAAAGTGCGTACCCACGCACTCTGTCTAACGTGGAGGGTGCATACCCCGCCGCAAGGGTTTTGAACCCAAAATTTCTCAAAAATGGACCAACCAAAAGTTTTTCTAGCAATCTAATTAATCTTTATTCTTGATGCAGAGAATATATCATGCTAGATTGGTGTGAACGGGAGCATGAGGACATGGATACCGCCGCATGGAATCATCAACCTTCACTTGATACTTTGAGGGCGTGCGGACTGTACAAGTTCTGGACCATTCCTGGCATGAGGGCTCAGGTAGATTTCTTACAGTGGCTGGTTGACAGGTGGAGCATTCAGGACCAGTGTTTCTTCATTGGCGGACACCAGCTCGAAATCGAGCTGGAGGACATTTATTTCTTGACTGGTTTGCCTAAGAGAGGCGAGGACTTGACTCTATACGGGACTAGGCCAGGTGGCCAGTCTGTCGATAGCCTCCGGCTAGAGTATTGCAACAGCGAGGCTAAAGACAAAGGGATAGACATAAAAACCATATCCCGTCCTGAGCTCATGGTGATTGTGTTTACTGTCACCAGACTTTGCGGAGCTGCCACATTACATGTTGCCACCGGATCCCAGATGCGTATGGCAGTTGATTGCTTTCAAGGCACCATCTTCAACTGGTGCAATGCTGTGCTGCCCAATGTGAAAGGCCAACTGACTAGGACCAAGAGCGGACGACTAAAGACCTTTGGTTATGGGGCTTTGGTCATGAGTTTTGGCCTGGAGAGGGTTCCTATGCTGATCCCACAGCATCTTACTGTTGGAGCTGGGCTTCCTCGAGAGCCCAAACTGATGCGATGGGTTGCAGTCATGGCCTGTCACCCGGACGAGAGGACAGAGGTTGCTCGGTTCAAACCTAAGTATTTCCAATGGTTGGAAAACCAGGTTTTTGCCATTCAGGACTTCCCTTATGCTGGGATAGATTTCCGTGGTGACCCAGACATGGCTCTTCCACCAAGAGAGCAGTGGGACGAGTCAGGTAAAATCCTTTTCAACTTTTCTATTTAATTTTTTTTTATTTTTTGCATCGTCTCAAAACTGATAGTAAAAATTTAAAATGCAGATGTGGGTCCACAGCGACCAGCTGCTCTCCGGACTTTCAAGAGAAAACAACCAGTTGCACCCTTGCCAGCCCCACAGGACGAATTAGCAGAGGTTTTGGCAGAGTTGGAGGGCCATCTTGAGCGCTTGACAGGGGATATTCCTGAGACCACTATTGACGACATTCCTCGTCGACTTTAGCGCTATGTGATTGGAGTCCCGGGACCTTTTAGGAGGTTCCTTTGCAAGGTGGCCCGGGCAGTGGTTTCTTATAGAGATCATCACCAGTGATAGGATGATTGCCTTTTGTGGGCACATGTGACATTTTTGTTTTTTGTACTTATCATTTTTGCCGATCATAAGGTGTTTTTCAACCTATGATCGAAGACGATGTATTTTTTGACACACTCCTATATATATATATATATATATATATATATATCACTCTTACTGGCTTATCTTGTAAATCATGTTATGGAATGATTTTAAATTCACATGTATGATTATTGCAAATGTCTATTTAACGTTCGAGAAGCAATTGCATCTGCTAATGTATTTAAAGACCTTGGAATATGCTGATATTCAATGTAATCAAACTCACGTTCCAAGAGACGCACTCTAAAAAATAATCTTAATAACACTGGATTTCTAATGGCATACACTCTATGAAGCTGTAATACAACGAGTTCAGAATCTAACCTCACTATCAAACTCCGAATCCCAAATGAAATAGATTCAGATAATAACTCAATCACTGCACTATACTCTGCAATGTTGTTTGTTGTTTGACCGAGGCTTACCCCATGCATAGAAACTAACTCGTCAGAGGGTGAATAGATAACCCAAGTTGCGGAAGAAATGTTCCGTGTACTACGACAAGCACCATCAGCAAATCCAATGTATGTTTGGAGAGGCATCGACATCTGCAATATCAAGAGTAAAACCAAGATAAGCCATAAAAATGATGAAAAACACTCTCTAAGCTAAGCACACTTTTTAAACTAAAACACACTTGCTAGAAAGAAAAACTAACCTAACTAAAAATCTCCATACCCATTCTTTTAAGCATAATACCTCTTCAAGTAAAGACCATTTCTGGGTTTACCTAAAGAGTCCCCGTCAAAATCTACCAACTCATAGGCCCCTTTTGTTAGCTTTCGCTTGACAATATAGGGCCCATGCCACATAGGAACGAATTTTCCAGCACCTAATTTATCATTAGCTTGATCATACAATAACACTAGGTCTCCTTCCGAAAAATTTCGAGGGGTCACATTCCGATCATACTGAGCTTTCATATGTTTTGCGTGAGTCTCGATCACCAATGCAGCATCACGTCGATTCTCATCTAATTGAGCTAAGTATAAAAAATGCTTTTCCTCTTCGGAAGTAGCTGGAAGTAACTCGATGGCCATTTGCAGTGACGGGATTTCGCCCTCAATGGGTAACACAGCTTCCAAACCATAAACTAGTTGGATAGGAGTGAACCCTGTTGATGTTTTTACTGAAGTTCGGTACACCCAAAGTGCTGAAAATAGCATGTTGTGCCAATTCGACCGATGAATCCCAATGATTCATCGGATCATGATAACTAAAACTTTGTTGATGGATTCAACTATACCATTCGCTTGTGGATAATAAGGAGTTGAACTATCGTGACGTAAACAAAGCTGGCCTGTAAGTTCGGTCATCATAACGTTTCAAAAATGACGCCCATGATCAGTGATTATTGCTTGTGGGACACCAAACCTAGCAATTATATGATTGAATATGAAAATTGCAGCTGTCTTGCCGTCTGCCTCGAATGTAGGCATCGCCTCGGCCCACTTAGTAAAATAATCTACGCAAGGATGATATACGCATGCCCCCTGGCCGAGTGAGGGTTACATGTAATAAAATCGATACCCCATTTGGCAAAAGGACCAACGGCAATTATATGGTGGAGAGGAGCGGGTGGAGCGCGCATCTTACGATCAAAAATCTGGCAGTTGTGGCATTTTCGGACCGCCGTAATACAATCTTTAAATAAAGATGGCTAGAAGTAGCCAGCGCGCAATATCTTTTGGGTTGTGGCATACCCAGACATATGACTGCCACATGCTCCAGAGTGACAGTCATTTAGAATCCTTTCAGCCTCTTCATGAGTTAGGCAACGTCAAAAAATAGAATCCGCCCCACGGCGATAAAGAGTATCTCCAATAATTTTGAATTGTTGGGACTGGAATCGAATTTTCCGACGTTCCGACTTTCAAACTTTGGGCCGAAAGGATTGGGTCTGGAGATAGACGATGATATCCCCATACCACGGATCTAAAGTGCTGATTAGAAACAAAGATTCGTCCGCAATGGGCTCCTCTACCACAGTTTCCGTGTCAGCACGCGGGAAATCACACATTAACTCTGCAAAAACTAAAGATTTCTTAGACTTAGATTTCGCAAACTCCAAGTTGAACTCTTGCAGGATAACGATCCATTTAGAGTACTTGCCCCCTAGCAATTGTTTGGTCAAAATGTAGATCATAGGGTTGCAATCCGAAATGACTGTAGTTTTGCATAGTAAAATGTAGTGACGAAAACGTTGGACAGCTTGAACAGCTGCCAATGCCAATTTCTCCACATGTGAGTATTTTAGCTCAGTTGGATTTAACGTTCAACTAAGGTAATATATCACATGTTCCGTTCCAAATTCATCTTCCTGAACTAAGACCATTCCAATGGTGGAATGGGAGGCGGCAAGATACAAAAAGTAATCCTGGTTGTAGTTGGGTGGATGCAACAACGGTGCATGGGTCAACGCGTGTTTGAGTGCATCAAAAGATTTCTGAGCTATCTCATCCCAAGAAAATTGAGTATTTTGTTTCAACAACCGTGTAAAACCCTTTTTAACCTCAGCGTAGTTAGGAATGAATCGTCGTAAAAAGTTTGCTTTCCCCTGCAAACTTTGGAGTTGGCGAAGACTCGAAGGAGGAGGCAAATTGATAATAGCTTCGACCTTCGAGGGATCAATGCGAATGCCGGCTTCCTCATGGACCACATTCATTAAGTCATTTTCGGTTGAACACAGGTCGGAAAAAGACTGCACTGCTTCATAGGCAATTTCATATGGACTCAAAGGCATAGAATTACCAAATGAGTCTATTTCAGATTCAGAAGGAACGATCCAAGGATCGTCATAAAAAATAGTGTCTGATGTAATCATATGAATGGTTGCAAATGAAGATGATGCGCTGATTGGAGGAAAAGGAAAAGTTCCCAGTAAACCGACATCTTTAACTAATCCTACTCCAACATCCTTATATGGGATAGTCGTTTTACTGACATGCTGAATAATCTCCGAAGAGGCTGGGTCGGATGAAAAGTAAGCTAGCTAGTCTATTATTACGATCTTTCCATTATGTGGAAATTTTATGACTCTAAAGACCGATGAAATGACCGCTATCATAGCGTAAGACCAACTTCGACCCAAGAGAAGGTTGTAGTCTAGAGGGGCATCAACCACCTCCACATCTAGACTAACGTTTTTTCCTTCAACCCCTATAGGCAAATCCTGTAGAATGCCAAAAGGATGAAACCCACGGCCATCAAAGGCCTTAAGAATTGTCGGGGATTGATTTAGTGAAGGAGAACCAAGCGATCTCCAACACTGTATCGACATAATACACGTTGAGGCTCCCTCATCAATTACAGTCTGATGAATAGGCCTGTTTTTTACTATCACTGGGATCTGGAAAGCCATTTGATGAGGCAATTGCGGTGTACTATTTTCTAGATCAAAGATTATTAGGTTTGGGTCCTGAACATCAACAGCTCCTATAGCCGACAAAAGTAATTTACGCTGTGCTGGGCATGATTGCAGCACTTCCAAAGCCAACATTGCTGAGGGTGAAACAGCTAAATCCTCAACAATGTTATAATTCTGAGCTGCTCTCGCATGTGGATTGAAAGCTGACTTTCGAAGTATACCCTTGGCGGGCGGTTTGATTACTAAGTCTGGATTAGGTTTCTCGATCTGTAGTGGATCGGAACCAGGAGCTAAGGTTGATGGATTAGAATGAGAAGATTCTGCTTCTTTGCCATCAACAGGACTTTTACTACCATAATCTTGCGATCGAGTCGCAATCCTTACATGGGACATCATCAATATGGGTTCTTCATTGGCACTCGAGGAAGAACCTATCATCTTGCTATCTTGACTTGGAAATGGATCCTTCAAAACAGCAGGAGTTTGGGAACCTTTGACGATCTTCGCAACCTCTGCTCGATGAGGGCAGTCTCTTGTAAAATGTTCTTCGTCACAAATGAGACATGGATAACGACATTTGCGCTTTTCATCATTGGATTCCGCCTTTTCAGATTTCTCTTTTGAACTTTTGTCCGTTTTATTCTTCTTCTTTCCTTTCTTCTTTCCACCGGATTTTGATTTAGTCGTAGATGATTCTACAACGTGAACATCGGTGGAAACCTCTGCAGAAGAGTCTCCTGTTGGGGAATCAGGCAAGGTTATGATAGGAGAAGAATTCTTGGAAGACTTCTTCTTACTTTTAGTGTTAACCGTACCAATCATACCGTCAATGGCATGAGATCCTGAAGGAGCTGCGGTGATTTGATTTGACTTGGGAAGATCGGGGATCTTTTCGTGTAACGTACCTGACTGAGTATAGACCAAGTCAAGGTACTGTGCTTGAGAAATGACTTGCTCCTCAGTAACAACTTCGGCTTTAGCAACATCTTCAGTGATCCTTGGCAACAAAGATTTTACAAACCACTCAGCCAAGATTTGATCTGAAATAAATACCTTCACTAAACATCGTCGACGTCTCCACTCATGAATATGATCTGAAATGTACATGGATGTCGATTGTTTTAGCGAAGTTAATAATTCCGTGCCATTGTCATATCGGACTGGCAACTGGAAATGAGTTAAAAATGAGGTAGCTAACTGACTAAAATTATAAAAAGTGCCTCACGGTAACTCAATGTACCACTTGGCCGTGAGACCAATTAGAGTGCACTGGAAAAGTCTAAGATGGATCGAATCATCTGTGATGGAGTTAGACGCACACCAGAGGTGGTAAGTCATCACATGGTTCGACGGGTCCTCTCCAGATTTACCTTCGAACTTGGGAATGTCACTGGGCAACTTGTTCGGCATTGGCGGCCAAAACGGAAGATAATTAATTGGATCGTTCGTTAGGCGCGACAAGTCTGGTAAGTCCAAAGTTGCGATAAATGGTAACTGCCAATTAGGATCCCTAAAACTCTGGGTCACGAGACCAGCCCCAGGAGGAGGATATCCAGGATAACTTGGAATAGGAATTGCGTTCGGGATATTGTATCCTCCCGGAAAACCAGGATTGACCGGACCGTACTGGGGTTGTTGAGGTTGTTGATAAGTGTACCCAGGGTATGGTTGATACTGATAGACTGGCTGCTGGACAGCAGGACCGAATTGGTACTGTCCCTGGTACGGTTGGTAAGTGAATTGTGGTTGACTTGTGACAACCGTACTTAAACCAGGTTGTCCTACAGGCATCTGAACTGTAGTTTGAATCGTAGATCTAGACGGTGGTAAAGACGTCTGAGGAGTAGATATAGGAACAGTAGAAACCGGAGCTGTCGATACTCCAGAAGTAGGTGGGGTAGATTGAACAGATGTTGCGGCAGTTGCAGTAGTCGTTTGAGATGGAGTACTAGGCGCAATAGGCCCAGACTGAGAAACTATCGAAGGTACAGAAGTTTGAATATTAGACTGGACTGGTTGCTGGGATGAACCAGAAACTAAGGGTTGTCCAGTTTGAGATGACAATTGTACATTTGGCTGCAACACCTGCTGAGTTTGCGATGGATCCCACACTATGTTCATTCCGGGGTACTGACCCATAACAGTTTGAGAATATTGAGGACCATAACCGGGTTGAGGGTAGGTTTGATAATTGAAAGGTACATTTCCTGTCCCTTGAACATAAGATTGACCTTGGGGTGGTTGGAAACCTTGGTTCGAGTACTAACCTTGGGGTAGATACCCCTGAGGCATGTACTGATACTGAGGTTGACCTTGAGGTATAAATTGATACTGGGGTTGACCTTGGGGTACATATTGAGTCTGGGGTTGACCTTGAGGAATGTATTGTACCGTAGGCACGTACTGTCCTTAAGGTTGCCCCCCAGATGCAAATTGTGTACCTTGAGGTTGACCCCCAGGCGTTAATTGAGGTTGCCCCCCAGGCAGTAACTGGCCACCTTGAGGTTGAGAATTGAGAATAGAACCTGACATCATAAGAATGTCTTCTATGCTCAATGGCTTTGCACCATTGCTTCCAGTGAATAACCCTTGTTCAATGGGTTGAGGAGATGCTCCCGAAAAAGTACCAGAAAGTGACTGATACCCAGAGGGAACAGAAGGACCACCGTACAAAAAAGATTCAGGTGATTGAGTAAACATGGACAACTGACCTGACATATTTACGAGAGTATAAAAACCCCTAGGTTGATAAGGAGTACGAGGTGGTGAAAAACTTAACACTGGGTTTTCCAAATAATTAGTTAAAGAAAGATACCAAGTAGTACTTCTAGGTGGACTGTAAAAAATTGATTCAAGCTCCCTTAGATCAATAACAGGTTGATTTTCAGGGGTAGGGATGCCTATTTCTTCTTCCGGAGCAAGTTCTTCAATAGCTATCAAACCAGAAGGAAGATTTTTGGTGATTACTCTTTCTACCCTAGGTGAATTAGGAGCACTAGAAGTTGGAGAGACAAACCCCGATGTTGGAGTAACAGGTTCAGATATCTCAGGTTCTTCACCTATGTCACTAGTAGATGAAAAGCTACCAGCAAGTTCGGAAACCGAAATAGCTTCAGGATTATAACCTGTTTCTAGAGTTTGGTAATCAGGATGAACAACCAACAAAGACTCTCCTTCCTCAAGTGACCCAACTTTACTGCCACTAGGAGTTACAAGGACTTTCAAGCCTTCAAGATGGCTCGGGACTTCTTCAGGAGGTTGGCCCCGAAGTCTATGGGACTTCCTCAGTAAATCGGCCATGGCTACAAACTCAGGAGACTGGCCCTGAAGTCTACGAGACTGTCTCGGTAATTCAGCCACAGTTAAAAACTTTTAACTACTTCACACGCAAACAAAGTAAAATCTCAATTAAAAACACCTAAAGCCTCTAAAGAACCAAACAAATTTGAATCACACGCCTAAAGAATCTAGAGATCAAACACACACAAACAGTAACTTTCCGGACCGAAAACACTAGTTGGTGATGAAATCCAACGTCGCAGAATTTAGTACAGAAATGGCGGTTGGAACAGTTACCCTGACAACCTGCTTAATGAATAGACTGGACCAAGTTCCTCCAATTTAACCGTCTCGAGTGAAGTGAACCCCCCAGAAAATCCAAGTGAGTCTAGCTGACGTCTGCTCTAGGTACAGTGGGATCTTCCCACCACTGTCACCTTAGGAAGAATCCTAAAGAATATGGTCACTAAGGCTACCAACTGAGACAAATACACCTGGGGGAACAGTCTACGATCCGATACACACGCAAGGGTAGAGTAGCAAGCTCAATCCCCTTGAAGGCTCCTTGACATAATCCAAGGTTTACCAACAAGTGACCCCAGGCTCCTCGACAATGGTTAATCCAAGGTTTACCGTTTTTAATACGTGAATATCTGGCATCGTTCCCAATGAGGAAGGATTGATTCCCACACTGGTTCGAACACGATCTCGTGCTTCTCCTTTAAGAGGAGCTTTCCCAGAGCATAAATGCAACAATTGGATTTCTTCCTACCACAAGATACAGCTACTTGTTTCTTTTTACTGTCTTGGAGAGTTAATTACTCTCCTACTCCAAGACACTAGCCTAAGCTAAGTTGGTGTATCAGAGCCCTAGAAATAAAATGTTACTAGGTGAATTTTACTTTAAGCGTTAATTTTAGTGGTTGTTGTTTAATTCAAGAGGTGGTGGAGATGAAACTCGTGGTGTAAAGACTCGACTCGAAATCAATAAAAAGATACACCTAAGATGATTTAAACAATCTTTCTCTTCGATGAACTTCTAAACTAAGAAATAGTTTGAGAATGCAAATATTTTGTAAACACAAAATCTTTCTAAATTAAACAAATTAAAAGAAGAGCTTTTCCTTTTCCAAAGCACTCAAAAACGAGACAACTAGTTATTTCACACAAATTTCCCTTTTCTTTTCAAAGCATTCAATCACTACAAAAACAAACTTTTCAAAAGATATTTTTTTTTATATTTTGTAAATAAAACACTCAAAACTAATGAAAATGACTAACTTTGAGAGCTACAAACTATAAAAAGCTACTAGAAGTTAAAGCCTACTAAAAGTCTTTTTGAGGATGTTTTACTTAGCTAAATGTGAGCTAAGGACTAATTTATGCAGAATCACAATTAGTCAAAAACAATCAATCTTTCGTTTTCTTTTTGTAAAAATGAAAATTCCAAACTTTCAACTACAAGCTTTTCGAAATTTTGAAATGAGAAAACTCAAAGCGAATTCCTCAACAAGGGGAGATTTCATAAATGGTCAAACTCACAAGAAGACCAGTAGACACCAAGGTAATCTGAGGTCCCTAGGGCTTCTAAGCTCAGAGCCACTACACAACTAAAAACGAAAAACAAACCCAACAAGCAAAATTCCTAGGAATTCCACCTAAAACCCTAATGCTAATGAAATCAAACCAAGGAAAGTTTTTGACAGGGAACAAGCAGGTCTGGGCAATGGCTAAAACCTATAAACAAATTCTAAACTGATAAAAAGAGGAAAATTTAAAATTTTTCAAGTTTTTGACAGGGTACGCAGGCAACCCGTTTACATAGGTGCGTCTACTCTCTGTGCACAAAGGAAAAGTGCATACAGGTATGCACTGTGCCTAACTCAGAGGGTGCGTACCTCTCCCAAACTATGAAAAATGAAAACTAACTCAAAATTAACTAAATTCACCCAATCCCACAATCATCAAGTCAAAAACAGAAACAGGAAAACAGTTTCTCAGGTCAAAGTATAGACAAAGAAAACAATCAAGTCCCCAGTATGGTCGCCATTTTGTCGCGCGGAATGAGTCGATCTTGCGGACAAGATAGACCTTCCTAGAATCTAAAGAAGACCTAACGACAAGCAGACCAACCAGACACTATCTTTCTCTAAATATGCTTCAATTACCAATAGCAAACAAAGGTTTTTAGGGCCTACCTTTGGTCCAACACAAGCTTGTGGATGCCCTCGCTCTTTTGATCCAAATGAGCTCCTTTTCGCGAATCTGCAAACACAAACAAGGCAAACACATTAAATAGCACCTGAAAAACCAATTGCATAAAACATATTTAACATGAAAGTCAAGGAGTCCATGAAACAAATAACATAAGATACTTGTTGAGAAAAACGAGTTTGATTGTATTAATTCAAAAGAAGAAGAACCTTACAACCTTTGCCTTGACACTGTACAAGCTCCTCCCAGGGTCCAACAAGATGTCTCCTCTACTTTGACAAGTTTCACTCACTCTCCAATGGAACCAAGAGGTATGTGATCTCTCCTCTCAAGCTCAATCAAAGAGTCTCAATTTCACCAGCATTTACCCTCAAAATGTTCAGCTTCTAACCTCCCTAGTCCTCACCCCAATGCCTATATTTATAGTGCAATGGAGGGAAGTTACTAGGTCCTCCTTCAAAGGGATAGCTCCTTTAGTCAAGGGATTAGCTCCTTCTCTTGTGGGATGCATGAACCACCTCAGAGCGAACAATCCACGTCAAAATTCCTTCTAGAAAACTCTAGAATTAACCCAAAGTGAGTTTTTTAAGATAAAAATTGCGCCTTTTGACTTTCACAGGGGTCCACACCTGCACCGTTAGGAACAGAGTGGGCAGGTACGCAGCTTTTGTACACAGAAGGTGCGGGACCGCAGGTGACCATGAGAGAAAGTGCGGAACCAGAGTTACATTGATTTTTAATGTCTTTCTCCCACTTCCAAAGCTTGATTTAAAGAGCTGAGGTCCTAGACTTGCTTAGGAGGACAGTACAAGTGATGATAGACCCATATTGACTGCAAATAATCATGGTGATGATATTTTTGTGTAACAGTACTTACCTCGTAGTCCTTTGAAAACACATCGCTCTACCTCATTGTAGCTAACTGAGGTGTCGACCGCAAATTCAGTCACAAATCCTCCTATGATGCGATCAAGCCAATGATCGACAGCGTGGGTGATATTATCCTCTGATGCTTCCAACCTTTGCATTAGCTCTGAGGTCCACACAATAGGACCATCAAGTTTCCACCTTCCTTGGCTATCTGCTAGCTTCGCGATCCACTCGTATAACTCAATTGGGAAGGAATAGAAAACGATCTTGTGGATTTCTGTATACAAGTATTTGTCCAACCACTGTTATTTTGTTAGTTGTGGGTTTCTATTCTCTTGCGCCATGAATTTGTGGATCTTCATAACCAACCAGTCTCTGATCTCCTTCTTAGTCAGATTCCAGTGATATGACATCACACATCTCTTATGCAGATTCTGGTCCCGGCAATGGAACCATTTGTTGGCTTGAGGGGGCCTGACCCAAGTTCAACATTAATTAGCCAAACAAATCCCTACACTACTGGCCCTTTTAGCATTAACTCGCGAAGCATGGACTGAAGTCTCACCCAAAGCAGTATGGGGGGGTGTTGGAACCAAGTTTCTGCACCCTGAGATGGTTGTGATGTTGTTTGATTCCCTCTATCCCTACCTTCGCACAAGTCACTTCGCTCTAGGATTTCAAGATGAGCCCTCTATTCCAACCTTCAATACCTCCACAGAATGGAATAGTTGACCTTTGTGCAGCCCTAGCCTGCTGCTCAGGTACTTTCACACTTCTATGGCAGCATGCCATGCAGATTCCCCAATTAATCTAAGTGACTTACTTATCTTATTAAACACAGCGTAAGAAGATATTCATAAATGCGTTCAATTATTCAATGTAATTGAATTCATTCACGGACCACATAATCATAATAAAGGAAATTCATACAGAATATATCAAGATGCATCAACAGAACAAAGACATAAGAATTGCCAAATATTTCTCTTTATTGATGTCTTCCAAGTGATTATAGACTATACCCACCCTTCGCACATAGTTGCAGGGGTCCACGCACTTAGCTGCAGACTTCTACCCTAGGCCTCTACACACTCAGTTGCAGAGCCTCTACCTACGCTACAACCCAAGGCTTAGACTTCTTATTTCAGAGCTACGACTCTCTTTTTCCTTGTCTGTCTCTAACTACTTAGAGATTAGCTCTTTTTATACAATCCCATGGTCTGCAGACCATGGGTAGATCTCTTACAACCGACTTTACTTTACAAAAATAAGGGTACACTACCCTTTATCACACATGATACCTTCGCACTCCGTGACCACAAAATGTGGAGACTTTAGAATTTTATTACAAAATTTGACTCAAACATGGGCTTTTAGCCCCAAAACTACCCTTGGGAGATCCCGCTCCCAACAGAGGTGGAGCATATGGTTGAGGGTGTGATATGGTTCCAAATATTCCGTTTGTGGCATAATATTTCTCCTATGCATTAGTAGCACCAGGCCGAGGCATATCAGGGATGATAGTATAAACATAACTTGACTGGGCGTAAATCGTATCAAATTTTAAAGTTATTTGGAGAGCCTCTTCCTCAGACTAGGTGGAGTGTGACGTGACATATTTAGTAATGGGGGTCAACAGGAATATAAGGAACTAATCCATATAGAATCGATCTTTGAAGTCAAGAGTCATGAGCCTTAGTATTGCAACAAGAATGTTGCAACTCCCATGCTACCAACTTTAATTATCAACCTGGGGTTCGTACAAACTTAAGAGGTATCGGCACTATATGTGCAACATACAATGTGTCCTTCCTTCATTTTGATGATGTAATGGAGTGAATTTAATGAAATAAAATCCTAAACTAATTTCATAAATGGAAATGTTACTTTTAAAATAAATTAATCCTAGGAAAGAACAACAAATTGTAATTGAAATCCTAAGAGCATGAATTCAAATAAATAGGCCTAATCTACATTATAAAAATGTATGTCCTTACCAGTGTTTATTCTTCCTAACCATTTATTTATATCCTAGGGGTCATTATTCAATCCTAAGAGACAAAAACCAAGCTTTTTGAGAAAGTTTGGGCAAGTATATACATGCTAGAAGAGTGTTATAGGAAGTTACAGGTGCTACTACAGGAAGTTATAGATTTGCTACATGAAGATATAATTCACTGGATGACCAAGAAAATCAGATAAAAATTGTATGGGACATTTTTTTATTTAATAGTATGTCTTAGGTATCCATTTCAAGTGGAATCATTCAAAAATACCCCTATTAACACATGCTAAAAAATAGCAGAAAATTACTAGTCTAAAATCTAGAAATTCAAGAACTAGTGAGCTAATTAATCTATCAAATACCTAACCTAAACAAGTGAAAATTCAAGGGGGTGAAATTTTTTATTAACTTGAATTTTTTTATGATCTAATTAAATTTGAATCATCTTGATTGAATTTCATTAGCGTGTTCTACAAAATAGCATAAAATTACTAGTATTTGCCACAAGGGACTTCCAGAAATTTAGATTTGGCAATAAGCAAACTAATCCAAGTAGCTCAATTATTACTATGACCTTCAAAATATGTTCCAATGATGAAATATTTCTCTGCAAAATAACTTACTTCAACCATTTAACCCAATCCTACAAAAAGAAACCATCAATATTAAATGCAGAAACAGGAAAAAAAAGAACAAGAGATCCATGTGAATAAGAAGTGAAAACAAGAGAAGTGAATTATACAAAAGGGATCTGAGGCTCCTGGGATGGCCAAGCCCAAGGAAATTCAGATTCCTATGAATGATACCAATATTTATAAGTTGAACATGGCACCAATCTTCATTATTTCCATCAATACAAATACATCCCTGCAAGAAATGAAAGTGGAGCTACAAAAATACAAGTGTTCTCCACAAGAAGACTAAGAGAAATAAACCCCTAGAGAAAATTTGAATTGATACTTATAAAAAATGATTAGGGAGAATTCTCCATGAAAGGAGTAAGCTTTCCCTCCAAAATCCCTCAAATAGTGGATCTGGTTCCCAACACTAGGAATCTGCATTAAATGACACGGAACCCATTCCTATATTTTCTCAATCATTGGAGCTCCAAAATTTATGCAATAATTTCATAATATCTTGTTGATTTATTATCCAATATTGATCCTCCTGTGGTGGGAGAAAGTCCCTAAATTAAATACTCCTCCAAATCTTCATAATCTACCCATATTCTCACAATATTCCACAAAAATAAATAATATTAGGCACAAATATGCAATTATCCATAAACCTTCTTAATGAACATATTAAAGTTAAAAATATGTTATCTAATGAAAATATAGAGGTTTAATGTGTTGAAGGATGGTTATATGGGCCTTAATTTATGTCTAATTTAGAGGCACATCAAGGAACTCTATAGATGCTCCTCCTTCTACACCACTCTTGAACATGGTCAAAAAGGAAAGTGGAAGAAGTTTGATGGAAAGAAGTCAAAATTTAGGTACTAGAATAATAACAGAGAGGTAACTAGAAATATGAAAGAAAGGCTATGGAAAGAGTTTCTAAAGTGGAATCAGTTGCTCTAGGCTAGTCGACTTACCACTTAGCAGCAACTCCAATGAGCATGCGTTGGAACAAACGAAGATGGATGGAGTCTTCAGTAATGGAATTTGATGAACACCACATGTGGAAGGAGCGAACATGATGAGTTTAGTAGGCATAGTTTTCCATGAGGGATCATGGAGAAGAGGATCATTGATAAGTTGGCTAAAATCTAGGAGACTTAAACCAGCCATAAAAGGAAGCAAGGGAGTAGGAGTGACCACATCGGTGGGGGTTCTGCTGGTGGGGGTACCCTAGTTGGTACCTAGGTTACTACCCTAGGTTCCTACACCTGCATTAGTGCCTGACATGGTGGCGATACAGGGTTGAGAAGACGTGGAATCAATGGATGAACTGGATCAATCAGTAGAATCATAATCAGAATGATGACTCAATAAATGACTAGGAGGATGTACTCTAACTCAACAGGGAGGAGTAATATGTCCTAATGGGAATTTAGGGTGAAGACCTTGAATTCAACACAACAAATGCATAGGGGGTGCAATGATGTCCAAAAAATAACGATATAAGTACTAAAGGGTGATGGTAGGAATGAAAGAGCTACAAACAACAAGCAAACACCTAGTGTAGTGGTGCCAAGTGTACACTAACTTTTTTAATGATGTTACTCTAATACAAGAAAACATGTCCTATCAAAGAAAACGGCCTCGAGTTTATGGGTTATCTAAATCCTCAAATAATCCTAGATCCACTATTTAGGATGGCCTTCCAAAGAACTTCTTACTTAGTGGATTTCGATCCCCACAACCATAGTTGTCTAGAAAAAGGTAGGGTAGAGAACCAACTGCTTCCCACAGCCAATTCTATAGGGTGTTTTCCTAATATTGGTCACTATGGTTACCTTCGTCCCATGGGGGTGGTCGATTCTTGAGCTTCTTGGTAGTCAGCCACCACACGGGTTGGGTAGCCTTGAGGAGAACCATTCGCATGATGACCTAGCCTAACCCCCTTTGAATCAGGTTTCTGATGCACTCTGGCTTTCAACGTGGGATGGTGAAGGATTTTAAGCTCCCTAATATTTCAACTTCTATGTCTCAATGAAAGTGATCGATGGGTGTTATTGGAAGCCTATCCCACCAATCCTACACCTACACTACAAAGATTGTTTGGCCCTAGTGCCCAAGTGGGCTTAATCTATGTGTGTTGATTTATTAAGGTGTAGTGTTTCAAGTCTTGGCTTGGCGGTGTTAACCAAGCTCATGTTTGCTTAGGGTGTGAGTGTGTGAAAATAATGTGTCAAGTGGATGAGTTAATTAAGCATGTTTCATGATGCCATGTGTTGTTGAAAGTAAAATGTTGAAATATTGTAAATAAATCTGAAAATGATAGAAAATAAACAGTCAATCAAGCACACAAAACCCTGCCCATAAGGGCTACTAAGAAGATAAGAAAGAGAGGGAAAACAAGCTACTCAAAGACACATAAAGAGGCCTAAAATATCTAATGTCAAGGGACTAGGATCTAAAGGCTCTAATATGTTGGAAATGGTGCAAACAAACATAAAAAATCAGAGGTGAAAAATGCTACAAAGGATATGTGTGAAGCTCTAAAACCTAGGATTCTCAAGGGGATCCTAAGGGGGAAAAGGAAAACCCAAAATATAAAGGGAGAAAAGGTAAAAGAAACCTATCCAAAATGTCTAAAAAGTAATGGATCAGACTCTAAAAATTAGTGGCTGAAAATTTTGAAAACCCTAGGCTTCTCACTCAAAAAATATCTTCCTACCAATGTGGAGGTGTACTCTAAACCCTAAGGGGATTTTTCCTTCCTCAAACAGGCAAATCAAGTGGATTCAGGCCTAACGGAGACTGAAAATTGAAGTGAAGTACCCAAACTAGTCTACAGATAGCACTCTCGACAATTCTGAAAATAAATAAATAATAATAAAAAATAAAATATAAATAAATAATAGATATATATATATATATATATATATATATATATAATAAAAAATTGAAAAAATTCTGGAAAAATTCCAAAACGCAGGTACTAACCTGAAACAGAGGAAAACATATATTTTGGGCCAAAAAGTGTGCTCTGTAACTCACTTAAGGGGTTGAAAGGTGTGTTTTTCTACCAAGACTGTCAGTTGGTAGATCTCACACATATTTTACCGTCTCCTGCTTGGCTGGTACCAGTGACCTACGAAAAGAACCAGAAAACCACTAGAATCTGAAAATTTGACAAAATAGGTTTTAATACTATAAATAGAAATTGAGAGGCTAAAAATAGTTGTAGAAAACCCTAAATTTTTCTGAAACTTCAATCACCCAAGAACATTTTTATTACACTGGTGGAGTCACCATTTGTTAGTGTGGAATTTCTTAGAAAGTGTACTAGAAACATTTCACTTAAGTCAGTAGGTGACAAGTGAACCTAACAACAAGTTGATGGTTGTTTGTGATTCAGATCTGCAATAAAAATGGAAAACCTGCAACAAAATTATAGACGATCCAGAATAGAAAGCAACAGTAAAAATATCCAATGCAATAACCCAATTGGAAAGACTTCGAATGAATACATATTTTATTAATAGCATCTGGTAAAGGAGATCTACAAGTGGGTCTACAAGTCCCCCTCCATGGGATGGGTCCTTTGATGTCCTTGATGCTTCATAAAATGGTTCTCTCTCTCAATATGTGAAAAACTCAAACAATATATGGAGAACTCAAAGTGGGAGCTCAAAGAAAAAAGACAATAATGGCAACGATCACTATGATCATGGTGAAAAATGAATGAAAAACCCTCCTATTTATAACAAAGTATTGAGTTTATATCAAAAATGGAGAATAATAAAATAATATTAACCAAATCAAGATCTAATTGCTTGGAATACTTTGTTATATTTATTGGAGAGGGAAAATATATTAAAAATGGTTAAATATCTTTATTTAGAAATAATTAACAAATAAAATGATTTATTAATTATTTTGCGAGAATTGAGAATGGTGTGAAATCAAAATAATTATTAAATAGTGATTTGATAATTATTCTAATAACATAAATAAGGAAAATTAAATAAATAGTGATTTATTTAAATATTCCTAAGGGATTTAGTCAAATGTGACAAGGAATAATTATTTAAATAATGATTTAATAATTATTCCTAGAGAAAATTAAATAAATAATTATTTATCTAATTATTCTCATGGGTTTTTTATTTAAACTAGAAAAATAATTTAATAGAAGTGGTTTACTATGGTAAAATTAAATCTACATGGTGTATTTCGATCCATCTAGTTAGGAATGGTTAGGTGATCATTTCTTGGTGATAACAATTCGTATCAAGTTCCATTTCTTGAGGGAACAGATTGTAGCCAACACTATCATACTTGAATATGTACCCACTAAAGAGAAACTGGCAGATATCTTTACCAAGCCACTAGTAAGAGAACCATTTGAGTATCTCAGACAGTAGATAGGAGTTGTGACTCCTCCCTCCAAATGACTTCATTTTTGTATTTGGTGGCATCTACTCAACATGTGGAACTCATTGGAGAGTAAGTTGCAATGGTTTAGGGGGAGTGCTCATGAAGTATTCTTTTCCACTCATGTCAAAGGGGAAGATGATTGGCATAGGAGTAGATCATGCCTAGCCTGAGGGGGAGATTATGGTGTTGCCATCAATGCCAAAGGGGGAGATTGTTCGACAATTGTGGTGGTTGTGCTAGTATTGTGCATGAATTTTGGCAATGATGTCAACCAAACTGACAATAATGCATGTTGTAGCAAATGAATGGCTCAGAAGGATTCTTATGGTAACAACAGGCTTCATGAAGAGGATCATCATGGTGGGTGTGATTTTAGTTGTCCAAAGAGTCAATGAGCAGAGAAGTTTGCATTCATCTTCCAAGCATTAAAGGGACTCAAAGCCTACAACAGACCCTCTCCATTGGAAAATGCTTTGAACAAGATTTCCAACAATATGTGGAAATCCAAAAATGGACTCCTGGATCAAAATATATGGTCTGCTGAAGTTCAAGGTTGTGAAGCCTTAGGAAGGAAGAAACATCGACATATTGGAGAACAAGATTTAAAAGGTCAACATATCAATGCTTAGGAATATCAAAAGTCTATCACATCGGAGTATCGACATATCATAGATCTAGATACCGGAACTGAAGGATTGGCACAAGTGGCACATCGGAGGTTGGAGCCTTAGCACATCAGAACATCGGCATATTGGGGATCAAAATATCGGAACTTCTTAAAGTGAGGAACCTTTAAAAGTTACGATATCTGATAAGTGTCGATAAGCCTTTATAAGCACCGAGGAATGCCAAAAGAAGATTAACAAAGGATTTCGATGCAAAACCAAAGGTTGACGGGCCCTCTTCTCTCTCCTCTAGTAGGACACATGGTAGCATATGATTGGCTCTGATAAGCTACAATGGCATCTAGCATCAGCATGATGTGGCAGGCATATTTAACCTTATTGGGTAGTCTAATAGGCTAGAACTGGGTGACACGTGTCACTTATAAGGATTCGTCATGTCAAGTGATGACGTCATATCAGAGGTTGAAGATGTCGAAACTCTAGAACAGTTGGAGTTTGGAAAAGTTTCGATAAAGGGGGCTTCTGATATTGGGCTGGCACATGGTCATGAGAGTTTAAAAAACCAAGGGCGCAAAGCAATTAAAAAAGGAAGAATGGCCCCCAACAGGAACAAAATGCCTTAGCACCTTAATGTTGAGTTGCAGGTCACAACCCTCGGTCCCATGGAGGATAAATGCTCAAGGAGCTCAGTGGCAGAGGAGTATCGAAACACTGCACCACTATGAAGTTGTGATATGAAGTGTCTCTGAAAATATAGTATAGCGAATTAAAGACATATGGGTCAGTACCTGAAAAAATGAATGCAAGAACAAAGGAGTTGGTAGATTGAAAGGGGCTAAACCTACAGACTGCTTCGCGTGCACGAATGGTTGTATTAAATGAGAATAGAGCAGTCACCTTTGTGATCTGTCAAATATCTGTGGAGTGATAAATGAGATTGGGACTCTCGGAGAAGTGTGCAGGTCACCTGAGAATTAATTTCTCAGCATGGGAGCTCTACATAGTCAGACTATGGAGAACTGCAAGGTCCATCTCTATTTTGGGTACTGTGACAAGAAACCACCAGAAGACGCAGGAGAGGAAAGGGGAGCCATGCCTAAGAACAGTTGGGTAGCTAAAGGACAGACATGAAATATTTCCTTGTGTAAAGTGCCTTAGTGTAAGAAAAACCATCACTGGAAACAGAGAAGATGGGGGAGTTGAGAAAATGTGTGAGTGTGTTGTGCTGTGAGTGAAGCACATCATGACAGAGAGGTTGAAGCACCTAAGAGGACTCTATCTAATAGAGAAACAAGAGCAGCGAGAGGGATGTGTGAAGAATTGCAAGGGTATTGTTGAAGATCAGTCTATGAAGAACCCTTAACAGTGAAGGAAAAGTGCAAAGGATGTGTTGTTGTAAGAAGCAAGAGGAGATCTGATACAAGTGAGCAGAGAAAGCAGAGTGCAGAAGTTGAATCTACAAACAACCATTTATTGGTATTTTACTTGTATGATTGTATGCCTCTATTTTCAATTTGAAATTTGTATGAAATAGTAGAATAGTGGCAAGGGCAGGTTGGTGCCTTCATACAAAAGAGGTTGGTGCCTCTTTACAGGTTCGTGCTTGCTAACCAAAGGGCAGCTTGGTGCCTGCATACTAAAGAGGTTGGTGCCTCTTGGAAATTTGGTGCTTGCTAAATAAGGGGGGTCGATGCCTCCTGTGAGTGGGTGCTCATAAACAAACATATTTAATTAAGTGGGTGCTTAATTTACATCATAAAAAACAAAAAATTGGTGGTTTTTTCCCTCTGGGTTTTCACGTGAAAAACATTATCTCGAATGTGTGTTTCTCATGTGATTGTTGTTTCAATATGTGTGTTTGAAATATTGTTGGTTCACTATTTTGTGAATGAATGCACTCACAAGTTAAAGAATATAAGAAGGGACTATAAGCATAATAATAAAAAGGAAAAGAGTTTCTTAATTGTTGATTGATTCACCCCCCACCCTCTCAGCGACTCCTTATTTCAACACACACAAAGTGCATGGAGGAATAGGCTTTGGTGGCTTAGGAAGAGTTGGAGTTGCTGGAGGCGCCTTATAATTGGTTCCATTTTTCTAGGATTTTCCCCCTTGCCAGATACTTTCACAATAGGAGTAGGTTCCTATTGAGGTTATTGTGGAACTGAAGCAAAATCAGGGTAGGAACAACAGGTTGGATCGGGGTCAAAGCAGTGTAAGGTTTGATTTGATTGGGGGAAGTGTTTGCAAGAGGATCGATGTACCAGACTAGGACCCCCAAGCTAATGTTGGGTAAACTCAACGTAGCCATAAATGGTGTAGAATGAACTATAGGGGGAGGAAATAAGAACAATATATAACTAGAAGGATAATGACCTGGAGGAACTACTCTAAGATGGTTAAGACCTGGGGGAACGATTCCGAGCATAAATGGATTAGGAGAGACACTAAGAGAAGGAAATGATCCTTTTGGAGTAGTACCAGAAGGTCGGGTTGAGTTAGGAATAGTAGGTTACGGAAGTGTTGTCTATTCTGAAGGCATACTAGACTATTTGTGGGTGGCCCGTGATGCTTGAAGCATGATTTTACTGGATGAGCTAGGTTCAGAAGGAGTAGGTGGTGGACCATAATAAGAACCAAGAAAATTAGAATATTTGTAGACTTGAGGAGAGACATTGGTGAGGGACGAGACAACCTTATTGTCAGTCATAGAAGAGATCTTAAAGTGAGGTGAATTCTGAGCTTTGGGATCGTAGTATGTCAACTACTCAATAGTGACGATCTGTCCATTGTGGGGAAAGCACATGTTAGGGTGAACCGTAGATGTGACAGTTGACGTAGCATAGATATAACTATGACCCAAAAGGATGTTATAGTCTAAGGGAGCATCAATGACTTCAATGTCAATAGAGACGATCTTGTCGGACACTATGATTGCGTAGTTGTGATATAAGCCATTGAGTTGTGAGGGATGATTGTCCCAAGCAAGGATAGTGATAGTGGATGGGGACAGGTCCGGGGAACCAAGTTTCTTCTAAACAATAGTAGCCATCACACAGGTGGAGGCGTCTTCATCTATGATACATCACTAAATAGTGGTGTTTCTAATGGAGACTAGTATTTGAAATGAACTGGATGAAGGTTGGGGAGGATTTTTCGACTTGTCAACATGAAAGACAATCATATGATCATCTTGGGTATCCATGGAACCCAAATCAGAGAATAGAGATTTCTGTTGGGATGGGAACAGGTGGAGAACTTCCAACGTTGACATGGAAACAAGAGATTGCGCCAAGTCATCTACTATATTATAGGCATGGGTGGCTTTAGTAGAAGAAACATTTCAACGTAATGGACCTATGGGGATCTTAGGAATAATATCGATCTTAGGCTGAGAGATTTGTAAGGTACCATTGGATGGTGATAAAGGATCAATGGAAAATTGGGGTTGGGACACAGTCACTGACTTAGCGGATGGCTTGTCGTATTGGTGCGATCGAGTCTGAAGGTTAACTTGCTTAGTATTGACCTCATCATAATTTATCATAAGAATATGATAATCATGGTGACCAGATGGTGGAGCTGGCTAAGCATCTTGACCTGGTGTAGGTTGGGCAACAATATATCCTTAGTGAGGAAAAGGATTGGTAAGCACTATAGGTTGATATGAAGTAGGAGGGGGAGGAGGAGCAATGGGTTGCATTCCTCAAGAAGCAGATGCTTGAGCTTCCCATACTTGACACATGTGAGATAAAAGGGGAAAATCATGAGTATAATGATCATACACACTGCAACAAGCATAAGTTTTGTTTGTATGAAGACCCTTGTTTTTCTTGGGCTGACTACCTTGTTGCTAGGTTATGGGATTAGGCTAAGGACCCTTAGGGGCATTTGGTGGAGGACCTTGGTTGCCTTGATTACCTTGAGATTGTTGGTTCTGGTTACCCTTCCCCTTGTTCCTTTTCTTGGGGTTAGGGGGATTGGGTCTGCTCTACTAAGCATACACTTGACCTTATGGACAAGGTGGCTGATGTGGAAGAGGGGGAGAAGGCATGGGGGTTTGGGGCACTAGTGTTGGGGGGGTTGGAGCACTAAGCAGTGCATACAGATAATAAGGAGAAGGGGAAACATTGGGATAAATAGGTGGTGCAATAGCTGGCCCTAACATCTGTTGATGTGGATGGGGATATGCATATGGTGTGCTGGGACCTGGATAAGAGTTGCCATGCAAAGGATTAGGGGATAGATAATTGTAAGAGGAACAGGTCCCTCCCTGAGGTGGACCATAAGTCATCGGAGGTGGAGCATATGGTTGAGGGTGTCAAATGGTTCCAACTATGCCATTTGCAGCATGAGATGCCCCCATTGCATTAGCAGCACCAGGCCAAGGCAGATCGAGGATGATAGTGTAGACATAACTTGATTGGGTGTAGATCAGATTGAATTTTAAGGCTACTTGGAGTGCATCTTCCTCAGACTAGGGGAAGTGTGACGTGACATATTTAGAAATGGGGTCCAAAAGAAATCTAGGGAACCAATCCATATAGATGCGGTCTTCAAATTTAGGATCTCTACACATGTTCCTCCTTCTACGCCATTCCTAAACATGGTTGGAAAGGCGGGTGCCAGAAGTTTGACGAAAATAAGTCAATAGTTCGAGACCAGTGTCATAATGGAGAGGTAACTAGAAATATGTAAGAAAATATTTGGTAAGAAATTTTGCAAAAATGGAATGAGTGGCTCTGGGTTGATCAACATACGACTTAGCAACAACTCTAGTAAATGTGCGTTGGAATAGACAAAGATGGATTAATTCTTCTGTAATGGAATTTGATGAACACCACATGTGAAATGATCGAATATGATTATTGGGATCTTCTCTAGGATTGCCTTCAAACTTTGGGATGTATGAAGGGAGTTTGGTAAGCATAGTTAGCCAAGTGGGATCATCGAGAAGAGGATAGTTGATGAGCTGTCTGAAATCGGGGAGACTCAAACCAGCCATAAAAGGAAGCAATGGAGGAGGAGTGACCAAAACTGTAGGGGTTTGACTGGTAGGGTTACCCTGGTTGGTACCTAGGTTACCCCCCTAGATTCCTGCACCCACGTTGGTTCCCGACATGGTGGCGATATAGGGTTGAGAAGACGCAGAATCAAAGGAGGAACTGGAAGAATCAGTAGAATCAGAATTAGAATGATGACTCGATGAAGGATTAGGAGGATGTACTCTAACTCGACAGGGAGGAGTAATATGTCCTAATGGGAACTGAGGGTGAAGACCTCGAAGTCTCTGTGAAAAATTCCTAAGGGGCACAATGATGTCAAGACAATGATGACTCTAAGGAATAAAGGGTGATGATATGAATAAAAGAGCAACAAACAACAAGAAAACACCTAGTGCAGTGGTGCCAAGTGTAAACTAACTATATTAATGATGTTACTCTAATACAAGAAAACACATCTTATTAAATAAAAATACCTCTAGCCTATAGGTGGTATAAATCCTCAAACAATCGTATATTTATTGGTTCAGATGGCCTTCCAAAGAATTTCTTACTTGATGGAATCTCATCCCCGCAAGTAGAGTTGTCTAGAGAAAGGTAGGGTAGAGAACCAATTTCTTCCCACAACTAGTCCTATAGGGTGTTTTCCTATAATTGGTCACTATGGTTACCTTCGTCCCATGGGGGTGGTTGAGTCTTGAGCTTCTTGGTAGTAAACCAATACATGAGATTCCCTGCCATGGGTTGGGTATCCCCAAGGAGAACAACTCACACGATGACCTAGCCTAACCCCCTCTGAATCAAATTTCTAACGAACTTCGTCTTTAGATCATGGGATGGTGAAGGATTTTAAGCTCCCTGATATGTCAGCTTATATGTCTCAATGAAATTTCTCAATGGGTGTTATTGGAAGCCTATCCCACCGATCCTATACATACAATACAAAGATTGTTTGGCCTAGGTGCCCAAGCGGGCTTAATCTATGTGTGTTGAGTTATTAAGATGTAGTATTTCAAGTCTTGGCTTGGCAGTGTTAACCAAGCTCACAAAAAATAAACAACCAATCAAGCACACAAAACCCCACCCACAAAGGCTATCAAGAAGCTAAGAAAGAGAGGGAAAATGAGCTACTCAAAGACACATAAAAAGGCCTAAAATATCTAATGTCAAGAGAATGATATCTAGAGCCACTAATATGTTGTAAATGGTGCAAATACACAATAAAAATTAGAGGTGAAAATTGTTGCAAAGGATAGGAGTGAAGCTTTAAAAACGTAGAATGCTCAAGGGGGTCCTAAGGGGGGAAAGGAAAACCCAAACTCTTAAGGGATAAAAGGTAAAAGAAACATATCCAAAGGTGTTGAAAATTAATGGATCAGACTAGAAATAAGTGGTTGAAAATGTTGAAACCCTAGACTCCTCACTCAACAAATCTCTTCCTAACGATATGGAGGTGTACTCTAAACCTTAGGGGGATTTTTCCTTCCTCAAAGAGATAAATTAAGTGTATATAAGCCTAGGGAAGACTGAAAACAAAAGTAAAATACCCGACCCAGTCTGTAGACAACACTCTCGGCAAATCTAAAAAAAATTGAAAATTTTCCAGAAAAATACCAAAACACAGGTATTGGCATGGAACAATGGAAAATGAAATTTCTAAGCCAAATAGTGCACTCTGGAGTGTAGATCACGGGCTGAAAAGTGTGTTTTTCTCCTGGGACTCTTAGTCGGCAGATCACTAATATATTTTTCCGTATCCTGCTTGGCTAGTACCTGTGACCTGTGGAAAGAACCAAAAACCACCACAATCCGGAAATTTGACAAAATAGGGAATAATACTATAAATAGAAATTGTGAAGCTAAAAATAGCGGTAGAAAACCCTAAAATTTACTGAAACTTCAATCACCCAAGAACGTTATTATTATACCAGTAGAGTCGCCATTTCTTGACGTCAAATGTAACTAAAAACCCAGTGGAGTCGTCACTTGTTGATGTGAAATTTCTTGGAAGGTGTACCAAAAACACTTCACTTAAATCACTAGGTGACAAGTGAACCTTACAATAATTTGATGGTTGGTTACGATTCAAATCAACAATAAAAAGTGAAAAACCTGCAACAAAAACATATACGATCTAGAATAGCAAACATCAGTAAAGATATCTAATGAAATAACCCAAATGGAAATACTTTAAATGAATAAATTATTTATTGATAACACCTGGTGAAGGAGATCTACAAAAAGGGTTTGCAAATCCCCCTCTATGGGATGGGTCCTTTGATGTCCTTGACGCTTCAATAATCGACCTTCTCTCTCAATCTGTTAAAAAAAAAACAAAACAATGTGGAGAACCCAAATGGGAGCTAAAAAGAAATGAAATGATAATGGTGACAATGATAATGATCATGGTGAAGAATAAATGAAAAACCCTTCTATTTATAACAGAGTATTGATTTAATCTCGAAAATGGAGAATAATAAAATAATATTGATCAAATCATGATCTAACTATTAGGAATATTTTATTATACTTTTTGGAGAGGGAAAAGATATTTAAAATGGTCAAATATCTTTATTTAGAAACAATTAACAAATAAAAAGAGTTATTAATTATTTCGCGAGGATTAAGAATGGTGTCAAATTGAAATAATTATTAAATAGTGTTTTAACAATTATCCCAATAATGGAAATAAGGAATAATAAATAAATAGTGATTTATTTAATTAGTCCTGGGGGATTTAGTCAAATGTGACAAGGAATAATTATTTAAACATTGATTTAATAATTATTCCTAGAGAAAAATAAATAAATAATGATTTATCTAATTATTCTCGTGGTTTTTTTATTTATTTTAATCGCAAAAAATTAATTTAATAAAAGTGGTTTACTAAATTATTTTCCACATTGAAAGTGATTTTTGTTGAAAAGTATGCAACAAGAAATGCTTGTTGAGAATGCAACAAGATGATGGAGCTTAGTAAAAAGAGTCACCTTCACTAAGTGGGCCCGCAGGCAAATTATGGCGCAAGTTCTATTTTTGGATCTCAGCAGGGATGATCACAGCAGGAGTGATCACAGCAGGAGTGACCACAGCAGGGATGATCACAGCAGGAATGACCACAGCAGGGATGATCACAGCAGGAGTGACCACAGCAGGAGTGATCATAGCAGGAGTGATCACAGTAGGAGTGATCAAAGTCTATTTTTAGACTGGCTGTCAAAAATAGAAAAGTCAAATATTATTGTCTCATAATAATATTTGGACTATAAACTTGATCTTATTCTCTTGGAGCACTTCAGTTTGAGCTACAGATGTGGCACATGCAACTGTCAGAAGGAAGTACACTTTCTTTGTGGGTCAGTTGAGTTGTTGCATGCATGACTTCAGTTAGAACTCAATCAGTTGAGTTTGGTGGAGTTGATTGTAGAGTTGATGGAGTTGTGTTCAGTTTGACTTGGTTAAACTAGTTGTAATTAGTCTAATTGCAAATAGACTAATGATGAGCTGTTAAACTAATTTTTAACTCATAATGCAACTACAGAATACATCAGTTAACTCAGTTGCATGTCAGTGCATGTTCAGTTCAGCAAGGACAGGTGTTAGAGGATCAGATTGTTATCAGTTGTGACTATAGTTGTGCATGAGGATTTGCACAATCAAAGGGATTGAGTATGCCAATGAATTGGCCAATACCAAGTATTATATCCTCTGCTCACGTCTTTCCTAGTGTGAGTGATTCTTTGGAGGTTAAATACGAGTTTGGTAAACCATTCTCATTCATGCTTGAGCAGGTATTGAGCTGTGGAGGCAGGCAAGCAGTGGGGGAGATTTGGAGATCATATCTGAGCTGTATTGTGTGTAGCATGTGGAGATAGTACTGAGTACTTGTGAGGAGTATTGTACTATGTATTGTTACATGATTCAATCACTATAATATACAGATAGTTGGGGTTTTTAGCGAGATGCTTTCCCCGGGAAAATACTGTGTTGATATGTGCGATTGATGCTTCTATGTACGTCTGTGAATGTTTCTGCTTCTGTAAATTGATGATCAGCGTAGAGGAGGTTATGTATTATGCATGTTCTGCTTATAAGTGTATAATCAGGATAATCTCTTTGAATATGTGTCATATTATTCAAAATTTCTATATGGTATCAGAGCTGGTTGATTTGTAGAAAAAGTTCTACATGGTATCAGAGCTGGTTTATTTGTAGAAAAAGTTCTATAAGATATCAAAGTGGGATTGATCATCAGATCTATTATTCAGAAAGTGTTTACATTTTATTTCTTCAGGCAGAGTCTGTAATCGGGCCAGGTAGCCTCTGGATTCATCCTTCTTTTGGAAGGTGAGATATCCGGTGAATGCCCATACAGTCGATCTCTGTACAAGAAATACTTTGTTCTCACGAATTTTAGATCGGAAGTGGTTGAGTTTTGAGCTGGTGGAATTCGTTTATTCCAAAGCAAGAGCGACCAAATGAAGTTAGCGCTCAAGGATAAACTTAGAAACATTAAGTGTGAGAATGGAGACAATATGCCCCAGTATCTCACGAAGTTCACCCAATGTCGGGATGAGATGGGAAGTGTGGGGGTAATTGTTGAGGATGAGGATATGGTGAGTCTAGCACTCCTTGGCCTTCCTAAGAGTTGGCATAGCTACCAGGACTCGGTGAACGGAAGGGAGAAATTGCCAGGATGGGAGAGACTTTGGTCGGATCTTGTGCAAGAGGAGATTAGACGGCGCACCAGAGACAGTTCTTCATCTATGCAGGATGAGGAGAACTGTGCCTTATCGAGTAAGGTGAAGAAGGGGAAGGAGAAGGGTTCTCTTTCCGAATCCAGTTCTTCCAGTGGTGGGAAGAAGGTTGACAAATCAAAAGTGCGATGCTTTCGTTGTCATCAGGAGGGTTCACGGGTCAAGAACCTGTATGCTCTTGAGGTTCAAGATGCATGCAAAGCCTTGAGCAGCGAGGCAATTGATGGAGACTTGGTGGTTGAGAGGGAAGGTATGTTACCTTTCAACATGCAGAGCTAGAAGAAGTCTGAGACGATTATGGAGGAGCCACGATTGGTGCAGCAACTTCAGGAGGTTGTGGAGGAGCCACAACAAGGGAAGCTAAGAGGAGATCGAGTAGAGACATCTACTCATGCAGAGACCTCCAGTAGGGGGAAACTTCGAGCCAGGTTGGCTGAGGGATCACATGCAGCCATACCTCCAAGTAGGAGGTGGGGCGATATAGAGTGATCGTCCTAAGGAGGAGGGGCGGGATCCTTGAGGTACCCAACCTCTTGGATGAGACCTTGCTACGGGAGCCCTGATGTGGAGTAGCAGGAACTGACTGATTGGGTAGAGATAGATGCGGATGGAGTGGCAGAGAGAGTGACAGTGCAGGGAATCCCAGGACAGTGCATAGCTAGCAGGCTGCAGCAATGCGAGAGGCACAAGTGTTTTGCACAGTGCTAGGTGGCACATAGAGGTGTGCAATGGTGCGAGATGCATGGAGATGTTGCAGTAACGCAGATGTCAGAGAGGGAGCACTTGTCAGCAGTAGGTATAGCTTCAGCATCAAAGGGTGTTTCTAGCCCAACAGGGAGGTCAGTTGGGAGGTGCAGTGTGGATGCAATGCTGGGAGATAGAACTAGCAGTAGCACAGATGCAGTCAGAGATCAAAGTGACAGAGGCTAGAGCAGTCAGATACTGAAGAGCACAGAGATGCAGAGTTTTCAGTCGACAGAGGCAATAGCAGTTAGAGACTTTGATGACAGAGCAAGTGGACCGGCCAGATGTGTTGCATGGAGAACATTCCAGAGTTACAGGATCGGGTTTAAGAGGAAGCCTTTCTTGTTGAGAGGGAGTGTTGAAAAGTGTGCAATAAGAAATGCTTGTTGAGAATGCAACAAGATGATGGAGCTTAGTGAAAAGAGTCGCCTTCACTAAGTGGGCCCACAGGAAAATTATGGCGCAAGTTCTATTTTTGGATCCCAACAGGGATGATCACAGCAGGAGTGACCACAGCAGGGATGATCACAACAGAAATGACCACAGTAGGGATGATCACAGCAGGAGTGACCACAGTAGGAGTGATCACAGCAAGAGTGATCACAGCAGGAGTGATCACAGCAGGAGTGATCAAAGTCTATTTTTAGACTGGCTGTCAAAAATAGAAAAGTCAAATATTATTGTCTCATAATAATATTTGGACTATAAACTTGATCTTATTCTCTTGGAGCACTTCAGTTTGAGCTACAGATGTGGCACATGCAGCTGTCAGAAGGAAGTACACTTTCTTTGTGGGTCAGTTGAGTTGTTGCATGCATGACTTCAGTTAGAACTCAATCAATTGAGTTTGGTGGAGTTGATTGTAGAGTTGATGGAGTTGTGTTCAGTTTGACTTGGTTAAACTAGTTGTAATTAGTCTAACTGAAAATAGAATAATGATGAGTTGTTAAACTAATTATTAACTCATAATGCAACTATAGAATACATCGCTAACTCAGTTGCATTTCAGTGCATGTTCAGTTCAGCAGGGACAGGTGTTAGAGGATCAGATTGCTATTAGTTGTGACTATAGTTGTGCATGAGGATTTACACAATCAAAGGGATTGAGTATGCCAATGAATTGGCCAATACCAAGTAGTATAGCCTCTGCTCACGTCTTTCCCAGTGTGAGTGATTCTTTGGAGGTTAAATATGAGTTTGGTAAACCATTCTCATTCATTCTTGAGCAGGTATTGAGCTGTGGAGGCAGGCAAGCAGCGGGAGAGATTTGGAGATCAGATCTGAGCTGTATTGTGTGTAGCATGTGGAGATAGTACTGAGTACTTGTGAGGAGTATTGTACTATGTATTGTTACATGATTCAATCACCATAATATACAGATAGTTGGGGTTTTTAGCGAGATGCTTTCCCCGGGAAAATACTGTGTTGATATGTGTGATTGATGCTTCTATGTACGCCTGCGAATGTTTCTGCTTCTATAAATTGATGATCAACGTAGAGGAGGTTATGTATTATACATGTTCTACTTATAAGTGTATAATCAGGATAATCTCTTTGAATATGTGTCATATTATTCAAAATTTCTACAATTTTATTATGGTAAATTAATCCTACATGATGTATTTCAATCCACCTAGTTAGAAATGGCTATTTGATCATTTTTTGGTGATAACACCCCTCCTTCTGGAAAATGATCATTGACTTTCTCTGCTTTTAAGGAAGTTGATTTACAAACCAGAGCCAAGAACTATGGGACTCATGTCCCTAACTCTCTAGACCAATTGTCAATCTCCACCTTACCTCCTCCTAATGATTTACATATCGAGAGGCTCATTGTAGACCTGTCATTTGTCCACCTAAAGGGACTCTTCGTCATACTATGCACAATCTGTCTTCTTGCATTGCCTAGAACTACAGTATTGTAGAATACCTTGCATAGGCACCTTGTGCCTTATCCACTCTCAAAGTGTTAAAGAGTTTTCCTTCTTCTTATAGCCATAGGGGAAAATAACCCTTAGGATTCTAGTTTAGTTTTCTTTGACATGGATAAAAGTACACCTCACCTTTCCCATCAACTTTCATTCTAAGTGCAGGTTCATGCGAAGGGAAAAGTTGTCCACCGCACTATCATTAACAAAGGTGCTTCAACTTGCATGATGGCTACTTCTTGTTGGCTCGCCCTAGGTTTGCCCACTTTATCCCCACTGTCAAATTATTTGAAAGCTTTTGATGGCCACACCTTCACTCCTAAAGGATATCTGGCTAGCTTCCCCATCACTCTTGGGGGGGAAACTGTATTTGTTGATATTGAAGTTGTAGATCACTCACTCAACTACAATCTTCTTCTTGGACATAGTTGGACTTATGAAATGTGAGCCATTGTCTCTCAGTCTTTAGAGTTATCACTTTCCCTCATCAAGGGAATATTGTCACTTTAGATCAATTTTCCTTCTGCACCCCCGAGTTTCAACCCTTACCAGCCAATAATGTTCCTCTAGTGGGTGGCTCTACTGACACGTTTGTCGGCGTCGATACCGGTCTACTGAAGACCTCCACACTTTTAGAGTGTTTGCCTCTTCCGCCACCTAAGGTTCCTCTAATAGTTTCAATGGTCTCGACTATTTTTTATGGCCCTACTGATCCTTGGATCCTTTTGGTGACAAGATTCTCTTGTCACCTACCGAGTTAGCTTATCAAGCTATCCATATGGCATCTAAGTCTATGTATTCCTTGGTTTAGACCAATGATACCATCAACTCTCTCATCACACCTCCCTCTATTAAATTCCTTGACAACGTCTTGCACTATGACAAGGCTATCATGGAAGCCATGTCTTTAGACAAGCCGCCTTGTGTTGCGTTTCATCACCGTGCATCAATTTCTCTCCATATTGAACTAGGCACTTATCCTTTACAAATATTGTCTATTAATCACCTTGATATTGTATCTTCCCCTTTTACAATTGTTCATGAGATCGATGTGGAAGGAAACTTTGGGAATTTATCCAAAACAATGCTTATCGACTTCTCAATCAAGACACGTATCGTGGAAAACATACAGATTGGAGAAAACTGCACTTCCGAGGAGATTAATAGCTTCACCTATCTCTTTAAAGATTTTCGCAACATTTTTTCTTGGGATTATGAAGAGCCACCTAGACTTGACCCTAGTTGAATATGAGATCAAGTAACACGCATTCTTTTTATGGCCTTTGTTTTGCTCATTAATCATAAAAAACCTTGAGTTTACTTCTTCACGCTCGTTAAACTCCCACGAAGAAGAACGGGCATTCATTTTATGGTCTTTTTCTCACTCATTAAACTGAAAATCCTTGAGTTTCCTTCTTTGGACTCATTAAACTCCCACGAAGAAGAATAAGCTTTATTTTTATGGACCTTTTTCTTGCTTGTAAAACTAAAAAAACTTTGAGTTACCTTATTTAGGCTCGTAAAACTCCTACGAAGAATATTTGAGTTATTATGTTTATCTCTTTTTCTCACTCTTTAAACTGAAAAAGATACTACGATTTTTCTTCGTCTGACTTGTTTAAAACTTTATGAATAATATCGAGTTTACTTTTTTCTCGTCATACTCGTAACAAAATGAGATGGACATCTATTGAGCATAGGATTATCATTGTATTTGAACCCAATGGACTAACTACAGAAAAGGAACCATGTCAGGCATATTATTAATCATTTGTCACACTCAGTCATCAACCATGACAAAGGTGGACCCTTGGAGTCTTCTTTAAGCTCTTTTTAGACTCTCTAAATGTGAAAAGACCATCGATTTTACCCTTTTTGGACTCGTTAAACCTAAGCAGATTGGGAAAAAAATGGATGAAGCAGTGGTTACTATATCTATATTTGACGAAATTTTTAGCAACAATATATTGTCCATCCCTTGAACATGGCACTTTTCCCAACATATTCCTCTTTTGTCAGCCTCTCTAAGAACCCTACCAATTTATGAGTCTTGCCTCAATATCCTAGTGTCTCTGCATCTTCGTGTCCAGCTCCTCCTAGTGTTCTTGAGTCTAAGCTTCCAAGTTTTATTGGTGTCGTGCCTTCTATTGTTCAAGGGATCATCTACAATTTTTTACCTCTATCAACCATTTGATCATATTCCTATTTCCCTGAGTTAGTTCATCCTATTGTTCAATTCTATCTTCAAAATAAATCATTTTGTCTTGTTTCATGTCAATTGATGTATGACCCCTTATTTCTTACCTTTGACAGGTTCCTTCCTATTGACTAGGACACATTATCTAGGAAGTGAATCAAGAAACACCACAGTACCTTGGAGCTTGCAGTCCTTAGTGGTAGGTTTTTGTGCGTTTGATTGGGGTTTTTCATTATTGGCTCCCACTTGAATGATTCTATGAGTGTTCGACTTCAACTCTTTTATTCACACTCACTAGATTGTACTACACATCTTAGAGACCATTATCCTTATTAGTGGCCATCCTCATGTCTGTTAACGGTTTTCATCATTGACTGGTAATCAGAAGAATTCTAGTATGTTCAACATCAACTCATTTATTTACATTTATAGAATTATGCTATTATGTGATGGTGACGAAGACCTTGGGTAGAGGCTTACATCACTCAGCCTTGTTTCCACTCCCAAGTTGCAATTATTGTTTTTTGGAGACAGCTTATCAAACTACGTTATGACATCTATCCACATTTTTCTTATCAGTGGTCGATCTATTATAGATCCATCAGAAATCAATTTGGTTTAGCTACTGAGCATGACAATCCCTGACTCAAGACATGATTATGTGTGTTGTTTTCCAGCCTCTTTCATTTTTGAAACTTTCAAACTCTCTCTCTTCAACTATGATGTAAAGTATTTCGACCATCATATTCTTCTTTGACCTCACACTTTAGGGGGCATTTGTTATACTGGAAAATACCTCCTCATCAACTCATAGGAGAAGAAAACTTCTATGGTTGGAATAAACCGTGATTGTAGGCCTTCTTGCCACACGAACACACCCTAAAAGACCTGGATAGAGCATGTTATCGTTGACCACAAACTAGAAACTTGTGTTACCTTAGTCAGGAATGTTCTCTATCACAAAGAAGGTCGTGTTACCCAACTTTCACAAGTCCACGAAAAAATCACGAGTTAACTCATTGTGCTTCCATTGTTTACTCAAATTTGACTCTAAAACGCTGCAAAATATCGCCTCAAGCTCATTTATGAATGTTACCTATCCTAACCTAGACTACTATATCAGGAGAAATAAATAAGCGGAAGAAACATCTTCTAGACTTTGGCTTTTGCCCAAAGTGAACTGGCGAAGAAATCGGTAAAAGCCCAGAGCCTCCCATTGCCTATATATTGGAGGGTAGACAATTATAATCAAAATGTGAGAATTCATGCAATGTTATGCTATCAAGATATCATTTGAGAGAGAGAGGCTCTTCTGGAGGCTAGACAATTATAATCAGAATGAGAATTCATGCAATGTTATGCTGTCAATATATTGTTTGAGAGAGAGAGGTTGAAGAGCTAGGAGTTGGAGGAGGTTATGTTGCAACCATCTATGGTTGTAATCTTCCTTCATTGAATATATAGATTTACTGATGTTTTTTCCATATCATTGTCTCAAGCTTTGCTTCTTATGTTTATGTTGTAATGATTTGGATTATGATAATTGTTGGTGTGTTTAATGGTATTATGTTGCTTACTTGTTAGTGTTTTGGATTAGTGAAGTTTATATGTTGTGAAGATCACTTTTGTTCGTCTTGTGTGCAAGTTTGTCTTTGGAACTGGTTGAGGATCCTTTCCAACCACACTAACTGTTCTAGTTGAGTTGCGTACAAGGATAAGTAGGTTATCATTCACCTCTTCTTTGCCAATTTCAATCTAATGCTTGCTTAATTGAATGCATCTACTCTTATTGCATTAGATCCCTTAATATGTTTGCCTTAGATTCTAGGAAACCTGACAAGGTTTTCTAGTTTGTCCACCCGAGCTAATTTCCCTACAAGAATGGCCCATCATGATACAATCTCTATACATCTAATGAATAAGAACTACATATCCATGGTTAGTAGAAAAAGATGGGGGACTGTGATATAATCATCTCAAGGTGAGTGTGTTTCACAACACTAGGAAATAACATTGACTACCCACTGCAGTGGTTAAACAAAAGGGAATGGTTTTTTTTTTTTTACCATGGTGAATTGATAACTCATTGATGTAATTTAGGCAAGGCCCAAGATCAAACCTAGTGATGGTCACTATAACACCAAGAGTATATCCAACAATCCATAAGTCATATATAAGATGAATTTATGACTTAGCAAGAGTTGAGACTCCATGAGGGTGGGGGAGTCTACTCATTGAACCTGAGTACAATGAGCCAAAGATACCCCCTATGGGATTTGAAATTGGGCGGAGGGGATAACATCCCATTGTGCCAACCACTTAGTCATTCCATAAAAAGACAAAAAAATAGCATTTAAACCACATGATGTTGCAATCTTCGAAAAACTTCCTCAACCCTCATCATAAAAACACCCATGCTAAGTCCCTTGAGATTCCTTCGCACAATTTCTCCACGACATCCATAAAAAAAGCCTAAGCCTAGCCTTGCTTTTCCTGAGAAGAAAAGTAATTGGTCATGGCTTCGATATAGACCGCTTCTCGTTAGTTATGGATTTTCCATGTAATACTCGAGAGAACCCCTAAGACCTTCGAGAATTAGAAAGCTCTTATAAGATCAACTAGACATGTATGGTCACAAGTATCGTATGACAAACAAAAAAACCACAACCAAGCTTATTTATGGTATTTTACAAAGTAAATTCCTAAGTACTAGTTTGATTTCAACTTTATTACATCATTGGCTTCTCTTCAAAACTCAAATGGAAAACGCAAGCGTAACCTCATGCTCCCCATCCATCTTTGAGTATCACTTAGTTGAAAAGCACGTGAAAGTACAAATACGCAAGGCAAAGTTAGGCACGCCTAAAGAATACAAAAAATTTAAGATGGTGATTTTCTAAGAGTTTCAAATCCTAAGACACAAGACAAGACACAATATTCCATGACATATGGGGCCCACGACAAGACATTTCGCATAACACAATATTCCACTTCTTGTGGCAATCGTATGGAAGGGACAGCCAAGCACTCATTAGAATGAGAAATTCAGGGTTTTCCAAATTCCCTTGATTATCTTAAGAGAGAGAGAGAGGTGGGAGTAGGTTTCCCCTCCTGTCCTAATTTCTAGTGATTGTGCCACCATTTTAAACTAAAGTGAACGACTAAATTATTATTATTGCTAATGGTGTGCAACAAACTTTCCACGAAAGGTTTTGCACATTTCTCGATATTGATCATGGAATGGGAGAATAAGAAGAACGAATCCACCTCGCCATCTTCACGGGCGGCGTTGCACATGGGTTGAGTTGAAGAGTTGGTTTTGCTCGCCCGAACGAGAGCAGCCGGCGTGATATTTACTTACCTACCACCCACCTGTGATATTTACTTACCTACCACCCACCCAAACATTCCCACATTCCATTCAAATATAATTAAAAAAAAAACACATGATTACATTCCATTCCATCCCGTCCAAATTGAATTGAGTTAATCGAAAAGCAAGGTCTAGCGCATGTGGTATACGTGGCACTTTTCATCCAGTGCTGACAAGTGTAACATGTTATTTTGAAATTAATATTTTGTTATTAGTAAAATGATTCTTTATATTATGGCGAATGATATTCCCAATGCATATTATTCAGCAATAATGTGTTTTTTATTCTGTCTAATGTTAAATAGTATGGTATCCGAAGCAGAGGATAACATTGAGTATTAATTTTCATTATTATTATTTTTATTCATATTAATTAATTTATTTTTATTTAAATTAGATAAATTCTTAAGTCAATCTTGCACTCATGACAAAGAGTGAATTCTAATCACTATTATTATATGTCTGATACCTACAACCTATTCTGATCTCTGTACACTGAATTACTTCCGAAATATTAAACCTCGATCTTAACTTAAATAATATCCAGATCACTTTCAGTCACCTATTATCAATTTCACTACACTCCCAGAACATTATCCATACTAAAAATAAATAAAAATTAATTATATAAGTCACTTTCAATCACCTATTATCAATTTCACTACGCCCCAAGAACTTTATCCATACTAAAATTAAATAAAAATTAATTATATATTTTTAAACGTATTTGAAGACTCCCCAATCCTTCACATGCATGCTATGACTTTCTCGTAAAAGCATAAAGGAAAGCAGCTAGATCCTCTTTTCATATACTTTATGATCTGATTTAAAAATCCAAATTCATGAATTAGATTTTATCGTTATATTATTATCTTTAATTATGCCTTTTACTTTTTAATTTATTAAACGTGTCATTATTTTTATAATAATTTAATCAAATGTCTTTATTTATTTTAAAATAATTTTATTTTCATTTATAAAAATATTTCATTCACAAAAATTTATTTCAAATTTCATTAGTAAATTATGAGACTCGTTCTTTTCTAAATTCCAATTATTTATATTCATTATCAAAAGGATATGATATCATTGACAGGTCTATTTTTAGAACCGCCAAACTCAATATACAGCGCAACCATTAGAAATTAAAGAGCCGGAGCAATAACTTGTTCCTCAAGATAGCAACAAACAAAAACACAGTTTTCCCACAAGTCATCTACCAACCATCTGCACCAGCGAGACAACACCGAAAAACAGACAAAAAATAAAGATAGCTCTGCCTAGGTCGCTCCAATCCATGAACCGAAGACAATGCCAATTTCCAACATACAATACATAAGTAAAAGTGCTCGACTCAACACAAATTCAATGCCATGAGCTTGTTTTGCATAGAAAGCAATGTGAACAACACTCGCTCGAGTTGATGACGTTGTAACCAATACTAACGAACCATTGTTCGCTCCAACTTAACTAGAACAATATAAACCCAATGCCAAATACAAAACCATCCCAAGATATATGCCACAAAGGAAACCACCATTTAAAAACCATGTACTACAATAACACAAAAGCACTTTATGATTATGGGCCAAAAGAAAAACAACATCAAAGAACCGACTTGAGGTCTCAAGAGCCCAACAATATTTATATGGAAAACCCCGCTCTCACCAGCATGAAATAAGGCCGTGAGAGGCCAATGATATCATCTCTTTCCCATCTAGAGGTGTAAAAAACCCAACCCACCAAGCCCATTCCATGAAGAACAATCAGACGAGTTACAAAAATGTGGTATTGTGATACAAAAAACAGAGACTCAACACATTTCTCCAAAATATTGAAGTTTGTCTACGAACAACATTTACCAGTACACTGTGCTAAAGATCCAAAAAGTGATAAGAACTGCCATGAAGAACCCATACTTGGAAAATGCCTACTAAAAGAGGACAAGAGATGTAGGACTAGCCATCTGTAGTCTTGATCAGAGGATATAATAGTTGGAGTCTAAGAATTATCATCTGGAGGATTAATGAGATCACCAGAGGTAGAGTCATTGACCAAAAAAATTTCCATGTGAGTCAATCAAGAATCCACATTATTCAAACAAAACCTCTACTTTCAAGGCATACATTTAATGTCCTCTAAGGAGGAGAAAACATTGTAATTCTCTACTTTCTTATCTTCGAATATTAGATGCAGCAGGGTAGCCATTTGTTGGTGTACAACCAAAGAATTTAGGAAGTGAAGCCACCTTTTCTTGAATCTACCAGGATCAAGAACCCACTTCATATCCTACCCCACTACTTCAGAGTCTGAGTGAAAAGGTCGATCCCCTGCCCCTTTACACTCCAACAATAAGATTTGCTTCCTCACCTCAAGAGGAACAACAAGAAAAAAGTAGCAACAGAGTCATAAGCAAAGGGGCAGACTCTTTTATACCCAACATTACCTCCACTACCCCTTCTGCTAACCATTCTCTAGTGAGGAAGCATGAGCACAGTTGCAAGGGAACATTGGGGACAACCACTAACAATACCTCTACCCATAAAATAGGAAAATGGATGAGACACAAAACCTTCACCCCCTGACCAAAAGACTACAGAGTCATCCACCAATTGCCACACAATAGGAGAAAATTCTAACAATGCCAGAAATTCACCATAATCTAGAGATATAACATACCATACTCCACAAAAACATAATAAACAATGAAAACCTATTTTACCCAAATAAAGGACAAAACAATTGACGACCCCACAATCACTTAGCATCTCCCCCAATATCAAAATCAAGAAAATTCAATATAATTGCTCCAAGGTAAGCTTATAGAGACCCAAAACAATATACTCAATGCACTGTTGATACAGAGGAAAAAAAAATCTCATAACCAAATTAACAATGCATACCTCTATTGACCAAAAACTTTCTCTCCAAATCCCTTGTAAACACAACAAGACAAATGAGCTTCTAACACCATAACACAATGGAAATAAACGAAAATGTGAGCTCGTGACAACCACTACTAGATTTACCCGAAGAAAAGAAGTAAACAAGTTGGACACCAATAGAGTTAGGATCTCAATATCGTCATCCTAAAAGCAAGAACCCCAACCCACCTTCACCTTCCCAATGGCCTACCAACCATGAGGTAGGTGGCATGCCCCATGTGGGCTTTGTGATTAATGTTGTGAAACATCTATTTAACCACTTATCATTCATGCAAACTGGGGCCGAATGGAGCCATGAGAAGGGAAGTAGAGGAACTTGGAGTTGGGAACCACGTGGCACACAAATCAAGGACAGTATATTCTAGGGGAATATTCCACATAATATTCCATATGCAAAATCTTTGAGGAATCTTGAATATTCCCTGGGAGCCAATTTTTTACAGTGTCAGAAATATGTCAAATTTATACTTATATTGCTCGGAATTTGACCAAGAATCTGATAGTGAAAATGGTTTTATGATCTAAGAACCCAATTTTCCATAGGCAGAAAGTTGAGCGATAGAACCTTGATGTAGGAATCTACAAGGAATCTTTTAAATTCCTTGGAGGCCCATATTTGAAAGTTTTAGAACATGGTCAACTTTATACTCAAATTTTACAAATTTTCACAAGGAACACGATGACACAACTCGTTTCTTCATTTGAGCAGCATATTTTCAGGACATTGTCAGATTGGGAGGTATAATGATGCATTTGGCCACTTTTCTTGTTTTTATGATGATGAACATTTTTTGTAATCTGGTGAGTGGATTTAAGAGGACCATTTTATGCCACTTATGTGTGAGAGTACATTTATGTCACTTATATATGTGAGTCTATTTATGCCACTTTTTTCAAATATCATTCTTTTTTCATGCTAAAGGAGAACGTCTTGTGAGTGAGAGTTCTTTGTAGGAGAAGTCTCTATGGAGAGACATGCCACTAGAGATAAGGGTTTCATCCTTTTGTTGATAAATATTTTTCCATGTACTCATCATTCATTTGTAGAGACTAATTAAGCAACCTCCCCACTCTTGACCCAAGGCCCAAAGACGTAGTCCACACTAGATGAACTCTGTCATCAATTTCTGTTGTGTGCATTATCTTATGATATTCTTTATGTTTCCTCTTATTTAAGTGTTTTTCACATGTGGTTTTTCATACTCTTTTCCATGCAATTCTGAATACATCATAGAAGAAAATATCTTGGTTAATTCCGGTAACTCAGAGATTCCAGATCAAGTTTGGTATCAGAGTGGTCTTCTTGTTGATGTGAGTTACAAGTATGAATGATAATCATAGATGAACATGCAACAAGAAGGAAAATGGAGAAGAAAAAAGATCTATACGAGGCCTTCTACAAGATGGAAAACATGGTAGATATATTGTTTGCAAATTATGAGGTGAAAGTGGAAAAAATAGGAACAGGAGAAAGCGAGAGCAGAGGAAGATGCTCCATCTCCATCTTTAGGTGAATATTCTTCTTCATCATCTTCTTCTCATCATTCAAATGAGGAGATCAACATAGCCTTTAAGCGGGGAATGTTGAATTGAAGAAACTTCTACAAGAAGTAGAAGAGGAGAAGCACATATTACAACTCCAATTATGAGCTACGGAAGAGGCCTTGGAAAATTTGAAATGCAACAAAGGCTTAGTGAAGTCGTCATCGCCTACATTAGAATCAACAACTGAGGTAGATAGTGTTCGTAATTCTTCAGTCTCAATTTCATATGATGATGATTTGGTTGCTTTTTAAAATCACACTACAAGCATTGGTTTGATATTAATGAAGAAGATGGGATATGAAGGCAAGGGACTATGAGCTAATGGCCAAGGCATTGTGAATCCCATCCAAGTGGTGGAATTACAACGACATGCAAGATTGGGCTATGTCAAAAAGGAAGAGAGAATAAAATCTTTAAGTGACAATTCTAAGACAATGAAAGATGTTGAGAGTGCATCACAACCTTCTAGTGATCATGATTATGGTTCATATACAAAGGGAGGTGAGTATTTCAAAGGAAGATCTAGGGCAAGCTCTACTCTCTAGGATTGCACCAGAGATAACCAAGCAAGGTATAAAAAGTCTCAGTATTCTAATGTTCATTTTTATTACAAGAAAATTGGTAACGGTGAACAAAACTTATGGCATAGAAAATCATGTATTTTTTATGCCTTGAATAACCATGTTGTTGCCAAGTGTTGGAAAATAATGGCAAATAGGAAGAGGCCAAGACATGAATACCCTTCTCCACATAAAGATAGGAATAAAGTTAGGAAATTATGGAGGAGGAAGAACCATTGTAGTCACTACAACAAGGGTGGACATCAGAGAGCCACATGTTGGGAACTCCATGACCAAAAATACCCTGTGAAGAAGCTAGATGGTGAAGTTGTTCAGCAAGAGAATCAGGTACAGGAAGAAGACACATTCATCTTATTGGGTGAGAGATGGTGGCATCAAAAAAAAATTGAGCATGGTCGTGTTTGTAAATCACATGTTGCGAAATGTTTGTAAACGTGGTGAAGTGATTTCCATCACTAATGAATGCAACAAGATGATATTTTGACCTTTTAAGTTGATAGATTGGGTATTGAATTTGATGTAAACTAAGTTGACCATGAGTGTGTTATAAAACCTTGGAAAGTATAGGTTTTTCTTAGGTCTTATTTTGGTCTTGTAATTGAACATGTATTAGTTGTCATGCACTTGACCTGTGAGAATAACAAAATGCCAAAAATACAAAACAATATTACTAGAAACACAAAAAATATCACAGGAATTGAGACAAGCTGCAAATATAGTTTATTATTCAGAAGCAGAATACAATGTTCACTTGCCTCTTCGAGGGGGAAGCCTCCAATAGAGAAAACTCAATTAAGATAAAAATCGATGATTCTCTCATTGCTATCTACGACTATTTATAGCTTTATGACATCCAAAACCCTAACTACTAGTGCTCCCTTGCATAATATGGGTTAACCACTTTATTTCTTAAATATGGCCCATTTATAACTAATTGTGGTCCCTTTTCTATTATGCGGGTCAATCACTTAAATTATTATTAATGCGGATAACCTCTTACAAGATTTATTGACTCAACTAACTAATTATGACTCTGACTAGGCCCCTTGGGCTTATTACATAAACAAAGGGGTTAGTATTGGACCCTAGCATGCCCTCCCCCATCAAAATCAACCTTGTCCTCAAGGTTGAAGCTACGGAAACTACTGAAGAATAGTGGATGGTTCCCATGTCACTTCTTCTGGAGATGTGTCTTTCCACTTGATGAGGAATTCCTTGATCATGCAGTCCTGGAGATGTATTTTGTGAGTATCGAGGACCTATTTAGGTCGGATCCAAAGTTAACATTCCTCATCCAATTATGCATACTTGTTTGAACCCTACAATTGGTCCCCACAACTTTCTTGAGGTAGGATACATGGAAGACTGGGTTGATTTTTGAAGTAGTCAATAGGGGCAGTTTGTAAATGATTGCTCCTATACGCGGAAGTACCTAATAAGGCCCATAGAATTTTGGTGCTAATTTCTGGCAACTCTTTTCTTTGAGAGAGGTCTTCTTATAGGGTTGGAGTTGTAGGAACACCTGGTCACCTACTTGAAAGCACCTCTTTGAATGGTGTTGTTTGGCCTATTGCTTTATTCTATTTTGATCTTGATGTACATTATCTTTGCGATGAGTGATCATGGCAACACCACTCTGTAGGAGCTTATCGATTTTTTATACTTTAGAAGATACGGGGATTTAAGAAGTTGGTGAAGGTGGGAGTTGGCCATACACTACCTCATATGCCATCATCTTTGTGGCTTCATGATAGCTAGTATTATACCACCATTTAGCTAAATGTAGCCACTGTACCCATTGATGTTGCGTGTCTAAAGTGAAGCACCACATATAGGTCTCCAAACATTTGTTGATTTATTTTGTTTGACCATCGATTTAGGGATGAGAAGTTGTTATCAGTTGGAGTTGCGTTCCCTATAGCTTGAAAAGTTATTGCAAAAATTTTCTGGTGAAAGTGGGGTCTCAATAAGACATAATGGAAGTTGGATTTCCATTCAGTTTGAAGATTTGGTCCATGAGAACTTGAGCAACCAATTTTTGGGTAAATGGATGTGATAGAGCACAAAAATGAGCATATTTGGAAAGTTTGTCAACAACCACCATGGTGATTGATTTATTGCTTGACCTTGGGAGACCTACAATGAGATCCATGGAAACATTTGTCCAGAAGGAAGCAGGGAGTGGCAAGGGTTGTAAGGTTCCTGGTAGCTTGATCGTTTCCCTTTTATTGCACAAGCGTATGTCACATTCATCTACAAAATTAAGAATTATGTGCTTCATGCATGTCCAAAAGAAAGAGCAACGTGCTCATGCATAAGTCTTCTGAAAGCCTAAATGTCCTGCAATCAAACAAAAGTGCAACTCTTCCAAGATGCAGCTTTTGAGGGTGGAGGTCAGGGATAACACTAATTGATCCTTACAATGAACAATCTCATCCTTACAAGAGTAGTCCTCTGAGGAATTAGGATCTTCTTGTAATCTTGTAATGAGATGGTAGAGGGAGGGGCAGGAGAACCATTCATGACAGACTTCTTCAATCCAATTTGGTATGGGTAGAGAGAGGGATAAAAAGGTGCCTTCTTCCTCAAATTGGTGTGATAAAGGAATCAACCACTACATTTCCACACCTGTTCTTGTAAATTAGCTCATAATCATATCCTAACATTTTTTTGAGCCATTTATTTTATTGTGGCGACGATAAACACTTTTCTAGGAGTGAATTTGGAAACGATGCCCTAATAATTATGGTCACCAAGTGTCTACTACATGTAAGATGGCCATATTTTATTCCCATATGTAGATTGACCTAGATGTTTCCCACTAAGTTTTTGACTGGTGAAAGCTAATGGTCTACCTTCCTACGTTAATACTATGCCAATGCCCATAACTAAAGCATCACATTCATTTAGAAAAGGTTTTGTGAAGTATGGTAAGGTCAATACTGAAGTGGAGCCAAGGAGGCTCGCTAAGTTGCGTTAGTCTAGAGAAATGATTTTTTCTTGAGAAGATTAGTGACGGGTCGGGCAATGCATCCATAATTGCTGACAAATTTGGATAGTAGCCTATGAGGCCCAAGAATCCCCTCAAACTCTTCAAGGTGTTTGGTTGGGGCCAATATTACATTGCCAAAATAGTTTTTGGGTCAACCCTAACTCCCTCACATCCCACAATGTGTCCCAAATAATCTACTTCTTCCATGCTAAAGGAACACTTGGATAATTTGACAAACAATTTGTGATCTTGGAGCAGTTACAATACTTGGTCAACATATTGAATGTGTGTGTCCCATGTTATGTTGTAGATGACATTGTCATAAAAAAATACCAGGATGAATTTTTTAAGATAGGGTTTTAGAAGGCCATTCATGAGGCTTCGAGAAGTTGATGGGGAATTATAGAGACCAAATGGAATGACAGGAATTCATAATGGGTTTCATGAGTTTGGAATTTTGTCTTGGGAACATCAACTTTCTTCATTTGTATTTGGTGATATCCCGAGTGGAGGTCCATCTTGGTAAAAAATTTGGCACCATGCAGTTCATCAAGTAGATAATCAATTATTGGAATAGAAAATTTGTCCTTGATAGTGAGCCTATTAAGGGCCCTAAAGTATAGACACATGTGACATTCACCATATCTATTTAAAACCATGACCATTGGGTATGAATAACCCCGAATTTGAGGAGTTCCTTAATGATTTTTTCAATTTCATTATTTTGTGCAAAAGGATATCGATAGGGGCAGACATTTAGTGGTTGGGTACCTGGGAGCGAAGGGATGTTATGATCATGTTCACCCCTAGAGGATGACAACTCCTTAGGTTTTTCAATGACCCACTGGTGGCGATTCAATACCTATTGCATATCAAGATGAATTTTAGGATGAGTGGATTCAATGGCATGGATGACATTAAATTGTTCTACTATCCCATGATGGATCTTTTTTAAAAGCTTCTCCATTCGATGCGAGATGATGATAGTAGGAGAAAATGCTTGGAGTCCCTGCAGTATATGAGTGTGGTCATTTTGCTTAAAGCTCATATATAACTCCTGGAAGTGCATTTTGATAGGGCCTAGTGTGCAGAGCCATTTAATACCTAGGACAATGTCACAACCGCCCATTTTAATGGACAACATGTGGGTTTTGAGGTGATAATCCCCCATTTGAAGCTTAATATTTTCACAACATCTTTCACATTTCATGGTCCTCCCATTAGCGATAAGGACTTGGAAATTAGATATTGCATGAAAAAATAATGAACAACTTTTTCTACTCTCTTATGGACAAAGTTATGCATGCTACCACTATCAATCAACACCAATGTTGGTTGATGTTTAACAAAACCTCGGGTTTTGAGAGTTTGGGGTGAAGAATTGATAGCTAGGGCATGCAACGAGATAATCAACTCATCTCACATAGTTATAGTATCTGTGTTTGGGGTTGTTAGGGGTTCACCCTTTTCCTCCTTAGGAGCTTCAGTGGATGGAGCTTCATCGATAGAGTTGTTTTTAGTAGCGTTGATTTGAAAGAATTTTGGTTCCTTGCATTTATGTCCCGGGAGTATTTTTCATCACAGTAGTAGCAAAGTCCTTGTTTCCTTCTTTCATCCATTTTTGCTGGAGAATTGGGCATTTAAACTAACTTCTACCTCTAATGCCTTGCTGCATTCTTCCAACCAAGTAGCTGGGTGATGCATCCTGACATGGGCTTAGATGGCTTCCTTTATTCCACTGACAAAACATTCCAAGTAAAAGGAATCTCCTAGTCCTTTAGTCCTGATGGCCAACTGTTCAAAGACTACAATATAGTATCGTACTAAACCCGTTTTCCTAAGCTCAGTGAGACAACCCAAAAAGTGAGTTTCCCGATCAAAGTGGTCACAAATGGCTTTTGAGAACATGTTCCAAGTTGGTCTCCCTGGATAGCATTTTTGATGCCACTTCCACCACTTCCATCACTCTTGGTCCAAGTAAAGGGCTCCCACATGTAGTTTAGTGTCATCTTCCCATATATTATTAAGGTGGAAATATTGTTCCATTTATGCCACCCATACTGTCAGGTTAGAGCCATCAAATTTATACATGTCCAACTTGGGTGTTTAGTGGCTCGAATATTGGAAACCTCCATGGAAATGAATGTGATGGATGGATTATCCTTGTACGTGTGCATCAACGTTGTGTTCTTCCCTCATGGGTTCGTGAGATGTCCTGAGGGCTTCCAATACTGCTACTCTAACGCTATCATTAAAGGATGCTTGAAAGTCATTGTATTTTTTCTTGAGGGTGTCGAATTTCTCTGCAGCCTTCTCCGCAACCATAACTTGAGGCTTGGTATCTTGCATATGCTTTCCCTTGTCAAATTTTGAGCTTAATTAAGAGTAGTATGGTTGAAAAGACGACAATCTCAAGAGCCTAGTGATGTGGGTCACTTATAGTCGTGTCGGGAAAAATTTGGTGCCACATGAAAATTGGGGGACTTACAGGTCAATGGTACCTCTACGATCAAATTGTCATCTTGAATCTTATGGGCTAAGTCTCATGCAAGTGTCCTGTGATGGCCCAACACCTTTTTTTTACTCTAAAAGGAGTTTTACACCCATCTGATCAATACTGCAGTGGCCGAAATCCAAAATGCTTGATACTACCAAATATCCTGCATAAATCCGGGTTGGACTATAGTACTAGAAACCCCAAAGTATCAACACTGCAAAATGTTCTACGAAAATTTAATTTGAGCTATAGCAGCCAAAACCATGCCTACATAAAGAGTCTAATTTGTATTATGAAAACCCCAACTGCTGAATCTGATCTGTGTGGTGGCGACATAACCCCAACTGTTGGATCTCATTTGTACAATGGCAACCGAATCCCAATTGCTAGATATGATCTAGACGAAAAGGTAAGGGATGATCTTCAAATAGTTGAGGGAAATATGGTCAGAAAGGAGTGTGTTGGCTTGATGGGGCCTGACCCAGGTTCAGAGTTATTTAGCCAAACAAATCCCTACACTACTGGCCCTTTTGGCATCATCTTGCGGAGCGTGGATTGAAGTCTCACCCGAAGCAGTATGGGGGGTTGCTGGAACCAAGTTTCTGCACCCTTGAGATGTTTGAGGTGTCGATTTAGTCAAAATATTCCTACCTGTGTGCAGGTTACTTTGCGCACTGTTCTAACCTTCAATACCTTCGTGATATGTTATAATCGCCTTTCGCGCAGCCCTAACCAGGGGCTAAGATGCTGTCGCGCTACTATGGCAGCATCCTGTGCTATTTCGCCAAATTACACTGCGTATCTTACTTATCTTTTTAAATATCTTAGTTAACTTCGTGTAAACAAATCTTATATCTTACATTCACTTATTCAACACATTCATACATATTCGCACATCATATAAGCATTAAAAGTTCAATGTATATTCAATGTAACAGATGCATAAAACATGACATAAATACGTAGAATGGTTATGAAACTTCTCTTTATTAATGATCAAACTATTATAGACTCGACTCGCCCTGCGCACTCAGTTACAGGGGTCCGCTCACTTAGCTACGGACTACTAGGCCTCTGCGCACTCAGCTGCAGAACCTTCTCCTACTCTACAACCCAAAGCTAGACTTTACACTTCAGATACGACTCAAATATTCATCCTTATCCTTATTCCATGATCTATTTCCATCTATTAACTACTTAGAGCCTCGCTCTATTTATATAATCCCATGTTTTGTAAACCATGGGTAGATCTCTACAGCTAAAATTACATTACAAAATTGAGGGCGAACAACCCTATGACTCTTTTACAAACTATGCGCTCCGCACCCACAAAATGTGGAGTCTTTACATCGAGGTTACAACTTTTGACCAAAATCTGGGCTCTAAGCCCCAAAACTTCCCTTGGGGGATCCCGCGCCCAAAAAGCCCCCAACACAAACATCATGACTCACCCTCGAGTCACTCTGTCGGTGCAGAGATCTTTGTGCAAAGACCTCCCAACTCTACCTGGATCGCTGCAAGATCGGCAGTGCACTGAGTAGCTGCCTACGACACTTCCTAGACACGCTATTTAGAGACCGCTATAGCTAAATTGCCTCCTTGAACCTATTCCTCTATTCCTTGCATCTGCACGAGCTTTGCTTCAATAGAGGCTGTAATGATATACACCTCATCAATCCACGATTGTAAGCGTGCCTTCAAAATTGTTTCCTTATGTCGAGCAGCATCCACCTACTCCTTGAGCACTTTCGCCTACTGCATCCGCGCGAGCCTCTGTGTAAGGGAAACCATCTGCGTGGTCCCTTTTACTTCATCATATTTTTGCTATAGCTTGCACGCCTCTGTTTCTAGGCACTACATGTTCGGGTTCTCCTGTAGAGTGGTGAGAACCTCGAACGACGCCTCAAACATCTTTGTGCAGTCTTTCACTACACTAATGACGTCCACTATTGCTGCTGTAATTGCGCTGGTGCGCTATTCCTTAACTTCTGGCAGAGTTGAAGGTTGTACCTTAAATTTTAGTTCAGCTATCTGAAGGTTCAACTCTAGTTGAACCTTAACCATCTCTTCCTTTGTCTCGCGCACCCCTACTGCTAGTTTCTGGATGCACGCATTCACTGGTTCCTCTACTTGGATGGCAAGCTCCGGGACCATCTGGTAGGCTTCCTCGATCACCTGCACTAGCTGTTTATTCTGCGCTACTACCTCGTCGTGCTGCAGGGTCAACTGTTCAATGTTGATCCACTGCTCGCCCATGACATGGAGCACGCGACCCTCCCTGGCTCACAGTTCTGCAGTAACTCCATCCTATAAAACAAAGAGCATCTCTCGAGGGAGTGCAACCATATTTATCCCGATTCCCTTCAACTTGCTGACCATAGGCCTGTCAGCATCATTTTTTATCACGAGTGCTCCCTCTGGTAGGACTATAGTGTTGGTCATTTGGGTGCGCAAAATTTCCTCAGCTGCGGATGTGCCTACTATGAGGCTAGTTGACATAGTGCCAACCTATGGAGTGCACATCTGCAACTCCTATATCTGTTCTCAGAGGGCCCCCAACACCATCTCGTTTTCTTTCGTAAATTGCTGGAGGGCCTCCGTGGTGACATCCCTCACCGTCTCCTCAATGTCATGTAGTTCCCCCTCAGTGAGGGTGATCGGGTCGAAAGAAGTTTTCGAAGCCTTCGACTTCTTCCATGACCCTACCTGCTCTCTTGGGCGATGTTGTTTCAGCTATGTGGACACTATTTGTGGGTCCGCCCCACCTTGTTCTATATTTCTTTCCTGATCAGGCGAAGGTGACTTCTAGCCTTCGTGCTCCTCCTCTACTGCCTTCTGCTACACTTCCGCTGCCTTCGCAGCGTCGCGCGCCTTCTCAGCGTCGCGTGCCTTTGCAACATTGCGCACCTCCTGGGCCTTGGCTGCTGCTACTTCGTTCCTTCGCTTCTCTGCCAACTGCACCATCCGCAATTTTACCTCATCCTCTTTCCTCTGCGCGACGGACTTCTCTACTTCCACCGCGGAGCTGGCTGGAGTGCGCCACTCCGGCTGCCATGACTCAAGGACGATGAATATGACATCGTTCATCGCCATATAAGGGGGCTCGTGCCAAGTCTTCACAGGGTCCTTCCTCGCCCTGATGTACATGTGGTGGAAATCTTCCTTGAACTCCGCAAAGCTCTATAGACTATTATAGATCGTGGGCAATAACTGCGGCTTGCGATTAATCCCCATTTTGATGTTCATCTCCATGAACACCCAGAATATCTTACTGTCCTTGATTCTGTGTGCATCTCTAGTTTCCCACAGCAAAGCATACTTCACTACCTCCGGAAGGTCCTGCACAATTGTTAGGAACTGGTTGTCCTCGGGCAATTTCCATGCCATGAGCACCATGGACAATAGCAACCATGCATAATGAAAAGTCTTCCCTTGCTCTTATGCCTCATAGCAGTTCTCAAGGAACTCTCTGCACAAGTAGTCCACCCATTTAAACTGGACCCCTTCTGCGCATTGCATGTCAAGTGCAACCACTGACACGGGCACCTCATTTGCGCGGCACTTTCGCATAACCTTCCCGGCCAATATCTGCGTTATGAATTTGACCGTAGGGTTACTGATGCTGGGAATTGTGTATCCTCTCATCTTCTTCTCCAGCTTGAACTCCTTCTTCATGGCCTCCGCGATGGCCAAATTATCACTTTTACCCTCCGAGATGTTTGTTGGGTCCTCCCCTTTGCAAGGGATCCGGGTAATTCCGTGAATTAAGTGGTCCGTGATGGGGATGGGCTCCTCTATCCATAAGCACCCATCATGCACTAGGCAGAGTAGCTGCCTGATGATGAAAATAGTCACTGGGGCACGATGGTAATGCAGCACCCAGAGCAGGTTTAGCAGTCCTACCTTTTCTACACCTCTTAGCCATTTACATGGCTCCAACTCTATAAATCCCATCGACACGTCTTTCTTCTGGTGTATGAGCTACATGGTTTCCAAATGTGGGAACTTCTCGTGGTCCGCAAGATCCCAATCTTCAAATTTTAGTGCAAGAACTAGCCCCATGTGTGCTCTGTCAAAAATGATGTTGTCAGGGAGTAGTGGAGTCTGTAGAGATATTTTTCTCTCATCTATGTCTTCAGACACCCCTGCTTTTCCCTTCTGGGGAGGAACATATGCACGAAGCCTTGTCAGAGGGTCTGCACCCTGGGTTTCCACCTCCATTTCTACATCCTCCTCCTCCTCTACTAGGATTTCTTCAAATTCTTCCTCCTCACCGGCTTCCAAATTGATCGCCTTCCCCTTTTCTTCCATGTTGAGCCTAGTCCTTAACGGATTCCTAGGGGACACACGCACCGATACCATAGGCTACCTATCTTTCTTGGGTCTCGGAATGTGCGGTGATTTAGGGATTTTTGCGACTATCCTAGAACTTTCTGGGGCTTCTCCTATCATCATGGCCTGCGTGGCCTCCTCAGCGGTCATTGCTCCAGTATCCATGGCTTCCTCAGGTGTGGCCATAGTGCTATTCCACAATTCTCTCAATGGTTCGGGTAAGTTCTCAAACAACGAATTCACCTTCAACAGATCAAACAAGTCTAGGTTCATGAATGTCTAGGCGCGTAACAACTCAGTTCTCAAATTTCCAAGTGTTGTTTGCTGGACTTCCCTTTGCAATTTATAGCGCATTTTGAATTTGAATTCGACTGTTCCCCCCACATTCGGTCCATTAATGCTCACTTGGTGGCATATTTTCAAGAGTCAAGCCCATAAATTTCACCTTAAATTCTTGCCGCCCGCTCCATTTGGTCTCAAACCAAGAATCACATCATGAATAGTGACTGTAACGGTCACTTTCCAGCTAACTCGCAGCTACCATTGCGTTGTCGCGGACCCTGTGACACTTCATTACTGTGTGCAGTCTTGACATCGCGCAGCTCCCAGGCAGAGTAGTTTATAGTCCCGCACCTCCTTTCAGCTACCTGGAGTGCTATGACTATGCTTTTGTTGGCTAGTCAGATGACCAGGCCACCTATGTACGCCTTTAAATGACTACCATTGACTTTTCCTAGGAAGAGTTCTCCATTTAACTTTACTAACTACACCGCACCACCATTTGTGATCTCCTTAATAACATATGGTCCCAGCTAATGCATTTTGAGCTTCCCTGGGAATTTATCGAACTTACTATCATACAACAACACCAAATCATTTTCCTTAAAGGTGTGCAACTTAATATGTCAATCCTGCCAGGCCTTTTCGCACTGCTTTTGCACCTGCTGGTGGAATCCAGCCAAAAACAGTTCTTCTTCGAGCTCCTCCAACTGTGTGAGCCTCTCCTCCACAACTCTGCGTCTGTCATACCTGTGAGCACTGCTATGCATAGGCTAGGCACGATGTGCTCCATAGGCATTACAACTTCCACTCCATAGACAAGCCTAAAAAGTGTCTGTCCCGTCAGTTTCTTGCATGTTGTCCTATAAGGCCATAATATAGCAAGTATGTGTAGGTCCCAACACTTTGCTGCACATTACATACTTTGTTCAGTGCATTACACACCTTGTTGAATGCTTCCACGTGGATAACCTTATGGGAAATTTTTTTTCCTACATAATGTTTCCCCAACATTAAGAGCCATTTGTGCATTCCCCCCCCAACACATGCTTAATGAACATACAGTTCAGTGCGAAGTTCATGCACATCCGTGTAGGTTGTTTTCCACATGCGTGTGCCCACCTGGCCATTTGCATGCGCAAATCATCCCGTCCATTGTATTTCTCTGTCCATCATACCCTAGGCTTCCCAAAAAGTGTGCGCATCATCCTTATACATTCACGTTAGTCGTCAAAGCTCCCTTTGTGCGTACCCCACCACCTGGGGGGCGTAGCACGCAGTACCCAGTCCAAGGCCTGGAAGCGTTGCTTTTCCGACAACTCCCTTTCAAATCTATTCAAGAAGGTATCCACCTCACTTAGACCATCATAAGTAGGCAGGTCTCTTACTTCTGTCGATACGTAGTGCAGCGACCTTGTCATCATATTACAATTCAGTGTGGTTACCTCATGTAACTGATTCTGCCATCGCTTTGTCTCCTCGTTTGAATTCGAAGTACAGGAGCTTTTGCGCTCCCATGCAATCCACCCATCTGCGGTGGGATTAACCCAGTCCTGGTTTCCCACTGTTATCTTATAGATGCAATCCAAATCATCATCACTTTCATAGTCGCGCACCGGCTCCATATAGTGTGATCCTTCAGCAGGGTCCAAGGGTATAATCACGCGTAGTGACTTCTTCTCAAAAATCATCTTGCCCTTCTTTAGATTAATCACCCCATTCATGTGAGTGGCCCAATCAATTCCTAAGAGCGCGAGGTAGGGATTGCTATCATCAACAATCTCTATCACTTCAAATTCTACTAGTGTTCTCTCTCTCTCAATATCCGTGGTTATTCCATGCAATCGCCCCATGGGTATTATTTTCTGTTGGTTCGCCATTCATAGTTGAATAGGAGACCACTGCAGTGTAGGTCTCCCCATTCGCTCCCATGTCTACTTCGGTAGAACATTAGCATCTGATCCTAAATCCAGGATAAATTGATTCATCTCATATTCTCCGATCTGCATGGTTAGTTTCATTTCTCTTCCCGTTCTTGTCTTGTGTTTTCCGATCTTCCTGACTACAGGCAATTCTCCTGGTGTGGTCCCAGCACATCTGTTAATGAGTTCTTGTAACCCTTTTACAACTTTACTATCCCGCAATAACTTCATACATGTTTCAAAGAATGTTGTGAGCATGGATGGGTTCATCTCTAGCTCCGATCTATCTTTTCTTCCTAAAGTGGAGGCATCAGCGAAGCTCTTCTTAGCTTCCATGAAGGTTTCCCGAATGTGCTCAAAATCAAACTCCGCTTATTTCGTCGGAGCTTTGCGAACCCAAGTACTATATTCTAGCCGTTTGAATTTGTCATCTCTTGTCGCGATTCCACTTCAGAGCACAATGTTTACATTCGGATCTTCCTCGTGTGGCTCAGACCTAATCATCTGTAAGTTTTGAGTATGGGGAGGTAGTAGTTCTCCTTTGTTGCGTATCCTGGCTATTAGTGTAGGACAATCTTCTGTCTCATGATCAAACAAGTTGCAATACAAACATGACGGGATCCAATACAATGCTTACCATGAACCAGAATTGGTCGGGATCCTCATTTCCCAAACCCTTGAACACAGGGAACTTCACTGTGCTTGCCATATTGAATCGCGGTGTTGGAGAAGGTGGTATGGGTGAAGATGGAGGTGATGGTGGTGAAGCTGGTGGATGTTTGTGTTAGGCCCCTATACTACTAGTGTAACCCCTTATTTTTATTAGTACAACCCACTTATTATATTGATGTACCCATGTAGTGCCCATATTGTTACTATTGTGCCCCATAGAAGCCCACTATTGTTATTATTGTGCCCTTACATTATTATTGTTATGTCGGCTCTGATTATGTTATGACCCCTTAGACTCCTATATATAGAAAGGAGGTCTTTTCATTTGTATCATCCAAGAATTATTCATTTATAAAATGTAAAGGAGGTTTCCCCCTCGAAGAGGCTGAATTCTAAGGCGTTGATCTATCTTTTCTATCTTTTCTTGAGCTGGTTTCATAACATTTGGTATCAGAGCTTTGGATTTTAGGGTTTCGCTGCTCCAAACAGGTCATCGTGGCATTTTTGCTATAACTTTTTTTTCTGCGATGTTTTAGAAGTTGCAAAAAAACACCATTTGAGGAGAAATCGAGCAGAACCTCGGGTCCAAATTTTAGAGCTTTTCGTGCTATATTTGCAGAGATATGATCTGAGGAAGTTGGTCTTTTTGCAGACTCCTGAATTACATTCCAAACAGTTGACCTGGGGAAAATCGTCATAACATTCTTTCTGGGGATCAGATTGAAATTTCATAAGAAGGTACAGAAAGAGGATGGACTGTAGTTTCTTGTATGCATTTTTCAGATCCAAAGGTCGAAACAGTGACTCGTGGCATGTCGTACAAGTTCGCTCTATTGAACTAGTCTATAATCAAGTCACTGTGGGAGATTTCACATAACTCTTCGTTGCAGAATCCAATTTGGGTCAGACTTGTGGCATTGGAAAGAGGACGCAGAGGGCTACTACAAATCGCAATTTCAGAACTTAAAGATATGAAAATACAGAGTTACATTCATTTCAATATCAAGCTCCTAAAATCAAGAAAAAGCAAGATGAGGAACTTTGATGGCAAGGATCCGGTAAATTGGATACTTCAGATGGAGCAATATTTTGATCTACATGGTGTACCACTGTTACAAAAGGTATGTATTGCATCTTCATATTTAGAACCAGATCAATTTTTATGGTATGAAGGGCTTTGTTCTCGTAAACAACTTGTTACGTGGTCAATTTTCACAGAGGAAATGATAGCACATTATGAGGATACAAAGAGCAACACCTTCTTTAGAGCAACACCACAACAATTGGAAAGAGTAAAAGGGCTTTGTGACATAGTGAAAAGAAAAATTATGGAAACCAGGAAGCATACCCCTCACAACTATAAAGATGGAAGTGTTGTTTCTCCTATCCTTCCACAACCTACAAGGGTTACACCACAACAATTGGAAGAAAAAAGAGAAAAAGGGCTTTGTTACAATTGTGATAGCAAATGCACTAAAGGTCATAAGTGTGCTGAGAAGAAATTATTTTACATAGAATATGAAGAGGAGAAAGAAAAGGATCAAGAAACATCAAAAGAAGAAGATATATGCTAGGACCCCACCCCAGAGAAAGAAGAAATGAATTAGACGATATCTTGTAAAGCATTGGCAAGAATTACCACTCCTCAAACTCTCAAGATAGAAGGACATATCAAGAAGAAAAAGGTGCAAGAAGTGAAAGATCACATCGAGAAAGAAGAAATGAATCCATCCATATCTTGTAATTCATTGGTCGAAATTACCACTCCTCAAACTATCAAGATAAAAGGACATATCAAGAACAAAAATGCTCAAGAAGTGAAAGATCACATCGAGTATCAAGAAATGAATCCGACCATATCTTGTAAAGGATTGGAAGAAATTACCACTCCTCAAACTCTAGAGATAGAAGGACATATCAAGAAGAAAAAGGTTCAAGTAGTGAAAGATCACATCGAGCATCAACAACAAGTTCTCCAACTTTTAAAGGATAACGCCACTTCAGTGCAAAATCAAACGAAACAACAGGTAGATCAACATTGTAGTGAAAAATGTTTTGATGTAGGTGATTGGGTATTTTTACTGCTACATCTCAAGCAAGCTATTTATGAGAAGGAAATGTTGGCAATACTACATGCACTTAAAAAATGGCGACCTTACCGAATGGGAAGACTCTTCAAGGATGAGGATGTGGAAGCATTGTTTTGTGCTATTTCTATTATCCAACCAGATTGGATAAACGAAGCAAGGGATGAATGGAAGAAGGAAGAAGAAGTATGACCACTTATTCAAAAGTTACAGAAGATCACAATTCAAACAATATTTCCAGAAATTGAAGAGGAATGAAAAGTCATATTGGAACCTGGAGCAGTCATAGAAACAAGAACCCAACAGCTATGAAATCGATCAATTTCAGCGTATCTCATCAAGTGGAAGAACTAACCCGTTGAAGATTCAACATGGGAGGACAAGAATTTTATACAGAAGCATCAAGAACTACTCAAGCGTTGAGGACAACACTTTTTGAAGGAGAGGGGCATGTTAGGCCCCTATACTACTAGTGTAACCCCTTATTGTTATTAGTACAACCCACTTATTATATTGATGTACCCATGTAGTGCCCATATTGTTACTATTGTGCCCCATAGAAGCCCACTATTGTTATTATTGTGCCCTTACATTATTATTGTTATGTCGGTTCTGATTATGTTATGACCCTTTAGACTCCTATATATAGAAAGGAGGTCTTTTCATTTGTATCATCCAAGAATTGTTCATTTATGTAATGTAAAGGAGGTTGCCCCCTCGAAGAGGCTGAATTCTAAGGCGTTGATCTATATTTTCTATCTTTTCTTGAGCTGGTTTCATAACATCAACTATGCTCGAGTCAATGCTTGGCATTTCCTCATATGACCATGCAATGACATCTTTGAATTACCGAAAGAGAGCGCAATATATTTCCAGTTCTGAAGAAGAGAAAGATTTGTTGACATGAATATTCTATACAACATTAGGTTTGATCGAGATATTTATGGCAATAATTTCTTCAATATTGGACAGGTTTCGCATGGAATCCACCGTATTTACAGTATTTGATAGAAAATAAAAAAATGAAGGATGATTAAGGTTGTTGGAATAATCTTCATTGTTATCCTGAAGATGGGAACGATGGTGGTAATATTCCCATGGTGCCTCTCCTATCATCATTGATTGAATGATTCCTTTGTCTGTAAAATGTGCATGAGACCAAGGATATGAAGAGTTGTCATATTCTTGAGACCTATCTATCCAAACACTCGATGAGTGTTGATTTGGGTTTGCCACCTAGGCCAAGAAAATTGATTGCTACAAAATTTCTATGGGGCTTGGAGGCAATACCTGGTGATGATCCATGCTAACAAAATTTTTGGAAATCTTCTTATTCTTTGCTAATGTAGAAGATACCCTATTACAAGTTTCCACCGTGGCCACTTCCGCCAGATTACTCGAAGGTGGGAGGGCAAAAATACCCATTAAGGCAGGGTCTTTTAGGAGGCCTACTCTGACATTTTGAAGTGATTGAGAGCTTCCATGGATCATTGGAGTGCTTCCTGTAACTTGTGAACTGTTGGGGAGAAAGGTTAGTTGGTCAACGATTGTAATTCCTCCTTGGAAAGGAAATGCAATCTTTCTGAAATATGTTGACACAATAGCGGCCATAGAATAAATCCAAGGTCTTCCCAGTAGGATATTGTAATCGAGCTTTCCATTGATAACTTTGACTTCAATTTCTACTGTCTTGACCCCCAGTTCAACTTGCAAGTTACTTAAAATACCATACAAGGTGTATGTTCGTCCATCGAATGATTTTAATGTCGTTTATGATCTTGACAAGGGTGGTGAGCCTAAAGTTTTCCAGCAACTCATTGACATAATGCAGGTAGATGCTCCCTCATCAATGATTGTTCAATGAACATTTTTGTTGAGGGCTTTTACTTGTACGAGGAAAGCAAGTTGAGCCAGTAACTGAGGTTCATATCCTTTATGATTAAAGGCCACAAGATTGGAATCCGTTGGGTCAATCCCACATATTGTTGATAATAGAGCCTGCTTTTGGGAGGGGCAATTTTGCAGTACTTCAAGTGTCCACATAGCGGATGGTGATTGGGCTAAATCCTCTACTATATTATAATTCTGTGTTGCTCGAGCATGAGGATTAAATGTCGATTTGTGTACTACTCCCTTTGGTGGCTTTATTGTTAGCTCAGGAATGATGGGTGGCACAACTTCAGACAAAGTTGTTGTCGAACTACTAGGTTGATCTATAGCCTTGTTGTTCGGCATTTGTGGATTCCCATAATATTTATTCCTTGTCGATATCAAAGCATCATTCTTCTATTTCAAAATGGACAACATAAGCACTTGGGATGGGGAAGCATTATCGATAGCAACCAGATTAATTTCTGGGTTTGGAAACGGATCAGTCAATACTGCTGAGGTATTTGAATTCTTAAAGAACTTCTTGACCTCAGCTTTATGCGGACATTCTTTCATCCAATGGTCTCCATCACATATGAGACATGGCTGACTAGGTTTCTTTTGCCTAGTAGGGTTTTCAGAAGATTTTTCAGGATTCGAATCTTCTTGTTTCTTATTTTTGTTTTTCCCTTTCTTCTTGCCCCTTGGTTGCTTCAGTTCTTTCCCTTTGTCAGATGACACGGCATTAACCTCCGAGGTAGGAAGTTTTTCATTTGCTTTTTTACTGGAAACTGCAAGGGCTTTATCAGATGGGGCCTTTGCGATTTGCGTACTTGAGGTGCCAATAATGTTGTCACCAGCATGAGAGTCCCTGTTCGATTTAGGAGGAGGAGGAATGGAAAATTCTAGTCTAGGAGCATCAGGAATTTTGTCATAGAGTGTGCCAGACTGAGTATAGATCAAGTCTAGATATTGGGCACGAGCAATGACTTGCTCTTCAGTGAAAACTCCTCCCTTGGCCACATCTTCTGTAATAGAAGGTAACAATGACTTAATAAACCATTCAGCTAGAAGCTGATCAGGAACATATGTCTTTACCATTCGTCGACAACGTCGCCACTCATGAATATGATCAGATATGTGAGTGGCTATTGTCTATTTAAAATTGGTAAGGAGCTTTGTTCCTGTTTCGTACCTTATGGGTAACTGAAAATGAGTTAAAAAGGTGGTGGCAAGGGCGTTGAAGTTGTCGAATGAAGCTATAGGAAATTCAATGTACCATTTCGCTACTGGACCAGTTAGCATTCATTGAAAAAGGCAAAGCCTAATCGAATCATCATTGAGGGTGTTGGACGAATACCCCAAATGAAAGGTCATTACATGATTCGATGGATCTTCACCTGGATTTCCATTGAATTTAGGAATTTCCACCAAGGGGCATAAGCAATTGGATCATTTGTTAGCCGATTCAGATCTGGTAATTCTAAAGTTGCTACGAAAGGCAACTATTGATTCAAGTTTGGCAAAGCATACCCAGCATAAGATGGGATTGCCTGAGCAGTGGGTCTTTGCATACCAGCATAATGTATCTGATGCTGATAACTTTGATAAGTTTGATGGGCATAACCATTATAATATGATTGTTGGTAACCGCTTTGAATATACGGCTGCCATTACCCGCAAAGCTTTGTTGCTCAGGTCCTCGATAAGCCTGCTGCAATTGTGGTTGTTGATATTGTACCAGCCATGGTTGTTGGACCATTTGCTGTTGTCCAATACTGGATGTTTGACCAAGATGAGGGGTGATAGTACCCGTTTGAGCCTGATTCACTTCAGTTAAGGAGCCACTAATCTTCGGTTGTGATTGAGTCATGGAGACAAGAGGCTGTTGTATTACGACCTGAGAGACTTGAGGTTGACATACAACAGGCAACGCTTGTACTTGCGACACCATCATGATAGCCGATGTAGTGGGAATGTTTGACATAGGTTGATTTGGTTGCATTGAATATACAACTCTTGGCTATTGAGGCAGTATTGGTACCCAACCACTGGATGCAATTCCAGCTTGACTCGAATTTTGTTGTGAACTCTCATATGGTTGCTCTCCCAGTAGGAACAATGAAAAGGCATACTGTTCCCCATATCATGGCAATCCAGTGTTCAAAGGATAAATGGGTCTTTGGAGACTGGACTGCCCAAATTGATACTGATGTGAAGGATCAATTTGCTGAGACTCAACATAAGAAATTCCAGATAAGATTCTGGATGAACAAAAAGGAACAGACCATACTGTCAAAACAGTCCCTGGGTGGACTCCATCTAGCGGTTGAGAACTAGTTGGGACAAATGGTATACCAACAAACATTGTCGGAGTAGTAGCAAGAGGTTTTGCTGCTATTGTATCGGATGACATAGTCCTAGATGTTGATGGTTGTTCAGACATATTGAGTCTATCCAAAATATTTCCTAGCGATTCGACAGGAACTTGCAATGAAGGGTGATCAAAAGAACTAACTTATGTAGTAGAAGGATATAGGTGGATCCCAGTTCCAAAGTGCAATGGGGTACTGGATGGAAGATCCTCTACAATCTCTTCTATAGCAATCAGTCCAGGTGGAAGAGGTAGACCGTCAAGTTCGTAAAATATTTTTGGTGCCGAAGAGGGTATAGACTCTGCAGCGACATATACTGGAGGGGTGACACTTTCCGAATTAGCCCTAGATGGAGTTGGTTCAGGAGTAGAAGTGTTTACCGTTATACTAGGATCAGTTCTAATGTCCTCTTGTAACTGCGGAACTTCTTTTGTAGGGCAGGGGTACCAGAAATAATCAGAGTAACTAGAGTCTTTGATGATGTTGAAACACAAGTTTCAAATAGACCAGGAGATTTCGACCTAGTTAAACGAGACTATTTAGCCCAGAATGGTTTTGTTTTCGGAGTCAAAGATAGTTGACTCATTAGTCTTCGTGAACGACGGGGTTTTGATTGACTTTCTTCCACGATTGCAGATTACTTGATCAACTTAAAATTAAAAGGGGAAAATGTTATTCCGAATTAAATGAATTTTATGATGCTTTGACACAACTCTCTTTTTCAATTTTTAAGAGTCAAGAAAAAGCTAAAGATGACTCTAGTTGCCTTCAATTTTTAATGAGCCTGAAGTGACAAGTGCTCAGATGGACCTTTTCTTTTAAGGAGTCGAAAAGGAACGAAAGTGACTACTCTGGAAATCTAGACAGAGGGATTACCAAACTAATCGCAAAACTGCAATATACACCTTAGTGGTAAATTAAAGGAAAATTACCGAGGACTTTATGTACGGCAGTGAATCTTCCCGAATGTTGTGTTCAGTGCATTGCGATCGATAGGGCTGTAGACATGGCTTCCTAAGGATAAAGGATATCAGCCTATTGTGGTCTCCCAATATATACTCAACGGTACGTGGGAGCACAAGTCCATACTGACACTTGTCGTATCAAAGAGGAGGAATCACCCAATCTACGATGAAAACGATAGTTACCAGGCTTTACGATGCCGAAATACATCTCTAGCCTAGACATCTAGATGTTGTGCGTTAGGATCCAAAGTGTTTTTATGTTCATTGAGGTTTATTTTATAATTGATCTTTCTTAAGAAGTTTGCCTTTCAAGGTTCACTGCATGATGTAGATGTACAATTCCTAAATATGCAATCTAAAATCATAAACAGTCATTTATTTTCTTTTAGCAATGAAAATCCTAGCTACTAAGGAAAGAAGAGTAAGATTCTTTCAACATAGAGCAGAGGGCACACACTAAATGCACTTTTTCCTAAATCAATTTCCGCATGCAGTCTAAATGAAAATGCACATGCATGTATTTGTTTTTATGCTTTCTTAATGTGTAAATGCCAAAAAGGAAACTAAGTACAGATATAAACTATTTTCTTCAAAGCGACACTTTAACAATTTCTTTTCAAAATGAAAGGAAGACTAAGACGAAAATTTCAATTTCAAATGGAAAACTGCTTTCGACACTTCAAATATTGACAATTCAAATCAAATACAATGGCAAAAGTACAATCGACTATCTAAAAGAGGAAGACTTTATGACACTCTTTTTCTTGACTCAAAATGACAGTTGCGACACTTTCGAATCAAAAGACGACAGTTTGATTAAGTTACTATTTGAAAAGGAGGACTGTAAATGACGAAAAATACATAAAAAACATTTACAAATCCTTATCAATGGAGGCTGAATAATGTAAAGGAAGAAGGCTTCAACAATGATATACTGATCATAAGCAGGAAAACCACTGAATAGAGCTGAAAATAATGAAGAAAAAACCAAAATCTGGAGAGAGAAACAGTCTCATTCAATCATCGCACATGTCCTTAAGGGAAACAGGGATGCATCTCACCTGTAGGACACGGGAGGTGCGATGCATCCAAATTGCAAATGGGAGATAGTGCAATGGTCCAGGGACGAGATTGAGCTTGGTTTTTACCCACAGTTTGCAGCTAAGTTCAGTGATTTAGGCCGAGCTTATGATGGACAGTAAACACAAAGCATAGGGGTATGATCTTATGAGGTTATTGAGCTACCACCTGGGCACTTAAGATGTTTGTAAGTTAGATGTTCAGTTCATAAACCAACCTGGAGATTGACTGAAGTAGCGTTGATCTACTTTGCAGTTGCATAGCAAAAGCAGTTCGAAGGCTAGCTGGCTTAACTTCAGGCTCCGTCTGTAGTTTATAAAGCAAACAACAGTAACAAATAAACAAACTATTCGCTCCCCAGCAGATTCACCATTTTGTTTCTGGGAAAACTAGTGTCTATTCAGATCTGCTAGTCCCACTAAGAGGAAAACTCAAATAACTTTATTGATAATAGAAGTAGAAGAGAGGATTACAACACAGCTATCTGATCCAGCATCATCCTCCCAACATGAAAGCCCTCTTCACCTCATGAAAAGCAAGATCACCCAACAATGCAATGTCTTCAAAGAGAAACCGACATCACTTCCTTACAAATTACAAAATTCCAGCGTCTGGATCTCTAGGATGAGGGATCCATATATAGATATTTGCAGGGGGGTGAGTCAACTTTTGGGTTTTTGATTAGTGTCATTTCTCTGATATTTCTTGGTTCCACTTGGAGATTTCATGATCTCTTACTCATCCCTTGGCGAATTCAGAGAGGCAAGTGTCATATGAGAAGTTTCTACAAGATTCTTTGAGTTTCCACCTAGCAAACTACCCCTGCCATTTTTCTGCTCTCGCTCATCGCACCATACAGAAGGGCTTTTCAGTATGCATCGCACCTCTTGTGTGTAACAGGTGAGATTCATCGCACCCTCAACATGGAGCAATCTGTATGGTCTAGTTTTGACCAGTTCTGAGTAGTTTTTCAGGGAGAACTTCTGGGAAATGATGTAATCAGTTGAAATTGATCATTTAGGGTGTGAAACAACACTTTTGGGGGTTTAAGAGCCCTTGGTTTATCGACATATGTGATTGGGTTTGCAGTGCAAAAATATGTCTATAACAGGTCCCTTAAAACCCGTCAGAGCTAGCCAACCCAAAGGAAAGCAGGTCTAATTAGGGCTTACAATCAGGTTAGTTCCCCTTGTTTACATAGTGTACATTAGCCATGTCAACATGCACCTTAACACCCTGTAGCATACCTGCAGGGAGTGTTAAATGCCATTTACGACCTGCTTGAGTGATCAGGAGCTCAGGACCAAGTGTCGTAAAATGGTAAAAAATGAAAGTGCTCAGAATTGGTTTGAACCTAAATGACTGGATAGAGCTCATCTTCTTGATTTCAGCACCACAAACGGTTCGGAAAACAGTTGCCGTATGAGAAAGTTATGACAAAAAGAAGAATGGTCCAATAACATTGAAATTTTGAATTTTTTCAAAAAATTTAAAAGAGAATATTCCATAGAATATTCATTGTAATATTCTGTTCTAGGCAACGAATGGAAGGTTTCCACGTGGCCAAAGTGACATCAGCGCTTTGGGTGCATGTTTTAAAAGTTTGGTCGAATTGTGGTTTGAACTCGCGACCTCCTTACCACAAGCCATACATCTTACCACTGGAGCGCGGCGGAAAGACTTGACATGAGAGTGGCGGAATTTGTTTATGAAGTTTAAACTTCATTTGGGTGGGGCCTGAACGGCGGGTACCCCTAAGGGCCAGCCCCCCATTCCATACGACCCAACCCCGGAACCGTGGGCCCAAGCCTACCCACCAGCACTTAACAACGGATAAGTTTGAACGTGGTCACATGCCCTTGAAACGCGGCCTCAACACGTAGTTCCAAACTAACCGTTGGGCCCAGAATCTGATACAAACCTCCAGCCACTTATCCCGGTCACATGCGCGCTGAATGCGGAGTTAAATAATAGTCAAGTTGGCGGATTTTTGGCGGAGCGGTCCAAAAATGGCGGAATTGCCTATTTGTTGGGGTTACATGGAAGTTAGCCAGTTTTATCTGGAGTTTTTCTATGGCAGACTGGAGAAACTTTAATGAGCCATAACTTTGGCTAGGAAAGTCATTTTTGGATGAATTTTATTTTTTTATTTTTTTAATTTTTGATTTTGGGTCTCTTCGACCTTCTGAAGCCATTGGCATAGGTTTCACAACCATCTGAGGTCATTTGCAGGTGATTTTTCTTCGTGGGAGTTCCAGGAGCCACTAGGGCCAAATCAGTTTGGTAGTTGCATTGGGAATTGTGCAGCCAGTGAATGTGGAACGAAGGTCATTCCTAAAGTTTTTTAGCATTCTGAATCCATTTCTACAGCTCGTTTTTCCTGTTGAGGAATTCTTCTCACTGTTTAGCTTCAGGGAAGCTTTTAGGGCCGCCAAGGCCATTTCAGTGCTTGAGCTGTTTGGGGGCTATGCTCATCCATTTTTGGTGATTCAAAAACCTATGTCTACTATTTTCGACCTTCTAAGTCTAATGGCAGAGGTTTTAGAACCAATTGAGGTCATCTTCACCTCAAAATTCTCCATGCAAGTTTAAAGGGCCACCAGGGCCAATTGGGGAAAGTATTGTATAAGGTACAATTTCACTGTTTAGTGTTTGGGAAAGAGCATGTTTAGCTAATTCCTATCTTCTGATTCTATATTTACAATCAGATCTATCTTTCGAGACACTCATATTCTTGTATTAGCCTTTGTAGCAATTTTAATACAAGAGGACAAGCCTAGTTTGAGAGGCTTGGTCTAGCAGATGTAGCCCAGAAGGGGTGAACTGCTTCATCATTTGGATGTCTTTATTTGCTGAAGATGATATGCTAAACAAAACTGATATAAAGTGTTAAACAACAAATATACATAACTTGCATACACACATAATCACCTATTCAGTTGCAGAAAGTTATTTGTCTTATTCCGCAAGACATCAAACTTCAGGTATGTGTATGTCAAAGACTTCTAAGTGTTTACTTCATTATTTCTTTAGGCAGAGCCTGTAGAGGGCCAGGTAGCCTCTGGAACTCATCCTCTCTTTAGAGGTGACATGTCCGATGAATGCCCCTACAGTCTATCTCTGTATAAGAAATAAGAAGTTTTCACATTTTCAGAGGTCACTTGGAGTGTATAACTCACATTTGAAATTATGGGAAATGGATACCCTGCACCCTTAAACAAGTACATTCCATTTTCAGATCATTGAGGGTGTTAATCCTCCCTATGTACTACTAGGCGGGGAGTTAAAGCATCAGGGCAGATTTCAAAACCCCAGATAGTGATTTCAGAAGCTTTTTTGCACCATTTTGACTGTTTTTTGGGTTGTTTTGTGTAGGTTTCAAGCCATTATGACTAGCCTATGGAGAGAACGGGCCCATGACAGATAATAATTGTTGATGCGAAATGATCTAGCATGCACACTTGCATTGCGTCGCTGTGGTTTGATGAAGTGTGCTAAGTTGGACTTGATGAAAGGGCAGGAGGAATTGTTGAGATGGATTATTTAGCACTAGGATGAACATGAGCAAGCGTTCAGGATTGTAGATCATGAGTTGGCTATTGACCGTGATGATACTTACTTTTTGACTGGTTTGTCACACTAAGGAGCACAAGAAAACCTGACCAGGGGTAGGCCTGATGCTCGATCCACCGTAGAGCTGGTTCAATTTTACTGTATCCTTGAGAGTGGACTCGTCAGCAACAGAGTCCCAATAGAGAGGATTAGGTCCAGATCTATGAGGGCCATTTTATGGTTGATTGTGCGTTTAGCGGGGTCAAAGAGTCCCCACATTGCAACAAAGGCCCAACTATTTCTTGCAGTTGAATGTGTCCAACCTTAGATGTTCAACTGGTGCAAAGCAGTGCTTCGCTAGTTGAAGGCAGAATTGACTGCATGCAAGACTCAAACCCAACAGAGTTTTGGGTATGGCACTCTCATTGTCTCATTCATACTTGAGAGGGTACCCGTTATGTGCCCGAGGATGAGCTTACATCCCTTTGACCTGACAGAGCCAAGACAGGGGCGATGGGCATCACTTGATCCTCGCACAGTAGGAAAACCTATCCGACACTTCTTCGAGGAAGAGTTCTTTGAGTGTCTTAGTGGCTAGATTGTGATGATTGACGACTATGCCTATGAGGGCATGGACTTCACCAGTGACCTTGACTTGATGCTGCCTCCTGGGACTAATTGGGGTCCTCAAGGTAAGAATGATTTTTGAGAGTACATAAAGTATTTTTAGGATTTTGAATATTTATGTTATGTTTTTGTTGATTTTATGGGTGAATAAGTACTGACATGAAGCTTTTTTCTTAACACGGATGTGGCGCCGGTACGACCTGCAGGTGAACCTCTCCACATGAGGTGGGGCGGCCAACTACTTGATGGGGGGGGTGATGTTGACAGTCTTCGTGAGGTTCTAAGGAACTTGGATGGCTTGAGCATGGGTGTGCCCCCCTTTATTATGATGGAGATGCCCACTCATATGCAGTGGCACACAGTCGGTGTCCCTAAGAGGTTCCCGTTCCTCTTCGGAGGATAGCTAGAGCAGTGTTATCATTTCATGAGAAGTAGGCTCTATTAGCAGGTACTTTGGCATAGCCAGTGGGTGTTTATAGCTAGGCTTAGTAGCCATTTTGTACTTAAAACACCCAAGTTTTGGAATATTTTGATGTAAAAGACTGGATTCGATATCTATATATATATATATATATCTATATCTATATATATATATATATATATATATATATATATATATATATATATATATATATATATAGATATTTTGATATTTTATGATGTAAATGTTTTTTAAGTGTTTTTGTAAATTTTTAACTATGTAAATATTTACTTTTCATACATGTATCTATAGTGAATGAGAAAGATGCCAATCTAACACATAGTTTGCCAATGAATCAACAACTATATTAAATTCTCTAGGAATGTATTCATATGTGATAAATTCAATTTGATGTTCCAAAAGTCATACCCTTAAATAATGACGTAACAAGGTTGGATTATGAACGTGATAATGATTTGTCAATTGCATAACAATAAGTCGAGAGTCTAACCTGACCACCAGATTGGAGATTTCCCTTGATGATGCTTCAGTGAGAAGTGAAATTATAGACATGTACTCAACAATATTTTTGGTGGAAGTACCAAGAAAGACTCCCCCGGAACAAAACAATTCTGACTCAAGTGTGTAAATGACCTAAGTAGCTGATGCAATGTGCTGTGTGTGATGACTGGCACCATCCGCGTATCCTATGTATGCTAAGGGTAATGACGACATCTACATTACGAGAAAGATGTATGTGACAAATACTTATCAAAAAAGAAGAAAAACTTATAAATACATAAAATTACAAAGCACATGCCTAGTGTAGTACTAGGCATAATACTTTTTCAGATAGAGCCAATTTTGGGGCTCAGGGAATGGGACTCCTTCCCAGTCCTAAAGTTCATATGCCCCTTTTGAGAGGGCTTTTTTGATGACATATGGACCGAGCCATAAGGGTTGAAGCATTCCTACCCCCAAGAGGTCATGTTTTTTATTGTACAGTAAAACAAGATCTCCCTCTTGGTAAGAACGAGGCTTGACCTTTTTGTCGTACTGGGCTTTCACCCGACGCTTGTGGGCCTCAAGTGCCAATTCAGCATCTCAATGAGTTTCATCCAGTTGATTTAGGTATAGCGGGTTCTCTTCTTCTGCAGTAGTTCCGAGCAAGAGTTCAACAACGATTTGTAAGGAAGGAATCTGACACTCAACTGGTAAAACTGCTTCCAGGCCATAAGCCAATTGAAAAGGTGTGAAGCCTCAGTCTTAACTGAAGTCTGGTATGCCCATAGCATAGGATATAACATTCGATGCCAATGGGTTTTATGATTCCCTACTAACCTACAAATCATGGTTTTTAAGATGCCATTGACAGCCTCTACTTGACCATTAGCTTGGGGGTAGTAGGAGGATGATTGATCCTAGAAAAAATCTAGTAGCGATATTAAGTCAGACATCATGTGATTATGAAAATGAGACCCATGGTATGTAACGATCATGTGGGGTGCACCGAAGCAACCGATGACCTAATTAAACTAGAATAGTGCTGCGGTTTCTCCATCAACCAGGAATGTGGGAAGGGCTTTAGCCCATTTCGTGAAATAGTCCACAACTATAGTAATATAGTTGTGTCCAACAGAGGAAACAGGGTTGCAAGTTACGAAGTCTATCCCCCATTTGAAAAAGGGGACGACAGAGATAACTAGGTGCATTAGGGCCAGAGGAGCGCACATTTTATTTGTAAACACTTGACAAGGATGGCATTGCCAGATAGCCTTGATACAATCTTTGAACAAGGTCGACCAGTAGTAGCCTGCGTGCAAAATTTTTTGTGTAGTAGATATGCCAGAAAGATGACTACCACATGCCACAGCATGGCATTCATTTAAAATGTGTTCCACCTCTTCATGAGTGAGGCAACATCGAAGAACTGTATCCACACCACGACGATATAACGTATTGTTAAGCACTAAATAGTGTCGTGCTTGGTGGCAGATGCAACGACGGTCACCTGGCGATAGCTCGGGGTGGAACCATTGTGCTTGGAGGTAGACAAGAATGTCAGCATAGCAAGGGTCAGTAGTGTCAATAAGATAGAAAACTTCATCTAGAATAGGATCATGGGCTATATCATTAGGATTGACAATGGAAAGATCTGACAAAAGTTTCAGTGAAGACTAAGGAATTTTTTGCCTTGGCAGCAGTGAAAACCAAATCAAATTGCTGGAGGATCACAATCCATTTTGAATATTTCCCTCCAATTACTTGACGAGACAAAATGTGTCTCTTGGGATTCTCCAAAGCGATGATAGTAGTCTGTCGCAGCAATATGCAATGTCGGATGTGGCTGACAACAAAGACAACTACCAAGGATAGCTTTTCCACATGTGAATATCTGAGTTCGGGCCCAACGAGGCCTTTCGACAACTAATATATCACATGTTCACTCTGGTCATCATGAGTTTGAACCAAGACCATTCCTAGTGAGGATGGCAAGGCTGCCAGGTATAGAAGAAATTCGTGCCCATAATTGGGAGCGATAAGGAGTGGGGCTAATATAAGTGCCTTTTTCAAGTCATCAAATTATCGTTGAGCTTGATCATCTCATAGATACAACACTCCCTTCTTAACTAGGCGCATAAAGCCTTTCGTCAATTCAGAATAGTTTATGATGAACCATTGTAAAAAGTTTGCTTTCCCTTGCAAATGTTGGAGCTGCAGAATGGATTGCAGTTCAGGCAATTGAGTAATTACCTATACCTTATTGTGATCAACCCTAATCCCGTACTTGGAGACAATGAATCCAAGTAAGCATCCAGACTCGATAAAGAAAAGGCATTTATGTGGATTTAGACGTATGCTATAAAACCGACACCTGAGAAAGATAACTCTTAAATGATCAAGGTGATGTGCTCGCTGCTTGGAATGGGTTGGAAGGTCATCCAAGTAAGCTTGAACGATATGCCTGATATCGTGAAATGCATAGTCCATGGCTATTTGAAATGTTGCTCCAGGATTCTTTAAACTAAATGGGAGTTTTTGATAGGCAAAGATTCCCCATGGGCAAACAAAGACAGTTTTGTGCTGGTCTTTGGGCTTTATAGCAATCCGGTTTTAACCTGAGAATCCATCCATGAATGGAAATGATTCACAACTAGTGTAGTAATTGATGATTTGTTCGATGAACGGTGTCAGATAATTATCCTTTGGACACGCGGAGTTCAAGTCTTAATAGTTGACACATACACGGATGGTTCCTTGTTTCTTATTGACAGGAACCAGATTGGAAACCCATTCCATTAAGGGAATGAGATAGTCAAAACTAGAATGTAACAACTTTTCCACCTCAGTATTGATGGTTGCCATTTTGGGGGGGTGGACTAGTCGAAGCCTTTGGTAGATTGGTTTAGTATTTTCATATATCTTGATCTAATGCTAAAAAATAGACGGATATATGTTGGGCATTTCCTTGTAAGGCAAAGCAAATACATCGTAGAATTCCTTAAAAAGGTAGGTGAAGCTTGCACTTTCCTCAGGATTGCAATCTGCTCCAACTTGGATGTTTTCCACGATGCCTGTCATGACATAAATATTGATGAGCAATGTCTTTGAAATATTGCCCATGTTTCCTTCCAATCCAAAGTTTGGATAGTTGTATATGGTGAGGAAATGATTTCAGGTGTGTCAGGTGACAGGATTTGAAGAGGCATCATGTCTGAATCAGATATCGAAACATGATGGTGTGAGTCCTCCCAAGGTCGCTCTTATAAACTCATGATCTCTCTAATAGCTTCGTCCGTAGGTAGGATCTGATTGAGGGGATCGAAAGAAGGAGTAGCTATGATAGGGGCAGTGGTATTGTTGGCTGTGACAAAAGTGACCGGAGACTCCGATGTAGATTGAATGGCCTCATAGGCCAATTCAGCTGGTGATTGTGGCATTTGTTCTCCGTAAGTGTCAATGTTTGAATGGGCCAGTAGGATCCAAGGATCGGTCGGTTCATGAGGAATGGATGAAACCATATTGACCATGTGTGGAAATTTTGGTGGCAGAAGAGGGAAACAACCCATCATGGAAGAGCCCTTCAATAGATTGGTATCTATACTGACATAAGATTCAGGTACACCACCCACTAAGGGTATAGATTTGCTTGGTAATCAGGAATAATTAGGGTTGCAAAAGGACAACTAGTCCATTATGACTACCTTTCCATCCAATGGAAATAAAATGATGCGAAAGAAAGTAGACACAATAACAGTCATGGTGTAAGTCCAACTACGACCCAAGAAGAGATTATAGTCAAGCTTTCTATCTACGACTTCGATGTCCATCGCTACTGTTTTCCCATACAAGGTGATGGGGTAGTGTTGTGGCCACCAACAACCCCCCTCTTTGTTTGGTATTAGCGATAACACCAAGCAAATGGGGACCCTTAATAAAAATCCAAAAAAAACATTTTATCAAAATTTTTGTATTTTAACTCCCTAAAGCTGTATCGCATCACGAGAAGAGAGTGAAACGTTTTCCTATGCGCATAATAAGCTGCGAAGAAGTGACGCAAAATTCATCGCATCGCTTATATTATGAAGCACTCTTAAATGAAAAAACTTAATGAATCTTCGACGGCCGATATGCGACGTCGCATATCGCAACATCGCATAAGCAGCACATAATGATTGGATGACTAAGCGCGATTTGCGATTCGCGATCTGCGATATTGTGATCTGCGATGTTGCGATCTGCGATGAATTTGATCATAAATTCCTGCGATGACACATCTTGACGACGCGATCCTCAATACTGTGATGCGAGTTGCAGAAATCACCCATCGCAAAATTTCCTCGGCACAGTATTCAAGGAAAGCTGTCTGTAGACCAAAATTGGGCGCGCGCCTTAAAAGAAATTAATGATTGTATGCCAAAGTATCCAAGAAGGATTTTGTTGTGTTTTTCGAAGAGTCAGTTCATTATCGGTGTCATGATTATGCATTCATTAGAGCTTAAAGCTTTCATGTCAATCTTTTCATCATTACTCTTTTCCTTTGCGTAAACTGTAAGACAGCAAATAACATAAAGCAATGTGCAGGAAACATCTAAGGAAAAGGGGAAAGCGTCAATGCTCGGAGAACAGAGAAGAGATGCCTTCACAAACGGATGCCGCATGCAATAGGACCACAGATTCCAGAGTATCACTCAACAGATACTGATGTCAATAGGCCATCCAAAACTCAGAATCAAAGGCGCACAAAAGCAGCATGTTTGCAAAAGATCCTGAAGCTTATGCCCGATAAAGCAAAAAGAAAGAAGGCGCTAAAGAGGGAAAACGCACCAGAAAAGCCCGGAACAAAGAATGGAAGCAGTTTTCAATACAGAAAATTGTTCAGAGAGCAAAGTCCCTAACTTATTCAGTCATTCGCAAGGCCGGAAACTGAAATAACAAAAGCACAATCAGTTTGAGAGAAATTTGGGTTATTACCAAGTATACACACAGTGAATACACCAAGCCAGACGAAGATTTTCGAAAATATCTTCTAGTTTGCCAGAAAGTAGTGCCAGCGCTTGTTATTTCTATTTTCGTAGCTCAAACGAAAGGAGAAGACGACCAACTGACTCTTCCCAGGTGAATGTTGCATGCTTACAGCACTAAGGAGCAAATACAGAAACGATTAGGAATTAGATTCAATTTTTAGAAATAATTTTGCTTTAGTAGAAGGGCGGTCATTTAAAACCATGTCCTAAATTTATGTAATTAAGATTAATTAGTGAGCAGTATTTAAACCCTTCTCAGGCATTTGGAGAAGGGTCCAGAAATTTGTCAAAAAACTTGTCCTCAGAACATGCACTTTTGCACCCTCGGAGGGGGTTTTTGATGAATGGTTGGATCGAGATTTATCAATGTTTGCATTTGATATCTGCTACTGATGTTGCACTTTTGTACTCTTAGTAGATGTTAGAACAAGTAGAGATAAATCGTTGTTACTTGAAGCTTATGAGTGGAACCAGTCATAAATGGTACTTTTATCTCTTGACCATTTCTGCTTATATTCTTAAAGTGATATACAGTTTTCAGTTGTTTATATGTTAATGCATGAATGTGTGGGTTACCATTTGGCACTTCTGTACGGTGGAGTCATTTATTTGTGTTTGATATATGAATAACTTATTATGCGATATGCTGTTCACAACTGTTTTGCTTAACTTTTTATGCAAAGTGGTTTATCTTAATTGATTTCTATTCTTGTGATAGCTGAATGATCTTTATTACCAGTTATTGTTCGAAATCTCTTTAGATCGCATAATAGAAGAAATACACCTCGGGTTAGCGTAGGTTAGATGTGTTGTTTCTCATTAGATTACAATAGCATAGAGTTAGTTTAGAAGTTTGAATTAAATTAGCTTTAAGTACTCCTAGATCAGCATCATCCAACTCTACACACACACACACCCCTTAGATTGGGAAACTGGTCCCATTATCCCCAGTCGGACCCGCTATACCAAATGGATAAGGAGCTGCCAACCAAGGTCCGGACCAGGTGGGTATCCCCCTTGTTGTAGACCCGATTTTTGGGGCTTCAACATATTTGGTGCTAGAAGGAGGGCCCGAACTATGAATGGCACCTAAATCAAAATCTAAATACCATTCTGAGAGTAAATCGCCCTCATCAACTCCCCGACTTCCCCAGTACGTTTAAATCTAGAGTCAGAAGTCGCTCGAGTATCAACCGCTGCTACATACCCTAATATTTCAGACCAATGTACCATTGAACCCCCTGAAGTTCAAACTCTAATTCGCAAACTCCAGGGATTTTCTATTTTTACACAGAGGTTTGATAAATCTCAAAGCAGCGTGACTTCGCAGTACAATCCTGCTCATCCCCTGACCAGATTAAAGAGTGAAAAATTTGGCATCCATCCAACTGAATTCCCTCTCCCCACCAGGAAAAGAGCAAGGAAAACACCTCCAGAGTCTGACAGTGAGACTCTTTCATCTACGTCGTCCATTTCAACTCCCTCACCGCGAAGTCAGCCACCCACATCTTCATTCCAAACCACTCATCCATCTTCCACAACCCCTCCTCTTCAATCATCAAAGATCATAATATCTTCATCTTCCCAGCCTCAGGGATCATCCTCTGCACTTTCATTTACTAGCAACTCAACGATGGCCCAGTCTCCATGGAACAATCCTGGGGTAGTTTTAATGCCTCCACCCCTGAACCAAATACCGGCCCATCCTGAGAAATGGCTACCCAAATTCAATCCAGAAGCAGGCATGCTAGCTGAAGAGCATATTAATAATTTCATGCTTTTTGTCAATCTCAACGGAGTTACCAATGAGGATGCTGTTGTCCGGCTTTTTCCCTATACAATGCAAGGAACAGCCGGGTCATGGTACTTTTCATTACCTTCCGGGTCTATCACAAGTTGGGACATTTTTCAAAGTCAATTCCTTACCAAGTTTGGTGATGACAGATCAACGGCGACGTTAATCAATGACCTATCCAATCTTAAAGCCGAGGCTAGAGAACCCATCAAAGATTTCAATTTACGGTTCAATAAAATCCTCAACAAAATTCCCGCTGCTTCCCAACCCAGCGAAGAAGTAAGATGTGAATGGTATATTATGGCCTTACCATCAAACTTGGCAATCTTCATGGATAGGGCAAATAAGACAACCTTAGTTGAAAACTTGACAGAGGCGATAGCAGTAGAGAAACGCGTAGTAGCCCTAGAAAAAAGATCTGCGATAGAGGAACGCAAATCTAAGAAAGTCTCCTTCAAGGAAGACCCCAAGAAGAAACAAACGAAAGACCCTTTCGATTTGGAAGGATTACAAAAAGTGTTAAAAACCATGTCCAATGAGATGATTGACATAAAAAAACAAGTAGCAGAAACTTCTTCAAAAAAGCCCTACAGAGCTTTTAAAAGAAGTCCTTCAATGGATGTGAAACCACCCAACGCTATCTCAAACGTCGAATCCGAAGAAGAGGAAGAAGAAGAGAATACCACTGAAGGGCAAACCGATGACGAAGAAGTTGTGGAACTACAAGGAATGTGGGATTTCATCCTCCTACAAGAAGAAGATCAAGAAGCATTTCTGGTTAGCACACGAAGCAAAAATCAACTTGATCCTTCCCAAACTACCCCTAAGCAGAAGGGCGCAAGCCCTGCAGCAAAAGATAAAGTCGCAACAAAGAAAACGACCGCTAAAGCGACTCAATCTAGCCCAGTGCAATCAGATCAAACACCTCCATCAAGAACACTGATTGTGTCAATGAAATGGAGTACAATATTATTGATGACATGAAAAAGACTAGGGCTAATATCACTCTTTATGAATTGAGCAAATTAAAACATCAACAGAAGATAATGATGAAAGAATTACATGCCGTGCCTACTACATCTTTGCCTACAGCTGTAGCTTCCCACAACATGGGAAGACCTCCAACCAACACGATCAATAAGGTTGACCCAAATGACATCGCCTTGATTGGAGGAAGATCAAGGTCTCACACTCCCCCTTTTCTTCTCACTTATGAAATTTTCAATAAAAATGTGCACAATTGTTTGGTAGATTCTGGTGCTTCAACGAATATTTTACC